>OW818031.2:106178660-107378660 GCA_942486065.2 Calliphora vomitoria | reverse complement strand
TAACATCTGTCCAAATATTTATTTAGTATGAACGATTTTTAATTAACTAAAATATTTTCTATTCTTCATTTAAATTTGCTTATCCTTTTATATATTCTCTCTATATATTTTCTTTTCTATACATATACAATGACTTGTTGCTACAGTAACTAAGTATACAAATTTCTTGGAATTTTATTTTTCAATATTTCTTTCTTTTCTATGGGTCATCAATTGAATATGCAAATTTGTTAAATGAAGAGTATAAATTTTTACAGAAAATTGTTAAAAAAATATATATACATAAAAAATAAAATGCAGATAGTTTGTTCTATAGCTTGTACTCGATATTGTCCATAACACATGTCAACAAAGTAGTCAGCAAGTGTTTTTAAAGGGTGGTATGAAGTGAATAAAGTTTTTTTAAGTTTAGTGCTGGTATTCAACACTTTATTATACTGCGAGTGCATGATATGCAAAATTGTTAAGATGTATAGTAAAACTATAAAATTTGTTATGGAAAGAATGTCTGAAGAAAAAAAATAAAATTAAAACAATAAGACTTAAGGTTTAAATATTTAAGTTTTTAAAAATGTAGCTAATTTAAGACCACAATTATTAAATTATCTTTTAAAGAAGATCAGAAGAATTATTCAAATATATACTTCCAATGTTCTTTGTAGTTCTTTATTTCATTCAGAATCCTTATCTCAACTGACTAATTTGTTAGGCTTTAAGAATTTGGAAAAAGTACTATCTAGTCAACTAAATAGCCCACATGTAATGGAAGCGTATTTTTTGTAGAGCTATCTAAATATAAATTTCTTGACATTCGAATATGAAATGAATTTTCGGTGACCTTTTTTTAATTTTGTAGTCCCATGGTGAGCAAATCATTCACGAGCTACCGAATTATATCCAAAGCAAAAAGTTTTAAACTTATGTCTGACAGTCAGGCTGCTCTAAGAGCATTATGATCATATGAAGTGAGGTCTGGTGTTGTTATGGACTGCTGGGCATTCCTGAATGAACTCCGTGTACACAATGAACTTACATAGTGCTGGGTACCTGGCCATGAAGGTCGTTCTGGTAATGAACGCTCTGAGTATCTTGCCAAAAGGGGCGCACGACGCTCCTTTATAGGTCCTGAACCGTTCTTTGGCATCCCTCGTGGATATACTATGGAACGTATTCGTTCCTGGGTTGAATCGGAATTTGCCCGTTTTTGGGGTAATTCACCAAACCTAAGACAGTGTAAACGATCCATTACCCTATCCAGACGTAGATCCCAGTCGTTGCTTTCGCTCGGAAAATGTGACTTGAGGATACTTACTGGATTATTCACCGGATACTGTGGTTTAAAGTATCACCAATTTATGTTAGGTAACGTTGAGAATGAACATTGCCGGTTTTGTGGGCTACATGCCGAAACCTCTGAACATGTTCTATGTGACTGCCCATTGGTAGCAATATGGCCCCGAGGGACGTAATTGATATCTCTCCAAATAGAATGCTTGGCTTTATACGTAGCCTAAATATATTAGATTAAAAAATCTAAGGCTGCACAAAAGATCCTATGGGTCGTAGTGCGTAGAGCCTCACTAATAATAATAGCCTCCAATAGCAATTTAAGTACACGCAGAGCAAAAATATAGTTGTGCATGTTTACTGAAACCATTTCAACATTTTCAATAGTTTTTTAACAATATTATAGTCACAGTAATTGTTTATATGACTATGATAACCATAATATGGTTTACTTACGATTCGAATAATTGTGTCAATCATATATATGGTTGCAGTAAACAAGTATATGTTTCTGACAACCATTTTAATGATGAAGTATTTACCAACAAATTTTGTTGCTATCACAAATTTGTTTTCTCTTTGCAGAAAAATTGGGTACCATATGCATTTAAGCTGAGAGACCTTGAAAGAAATGCTGCTGAACGCTATAAAAGAAAATTAGTTTTGCACCGAATCATTACTTGCGATGAAAAATAGAGCCATTACAACAACCCGAAGCGTAAGAGATCGTATGTGAAGCATGGCCAACCAGCAGAAATGACATCAAAGCCAAATATCCATGGCGTTAAGGTAATTCTTTGGTGGGAGCAAAAGGTTCCTATATATTATGAGCTGCGAAATCTATATGGAACTTAACTGATTCATTTGAAGCGAGCATTTGACGAAAAACGCAGAGAATATGCGATCAGACATGAAACCGTAATCTGTATTCCATTATGACAACGCTCGTCCACATGCTGCAATACCTGTTAAAAGGTATTTATAATCAGCCGCTTTAAAGTCCAGACCCTGGGCCGTCCGACTACTATTTGATTCGATCGATGCAGAACGCTCTCTGGCATATGCTTCACTTTAGAACAGAGTAACCGAAATTGACTTGATTCGTTCTTGGTCTCAAAAGATGAGCAGTTCTTTTGCATCGGAATCCATATTTTGGCAAAAAGATGGGAAAAGGTCATAACTAACAATGGCTAATACTTTGAATAAATTTATCTAGTACAAATGATTCAATATAAATGCTAAAAATTTAAACAAATTCCGCATTTTTAAGTCATACACCCAATATTATTATTGTTTACAAACCTTTGTTAATCAAATACATCTTAATTTAATGAGAATTTCTTTCAACTTACCTAAAATGAGAAAAAAGGAAAAATAAACAATTAGATATTTTGCACAAAGCAAAAAGTATATAAAAAAACGAGTATATAATAATGTTGTCAAAAAAATTTACATTAACTTGATAACTCAAGGATTCATAAAAGATTGTTCCCTATTCATCACGTGTTACTAAAAGAATGTTCACATTGTTGCACAAATTTACTTTCTCATGAGTAAATAAAAGTGACTGTAGAGCTAATAAATATTTTCTGAAGCCTTATAGAAAAGGCCAATGACTCAAAACTAGTCACATGATTGGCTAAAGTGTATGGCTGTTTATATGAATGTGACCATTAATATGTAGTTGCTTTTGGGAGATAGAAGATTGATAGTATATAGATTGGTTTGTTTACGTGGCAGTTCACTGTCAAGTAGAGTCAAAACTACCCCGTTTTAAAACACCACACCACTCGTCAGATGTAATGTCGTTTACATCGTAATGTACATAACATATCGAGTTTGCTAGACCCAACCTGTAGCCTTGAGATATCTCAGTAGGTCATTAAGTTTAGACTACCTCACCAAGGTTGGTCATATGTAGTTGCCCATGAAATGTATGCCTCTTCATACCCATAACTGGGCATTCGCAGAGAAGGTGAAAAATTTTTTTCTCTTTTTCCCTATCCATACAGTAACGGCAATGGTCGTTAAAAAGGACTCCCGTTAATGCTGCCAGCAACTTTGATGTATCCCTTCTATTCCGGGTTATCAGTTGCATAGTACGTTTTTCGTTAAAAGGGGGACACATTATCTAGGTCACACTACATGTGTCTAAATTACGCCATCTCTTCTCAGCCTTTGTAAGAAAGTGTCTGAAGATAATGCCTTTAATAGTCCCCAGTATAATTGCTAATGAGACCGCATTAGAGGTATCTAATTCAGATCCCATTCTGGCTAGTTCGTCTGCCTGTTCATTGCCATAGTAGTCTCAGTGCGCAGTGACCTAAACCAAGCTAATGTCAGATAGACGACCTAGCCTTGATGGAGAGTTCTTACATCGCATGACTAATGAAAATGAAGTCAGTGAGAGAAGTGCCGCCTGACTGTCGACTAAAACACCTAAAGTATACCGTCATGTTGTGTATTACAAGCTACCATGATTTTCGCTTGGAAAACACTACACTGATTCGGCAGACGGTATGAGATGCCTAACCCAAGTTCGTCACAGAAGACGCCAGAAATAACACAACAGCTCATTTCAGAACCATATGTATATATCCTGGTGTCATATTCATACACGAGATTATCCCTAACCCACTCTTGAGGGAATTAAGACCTTGAACACCCTTTCAAAATATGTGTATGAAGTAATATAGTAAGAATGTTAGAAAACAATCGGAAGCAGTAGGTCCAGAATCCCCGCGAGGCCATATGTTATCGATCTCCAACATCCAGACGCGTGAAGTCTCTGCCGGCAGAGGTGGCCATTATGTGAAGGTCTATTGACACAAGGTCCTTTAGTGCCTCTGAAGGACTAGTTCTTGGTGCGCCAGTTATACCAATGCAGGCTGATCTCTCGACTGTATGTAGATGGTCTACGACATATTTAGATACTCAGTACAAATTTAAGATTTAATCCTAACTAATTTGTTTAGTGATAGTGTTTTGAGAGAATGTTTTGGCATAGAATAAACGCATAGAACGGAAGGAGAGAGCAATAAAATTGAAAAAATTACTCTCTTTTCACACATACGGGTGATACAATAACAAAATACCTGCAATACATTCTCATGAATTAGGTTTTTGACAACAGACATAGGTTTTTGTCTCTCAGTTACCCATCTAGTTGTCATCTATGTGTTTTGGTTTTAAGTTTTGAATGAGCACGCATTGGTCTTTTTTCAGAAATATGTATTTATTTTGATCTCATTGTTGAGAGTTTTTTGGCGTTCGTATTGTGTTTGTGTAAAAAGCCGATTAATACTCGTATCTCGGCAATCTGTTGGGTTTGTATTGGTTACTAATTTGTATCTCATCGGCTCCACAGTGTCATGGTTGTTATTGTAACTTGTGTAGCAGCCAGATTGAGAGCCTAGCAAATATTTATATCATATTTGTATGCAAACACTCACATCATTAGTATTTAAGGGCCTTATTGGCTACTTAATTATTTGGAGGAAATTCTTTGTAATCTTAAAAATAATACTTATTATTAAGAGCCGCCATAACAAATTCTATAAAATAATAAATTAACCTTAAAATCTTTCCCTAACAAAAATTTATTTATGCATCCTGTAAAAATTTATATTTAAGACAGCATAAAGTTTGTGAAAAATGGCAAAAAAAATTGTATGATGACTATAAAAAATAAAAAATTTCCTCATAATTTATAAACTTTAAAGTCATTATTTACATTTTCCTTACAGTATTCTACAACTTTTTTTTTCTACTGACTTAAAAGAAACTTTTTTCAAATTATTGCCATTTTTGGTTCATAATCTTATTTTCATAAACTAACAATAACATATGGTTTTTATCATACATACATTTATTTTAGATTTTACTCTTGGTTTTTTTCTTTCTTAGATGTTTTTCTTAGTTGTTTTCTTTTTCGACTTCTACATCATATTTATAAAATATTTGTTGCTCTTGCTTGGTTTTTTTTTTTTCTTCTTATTTTAAACTAAATATTCACATGCAACCAACCGTAAGAATTTGATTTTTATTCTTTGAAAGAAAAAAAAACAAAAAAACTTACTTTTTTCTTGTTGCAAAAACCATGTTGTGGGAATAAATATTTGGAGTTTTGTTCTTTTTTTTCTGTTCAGTATTATTCTATAGCATTTTTTTCTGCTTTTAGTTGTTGCTTTTTTCGAGCTTCTTTTGCAAACCTTATAGTGTTTGTATGTGCGAATAGTAGTCTGTTTGGCAAATTTAAAGCTGTATATTTGTAATATTTGTAGTATGTAACATTCCATGAAAGCATTTCCCATGTCTGTTTTGTTATTATAAACTTAATATATCCGCAAAAGTTACTATACATACTACTACTACTTGTACTTCTTTCTACTTGCATTTAAAAACATACTCTCATTGTTATACAGGGGGAAAACGATCAGAGTTTGTATTTTTTTTTTTGGTTTTTGTTCTTTAAATTCTTTTTATGGAAAAACCAATAAAAATGAATTAAAAAAGAGTATATAAATAAAGTTATGTACTGTTTAGTTTGAGAAGGAATTGCAAGAAAAATAAAAGATTTAAAATTTTTGTTTAAATATCCGGTTTAAGTTTTTTGTAAGCAACTAATTAAACCATTGTGGGTGAAAGATAAAGATTTCTGAACGATTTTATGTAACTAAATTGAAATTTAAACTAAGACCGTAAGGTTGGTCCTCTAAAGAAATGTTAAAGCCTACTTTTAGGCAACCTCAAAAAAATTTTTATAATTTTCTTTATAATCAAAAGAAAAGCAATCTAACACATTTTTGAAGCCTTCTATAAGGTACACATCTAATTTAACCATGTTTCCTACTAAAAACCTCTAATAAATCTCTATTTTCTTAAAACTACTACACACAATTTCCCATACTTCTCTGCTCATAAAGTCATTTATATTTATTATAAATATTTCAACAACCTTTAACTATCACTTGTAATAACAAAAATTTATTCACATAATTATCATAATATTAAACAAAACCATTTACAAACGTGTTAAGCTTCGCACAACAAAAAAAAAAAAATAAAAATAAAAATCATGCCTGGCATATTCAACAAAACACTCGTGTAATTAAAATTTATTTATATTATTTTAACTAAATAAATATTTTGTAAATTGCTCATTAGTTAGCGGATAAACTGAAAACTAAATAAATGTAATTTGGTTTTTATTTTCATCTAATTTTTTTGTTTTTGCCGCACTCTAAATAAATATATGTTATACCACCAACCTTCTCATCAAGTTATTGCAAAAATTTCGAGCTAAGCATTTGCAAGTGTAGGTGTGTGAGTGTTTTTGTTAGTGTGAAGTGAAAATCCTTATAAATAATTTATAAATATTTATAAAACTATATTTAAATGAAATTATAATTGTGCTTTCATATGCAGCTAAACTGCATATGTTGTAATTATATTGAATGAGTGGAAAGTTTTTGCAATGGTTAGGGTAAATGGTTGTGGTCTACTAAAAACGGCTCTATAGAGACCAGCTATTAAAGCTAAAATATGGCTAGAGAGAGACCTATGATTGAAGCTAAAATATGCCTACAGAGAGACCTACGTTTGAAGATAAAATATGGCTACAGAGAGACCCACGATTGAAGATAAAACATGATTCTCTAAAGACTAACGATTGAAGCCAGGATACGGCTACAGAGAGACCTGCTATTGAAGCTAAAATATGACTAAAGAGAGACCTACAATTAAAGCTAAAATATGGCTTCAGGGAGACCTACAATTAAAGCTAAAATATGGCTACAGAGAGACCTACGATTAAAGCTAAAATATGGCTACAGAGAGACCTACGATTAAAGCTAAAATATGGCTGCAGAGAGAACTATGATTGGAGATAAAATATGGCTACAGAGAGACCTACGATTGAATCAAAAATATGGCTACAGAGCGACCTACGATTGTAGCTAAAATATGGCTACAGAGAGGCCTACGATTAAAGCTAAAATATGGCTGCTGAGAAACCTACGATTGGTGGTAAAATATGGCTAGAGAGAGACCTACGATTGGAGACAAAATATGGCCACACAGAGAAGATTGAAGCTAAAATATGGCTACAGAGAGACCTACGATTGAAGCTGAAATACGGCTACAGAGAGACCTACGATTGAAGCTGAAATATAGCTACAGAGGGACCTGCTATAGAAGCTAAAATATGGCTACAGAGAGACCAACGATTGGTGCTAAAATATGGCTACAGAGAGACCTACGGTTGAAGCTAAAATATGGCTACAGAGAGACCTACGATTGGAGCTGAAATATGGCTATAAAAAGAAATACGATTGAAGCTAAAATATGGTTACAGAGAGACCTACGGCTGAAGATAAAATGTGGCTCTATAAAGACCTGCGATTAAAGATAAGATATGGTTCTATAATACCTGTGATTGAAACTAAGATATGGCTACGGAGAGACCTACGATTGAAGCTCATATATGGATAGAGAGAGACCTACAAGTGATACTAATATATGGCTACAGAGAGACCTGCGATTGATGCTAAATTATGGCTACAGGGAGACCTACGTTTGGAGCTAAAGTATGGCTACAGGGAGTCCCACGATTAAAGCTAAATTATGGCTACAGGAAGACCTACGATTGAAGCTAAAATATGGCTACACAGAGACCTACGGTTGAAGCTAAAATATGGCTACAGAGAGACCTACAATTGGAGCTGAAATATGGCTATAAAAAGACCTACGATTGAAGCTAAAATATGGCTACAGTGAGACATGCCATTGGTGCTAAAATATGGCTACAGAGAGACCTACGATTGAAGCTAAAATATGCCTGTATAAAGACCTTCGATTGAAGCTAAATTATGACTGTATAAAGAACTCCGACTGACGCTAAAATATGGCTCTAAAAAGACCTACGATTGACGCTAAAATATGGCTCTATAAAGACCCACGATTAGAGCTAAAATATGGATCTAGAAGGACCTACCATTGAGGATAAAATATTTCTCTATAAAAACCTACGATTGAAGCTAAACTATGGCTACAGGGAGACCTACGATTGAAGCTAAAATATGACTCTATAAAGACCTATGATTAAAGCTAAAATATGGCTCTATAAATCCTACAATTAAAGCTAAAATATGATTCTATAAAGACCAACGATTGAAGCGAGAATATAGCTAAAGTGAGACCTACGATTGAAGCTAAGATATGACTGCTGAAAGTCCTACGTTTGAAGCCAAAATTTGGTTAGAGAAATACCTGCTATTGAAGCTAAGATATGGCTACAAAAAAGCCTGCGATTGAAGCTAAAGAACGGCTACAGAAAGACCTTCGATTAAGCTAACATATGACTAGAGAACGTACATCGTTTGCAGCAGAAATATGGCTATAGAAAGGCCTACGATTTCAGGTCAAATAATACTACAGAAAGACATAAGATTGGGAATACAATTATACTGAAGAAAAACCTAAGTTTTCGATACCACCGATAGCCCAACGAAAGAAGCCAATATATGGCTACAAAAATACCTATGATTGAAGCTAAAATATAGCTAGAGAATGTCATGCAATTGAAATAGAAAGACCTATGACTACATAATATAAAGACCTACGATTAAAGCTAAAATTTTACTAGATGCAGTCCTATGATTGAAGCTAAAATATGGCTAGAGAAACCCAAGTGATTAACGCTAAAACAAATCTAAAAATATGGCCTAACTAAAGACCTACTAATGATGCTTAAATATGGCTTGAGAATGAAATATAATCGAAGCTAAATTATAACTACATAAAGCCCACCAATTAAATTTACTAACCCAAAACTCATTCTCAAATTACATACATTATTAATTAACAAATAAAAAATTACATTTATTACTTTTCTGTCATAATTTAAGCTTCTCTGTAGCAAAATGATTTAACCAAAAATCTTGTCTTTAAACAAAAATCCACAATTTGTTATTAAATCCTACAATTTAATACTGCTAACAAGTAAATAACTAATAAAATACCCCGAAAATGAGATTTAATATCTTTCATTCAAACACTAATCTATTATTTATAAAAATGTGTTACATACCACAATCAAGAAGAATATCTTTTAATTCCTCCCGCTTTCAAAAAAAAGAGATACCGGAAAAGGAAGTGTATGGAAAAAAACAACAAATGAACGTTAAGCTGTTGTAAGAGAAAACTAAAGTTTTTCTTTAGTTTATAAATGATTACTTTGCATGACAACTATATGTCTCAGTGTTTTTTTTATATACATACATATGTATATAACTACTCATTAATTGTTTATGGTAGAATTTGATGTTAGAAACCAACACATATACATATTAAAAACCCTAGCATATACAGAAATACTACATAAAAACTAAGAATCACATAAATAAATTGAAACTATTAAAAGATACCCAAAGAAATTTTATTAAGAGCACTTAAAAAAAAGGACTCCAAAAAAATATAAAACTGGTTGCAAGTTTAAATTGAAGAATTGGAAATCGAGATTTTTTATAGAATTCTTAATAATATTTATTTTAATCCCTGCTTTTAATCAAATTGTATGTACTGTGTAAACTCCTTTCCTTTAAAGCGTAAGAATAACATAGTTTAGTTAGAAACTTTTTTTTGTATTTTGTAGATTTGTTGTAGCAAAAAGTGTATTTTATATTGTTGTTGTTGCTAAAAGTTGCTAAGTATAATAAAAAGAATCCCGTTGAACAGTTTTACTAATATTTACTAATGTTATACACAATTGTTGATTATAAATGTATGTCAAGCCCCAGCAGTTTTAAAGGTAGCTATTGTCAAATATAAACTAGTTTTATAGCTATTGTTCTTCAATGTAAAGTTATGTAAAGGGTGTCAAAAAAATCGGTAGTTTTGAGAAATAAAACAAGAAATTGAGTATAGTTCCAAAGAGAAATCTGTTGCTACATTGATAATGCGACTTCGGGCCGAGAAATTTTACTAGCAAATGGTTATGCAAAGGATATCAATTGATATACTCACTTGCAAGTAGTTTATGGAGTAACCAATATTGATTATTTTAAGGGAACTATTTATTTCAAACGACAATTTATTTTTGTAGGTATTACGGAGTGTTTTGAAGGAATCGTCAATATCTTCAAAACTTTGTTGAATTTGTTCTCTTCTTTTAAAGCTTCAGTGTGGGCTAGATAAGAACATTGACTTAGAAATGTCTAGAATATGTTGGTTTTGCTAATTGTATAAATGTTTGTGTGTTTCGAGTCAAATTCAGGAGAGTAATTGTGTCATGGACGAAATATCTCCTATATCTTCGTCAATGAAAATTTCAATAATAAATTCTTACCTCTATCTTCATTGTCAACTAGATAACCACAATGACTTCAGCTTGTCTTGATTCATACAAGATTGTAGCATTCGCGACAAGAAGAGCAACAGTGTCTATGACTTGTCACACCCAGCATCCTGTGCTTTAATCACCGTGATTTAAAAATCACTGGTAACAACTCTTACTAAATATAACAAGTAACAGGTACATTCAAGTCGTTCTTTGATATTTTTCAACATTTACTGGTAACAATTGTTACTGGAAATTTATAGTAACATATATTTTTAATGTCGTTCTTTCACACCTATGAACATACTGTAAAATGACATTCTTTCACATTATTTTTAACATTCTCTTAATTCATAGTTATATAAGCAGTTCTAGTGAAAGCCAACTGAAGCATGTTTCAAAATACAAATAATATTTGAATTCGCCACCATATTTGCAGTAAAAAAAAACATTTTCAAGTTAATCATCAAAATTTCCGCATATAAGGTTCAGGAATCCACATATACAGGTCGAAAAACAACTTCATCCACTATTTGTCACTGTTTGGTGTTGATCACTGGTCCTTACTTCTTCGAAAATGAGACTGTTCAAGCAGTTGTTTTTACTGGTGCTCGATAGTGCGACATTCTAACAGAGTTATTTTTGCTAAATTGTCTTACATGTATGTGGCTGACTAGTGCTTTCAACAAGAAGGGTACCACATGTTATGAAGCAATTCAATTACTGCATGAGATATTTACTGATCGTGTACTCTCTCGTTTCTGTAATCAAAATTGGCCCTATAGATCATGTTATGTTTTTCAACACCAATGGGTTTTTTTATGCGGCTATATGAAGTAAGTGGTCTATGCCAATAAGCTCACAGCCACTCGTGCACTGAAGGAGGAATTCAAGATCATAGAGAGTTTCTGCAAGAGTGAGTGAATATTAGCAAAGCCGTGGAGGTCATTTAAATAGGCTTCGTTTTTGATCGAAATATATTAAAAATTGTGATCTGTACTTTGCGTACAAAGTTTAAATGGAAGAGATACCGGAAAAGGACGAGCTGACATCCTGTTGGTCAGGATGGACAACAGAAGGATTAAAAGAGTCGTGTATGCTGACGATGTTGCAGTATTTATATCTGGATACAATATCTAGTTCTAGAATCGGCATTAAGTACACTGAGTGAGTGGAGTATATCAAGTGGACTTAGTGTGAACCCCCAAAAAACGGAATTGGTTCTCTTCTCTAGGAGGTATAAGGTCGATGACTTTAGACCACCTAGACTTAATGGAATCAGGGATAATGCAAAGTATCTTGGCATCATTCTAGATAAGATATTGTCCGGGAATCTGAACATTCAGAACAGGATTAATAAGGCCTATGTGGCCATCTACTCCTGCAAAAAGGCTATTAGTACTAATTGGGGTATTATGCCGAAAGGTATCAATTGGATCTTCAAAGCAGTCGTTAAACCCATCTTGTTCTATGGAGTATTGGTGTGGTGGCAGGCTTTGGATAATGCTACTCACCGGAAGGCCGTTGAACGAGTTCTAAGGACTGTATCAATACTGATTACAGGCGCTATAAGGTCTACTTCCTCTAAGCTACTATTTACTATCCTAAACTGGTTACCAGTGGATTTGATGGTGATACAAATGGCTCTTATCTCTGCTGTGAGACTAAATGCTGGTTGTTCGTGGTCTGGTAAGAACCTTGGACACTCTAGGATACTTTATTACTATGGGCACTTATATGGTAATGTCGATTACTGCATCGCAGAACCTTTTTTCGATAGGCATTTCCATATTTTGAAACCGAATAGGGATTTATGGCAACGCGGACTTTTCCCCCCAGCTGATGTCACACGGATATACACTGATGGCTCTAACAGGGGTAGTAGGGTAGGTGGAGGTTTCTATATTGAAAACTTTGGAATGAGATCCTATTTTAGGCTACCTAACTTCTGTACTGTTCTTCAGGCGGAAATTACTGTCATTAAACATGTATCCAATTAGTTATTATCAAATTTCTGGTGATATCTGCATATTTACTGGCAGCAAGTCTGTCGTTAATAGAATAGAGGGTGTCTTTACGACATCTAGGTTAACCAAGGAATGCCGGGTATTGCTTAATGAGATAACGAGACATTCTAGGATAACGATTATATGGGTCCCTGGACACAATGGAAATCAGGGTAATTGTATAGCAGATGATTTGGCAAAAAGGGGTGCGATGATGAATGAGGAGACGATCGACCCCTTTTCTGGTATTTCCCTTGTTAAATGCAAGATGGCTGTTCAGCAGAAACTATATGAGACTGCACAAAACAAGTAGACTAATGAACCTTCCTGTGCTACAGCGAGGTCGACTTGGCCCGTATATGATGCCAGCAGGACGAATCTACTTATAGAATTGCATTGTGAACAAATAAGGCTAATTGTCTCCTTTATTACAGGACACTGTTTAATCGGGGCACATGCTGGAAGAATGGGCCTACGGTACAATGATTACTGTAGAAGCTGCCATAATGAAGAAGAGGAAGAGTCTGTGTATCACCTTTTCTGCCAATTTCTGGCTCTGACAAACCTGCGGGAACGAATCCTCGGATTTCCATTCCTATCATGTTTGGACGAGCTATCAAGGATGAATCTGAGACGAATCTATTCCTTTATCCGGGAATCTGGTTGGTTTAATTTGGAGTCAACGGAAGTACTATAAATACCCTGATGACTACCCCTTGGGTATCACAATGGGATCAGATTTTGAATGGACCCAAGTGAGCTGCTTGAGGAGCGGCTGCCCATGGAACCTAACCTAACCTAATGGACTTAGAAACTGATTATGACTCTATCGGTAAGGTTAGTACTTTTGGGCATTACAAACATTACCACAAACGCTTAATACCATTCCCACTATGGTGGTGTAGGATATAAATATTATAAGACAGGGTTAACAATAATCATTTCAACTGTATGTTGTTAAATATTATTTTATGTACTTTCTAGCTACAAAGAGAAAGTTCTGTAACCAGCTTCTTGCAAAGCAACCATGATTTGATGAAAATTAACTTGACAATGAAAAAAAGATGAACGACGACTTCAAAAAATATAATTGTTTTGCAAAATGCCAATAGATGCCAATAAACGATGCTTTTAAGAATATAGAAAAGGTGGTTAGTTAAGTGACCACTAAACTGCAAAGAGCTAAAAGTGTCCACTTTTTGTCTACTTAATGTTACTCAAATCAAAGTTGGCTAAACTGCAGATTACTCGGCTTAAGGGAAATATTACTTCCGTTTTCAGTCCCTATTCTAACAGATAGTATAAATATTTAAGTTGATAGCTGCTTTCTATAGGGAAATATACAAAATAAAATTAAACTGACTACAATCTAGTTTACTTAGGATTACTCGAGTGACGGTTGAGTCTGTACTGGATTACTTGGAATGTGCAAGGTAATCCATTCATATAACAAAATATATACAAGTTGCAAATGATGAAAAATTAATTATAAATTTTCATCAGCTAATCAATTTGACATTAGAATATGAAGTATAGTAACAACATGGTATACATTGTCACTGTCACAACTGAAGGGTTTAGTATATATAAAAGTTCTATGACAATGATTAAATGCTTGATGTTATAAACTAAAGACGCTTTGTAGTATTAGGACTAAATACACTAGAAAAATTAAAGTAAAATTAAATAATTCTGGAACAAATTTCAGCCAATACCATTTACTGGAAAGGAACGATAAATCCTAGCCACTGAAAGGGTACACAAGTCCTGAATGTAAAACTTTGTGTACCCTACACCACCATAGTGGGGGGTATATTGGGTTATTGCTGATGTTTGTAACGTGCAAAAATATTGTTCCAATTGTCAATCTGCTCAGGATCGCTTTCTCAGTCGACTAAGCGATGTACGTCCTTCTGTCCGTCCATGTAAACCTTGTAATTTAACTGCAGGTCGCAATATCAAAGATAATTCGACAAAATTTGGTTCGTACTTTTATATTGCACCAAGCACAAAGCTTGTTGAAATGGGTTAGAATCGGTTCATTATTTCTCCTAGTTAAGCTCTCTTAAATATCTTACTTATACTTATATCCAAACCAAATTTAGCACAAATAAGTTTTATATAAGCCGATCTCGCACCACCAATATTTGTGACGATCGGTCCATAATTAGTCATAGATCCCATATAAGGCCCACTTCCGAAAATCACTTTAACTAGCATAAATCTCTTACAAACATTGGTATTCCAATAAAATTTAACACAAATAAATTATATCGATCAAGTATAAAATATATTCCAGTTTGTTACTCTCTAAATGTGAAGCTTGAAGTTTTGATTGCTGTGATTTTTCTTTCACTGTATATAACCATCTCTTTTCAACAAAACCCAAATAAAAACTCCACAAATATAAAATAAATTTTGTTATTTTTACATAAGGATAATGATTAGTAATGATGTTGATGATTATAGTGTGGTTTTTGCTTCTATTTTAAATGATCATAATGATGATGTTGCTGCTGTTGATGAGGACTTTGAGGTTAATGTACATTTTGTAAAATTATAGCAAAATTTTGCGTACTAAATATATAGAGCACAATGTTATATTGATTGAGGTCGGAAACAAGTTTTATACAAATAAATTCTATTTTTATATGTGTATACATGTATGTATGTGAGTGTGTTTTTGCTTTTTTATGCTGTAAATTTATGGGTGACAAATATTTTGTGGATTTTTTGGTTTAACACCAAAAAAGTATGCAACACAAAATAGTAATATGTGTGTGAATGTAGTAGTAGTATTTAGTGTTAGTATTTAAAATAGAATTTTAAATGAGTTTTATGTGGTGTTTCCATTTAAACAGTCTGAATGAGGAGGGTGAGAGGTTAGAGAAATTGTCAATAGGAATTGTGGGGAATAATTTAATGAAAATTAGAAATTATTTAGATAGAATTTTATGAATTTGTTTCACAATTTGCAACTTTTTCACCATGATGAAAATGTAAAAGTCTCTATATAGATTTCTATGTAAGGTGTCTCTTTTTAGAGTTTTCTGGAGGTTGCACAAGATCTATTGGACTTTAAATCCTAACAATCAGGGAGCGAATAATCTTTGAAACATGGACAGGTTTCACTATCTGGGTTGTTACAGGTACAGTGTTGGTTTAAATATCTCCGTCTGTATGTTTAATTCAACTTAGCGAAGCTTCTATATATCAACTGGTCTTGTATAATACATCAGTTTGTGGGGAAAGCTTTTGTTGGGAATTTTAGTATTAAAAATCAGAATTATCAATAAATGTCTACAAATTTCCAACAAAATATGTTTAATATTTCTAATAACTAATATAAATCATAAATAACAATAAAATTCAAACTAATTTCCCATTTACTGTAATACCTAACATTAATTAGAAATCCAATTTGACAATTTTAATAATTTATTGTTAAAGACAATATTCACAACTAGCAATTAAAATTTAATGAAATTCTACATCAAACTATCAAATTAATCTAACATTAGCTCTACTCCAACTTTCTCATTAATTATATTCCTCAAATACCAAAACCAAACACAATTTTCTTTATAATTTCTATCATAATTGTTAAACTAATTTTCACATATCATATGAACCAATAAATTGTTGCAATCATACTTCTATGTGAAACACTATTTTCCAAGTAACTACTAACAAACATCAAGTATTTTGATTTTATATTTAACAAAAAAAAAATAAAATAAAATTATGAAGTAAACTTTGTAGTAAACAATAAAATTCCTACATGTAAGAGTACAATAGAAAATCATTAGAAGTTGCAAATACCAAAACACTTGTGGCGCAAACGTTAATAACTTTCTGGTATTTGCCAGACAGAAGCATGTGTAAAACTTAGAGATGCCAGTACAGGTATACAAAACCCACAAACTCCCAACTGGCAACATGAAGAAAATTATAAAATACAAGCAAAACATTTAATTTAATTAACGTTATTAAAAAAAAAAGAGAACAAAAACCAAATAAATCAACAACAACAAAGAATTCGCATACGTACGTACACACACTTAAGAGAATACTCACACACATTTGTTAACTGTTTTATATAAACAAATTCTGATGCTTGTGAAAGGTACAAAAACAAATTATAACCAAAATCAGAACAGTGAAAGCTTGCCTGATTTATATATGTATGTATATAGAATTTGTTTTAAATTTCAGGACAATTTAAAACTAGAGTATACTATGGAAGACCTTTTTAATGAGATTTCACTGTTTCCATAAACAATCTGGCACTATGGTCCGGACTACAGCGAAATAGAAACATAGATTTATATTCAACTATTGGTTAGACTAATAAATATAACACAGGTCAGTGACTGATAAATATACCATGGCTTCAATTCTATAGAGAGATTTTGTTTTAAAAAAGTTTAAGTAAATTATAAAATATGTTGGACTCCGCATAATTAATGATAACTCAAAAACGTTTTGTCCGCTATTATTAAAATAAACTTAGAAAAATTTAGGTTTACGTATCCTTTAATCGGTTAATATATTGCGCTTTAATCAGATCAGTAGTTTTGTAGTTATAATAACAAATTTAAGCAAAAAATATATTTTTTAAGTGTAAATAGAAAATTTTTTTGTTTTAAAAAGTCATGAAAAATCGATAGCGGCTGAAATTTCTCAGAGTCATTACTTTATCGTAAAGCCATATGTAATTGGAACAAAGTGGGATACTGATCATAAAAATTTATGGATTCTTTTCAAACTTATTCACAATTAAGTAAATTCGCTCATTTTCACAAAATTTTAGTTTTTTGTTGGATATACATAAAATTGAGTAGTTAATGATCTTCTTTCGTTTGATTGAATCTTGAAAACATTTTCCTCATGCTATGTACAAATTTTCACATATATATATGCGTTTTAATCGGCTCAGAAGTTTCGGAGATATAATAACAAATTTAAGCAAAAAATATATTTTTGAAGTGAAAATAGAAAATTTTTTTGTTTTAAAAAAATCATGAAAAATCGAAAACGTTAAAAATTATTCAAAATTGTTACATCATCGCAAAGCCACTTATAATGGAAACAAAATGAGCTACTAACCATAAAAAATGTATGGATTTTTTTTGAATTTCTACACAATTAAGTGAATTCGCTCATTTTCACAAAATTTTAGTTTTTTGTTTGATATACATAAAATTGAGTAGTTAATGTTCCTCTTTCGTTTGATTAAATTTTGAAAACATTTTTCTCATTCTATGTACAAATTTTCACATATATATTGAGTTTCAATCGGCTCAGTAGTTTTGGGGTTATAATAACAAATTTAAGCAAAAAATATATTTTTTACGTGAAAATAGAAATTTTTTTTAATTTAAAAAATCATGAAAAATCGAAAACGTCAAAAATTTTTCAGACTTATTACTTTATCGCAAAGCCACATGTGATAGGAACAAAATGAGATATTGATCATAAATATCCGTTGATTCCTTTCGAATTTATTCACAATTAAGTGAATTCGCTCATTTTCACAAAATTTTAGTTTTTTGTTGGATATACATGAAATTGAGTAGTTAATGCTTTTGTTTCAATTCGAATGAGCCTTTCGACATGAAATGCATATAGTACTCGGTGTCCATTGCTGGTTCAAATTGTACAGATATATATTTAACCCTCCAACGGTTGAGTCATCCGTTGCCCTTATATGAAAACGCATTTTTTTAAATTTTTTGTTGTTTTTATTTATTATTATTTACTAATTATACATGTATAATGAATGTTAGAAAAAAATTTAAGGAACACGTTTGTGATGTATTCAAACAATAAAACAAGCCAAAAGACAGTGCATTTATTAACGATTTCTTGAAATTTCAGTACAAGGTCCCAGCGGACCTTTTCACACGTTCCGTACTAAACACATTTAAATCTCAATAGAAAATATACTATTGGTCGGATCGCTTTGATTTTTCTATAACCGATTTTAGATAAAATTTCCTTGGAATACATGTGGGGGGCGAGTAAACTTCCCATGGACCATCAAGGAGTAATTTCAGTTTGAAAATGAAAAAGGTGCCAGGGACCTTCTCACCCGGCGGTGAGTTAAGCAATCTTGATATCAGTTTTGCAATGAAGTTAAGAAGCAGTTCCGTTTTTTCCCGGTGATATATTAAATCATTATGCGATTGAACCTTCAAAATACGATGAGTAAGAAATCATTTTAACTTAGCATTTGGAAAAACTTTGAACCAAGGCATATGTCATTCTGCAGATGAGCATCTGTTAAGGCAAACATTAGCTGGGGATTTAAACTGTAGTGCTGTTCCGTCGCTAACTGCCAAAAAATCGTGCACAAATGCTAAACTTTGATGTCGTGGAGACTTCCAAAGCTTTGTTTTAAAAGGAATTTCGATTATGAAATGAATGGATATGTAACCATGCATATGGGATGCAATTTCATAAATCCCATCGACAACGTAAATATCAAAAGACGCCAAGCTGGTTTGGCAAATAAAATTACTGTGACATGTCCAACAATGATTTCCCATTTCCCAGTCGTATTGCAAACATTAAACTTCAGATCCTATCTTCGTCTGATTTGTTTTTTTATGAAACAACTACTATTAGATTGAAATCCATAGGAAAATGTGGTTGTAATGACAAAAAACTTGAAAGAATATATATTCAGATCAGATAAATTTGATTTTGGTAGTGTAAATCAAGCGGAAACTATGAATATGCGCTCATAAGATCTCTAGAGAACACTACTGCTAACAATTTATGATCAAAAAGCGAAGTACAGTACTACAAAACTTGATAGAAAGCGCTAATCGGATCTAACTGGTCTTGAAGCAGTGTTCTTCGACGCTAGCTCGTCCATTAGCTAGCCTTTTCAGCACTTTATACCGTGCCGGCATATTTCATGTATGTTGGAAGGTTGCTAATGTAACGCTAATTGCTAAAAAGGGAGAGGCTATCGCCCAATAGCAATTTCTTCTGCACGTTCCAAAGTTATGGAGAGTATGGTAAACTAACATCTTGTGAAATATTTAGAGTCCAACAATTTACTGAGCGACCGAGAGTATGGCTTTCGTAGAGGAAGCTCTACGGGAGACTTGTTAGCCTTCCTATTGGAAAAATGATGCCGTTTCATATACCGTTTTGGCGAAAGTAAAGTGGTGAGTCCAGACATTTCTAAAGCGTTCGATAGTGTATGGCACGGTGCGCTTTTAGCTCTCGATTTAGTGAGCTTTCTTAGAGATTGCACTATACGAGTTGTTATAGATTGAATCTCATCAAACGAGTTCAAGATCAATTCAGGGGTATCGCAAGGCTCAGTCCTTTCTCCTGCTCTACTTCTTATCTTTATAAACGACCTTCTACGTCATTTGCATTCAATTATAGACCAAGCCTGTCAGAGGTTGGGGCAGTGAGGCAAAACATGAATGATATACATAACCAAGACCATGTGACAATCTCTGAATGGGGTTGTGCGAATAGAGTCGATTTCATAGCACACAAGACTCAATGTTGAATGTTAACACACAAACGCACCACAGATCATGTTGTTCCATCTGTGGTGTAAATATTAAGGAATCAGAAGCTCTTGATGTTCTAGGCATGAGTATTTAGTGCGATGTCCGCTAGACAAAACACATTTTTCGAGTGTCGAAAGAAGCATTCAAATGCCTTGGATTTCTAAAACGGTGTAAGACATATTTCACTCCATCTGATCTCTTTACTATTTACACTACTTATATCCAACCTTAAATGGAATACAACTCTCATGTGTGGGCCGCAGCTTCGAAGTCTGTTTTGTAGTTACTCGACAGCGTACAGTACAGAGCAAATGTGCTTATTGGTGACAGTAGGGTATCCAGCTTTGTGTTTCACTATTCTATCGATACTATAATGGCATATGCTCTGCTGAAATTAGGGTACTTGTTCCCGAAACCCGTAGCTTTTTACGCAATACACGTTCTTCGGATCGCACAACACATTACGGGGAAAATTCTTTCTTTAGCCATACTGTTCTTATGTGGAATAAGCTTCCTCCTGAAGTCTTTCCTGTCACTTTCAACATATGAAAATGATAATCAAATGTGCACACATACTACTCCCTCTATCCTCTCTCCCATAATCTATTTGCCTAAAAAAGAATTCTTCTAGTTTAATTGCTCCGAACATTTGTTTGTTTATATAATTGAAGAAAAATACTTACAAGCGATGTTAGATTTTTTTATCAGCTATGATGTCTGATGATCAAAATGAGATTCAACGTGCTTTTTCCCTAAAAATGCTGACTGGCAAAATTTCGACTTTTATGTTATTGAAAAGCGCTAAATGTAAGGAGTAAATCGCTAACTTGGCAACACTGTTAAAATATGTATTTATCACATCACTATAGCTGGGTTGACTTTACTGTCCCTTTGTATACTAGTTCGGAAGGAGATATATAGTTTAATTAGCATAACTAATATATGGTTTGGGCAATTTTTTTTGCTATTCTCTTTTAGCATTAAGTATGTATTTTACTTTAGGGACCAAATACTTTGCTAATTTATTTTATCTAAGGAACTCCACTTTTTTGATGGATACAATAACAATAAAAATATTTTACCAGACCATAGTGCATGGTTAAATACATTCTCAGGAAAATAACAACACTAATTTCATGTGATGTTTTTTTCTCTTATTCTCATTAGTCTTAAGCGTAAAGTGTAAATTTGTACATGTATAGGTGAGTATTAAGAAAAACTTGTGAGTGTGTATGCTAGTATAAATATATGTGATGCTATTTTCTAAATTAGTCATTTGTTTTCTCAGGTGTATTTATGTTTTTTTTTTATTTTTTATTTTAGTTCAAAATTACTCAAGTTCTTTATATATATTTTTTTTTAATTTCTGTTTTAATTTGTAAATGCCACACAAACACACATTCTCACACAGACTCATTTACAAAAACACATTTAAACACAAATGTTCAAATGTTAGCAAGTGTATGTTTTGTATGTAGTATAAATGTGTTTATTATTAACTATATCATCTTATTGTTTTAAACTAGAATATTGCGTGCTAAGAGCAACTTTATATTTTAGATTTCATTTACACAACCTCCCCTACACTAAACTTCATATGTACATTTACATTCTTAACACAGATACTCATCTAAAATAGAAACAAACACAAAAAAAGAAACAACCTCATAACTACGTGTGTGTGATTTCAAATGATTTTAATAAGCTTCATTTTTTGTTTGTTTTTTATGTACATTTATTTGTTTTTGTTTTACCATTTGCTTTTGCTACTTGGTGTTGGAAGTATCTCATCATCACCTTTGCTGGTAGCTCAACAAAATGAAAAAAAAAAACACACACCAACTAAAGACTTTTAATAAAAAAATGTAGCATGTCATCTAATTGTGAGAACTGTTTTATTTTATTATTTGTGTGATATTTTTGGTTTTTCCTTTTATTTAGCAAAAGTAAAAAAATATTTCTATTTCTTTGTTTTTTTTTTTTTTTTTTTTAGAAGGGTAAGAGTTCATTTATAAAACGAATATGAGTATGCTAATGTAATTATAGTATTCAATTTTTTCCCCCAATTTCTACTACTGGCTAAGCTTAACATTATTGTTTTTTCCTCTATATAAGGGGTCACAGAATTTATGATTAATGACCAGTAGTTGAAATTATGTATCATAAAATTTGATTTATATGACAATAGATTTAAGATCATTTTAATGATAAAAAATCATATAAATATATTTGATTTGACTTAGACATGCCAAACTGAAGTAAGAAAATAATAGCAATATACATATTTGTAGGTATATGAAAATAAGAAAGAATTTAATATAAAGAATAATATTTATGAAATATAAATATAGAGTATGAAAGTATGTATAAAATGTCTCCAGCCATGCAAATGTCATGTAACAAATGAGCTTTCTAATCGGTCATCAACACTAAATGGATAACGTTTAAGCGCAAAGTCATATTGTTATTTCAATAAATTACTTTAAAGAAGCTAGAGTTCAGAAACCTATGACATGAATAACAGGTCACTGAAATTGCTTTATATTTAAGAAAATAAGTTGCTTTAATATGAACTCAAAGAGTATTGATAACAAAATGTTTAGTGGTCATATTATGACTTCAATAGAAGGTCTTTCAAGAGTTATATTTCAGGCTAAATCTAGGTCTTTCTCTAGTTACGTTATATCCTCAATTTTAGGTATTTCTGTAGTGACAATTTAGCTTCAGTCGTAGGTCTTTCTGTAGTTATAATTTAGCTACAATCGTAGCGCCTTCTGTGTCAGAATTAAGATGCAATCGTAGGCCTTTCCGTAGTCCCAATGTAACTTCAAATAAACGCTTTTCTGCAGTCATAAATTAGCTTCAATCCTAGGCGTTTCAATAGTCATATTTTAGCTTCAATCGTAAGTCTTTCATTAGGCATATTTTAGCTTCGATCGTAAGTCCTTCATTAGGCATATTTTAATCTCGATCGTAAGTCTTTCATTAGGCATATTTTAGCTACATCATATGTCTTTCTTAAGTCATAATTTAACTTTAATCGTAGGTCTTTCTTAAGTCATAATCTAGCCTCAATCCTATTTCTTTCAGATGTCATAATTTATCTTCAATTTTAGGTCTTTCTAAGAACATCATTCAGATTTAATCGTAGGTGTCTCTGCAGTGACAATTTATCATCACTCGTAGGTCTTTCTGAAGTCATAATTCAGCTTCAATGATAGTTCTCTATGTAGCCATATTTTAGCTTCAATCGTAGGTCTCCCTGTAGCCATATTTTAGCGCCAATCGTAGGTCTCTCTGTAGCCATATTATAGCTTCAATCGAAGGTCTCTCTGTAGCCATATTTTAGCAACAATAGTAGGTCTCCCTGTAGTCATATTTTAGCTTCAATCGTAGGCCTCCCTGTAGCCATAATTTAGCTTCAATCGTAGATTTCTTTGTGGCCATATTTTAGCATCAATCGTAGGTCTCTCTGTAGCCATATTTTAACACCAATCATATGCCTCTCTGTAGCCGTATTTTAGTGTCAATCGTAGGTCTCTCTGTAGCCATATTTTAGCATCAATCGTGGGTATCACTGCAGCCATAATTTATCTTTAATCGTAAGTCTCCCTGTAGCCACATTGTAGCTTCAATCGTGGGTCTCCCTGTAGCCATAATTTAGCTTCAATCGTAGGTTTCGCTGTGGCCATATTTTAGCATCAATCGTAGGTCTCTCTGTAGCCATATTTTATATCCAATTGTAGGTCTCTCTGCAGCCATATTTTATCTCCAATCTTAGATCTCTCTGCAGCCATATTTTAGCTTCAATGATAGGTCTCTCTGTAGCCATATTTTAGCTTCAATCGTAGGTCTCTCTGTAGCCATATTTTAGCTTTAATCGTAGGTCTCCCTGTAGCCATAATTTAGCTTCAATCGTAGGTTTCTCTGTAGCCATATTTTACCATCACTTGTAGGTCTCTCTGTAGCCATATTTTATATCCAATTGTAGGTCTCTCTGCAGCCATATTTTATCTCCAATCTTAGATCTCTCTGCAGCCATATTTTAGCTTCAATGATAGGTCTCTCTGTAGCCATATTTTAGCTTAAGTTGTAGGTCTCTCTGTAGCCATATTTTAGCTTAAGTTGTAGGTCTCTCTGTAGCCATATTTTAGCTTCAATCGTGGGTCTCCCTGTAGCCCAATTTTAGCTTCAATCGTAGGTCTCCCTGTAGCCATAATTTAGTTTCAATCGTAGATCTCTCTGTAGCCATATTTTAACATCAATCATAGGTCTCTCTGCAGTCACATATTTGCTTTAATCGAAGAACATTTCATAGTCATAATTTGACTTCAATCGTAGCGCTGTCTGTAGTCAGAATTAAGCTGCAATTTAACTTCAATTATATGATTTTCTGTAGTCATAAATTAGCTTCAATCGTAAGTCTTTCGTACTTCGTTTTGTGGCGATAAATTAACTTTAATTGTACGTCTTTCTTTGGTCATAATTTAGCTTCAAACCTAAGTCGTTCTGTAGCAATAATTTGGCTTTAATCCTAGATCACTCTGTAGCAATAATTTAGCTAAGTTGTTCTGTAGATATAATTTAGCTTTAATCGTAGCTCTTTTTAAGATCATAATTTAGCTTTAGACCTAGGTCGTTCTGTAGATATAATTTAGCTTAGGTATTGCTAAGCTCATAATTTAGCTTCACTCATAGGTTGTACTTTAGCAATAATTTGGCTTCAATCCTAAGTCGTTCTGTAGCAATGATTTAGCTTTGATCATAGGTCTTTCTGTAGCCATTATTTAGCTTCAATCAGAGGTCTGTCAGTAGTCATAATTTAGCTTCAGTTGTAGGTTTTATAGCTTCAATCGCATTGCTTTCAGCAGGCATATCTTAAGTGCATTAGCCTTAGTCGTACCCATTTCTATAGTCGTATATTAGCCTAAATTGTATGCCATTCTATTATTATATTTTAAGTTTAGTCCTAAGCCTCTCCATTGTCATATTTTATAGTCAATCATAGTGCTTTTTATTGTCAGATTTTAGCCTCCATCGTAACCTTTTATTAATCCGATTTTAGTTTTAATCATGCAGTTTTCTGTAATTAATTGAGCCTTCATTGTAGGTCTATCTACAGTCAGATTTTGGCTATAATCCTGAGTCTGTTTATGGTAAGTTTTCGACTTCAGTCATATTTATTTCTATGGTCACATTATAGCTCAAATTGTAAGCCGTTATATGTTAAGAATTTAGCCTTCATTGTATGATTTCCTTTAGTCTTTAGGCCTTCCTATAGTCAAGCTTTGTCCGTATCGTGGGCCTTTGGATTTTAGGCTTAATTGTTGGTCTTTCTATAATTAGCTGTTAACCTCAATTGTACGTTTTTCTATCATCAGATTTTTGCTTTAATCATAGGTTTTTATGCAGTGCAATTTATGCCTCTATCTAAGGCTGTTTATGGTCATATTTTAGACACAATCATAGGCCTTGCTGTCTGTAGTCATATATTCTGTAGTCATATAGTCAGACTTTAGCTTTTCTATGTTCAAATTTTATCTTCAATCGAAGGCTTTTACTTAGACAGATTTGAAACTCAATCGAAGGCCTTTCTATTGTAAGATTTTAGGCCAAATCGTGGGAATTTCTTTAGTCGCATTTTAACCTTATTCGTAGGTCTTTCTTTAGTCAGATTTAATGCCTTTCTAAAGTAGACTATTAGCCTTGCTATATTCCAATATTGTTCTTAATTTTACTCCTTCCTATAGTCAGATTTTAACCTGAATTGTGAGCCTTTCTATAGCTCAATTTTAGGCATTTATATGGTCGAGTTTCAGCCTCAGGTGTAAGCCTTTTTGTAGTCAGAGTTTAGTCTCAGTTTAAGGTCGTTCTTTATTTAATTTCATCCACAATCGCAGCATTAGAGTGTCCATAAAACCGGCAAATTCAAAAAACCGGTTTCCGGTTTAACCGAAAACAATGTTTTATAAAAAAAACCGGTTTCGGTTTTCTCATTCTAGAAAAACCGGTTTCGCTTTTGTCATTCTAAAAACCGGTTAACCGGTTTTTTATTAATTTTTATTTAATATGAAAAATGCCAATTTAAATTTATAGACAATTTTGGTAAGGCAAAAAGTGTTATATGTATAATTATGTCCTAAATTCCAAAATTTGTCGAATGCAGACATTTTCTAAAAAATAAATGAATATTTTTAAAAATGTTATCAAAATATTTTTAAGTAATATGTTCAAATAAGCTTTACAAAGTATTTCGTTAAAACCGGTTAACCGTCTTAAAAAAACCGGTTTGTCAAAAAACCGAAAAGTTAAAGAAAACCGAAACCGGTCGGTTTTAAAAAGATGAAAAAACCGGTTGACCGGTTTTCGGTTTCGGTTTTGGATACTCTACGCAGCATTAATCTAAGTCTTTCTTTCTGCCTTTCTAAAGTTAGGTTTTTGTGTCATTTATAGACTAATCGATGGTCAGATTATACACTCAAACTGAAGCCTTTATATGGACGAGTTCTGGTCTAGTAGTTGTTTTTGTAGTCAGATTTTAGTCTCAGTTTAAGGCCGTTCTTTATGTAATTTCATCTTCAATCGAAGCATTAATCTAAGTCTTTCTTTTTACGAGCAATGTAATGTATCACTTATCTTCTTCATTTTCCTTTCCTTTTCTTCACAACCCTGTTAGTGATTTAAATTAGCATATTTTTAAAATTTTAGTATAAAATATTTTGTCTACTAGCACATATTGTGGCTTTTTGCATCACTTGCTTCTTGTTAGCACACAACATTTTCTTCGTTAAGGAAGCTTAGAAAACCCCTAAATAAAAATGTTAGAAATTGCTCAAACATCAACTTGTTTGCCAGCCAGCTAAAGCAGAAAATAAGAAAACATAACAAACGTATATTACACACCATATAGCCCGAAACAACCATGATGTTGTCAAACAACTTAAATTAAGACAACAACACAGACACAGGAGTTTCCGAAAAAAGGGAAATTAAAAGTTGTTAGAAAAAATATTTAAAAAGGACGAAGAAAAAAATGTGTGAGTTTTTTTTTTTGGTTTACAACAAATGACCAAAACTTTTGAAATTTAACAAACATGACAGGAAATGGTAATGAATAAAGGAAGTGTAGAAAAGCAAGAGAAGAAAGAATGAGTAAAATGTAACAAAGTTTAGGAAGCTTACTAAAAGCAAAGGTTTCAAGTTAAAAAAGATGTTGAACTGAAGGACAGATATGTTTAACAAGCAAGGAGAAAAGGATTAATTAATCCTTTGCACTTGAAAATATTTAGCTTTCACACAAGAATGTTTGCTGGGTATCTAAGTCTATATACATTTTGTTTATAGATTATATTCAAAAATTACGATGACTCAATTTTTTTTAAAGGCCAACAACACCTTGTTCTTAAACACATAATAGCTTGACAACAATTTTAGATTGTATGTATATATACAATCGGAAAAGAAAATTTTATAGAATTCCTTCTAACAAATCAAAATGCATCAATTTTCTTTGGACGCCAGCTAGACTAGTGACATGTAGCAAAATCTTAACTACTTTAGCTTACAATGACAGCATATAAATTCAGAGCTGCTGCTGCTGTCGTCATAATAACCAACCAACAGTTTTAGTTATAACAACTATTGTTGCAACTGCATGTGTAGTTATAACAATTGTTGTTAAGTGTCAGCTAGTATCATTGCAGTAGCTTAGCATTGGCATCAGCTATTTGAAACATAAAAAAAAACACTTGCAATGACATACACTCCCACACTTTATGCATTTATAGCTGCTATAGTTTTTTTTTTATTATTTCAGTTGTGATATTTATAGTTATACATACATATACTTTGTGGGTCATTGTGTGGGGGGTGTTTCGTAGGGAAAATGGAAATTTGTTGGGGAATTGAAAAGAGAAATTCTTATTTCTCCAATCATAAAAAGAAAGATATATACGATTGTGTGATTGTTTATTTTGTAGGGGGTATTTCACAGGGAAATCGTAATCTGTCAACGAGAGAATAAAGTTATGGTAATACAATAGAGAAAGATACAAGGTGGCGCAAAAGTAAACTTCCGATGTTTTTTGGCTGTAATTAAAAAAAAAAAAAATGAAAAACTTTGATTCTTCTTGTGGATTATTTTTATTTGGTCTTTTAATTTTTTGTACATCAAGTCGAGAATATGATGTCATGTAAATGGCCGCCGACACAGTTGATTGTCATTTGAGCCCTTTTTGTGGCATTTTCCATCACTTTGGCCAAAACTTGACGGATATTGTCTTTAAGAGCTGCAAGAGTCTGAGGCTTGTTGACATAAACCCGCGACTTCAAAAAGCCCCACAAAAAGAAGTCTGCAGCGGTAAAATCAGGCGATCATGCTGGCCAGTGCAAATCGCCAAAACGGGAGATTAGGCGCCCGGGAAATGCATCCTTCAGCATATCGGTTTTGGCACGTGCAGCCTGTGCCATTGCACCGTCCTTTTGGAACCACATGTTTTCCAATCCCAATTCATCAAGTTGCGGCAAAAAGAACTCGTTGATCATTGCTCTGTAGCGCTCACCATTCACAGTAACCGTTTGGCCCGCGACGTCTTCGAAGAAAAAAGGTCCGATGACTCCTCCAGCGAAAACAGCACACCATACAGTGACTTTGAGCGGGTGTAATGGCTCTTCGTAGGTTACATGCGGATTTTCAGTGCGCCAGAAGCGTAAATTTTTACCCGTTAAGATGGAAATGGGCCTCATCACTCATGATTATTTTTGATGAAAAATCATCTTCCTCTTGGTGGTGATTAAGGATGGCTTGAGCGTATGTTAGACGCGATTGGCGATCAGCAGTTAATAGCTGATGCACCGTCTGGACTTTGTACGGAAAAATCTTTAAATCTTGTACCAAAATTCGCTGTAAAGATCGTCGACTGATACCCATTTGCGTGGCACGTCGTCTGGTCGATGTCGATGGCGCTTCCATGACATCCTCGGCTACAGCAGCAATATTCTCTGCAGAACGGCTACTCCGGGGTCTGCCACGCCTGGCAGCATCTCGTGTTGTGCTAGTCTCTTCGAAGCGAGCGGCTAAACGTCGCAGTGTTTCACCAGTAGGCGTTGGACGGCCAGGAAATCTGCGGCGAAATTCACGTTATGCCAAAGTCACCGACCGATTATTGATCAAATAAATAGTCAACAATATTCCGCGTTCTGGAGCAGTGTAGCGTAATATTGTTCATTAACGTGTATTTCGCATGTGTTTACTACACAAATGTCCAAAGAGAACTGACATTAGTGGCCAATCGCAAAATTTATAGCATTTTCTGATAGGAGGATTACTTTTGCGCCACCTTGTATAAGTAAGATCATCACAACTATGAAATTGTAGTGGATGTTTCATAGGGAAATGGAAATTTGTCAGGAAATTAGACAAAAGCTACGGAATGATCATTCAAAGAGAGAAAGTCTTACTCATGAGATGATAAAAATAAAGTGTTGAATAGAATTTGTAGGGGGCGTTTCATAGGGCAAAGTTTGCAGGTTGCAGTTTTTACCAAATTTGCACTAGAGCGTTTAATAACTTTGAAATGACACATACTTATATTCAAAAACTTATTGAAATACAAGAAGAATATCTCTACGAAACACCCCCTACTCTTAGCCCAACACTGTCTGCCATAAATGTGTGTGTCATAAAACGACCAACAAGAGTTCCTAAAGTGATGCTGTGTGTAGATAAATTTTATTTTTATTTCATCATTTTTTAATGTTCAAATCTAGTATAGTTTTTTTTCTATTTTTATTTCATCAATCACATGGTTTTTTATACCATCCCGCAGCTTATTCTCTTTTTTTTTTTTTTTAAAAGAAAGAATTTGCTTATTCTAAGTAGCCAATAATGCCGCAGTACTTTCAACTTGTATCTCTTTGTATGATGAGTAAAAGATGAACAAAAACTAAAAATATATCTATTTAAAACACATGAAATGCGTGTGGCGCCATAAGCATTACACTAAGGCGTTTAATAGTTTTTCATTTCGACTGCAAATCAGAAGTGCAAATGACAGTTTTTTTTTTAGCCAAAAAAAAATTTTATTTTAATATTTTGCAGTTATCTTTTTTACTATAAAAACAATTTTAAAAAAGCTGAATATATTAATGGCTTTTCAAGTGTTGTAGTAAAGGATTTTATTATAACAAAAAAAAAAAAAAAGAAAAACTTTAAAATAACTATAAATTTTCATTTATCTTTGAGACGGAGCAGTCAAAAAGAAAATGGATTTATGTTTAAGGAGATAAATAAGACTTGAAGGCGCGCAAGATATAAAATTAAGATTTAAGATAATAGCATTTAAACTATAAAAATCTATTTAATGTTTTAAAAAGTTTAAAGATTTTCATGTTAAAAGGCAAGCGGAGTTATTGAGTTGCACTAAAAGAAATTTTTATAAAATTGCAGGACTTTAAATAAAAAAAAATTAAACTGATTTGTAGTTTTATCAAATATAAAACATAATTATACTTTTTAATATAGAATACTTTAACTGAAATAGTAAAGTTTTGTTAAAACTATTGATGCTAATATAGTGCCACACAGAGAAAACAGATTCGTGATAGCAATCCAATTTTTTGCCAATCAAATGATTCTACCTTAGTGACTGAATTTTACAATTGTCTCTACAAAATTTTGGAAAGGGTAATAAAAGTTTGGTTGCTTCAACTGACTTTCTGTTAATAGAACCGACAAATTATGTATGGGCAATCGAATCATTCGATTGGCAGCAAATCCGTTTGCTACTACGAATCAGTTTTCTTTGTGCAGAGAAATACCTAATTTTGAGGATAAACTATTACTAGAGAAGGGCCTACAATTAAAGCTAAAATGTAACTAATGAAAAGCCTACGATTGAAGCTCAAATATTACCAATGAAAGCTCTAGTATTTAAGCTAAAATAAGAATAGAGAAATACGTAGGATTGCTGCCTAACTAAGGCTAGAGAAAAACGATTGAAGGTAAAAAATGGTCAGAGAACGACCTACAATTAAATCTAAAATAAGACTAAAGACTGGATGACTAGGATTGAAGCTAAAATAAGACTAAAGACAGACATAAGATTGAAGCTAATATTAAACTAAAGACAGAAGATGAAGAATATATTAACGACTGGTTAGTAACCATGTTAAAATCAAGAATAGTTAAAGCAAATCTTGGTAATAGCATCAAGTCCAAGCAACTTGGAAGAGGCACACCTCAGGGAGAGGTAATCTCTCCACTACTATGGCTTATCGTCATTAACTCGATTCTCATTGATCTAGATAGAAAAGGGATAAAATCTGTCGCTTATGCGGACGATGTGGTGATACTAGTATCACGATTGTTTCTGGATGTGATCAGTGATATTATGTTCATTGCTTTATGATTGTTCGACAATTGGGCCACGGTAAGTGGCCTTTGGGGTGAATCCAAGCAAAACAGATCTAAAGTACGACCAAAATATGATTACAATTAAAGCTAACCTATGTCTAGAGAAATGTTTACAATTGAAGCTAAAGTATGTCTTGAGAAAAACCTGTGATTGGTACTTAAATATGGCTGTTGAAAGACTCCGATTGAAGCTAAAATATGTTTTGACTAATACCTACGATTGGTACTTAAATATGGCTGTTGAAAAACCTACGATTCAAGCTAAAATATGCATAATCAACTTTCTCCTTAAATCCCTGGTTCCACCAAACTTTATGTAGCCTACTTTCCAGCAAATTTTTAATTCCCCTCTAACTCACATAAATTATAAGCAAACGAAAGAAAAAATTAATGTATTTAATATCTTTTGACAAAATTTATTATCCCAGTTAAATATATATATATATTTTTTTTTTCAATTTATTTTCTTTTAAGGAATTATTTGTTGTTGTACTTACCCACTGCTAAAACATTTGTATATCCTTGTAAGCTATAAATTAACAATGTAAATCCGATTAGTATTGCACGTTGATATCGTGGCAACATGTTGCTGCCGTTTTCTGTTAATGTTATAGAAATAACACGAGCGCTAAAATGTTGAAGCCTAAAAATTCTTTAAGGCAAAAACGGTGTTAAATGATTTGGCGGCGTCTGTCTGTTGCTGTAAATGCTCCTACTGCTTGCTGCTGCTACTTGATGTTTGTTGTTTTTGTCGTTGTTGTTGCTGTTGTTTTGTAAAATATTCCAATGTGCAGTGAGTTTTCAAAACAGTTAAGTTTTAGTGCTTATAGACATGTGTGTAAAGGATGAGTATGTTTGCATGTGTGTGTGTGTGTGTGTGTAAGTAAAAGGATGTCGTTGTTTTGGTGTTTGTGTAAAAAATGTAAATGTATTCGTTTGACTGTTTGTAGGAGAGTGTTACAATGTCATCAAGTTTTTTTTTATTTTTATGTTTTGCTTCTTTTTGCAGTTGTTTCTCCTTAAAGACGACTTATCTTAATGTTTGTAAATATATTGTAATGATTGCAGTTGTTGTTCTTTCGTTTTGCTCTTGTTTTTTGCCTTTTAATGTTTTCATCGAGCTGCTGCAGTTGCTGGCGTTAGTTGTCTTAACTTCTCTTACACATATGAGTTTTGAAATGCCAGTGTGTTTGAGTAGTTGTTGATGTAGATTATCATAGAAATGTTCTTTCTTCTACTTGTTTGAAGTAAAAGTTTTCCTTGTTTTGCTAGTACTGCTGTTAATGGTTGGCAATTTTATATGCATTTATTTTTATTTTATAGCTATTTCTTTTTTGCTTAATTTTGCAGTAAACTTTTTTGTCGTGGCTTATTTAATTTGTATAGTTGATTTTTTCTTTTAAAGATTATGGGTTTTTATTAAGAAATATTCGTTTCCTTTTTTTTTATTTTTTTTTGGCTTGAGTTTTACTTTTTTCTTATTGTAATTTTATAACTTAATTTATATAATCTTTGGTAGTAATAGATTTATTCTTAGAAATAATAACAAAATCCTGTAAAGAAAGAAAAGGGAAAATAATTAATTAGTATAAAAAGTTTTAGCAGTAATTTATAAATTATAACAACTTAATATATTTGTGATTGAAAAACGGAGTAACTAGATTTAAATGTGAAGAAATAAGAGCTAGAATTGTGGTCAAAATATGAGCAGAGAAAGGACTAGAAGAAGACCTATGATCAAAGCTGAAATCTTACTATAAGAAGATGCTGGATTAAATTAAAATATCACCAAAGGAAGTGCTATGATTCAAACTAAAATATACCTAAAGAAAAACATACGATTGAAAGTAGAATATGACTACAAAAGGGTATTCGGTGAAAGTTAAAATAGGTCTTGCGAAACACACACGGCTGATGCTTGAATAGTGCTAGGAAAACACTTGCGATTGATGCTGAAGTAAGACTAGAAAAAATCCTAAGAAAGAAGCTGAAATATAACTAAAGAAAGACCTGTGACTGAAGCTAATATATGGCTAGAGGGAAGTCTAGAGCTAAATAAACACCAACGTTTGGAGCTAGAATATAACTGACGCAAAGATATGACTGAAGAACGACCGGTGATTGTTGCTTAAATATTGCTAGATAAAGACCTGTTTTCGAAACTAATATATGACTAGAGAAAGACCTTCGATTGAGAATAATATATGATTGTTGAATATACAGGAAAGACTAACGATTGAAGCTTAAACGATTGAAGCTAAAACTGAAGCTCGAATATGGCTTGAGAAAGTCCTACAATTGTTGCTTAGATATGGCTAGAAAAAGACTAACGATTGAAGCAGAGGTATGACTACGGAAAATTCTAAAATTGAAGATTAAATATGATTACGGAAATACCTAAAATAAGATCAAAAACATGATAGCTGAATGACCAATTATTCTTGCTAAAATATGACAAAAGAATGACCTGTTATTGTGGATAAAATTGGTTAAAGGGAATCCTGATATTGATGCTGAGATATGACAAAATATAGGCCTAAAATCGAAATCAAAATAGCACCATAGACTGACCCACGATCGAGGCTAAATCATGAGTAGAGGAAGACCTACAATTGAAGCTAAACTATGATTGGAGCAAGCAATGATTAAAGCTAAAATAGGATTATGGAAAGTCCCATAACAAGACCAAAAAATGACAGCTGAAAGACCAATGATTGCTGCTGAAATATGACATAGGAAAGACCTGATGTTAAGGCTAAAATATGGTTATAGAAAAACTTGAGATTGATGCTGACATACGACAAAATAATTCGCTAATATTGAAGTCAAAAAAGGACTATACCCACGATCAAAGCTTAAACATGATAAGAAAAAGACCTACCATTGAAACTAAACTATGATTACAGCAAGCAATGATTGAAGCTGGAATATGACTAACATAGGAACTACGATTGAATCTAAACAGAACTGCTGAAAGACCTACGACTGATGCTGAAATATGACAATATAAGAGCCTAGCTTTATATCCAAAATAGGAAAAGAGAAAGACCTACGATTAAAGTATAAAAGGACTAGAGAAAAACTAAATATGACTGGAGAAAAACTTACTATTGAAACTTAGTACTACTAGAGAAAAACCAAAGATTAAAGACTAGAGCAAGACCAGGGATTTAAGCAAAAATATAAACTGAAAAAGATCAAGGCTTGACGATTAGACTTGACCAGAGAAAAACTTACAATCGAAATTAAATAAGGGCAGGGAAAAGACCTACAATTGAGGTAAACAAATTACATCAGAAAGGCTTGCGATTAAAAATATACTATGACTAGAGAAAAACCTACGATTAAAGACTAGAGCTAGACCAGTGATTTAAGCAAAAATAGAACCAGAAAAAGATCAAGGCTTGACGATTAGACTTGTAGAGAAAAACTTACAATCGAAACTAAATAATTACCAGAAAAATGCCTACAATTGAGATAAACAAATTACGTGAGAAAGGCTGGCGATTAAGACTATACTATGACTAGATAAAAACCTATGATTGAAGCTAAAATATGACTGAAGAAGGAACTAATATTGAAGCAAAAACATGACAGCTGCAACCCTACGATTGGCGCTGACATATGACCAAAGAAAGCCCTGCTACAGAAGCTAAGATATAGGTTGAAATTGACCTAAAAATCGTGCTTATTTATTACAAAAGAAGGGTTTAATATTTAAGCCAAAGTAGAGTTTGAAGAAGACCTACGATTGAAGGTGAAATAGGGCCAGAGGAACTTACAATTGATGTTGAAATATGACCAAAGAAAGAACTACGATTGAAGCTAAAACAGCACTATACAAAGAAATATATTTATATGTCATATAAATCTCTAAGTTAAAATATGATTGAAAAAAACAAAAAAATCAAGGGATTCTTAATAATGACTCGAGATATTCGAATGATTCTGATTATCCTCCTAATAAAATACCACTGAAGGGTTAACAGTTTTTTTTTCAGAAAAAGTTGTAGTAGTACATGAAAATAAAATTAATTTTTCATATAAAATTTGTCTAAAATTCTAAAAAAAAAAGTATTTTATAAACAAATACACAAATTCCGCATTTTTCTACATTAAAATTCTTAGTGAAGTTTCTTTAAAAATCTCAAAAAAAAAATTGGAAATTTTCGCAAATTCCTCAACAGTTAATTAAATTTTTTGAAAAATGGTGTTAACTCATATTTTAAAGATGCCTCTTATATTAGGGCGTTGGGCCAATCGAGCTTTAACTTCTGCTACAACTTCAGTAAATGCCCTACAACAGCAACGTTTCAAAGCCACTAACATGGACTGCAAACATTTAGAACCCGAATGTGGTGATCGTTTCAAGAAAGAACCCTGTGATCCTCGACAACTTGAAGTCATACTAAAACAGCCAGCTCCTGAGACCCTGCCATTACAAAAACGTGCCATTAAATTTAAGCATCCCGGAGAGTGTTGCGGCAATCCCTGTCCTGATGCTTATCCACGTTTCGATTTGTTGTACTACAAACGTAGCGACAAACTGAATCGTGAATATCAACAGACCTGGGCCGAATGTCCGGAACTCCTAAGGAAACCTAAATTTATATGCTGTTTTGATAAAATTAAACAACCTAAATGGCACAAACGACCACGTAAACACAGACCTCAAACGGCTTGTAAGCAAACATGTTCTAACACCAACTATAAATGTCCGCGAACAAACATGGAAGGATGTCGAGTCGCCCAAATACCCCCCAAATGTAGACCCACAAAATCTAAATCGCATTGTACGAAACGTAAAGCACCCTTTCCGGCCTTTTCAGAGTGTTCACGTAAATTGCCTAGACCTAGACATCCCATAGAATGTCGCTGCCTGCTGACGCCCTCGATGTGTGAGGTATGGGTTCATCATTTTAGAATGCAAAGGATCAAGAAAATTGGTTTATGTTGAGTTTAATTAAAGATCACAAAGAAAATTTTAAATAAACTCAACACAAACGTTAGTTTTTTGTTAAACAAATTCTTCCTTAAAATTGAAATTATTAATTTTATTGAATTTTTTATTTCCTTAACAAATATTAAATTATATCTCCTTTTTTTATATATACAATACAATTTTGTTATAAATAATAATAATAAAAATATTATTTGATTTTTAACAAACAAAATCAAGCATATGAAAGTTTTTCCTTTAGACTACACACATAAACATTTTATGCATTAATAATTGTAGCATATTTTTAGGCCTCATTGACTTTGGCAAAATACTTAACTCTGCCAAAAAAGAAAAAAAAAAAAAAAAACCTAAAGAGATTTGAGTGGAAAAACAGACCTTAGTTGTAGGTATGGAAACTTTTCTTTCATTTATTCTTTATAAACGACTACAATTAGTAAGGAAAGAAAAGGAATTTTTTATGCTTGAAGAAATTTCTTTGAAAAGTTTCTCATTCAAGCCTAAAAACTTTTAGATATTTGTACTCGTTTACATATTTACAGTTCCTCCGAGTATTGTGTGAGGGTGTTTAGTTGGAAAAGACATGTATTGAATATTTTCTTTAAGGAAATTTTGCCTAGAATTGTAATATATACAAAAGATTTTTATTATTTTGGCTACATTTGTAAAGAATGGATTAATATATGTTTAGTATTGTGTGTGCCGTATCGTGTGTGTAGCATTAAGAAATATTTCTCTAATAAGCCTCAAGGTAGGTTTATTCCTAAGTCTTATGAATTTCTAAATCTAATCTGTGTGTGTAAATCACACTGACCTTTAAAATACGATACCGAACTTAGTAAGATTTACCTATAATGTTTTATATTTTCTTAGGAAGTTTGTTATTAAAAATCATTGAAATCGTTTGGGTATTTAAAAAGTTATTTACCAAAATGTGAGCCAATCGCAAAAAAAAAATATTCTTAGGGAAACAAATACCAACATTACTGCTATTGCTTACAATGTTGTAATAATGTGTACAGGAGTTAAATGAATTAGTTTGAACTGTTGCTTTATACTGCTTAAGACATGTGTAGGAATGATCACCAAAGTTGGAACGAATGTACGTAACTTTCATAATTTTATTTAATACCTTGCTTTATTATTAAAAATTAAGAATACTGATAACTTACGTGAATAGCAGCACTAACATATTCTACATCCTACAAATTTTCAAAAGTCGCCTAAAAAGTATGCTTTAGAAATTCATGAATTTCTTCCATGTCTTCCCAAAATTCTAGCATACTTTAAGTTAATTTCTGCCAAATTATGTTTGTTTCTTTATTTTTTGTACAATGAAACCTAAATGACTCATCTATATCTGCAATCATCATCATTTATGATTAAGAATATAAAAGAAATTGTCATAAAAAACATATGACAATGAATAGATTGATATTTCATTAAGGTTGTTTGTTAAGCTTTTTTTCTATTATTTGCAAAATGTTTGTTTTTTTTTTAACAGAAAGTGTGCAAATAAAATTTTACACAGTTTTTTTTACATTATTTGCTCTTTGTAATACATACAGGGTATTGCCAAAAAGAGTTGATTTGAAAGACGTATAAGAAATTCATGAATTTCTAAAGCATACCTTCCAGGCGACTTTTTAAGATTTGTAGGATATTTTTAATTAAAATATAATAATAAAGTTATGCTTTATTCTGATGTTCTGAACCTCTTAGTGAAACTATACAAATTACATTACTGATCTTTGCAGTTCATTCGCACACACGATAATTCGCACATTCGGTTTAAGTTATTGTTGCTTTTTACTAGAACATATAAAGCTTCAATTCAAACAAAATTAACTGGAGAAAGATCTTAAACAGAAGCTAAGTTTTGATTAGAGGAAGACCTAATATTAAAGATAAAATAGGACTAGAGAAAGAGCTAGTATTGAAGCTTAAATATTATAAGAGCAAGCACCTACTATTAAAGCTAAAATGTGAGCAGTGATTGGCACTAAAATTGGACTAGAGTAAGACCTACGATAAAAGCTAGAATATGGTTAGAGAAAGACCTATAATTACTAGAATATGGTTTAAGAAAGACCTACGATGGCAGCTAATACTCCGATCAATGCTAAAATAGGACTAGAAAAAGTTCTACGTTTTCAACTGAAACCAAAGATGAGTTTGTTGACGCATATGATAATTTTAAAGGAGTGCGATTTATACTAAAATATGACTACAGAAAGACATAAGATTGAAGCTAAAAAAGGAGTAGAAAAAGAGCTACAATTGAAGCAAAAATATGTTAAAGATGCCTCTTTTATTAAGGTGATGGGCCAATCGAACTTTAACTTTATTTGCAACTTCAGTAAATGCCTTACAACAGCAACTTTTCAAAACCACTAACATGAACTGCAACGTTTGAAACCGAGATGTGGCGATCGTTTCAAGCTGAAACCCTTTGATCCTTGACAATTTGAAGTCTAACTAAAACAGCCAGCTCCTGAGCCCCAGCCATTACAAAAATGTGCCATAAAGTTTAAGCATCCCGCAGAGTATTGGTAAGATATGTTAAGCGACAGTGCTATGATTAGAGCACAAATATGGTAATAGAAAGATATGATATGCTGAAATTGAACTAGAGAAAGTAGCTAAAATATTACTAGATGTAGACCTAAAATTGCTGCCCAAAAATATTTGATTGATGTTTAGATGTTTAGGCTAGTGAAAGACTTACAATTGAAGCCAAAATGTTTTAATATATAGACCGAGGATTGAAACTAAAATAAGATTAGTGAAAGACATATAATTGATGCTAAAATAGTACCATAGAAAATCTAAGATTAAAGCTAGAATATGGTTACAGAGAGACCTACGAAAATATAACTAGAAAAATATCTAAGATCTCAACTGAAATCAAACTAGAGAAAGATCTAAGATTTCAACTAAAATCTGATTAGAGAAAGATAGAACTATGATTCATAAAATTAACTAACAGTCCATCAAACAATGATTCTTTTTATCTGATCAGCCGTTTTGATCATGTACATTGGATGTTTCATATCTGCAATTATTACATTGTTTTTGGGTAGCAGTTGAAGGCCGATGATATGTGAATAATCCAGAAATTGTACAACCTATTAACTCTTTCCGGTGAAGTGGTCACTTTTCTAACCACCTTTTTAGAGTCCATAAACAATTCTTAGTAACATATATTGACATTTCGCTAAAAAATTAAATTTTAAGGTTTTTAACAACGCTTTGCCGTTAGGTTGCTCTGGTTAGATTAATATATTGATATTAAAAAACCGCACTCTTTCAAGGGGATTTCCCGCATTCAATAAATAAAGGTCAGAGTGTTTATTTATCATCAAATTAAGTGTTACTTTGTAATTTAGTGTTTGTTTGGTTGACTTGTGCTAACAAAGTAATATTTTATATTACACTCTTTGATAAATAACGTAAGTAATAGAGTGGTTAGATTACTAACCACTGTGACTAAAATAGGTTTTATATAATGTATTTCTCTACTTAATATAATGTTATTTTATAAGGACGCCGCTTGTACTCAATGAACATTAAATTTAAGATATTTTGTTCGAAGATATACTTTCGGATGGGAATGTGTCTGTACTTAGTCTTGAACATGACAAAGAAGAGAATTATTAGGAGCAAGTCTATCTTCAGTTAAAAAATATGATAAAATATGGATAATACTTCTGTTAGTGACTTATCTACACAAACTGCTGCGGTGGAGCCAAAATCGTGAAAAAGTTTTTGATTGAAAGAGCTGGTGGTGTATACCAAATGATATTGTTACGAATGTGCAATAGCGAATTGAATTTAATGGTCTGTAACGAATGCCTGCAACATTCATTATGTTTATAAACACGTCCATCAGTAGAAGCATCTACTTATCAACAATGTTGATAGCATGCGGTTATAAGCATTGTTTGTAAGTATGACAACACTGCATGTTTCAGCTGGTAACATTAATATCGAAAGCTCTAGAATTCGTATAAACTAGTTTGTCCGTTAAGAGCATTGTAGAAGATTCTTGAGAGATGGCGTGTGTATAAATAGCGGCAGAGGTTGCAGTCGTGAGTTGAGTTTATCATAGGCGCTGTTAGAGTTAACATCAACTGTTTGTACATTATATAGTTTGTGTGCATTTTAACTGTTGTTGTTGTAGATTTTAAATAAGCTACTAAAACTGCTTTTATTTGCAATCAAAAGTATTCGGCTTATTTAAAGGAAATAAACTCCCGTTTTTAAAAGGTAAAAACGTAATAATATAAAAGAATTGGAGAATGTCTCACCTACATAGCACTTCGTTTGTTTTGTTCAGATAATATTGTCATAATAAGTTTTCATACAAATTTATACGCTACGAAAATTTTATAATAATTATTTTTAATTCCAACCGCCAAGGTGGTTAATAAACTAACCACACGAAAATATCATATGAATCAGAAGTAATATTTGCGAATATTTGTATTGGTAATTAAGTATACTATGAATAATACAGGGGTCTTAAATGGACAATGAAATTTTCCAAACATACCAGGCAAAATAACTTGAGTTTCATTGCATAAAAACTGAATATCTTTTTAGAACACCCATTAAATATAACAGATGAGAAAATGTAAGAATATGATACTTCCGTTCTAAAACGGAAATCTACACATAGTGATACAAATAAACAAAGTATTGAGCAAAATAAATGAAGCTTTATTAACACAATAGTTTTTTTTTTTTCTCAATTTCAGCTGCTTTGTAGGAGACAAAGGTATTTATGGAATTATTGTGGCGTAAGTAACCTAAAGAATAATAATTCAATTGACCAGAAAAGAAATTCTGACCAGAGAAATGCAAAATATATGGCAAACTAATTTAATATAGTAATTAATATTGTACATGTTTTCGTTATTCCTTTCGGACTAGATGGAATGAAATTTTAGTTAAACTGAAAACGTTCCCTTTAGATCCTTACTAGTTCATTCATCACCAGAAACTTTTGAAAAGATATTATTGAAAATCTAACTAGAAGATATATGAAGAACTAATTTAAAAATACAAACTATTTTGAACAGATTCTCAAAACAGATTTATGACCAGTGAATACACACAATTCCTGTTAGGTTAGAACCAAACTAAAAGTTGTAAGAAAATCTAATATAAAATATTGAACTAGTTCTCTCCATTCGTTGATGCCTAAACTAAAGCAATAATATATATTTGCTTTTTTTATATAGTATATCTAGTAAACTAAGTGAGACTATATGTTCACAAACATAATAAATTGTTATATATTTTATTATATTTTTTTTATTTTCTTGTTTACTACTTTGTCCAACCAACTGGAGTCAACTAAATATAAAATGAAAAAAAAAAACAAACAAAATAGAAAAAGTAATCCAACTACTAAACTCTAAACAAAACGTGACTTTTCGTAGTTATTCATCAGGCCAACAAAATACAATACAATACATTTTTGTCTAAATGATTTAGTCTGACTAGCTGTCTGTCTATTTTGCTTTCAATTTGTGCAAAATTATTTATGTACTACACACTATACTATAAACGAATGTGATGTTACCATAAATGCCCGGTAACTTTTAAGACTAGTGGCGCATTAGTTACTTGGCTAGTTCAAAAAGATCATAAATTTGTCCTTGACAAAGGCAATGTCATAAACTGTCAATGTACTCCACAATGTACAACTTCTCGAATTGGCCTAAATATAATGCAAAGATTGAGATTTGTTATGTGCAATCTGTCTAAAATTGTGGTTGAGAAGAACATTTTCTAATCTTATATATATCTGGGTGATGTGAAGCACAGAACTACCGGTTGTTTGTTTAGCATGAAAATTGACAAAGTATGGGTATTTATTAACACAGATATAAATCTTTATTGTACAGTTTTTGTATAGTTCAGTAATGATAGTGGTGAAGGAAAAAAAATAGATTGAAAAATAGTGGGTGTTTTTCACATGATACCAGTGAAATATATTTTTGGGAATTTTGTTTAAGTTAAATTAAAGAAGTTTATGAAATGAAAGTGATAATTACAAAATTTCGAAATTAAGAAAATATTCTTTAGATATTTATTCAAGCTTAATATTTATTTAATAAAATTTAACATATTTAAACAACTAGCAAACGCCATCATCTAAATATAATCTTTTCATACATTTGGTCAAATATCAGCAGGACAACTGTAGTTAGATGTCGTAGTCATTTCTGAAAGGTTGTGAGGTTTCCGTACTATTGACAATTTACAGATTTTGAACAGTACTTTTTAGATGGTCTCTGGTAAAAATGTCAGATGAAGAAAATATCCAACTAGTTAACAAGAACCTTTATGATGTTCTTAAAATTTCACTTTATTCGAATGTCAGGAGATTTTATATGTATATTTAGGAAGGATAATTGTGCACTCAACAACGTTAATATACCTCAGTCTGATATTGTCGCATACCTTTCTATTCACTCAGATGATCAAATTAACGTATTTCTTCGATATATAGAAACCAAGACACTTCAAATAAAGCCAAAAGTCTCTAAAATTCACTGTGGTTAATCAAAATTAATCGTTAACTATGAAGTAATGCAGTATAAAAGCATTTGAAAACAAATGTTGATATATGGATTTAATAGTAGCGAGGTACCAATAAACATAGTAACTAAGAAATGTTATCGAAGTACCATTAGAAAATGTGGAGTTTACGAAGGTGGGTGAAAAATACCAGCTTGCGAGACTTCTCGCAGAGAGTTAAAGGCGGTCGAGACTTCGTAGATCTGATCTACCAAAGGTCAATGGCAAAGATGAGGCCTATTTGTACATCCAGTCTCACGTTAGAGAGTAATTGAATCTGATTTTTGTTATAAGATTTGAATACTAAGGAAATAAGGCAGATTCTTCTTTGATTCTTGTCGACCTGTATAGACTCGTTTATCTGCCATTACACTGTACTTTTAAAATTTCAATAATTTATTTTATAAGTAACTAGCTTAACCCGGCTCGCGTTGCTGGCCCTTAGAAAACATCTGTTTTACATTGCATCTCGATTTAATATACAGTATACAGTGTTGGTGTGCCAACTCGGGAGCAAATTGTGTGAAAAACATGAATTTTTCAAATGTAAGCCAGCAATAGTGAACGATTGGCCTTGAGCTTTAGTAATGGCAAGACGAAACGGGAACTGGAGTCACTTCAGTTCAAATGGTAAGTCGTTGAAAATCATCGGTATGCGTGGAATCAGTGCGTCTTCGATTTTGAATCTGCAATCGATGAATGTTGCCTCAATTAAATTTGTTGATGGTCAATCTTGTCCTGTTGCATAATTTTGGAGGGTTATAGTGGCAGAGAAGCATTATCTGTGATCCAACCTTCAATGTGAATTCAAAAATTGAGTAGGGACGGCTTGTTCTCCGTTCATTAATGTGTCAATCAATTTATATTTAATTGTACTTGTTGACATCATAATTTTTTGGTGCCAAAATTGCACGTTCCCACAGCCAAACCGAATTTTGTAGTCAGTTTTAAGTCTTGGGAATATCCTGTAGACAATGGCTTGAATATTAATTTACATTTGGCATTAGTTCGGCGAGATAGAAATCTTAGTTACGGCGGGATCAATTCGAAATTTTTCATTTCCTATGTCCAACAATTGTTTTGAGAATGTCTCGACAGAAGGGTCTTGCAGCATTTGAAGGAACTTCGCATCATCATTGGGAAGCGGAATTCTGTGGTACGTTTGTTCTTGAACTTCCACCTTTGAAGTTCAAGAACATGAAGCCGATTTTGTTTACGATATTAGTTGCAACGAAGGACGTCATTTGGAAGCATGAGTACATCCGGATATTTTAATGGAAGTGCTCGTTAATCCTTGTGATTCATGTAGTCAACATCCTTATTGTAATGAAATGCCGCCAACCTTAAATCGATTCCTTCTCTTCATCGATATGCTGTCGGAGTGTCTCTGTCACTCTCGATGAAGATGCACTGCGACGCATTTGCTGAAGCCGTGACTCGTGTTCTCTATCTGTTCCCGTGACTCTAGACGTAGATGCCCTTTCCCGATTGTCATGAAGACTTGTTCGCGTTCCGCAGCTGTTTCAGCAGTTCTTCTTTCCTTGATCTTGATTTAGTTGTGATTTTACCAATGCCTGTTTTTTTTTTTGGTGGCATTTTTGTAAATTTTCTCTTAAAATAATTTGTAAACCAATTTTATTCTTGCAAAAAATTCCAAAACACTTGTTACTTACTACTTTGATTTAACTTTTAGCTTCTTAACTGATCAACACAAAACTGCAATTAATGCACCTAATATTTAAGAGTAAACTAAATTGTTTATCATCGATTGAAAATAATAAAAAATAACTTTTATAGTACAATGTTGCACCTTAGTAACCGCGATCTACTTGTTTTATCGAACGATATGAAAATTTGGCATGTACCGGACATGTTCTAGAATGTATTCCTTTCTTCGCTTATACCAAATCAATTGCTTCAGAGTGCACCACTGTGAATTAAAATTTTTAGAATGATGTTAAGCAACGTGAGATAGCTAGACGGAGGGACATGGGCCTTATATGGGAGCTGTGACCAATAATAGACGGGTCGTTATTAAATTAGGTCGATATACTTTTAGGTTGCTGTTGGACTAATATTTTTGGTGCAGCTCTAACACAATGTACCCTCCTCACTAAGGTGGTTTAGGGTGTAATGAGGGGGCAGAAGACCTAGGCAGTATGAGCTCTGCTTGGAATACTTTTAATGCGAATCCTCTTGAAATAATTCTGGGTATAATTAAAATTGGTATCTTCCGACATTATCTTCAAAGAGTTGAGACAAGGGTAAACGTAATGATATTTCATGGCAGATGGCAGTGTAAACGGGTGATTAGGTAACAGCTAAACTTGTGAGTAGATTCCACCTTTTTTTCGGAGACTATTCAAGTACGCTGCTAAGACCATGGCAAATGCATTCATGTTTTTCATCTTCTCAATGAATCTCCGTCTCAATTAGGGTTCCTAATACAGAACATTTTCCCTGCAATTCGAGAGTATATTTTTTAGAAATGATCGGAAAATTGAATAGATTTTGGGATATGTTGATGTTAGTTAACATAAAGGGTTTTCCAACAAGAGGTGTTATTATGGTATTCGAAGAAAAATTGCACTTTTTGACATAAATGATCGGATGGTTATTTCATAATAAAGAGGAAGGTATGCCGTTAATAATGAAAAACAACATCAGCCAAATGGCCACCACGACCATGCTTACAGGACCATATCTTTTTTATTAAATTTTCCATAACCAATTCGCAAAGTGGCTACCCTATGTCCTCGATATCCTCACGAGTTCTATTCTTGAGGTCTTGAATCGACGCTGGTCTGTTGGTGTAGACCTTAGTCGCAAGGTTTTAAATCAAAAGATCTCGGTGGCCAATTGTGATCACCTCTTCGATAGATAATTCGGTCCGGAAACTTTTCCCGTAAAAGGGCAATGGTTTCGTTGCTTGTGTTGCACGTAGCGCCGTCTTGTTGAAAGTAGACGTTGTCCAGATCAATATTATCCAAGTCCGACCAAAATACGGTGTAACGACGATTGTGAAATGCCGCTATCACCTATTTTCTTTTTTCTATTCTGCATTTAACTTTGTATTTTCTCAATATTAATTTGGATTTCTAAATTTCAATTTGTTTTGTTCTCAATATTAATTTGGATTTCCTCAAGTTCAACTAGAAATAACTTTTCTCTTTACAACTTTCTATGTGGTTTCAATTTGCTTGGATCTACATTTCAAATTTAGCCAATAAATTTGAATTATTTCCTAAAAATTTATTTTATTTTTTGTAAAACTATGTAAAGATTTTAAATTCAGTATTAAACTCTTTGCAATTATTCTATAACTACATATTTCTGGAGAAATAATTTTCCCCCGAAAATAATTTTCAAACTTTAATCTTAAGTATTTCCTTTGTTTAAACAAATCTTTAGTTTATAAATATTTTCTTGTATTTTATTAGGAATTCTCTTTAATACTTTTACACAAAATTCTTCTTACTTATTTCCATACACATACATAAAAATGTCTTGCTAATTCTTATATTTCTCTGTGTGAGTATTCTTAATATTACTTTTTTTTTTCACTCCTCCAAAAATATCAAACTTTTTTCATTAAAATTTCTTTAGTTGAGGCAACGTCCACTTTGAAGAAAAACAAAAGCAGAAGAAAAATATAATTAAAATATTTTTTTTATGGAAATATATATGCTTCAACTTTAAGTTTAACAAACTTCTAACTAAAATGATTGGATTTAAAATATTATTGAACAATTTAATATGATTTAATGAGAAATCAAAAATTCCTTTAAACAGCTTGATTATTAAATTACAATAACCCGAACCAGAAGGTAGTTAGAAACTTTGTTTTAGTACCTTTGGATGTATAAATGTACGAGTAGGAATTTATGTTAAACCTTTTTAGACATTAACTGCCTAAAGGCAATTTCTGTTGGAGCCTTTATTCAAGCTGTGTATGTGTATGTGTTTGTATGTATGTATTTTTGGCCTAAATGCAGGCTACATAATTTACTTAAGTTTATGGCTAAACAATATTATGTTGTTTAGCTAGATGTCTGTGTAAATGTTGGTTATTAGTTTACATGATGTTGGTAAGTTTATGGGGTTCGTTAATAATATTCTGTTTGACCATACCCAACGAGGACTACATAAGTTTTTTGATTTCATTATGGACAACATACAACTTATTGAACAGGTAACACAACTTTTTGGGTTTAAGTTTTTTGTAGTTGTGTAAGAAAAAATAAAATAATTGAGCTGTTTTTTTGCTCATTCATTATACATATAGAGTTTTGGGTTTGTTTGCTTAATATTTATTGAAGATATTAACACACAAAAATGAATGGAGATTTTTGTAAAAGAATCATTAAAAAGGGAGTTAAGAAAGGGCCTTTTATAGAACCCCGAAAAAAATAACTGAAAACTAAAGCATATTTTTAAGGTCTACCAGAAAATCATTTGACAACTTGAAACCAACTAATTAAAAGTCTGTTCACATAATAATGTATGACTTCAAGAGGTTTGTCAAATATAATAAATCTGAACTTATTTACCCAGGACACTGATAATATCTATAAAAGTTCAAAGTTAACAAACCCAGATTTTTATATATTTAAAATCTGAAAGGCCCTTTACATGCCCTTAATTTCTCAGCAAATCCTCTTCCTTCTTTTACATTTGCTTGCAGTTTTTGTATCCCGTGTAGCAAGTTCTTTATTATTTGACCATGTTAATGTAATCAAGGATTTGTTTGTGTTTTTGTTGCCTTAGTTGTTTAATAATAAACAAATAATTTTAAGTACAATATAAAAACCTTAGAAAGGTTTATTTTTTCGCCATTTTCTCTTCTCTTTTGCTTGGCATATTTCAAGGAGAAATTTTCTGCACGTTTTTATATTTTTTTATATTCTTCTCCATAGTATACTTTTGCTTGCTAAGCTTACATTGTTTGTTTATTTTTTTTTTGTATAGTATACTTTTAGGTAAAATTTGGTTTGTTTATTTGTGTTTAACAGTAGGGTATCATTTACTTAGGCTTATAAGAGGTATAAGTATAAATGTGATGTCCATTAGTTACGAGTTTGCATACAATTTCTATATCCTCTAACAGTTCACAGTGGGGCAGAATCAACATTTTTTGGAAATAAATCTGTCATTTCTAAACGGCTGGTCTGATCGGGATAAAATTTGACATGGGAGTAAGTTATTAAAATGGACCCTACAAATGCTACAGGTGCGGCGCTATGGGGGCTCAACGAAGGCTACCTTCGACATTTTTAAACACGTGCCATTTTTTTGGTTTCCCATCTAATTTCAAAGATTGTTATATTTTTGGAAAGCGCTCTCCTAGGTCTTGAAAAAACATGAACATGTGCTTTTTATCTCCTACAATTTCCGTGTTATAGGCATTTCAAAATGTAAGTTTTAAAATTTTGCCATACCTTGGCCCGCTTTTTTAAAAATATAGGTACTTTTAACCAAATATAGTACTTTTAACCAAATGAAATCAAATTATTTTCATTAGTTATATAACTAAATTACCCATAATATGCAAAAGATTTCTGAGCAATATCAATTACGGATCTAAAAATAAACGATTTTCAATTTAAAAATTCAAAAAATAGTAGATTTGTGCTGTTTTTTGGTGGAAAAGGTGACTTAACTCTTGTTTTATTTAAAAAAAAACTTTCTTTAAGGATATATAAAAATTTTATGTTTTTCTGTAACATACCTTTACGGAGAACAAAGTATGGCAAAATTTTAAAAAGTAAATTTTGAAATGCCCATAATTTGGAAATTGTAAGTGATAAAGCATGCATGTTTTTTCAAGCACTTTCCAAAAACTTTTGTAGGGTGCATTTGAATAGTTTAAACTCGAATACTTCTTGGCTACGCCCTCGTCAAATTTTATCCCGATCGGACCAGCCGTTTGGAAATGCCAGATTTATTTGCAAAAAATGTTGAATCTGCCCCACTGTGCAGTGCTGGAAATGCTGACATATTGTCATGCAAGGATCTTGAGTTTACACTTCTTTCTGAAAAAATCCAGTGGATATATAAAAAACGCACATAGAATAACATAGATAACATGGATAACAATTCGAATTAGACATCCAGCTACATACCGACTAAAACCTCATTCTACATTCCTGATGAAGTCAGTATATTTAAGTTAGAGATAGTGGTGATATATTAGTCATGATAAGTTTTAGTTATTCGCGGGAATACTAATATTATTCTAGGGAGTTGGATAGAGGCATTTTAGGAGTAATGAAATGTTCTAGTTGTACAACAGAGATAATTGTATTAATACACATTGTTTAAGTATAAATCCCCTTCAGGCATACACATAGAGCGCATGGAGAGGGAAATATTAAGGGAAACAATTACTCTCTTTTCACACATATGGGTGATACAATAGCAGAAAACATAGCAATACATTCTCATGAATCAGGTTTTTGATAAGAAACTTAGGCTTATGTCTCTCAGTTACCTATCTAAGTAGTTGTCATCTATGTCTTTAAGAGTCATGAAAAGTTCTAGTTATACGATAGAGATATTTGAGGGTTTATTGGCTTGATATTGATATTTTTATCAACATTCGGACAGCATATCGATCAAGAATGCTTATCCTCATTCTTGAACGGCCCGTTTATCTGGCGATATCATTGATTAGGGCCAGTGTGGTTTTGGGTTTAAATATATTGATTGCGATATATGCTGTCTCCAAACCTTTAGAATTTGTTGTGAAATATTTAGACATTTTCTTCAAAGAGCCGAAAACAGATGGCTAAACATTGTGGCTCAAATATCTGTTGAATTACGTTGCACAATTTACTTTCAATGATTATTGTAACATGTGATCTAGCTTTGTCAAATATCGTGTTTCGTCTTATCTGTGATTGGAGGACTCATTATGTACTTTATTGGATATCCATTTACTGGCATCCTAAATCTATATAAATATATAAATGTCTTTGTAAGTTTGTTTGTTTGAGTATTACGCCTAAACGGCTGAACCGATTTTATTGAAATTTGGAACGTAGATAGATCCTTTCTTGAAAGCGTCAATAAGCCATAACTTGGAACAGAAAGGGATAAGCAGGGGGAAAACCGATTTTTTTTTAAATCCTTATAAAGCTAGTAAGGGATATTAATTAAGGGGCAAAATGGCAACACTTGGACTCAATTCCCTGTAAATCAGGGAAAGGCAAATGATTCTCTTACATACGTGTTTACACGTATTGTAGAGAATTAAAAAAACTCTTATAAGTCTAGCTTGAGCATTCAAACAAGCAGGTTGTGCATCGCTCAATTTATGAATCAGCTTAGCCAGAGAAAAAACAATTATCCCAACTGTTTTATATTGTGATGAACAATATGATAATTTAAATTTTAAATTGGGGAAAAGAGACGAAAGTTTACTGGCAACACCGACCCATGGTGAGAGCGATAAGAGAGTATAACTAATACAATCGTTAAATGTTGCAGTATAAGTTGCATTTCCCTGCTTTAAATTATTAGTTTGCAGTCATAATTGTATGCATAATTGTCTCATCTGCAGAACAGACAACTTTGCCTTCCACTACCTTGGAATGGTAGTTATATGGATCACTGCAGTGTGTAATACTTAAGATGTTTTCTTCTTTATAAAATCCACCAAATTGTTAAACATTTTATGGCTGTGATTACCAACTGATCAATACCGATCTGTGCTGATAAAAACATAACCTTAGACAGTGAATTATACAAATAAGATAGTTTCAGGTTTAACTACAATCTTTATTTCTATATTGAATTCATCGTCAACCATATCCTCACATTATGTGTCTTCCTTAAACCCAGCCGACCACAAATCTCTTGTAGAAACTTGAATGTAATGATTTTGTTTACTTGATTAATGCATGATTTAGAACTGTCATCGTCACGATAAAAAATAACCAGAGATTGAACAAATGAGCCTTAGTGAACAATATTATACTTATAAACATTTACTAAGTACCAGGACTCTAAAATATCTTAAGTACCTAGACAGTTGATCAACTCGTGAAGGTTAGTGCGATATTTTCCCCTTCGCTATACCTAGTATTCGGTAGCTGTCACTTTTGAAGCTTTTATTCTTTGAAATTTGATATGTAGAAACTACGCCATTACTAAAAATGGAACGATAAACGCAACATCCCATTCAACTTATTAAAATTCACTACAGTTTGCAAAACTAAAGCATTTTTGGGTCGTCGTGAAGCACCTTGTCGGACCGCTATACAGAAATTGTTGAAAAATTCGAGGTGATGGACAAGTTAGTGATGTGAAGAATAAAACCCGTGCACGTCGCTCAAGAACAACTCAGAATATTGCTGCTGTAGCCCAAAGTGTTGAAAAAAACCCAGGTTTGTCCATTCCTCGTCGTTCTTTGGAATTGGGCATTCCACAAACGTCATTATACCGTATTCTGCATATAGAGTTGGTTCTTAAGGCTTATAGGGTTCAGTTAACACAAGAACTCAAGCCGGTCGATCATCAGCAACGTCGTGCCTTTGTTGATTGGGTCCTTGAAATTAATGAAAAAGTTATCTCTAGAAGAGATGATCACAATTGGCCACCGAGATCCTGTGATTTAACACCATGCGACTTCTTCCTTTGGGGCCATGTGAAAGATAAAATCTACGCCAACAGCCCAGCGTTGATTCAAGACCTAAAAGATAGAATTCGTTAGGCTATCGAGGACATAGAGCAGCCACTTTGAGATTTTGTAATGGAAAATTTCATGAAAAGGATATGGTCCTTTAAACGTGGTCGTGGTGGCCATTTGGCTAATGTTGTTTTTCATTATTAACGGCATACCTTCCTCTTTATTATGAAATAAACATCCGATCAAAAAATGCCATTTTTCTTTGAATACCAAAATAACACCTCTCGTTGGATAACTCGTAGAACAATCCAAGATATCGAAATTAAATTCGTATAATGTATGAAGAGAATTTCATTACTATCCGAGTGATCAAGGAGGATAATGGATAGGAAACTTAATCGTAATAGGCCTAATGGTCAATTTACACTTTCTCCTTAAATCCTAACCCCTGTACATGTTGAACATACCATGCATTGTTAAATAAATACTTAAGCCTGCTTAAGGGTATATTAGTCCAAACCGCTTATATAATAATTAAATTTACTTTAACAATTTATTTCTATTTCTCAAATTAGCACCCTAATTTTTATCTCATATTTTCTTTAGCCTACTTTTAGGTATATTTACCAAATTTCTTTTCATTTGTAAACAATTCTTTCTCTATCCTCATATTTATTTATTTTTCTACTATTTTGTTTATGTATAGCTGTCCCTAAGTCTATTTTGCTTCATTTAATTATATACACATAATATATATATATATATGTTTTTTTTTTGCTTATAAATACATATTTTGGTTTTGTAAGTTTATTTCATTCTTGCCTCGATTCTTATCTTGTGTCTGTCAATGCCTTATGATTTCTGTTAGTCAACAGAGACAGAGAGAGTATTTAGTTTACTTGTTTTCACAAATTGTAATTTAGTTATGGTCATTCTATTATTATGGTGATTACAGGGGTATAGACAATTCAGTCATCTGTAAAGAAAAAAAAAAAAGAAGAAATGAAGAAGAACAAATTAGATTTTTTTTTTGGTTACAAGTGTTTGTGTTAAATGTAACAATATTTAGTAAGGGATTTTATATATAATGTAAAAATAAAAACATATTTTTTTTTTGTTTGTTAGGCAATTTATAAGTATATGTTTATTTATTTATTGAAATTATCTATTGTTAGTTTTATGTTTGTTGCAAATTGTAGCATATCCTTAGGGCTGTCTGCTATAATAATATATTAATGCTGTGAGGACTTGTAAATGTTTTTGTTTTTATTTGTAGTTTTGACATATTAAGTTGCCATAAAGTTTAATTGATTTGTTGATTCATACGTATACTTATTTTTTTTTCAATTTGAGGTCTTTAATAATTTAGTTTATATTTCAAATGTCCTGAGGATATTTTATAATATGTCTAAGGTTATCTGAATGTTTATGACAGTTGGTAGTTAAAGAAAAGTATAAACAAAATTAATAAATAAACAGCTTAAAAAACAATAATAATCTTGATGAAAGGTGAAAGAGTGGAGAAATTTATTTTTAGAAACTTTGTTTTATATAAAAGGGGAAGATATAAAGAATATAAATATTTAATTTTAAATTGATATTAATATTTACATTAATATAATTCATTCCCTTAAATTGCTGTAAAACTAATCTTTTTTCTTTTTGTTACCCCTAAAAGTATGCAATAAATATTAAACGCATTTGGTTGTTGTTATGTATACTTGAGTTTTTTTTCTATATTTTTAAGCTAAAGCTAAATAAAAATATGAAAATATTACTGCATTTCCCAAAAAATAAACGTTTTTTTTTAATGTTTTTTTTTATTCCATATTTACATTTATGTCTGGCATATCTGTAATAGTTTTTTTTTTCTTTGTTTTTAAAAATGTTTGTTCGTTTTGTATGTTACTTTTTTTGTAAAACAATCATACATATTTCATTATAAGCTACACATTATGTTTTATAAAGTTAAATAGAAAAAAATGGAATAACATACATGTTTTTTTAGGTATTTAAGGGATATTTTTGTGAAACAAACGAAAAAAAACACTCAAACCTCTAACTGACAAGGGAAAACAAAATAACGAGACATGTTAAAAATAGATTGTAATGTAAACCCAGTGAAATTTTTGTAAAATTTTGCAACCATTAAACCATTTTTATATCCTTCATCATAAGTGGCAAGGGTGTATATAAGTCATTCCATTTGTAACTTCTACATTTTTCATTTGCGACAACAAAACGTATATATATTCTGCATCATCATGTATGTTGAAATCAACTTAACGTAGCTCAGAAATAACTTACATACATGAATCGTACATCAGTTATCGGGAATTCTTCCGGTTAGCCTGCTGTTTAAAATCGAGACAGTCGGCCCACAAATGGCTGAGATATAAGGAAAAAACCGGGACAACCTCTATTTTTGGCCTATTTTTGATCTATATCTCGATAAATAAGTCATAAATGTAGACAATATGGATATCTAATGATAGACATTTCAAAGTCCATTGCAACAATGCATATAAGGGTTTAGTAAGTTGGACCTACAATGGGTCAAAATCGGAAAAAATATTTTTTAACCCGAATTTTTTTCACAAAAAAAAAAAAAATTGTTTGTCATAAATATTTTTTCACTAATAAACTAAAAATTCAAATTAAAGAAAAATTTAAAAAAAACTTAAAAAACAATTTCGAAAAAAAATTTAATTAAAAAATTTTGAAAAACATTTTATTTTAAAGTTTATTTTTTTTCACTAATAAACTAAAGAAAAAATTCAAATTAAAGAAAAATTTTATAAAAAATTTTTTAAAACAAAATTTAAAAAAAAATTTTGGAAAAAACTTACAAAAAAAATTTCGAAAAAAAAATTGAATTAAAACATTTTGAAAAACAATTTATTTTAAAGTATATTTTGGTGAAGGGTATATAAGATTCGACACAGCTGAATATAGATCTCTTACTTGTTTTGTTATACATTTTTTTTCACAAATTAATTAAAAACTATTTTTCTTTTAAAATAAAAAAAAAATTTAAAAAAATCAAAAAAAATAGTTTCGCATAAAATTTTTTTTTTGCTACTTAATAAATCAAAGAAAAAAATTTTTTAAAAAAATTCTATATTATGCAATAAACTCTTTAATTTCAAACTAAAATACAATTTAGAAACCAACTCATTTTATCATCAAATTACTACTTACTCTACTGCAAATTCATTATTGCTTTAAATAATAAATTACAACAATATTTATTAAAAAACTTTTCATATTATATAAATTCCTTTAAAAAAATTCTACATACATTTATTAAATTCCTTAAAAATATACAAACACACACACACACATTTTAATTAAAAACATCAGCTTGTTTTGTGATAAAAAACTAGGTTACAAAATTTAGGTGAAGTATACTTTTAGGTGATGTATTTTAGTTAGTTTTGTAAACCCATAAAAAACAATATTCAATAAATCAGATTTTTATTTTTTAATAAATAAAAAAAAAAAAAAATTCCATGATTATTAATAAAGTTTTGTAAAAAGGTTTAGATACTTTAAGGTACTTGAAATATATGATTGTGAAAAGTTTTATGTTGCCAAACAGAAAATTGATTTTATTTTTCATTAAATTGCATATATAATATAGAAATTTAAAACTAATAGCAAAGTAAAAACACAGAAATTGTTTTTACAGAAAATGTAAATTTTCTGAAGTAGCAATAAAAAATATTTGTTAAATTTCAAGTTTTTTTTTCTGTTTCAACAAATTTAATAACTTTTGTAATTTAAACACAAACAAGTAAGCTAAGTACTTAAATAAAGTATAATATCAAGGATAGTTTAATATGAAGCATACATTTGGGCAAATGTTACAAGGATTGCATTACAAGGTTTTTAATAGTACTCAAATGTAGTAAAGGTAAAATACTTTTGCAGTAGTATTAAAAACCACATAAGTTTAATGCGCTGATATTTGTTAAAATTTAAAGCATACATTTGGGCAAATAATAAACATTACATTAATAGTATGGAAATGTGGTGTATTCACAATACTTTTACAATACCATCGACAACCTGATAGCTTTGTTGTGATTTGTTGACATTTGTTTACATTCGAGAAAGGTTGAGTATAGAGTAACATTGAGACGGGACTCTCGCAATAACAAAATACATGTTAGTCAATGTATTTTGTTGTTGTATCAGACATATGATTTTCATTATATTTATTTGACAAACCTTAGTGTCTCGTCTCTATGTGTAATTATCTATGGTTAAGAGAGTCAACATTACAAAACTAGTGTAATGTTTCTATCAGTGCATATATAAACCAGTGTTCGACATAATAAGAAACTCTAACATTGATTGTATTAAAAGATAATGAGTTTTCTTTATCTTTTAAAATCTCGATCATCAATTTTTCCTTCTTTTTTAAACTTTGTTGATATTCATGCTGTTTAAAGGCTAATAATCGATCATGCCTGTGCCCTGTGGTCTGTAAGTGCCGATCACTAAATGTAGTTTTACGAAAATGTAATTGTATTTCAATCACAATATACTTCCAAATATCTCTACTGATTCTTAAGTTATCACAATAAATTATAAGAAAATTTCTTTGGCTATCATATGAAAAATAACACATTTTTTTACTCTTCTCAAAAGTTGTCAAAAAGCACATACGCCATTTCAATGAATTTGATTTATTTTTTTTTTATTAATTTTACTTTACCTATTTAAAGTCACCTTTGCTACAGTATTAATTTTGTGTGACTTAGTATTTTTTTAAAAGAAAAATTCTTAAGGACCTCACACAAATCATATAACATTCATTTACATTTATTGTATATTTTCATAAATATACCTACATACGTTTGTAATAAATAAAGTAAAAAATCCTCTTTAACAATCCTCTTATATACTTAGGGAAATTCTCGTTTATACTTATGTATGTATATATTTATATATTATTTTTCTAACTCGCCTAAAATTATGCAAATATTTAGTTTGTTTTTATGACACGAATAAATAAAATGACCACATAAAGTGTAGCCTTTTATATAATAAAAAAAATATATATATATATAACACACATATCTGTAGTATACTCTTAAGCGTGGAAATACAAGCATACTTAGTTAGACCCTGCAGTTCAGGGAACTAGTTCCCGGTTAACTAATGTCTGCGATCAGTATTGGATGTCTTATCTTAAATTTTCTAGGCTTCTGATAGCCGAATTTAATTGGCAAATTGTCACTTTATTTACCAACAATCACAAGGAAATACTCTAGTGAATGGTGTTACAAAAATTAAAATATTAAATTGTATAAAGTTATGGGAGTGTCCAAATACAAATGCATCCACAATGTGCCACTAATTGGAGCGAATTTTGGCTTGGAGGTATTATTGCACTGGTCTGTTTTGGTAAATTTGATATTGTTAATGTGGACGACAGACATGTGGTTTCCATAAGACATTGCCACGTGCCCTACATACCGACTCTCTCTATTTTGGTGATCAGAATTGGCTTCCTAGATCGTGAGATTTAACACCATTGTACATATTTGTATGGACCCGTGCATTGAAGGAGGATATTCCACACACTTGGCTATACTCACCGCCAAATAGATCGTAAACTAAACTTGACATTTCAAATCTCGTATTCGTAAGTAAAACCAAGAAATCTCAAAATTTTTGTTCAGAATGTCGAAGAGCATTATGAATCAAATATTATAAGAAACATACGTATTTAGAAAGGAATACAAAATACAATTTAACAGAAAAACCTTCCAGTCGACGTAATTATACGAAAAACACTTTTCTTTAAAAGCATCTAGAACATTACAGGGCAAGACTTTTACCCACTCTTTAGCAGTGCTTATTATCTTGAAACTGAAAAGTCAAAATTTCTCAAAAGGTACTAAGCTTGGCAATACATTTGTTTTTGTAGGAGAGCATCAAAACCTTTCTTTACAACTGCTACAATGATGAAATTTATAGAGATGGATGCTTAATAAAATGCCTTTAATATTTTATTAGATCTCAGTCCATATAACCGTTAGTCTGGGCTGACCCAACTAGTTATAATTATGCAACGAGTATCATTGAATAGTATAGACCAGTAGTCTGCTGTCATACGAAGCAACCTCAGCGTTTCAACAAGGAGATTATCTGCTCAAATGGGTGTCAGTAGGCAGACATTGTAGACAATAATGCAAAAGGATTTTTACTTATTTTCCTACAAAATTCAATTAACTTAATGCAGCAGATTTTGCCAGAATATTCTTGAAAAGTCTTTTCACGAGGCAGATCAGGCTCATTTCGATCTGACCGGCAACGCAAACGAACAAAATTGTCGCATATGGAGTGGTTCCAACGCAGAAATACAGCATGAGAGGGAATTGCATCCAATTCGTTCCACAGTAAGGTGTTCAGTTTCTTCACGCTGTATTGTCGGGCCATAGTTCTTTAAACAAAACGGACGGAAACCGAAGATAGTTACCGGAGGAATGAGCCTCATCTGTTCATTTCGATCTGAGCGCCAACGCAAGTAAACAAAATTGTCGCATATGGAGTGGTTCCAACCCAGAAATACTGCATGAGAGGGAAATGCATCCAATTGGCATCTCAGTATGGTGTGCAGTTTCTTCACGTTTTATTATCGGGCCATAGTTCTTTAAACAAAAAGGACGGTTACCGGAGACCGTTACTTTAGAATGCTAGAAGCATTTTTCTATCCGGAACTATGCCGAAAGCAAATTCCTTTCAACTCTGTGTGATTTCAACAAGTTGGTGCAACTGCACACATTATTATGCAGACAATTTCTTAACAGGCTCATTTTAAGAAACTCAACCTTCCGTTGGCCCCCCAGGTATCCCAACCTAACTCCACCAGACTGTTTCTAGTTGGGTTATTGTAAACAGGAAGTGTACAAATCGCAACCGACAAATGTGGATGAACTAAAACAATTAATTCGAGCGACAATAGCTGCAATTACAGCCTCAAATTTGCAGGCAGTAATGAACAAATTTATGCAAAGATGCCTAACTCAATTATCTTTAAGACTAATAAAACTATTTTTAATACAATTCAATGGGTTTCAAATGAAAAAAGATTGAATAAATTCCATGCATTATAAAAAAAGTTATTCCAGTTTCTTAATGTAGGAAAATTCATCAGCTATCCAGTACTAAGGCTCCGTAAAGAGATCACTAACCCTTTGTTAGATTACCTTCGACGAATGGAGTAACCAATAAGTGTCAGAAACTAATTTGTAGGCAATAACTCAGTAAATATTTGTGAACAATTCTGCCCAAATAAAAGGAATACACTGTCACTCTAAAATCTGAAGGGATACTACTAAAAGCTTATGGCTGTGTGAAGGCATAAACAAATATAACTGTAGGTATTTTTGCTATTAATACAGTCAGTAGCAAGATGAAAAAACTAAAGCATACATTTGGGGGAAATCATTATTTCAAAGAAATTGTTGATAAAACTATAGAAAAAACAATACAATAAAAAAGTAAAACATTTTAAATGATATATATGAAATGTATATTAAGTATGAAATATGCCAAACCTTCTACATACTGAGGTTAAACATAAATAAATCTATTTTTATAAGTTTTGTAATCAGTATATCTGTTTTGCCTCCCACTGTTTGAAATTGTTTAACTGAGAGTTGATTTTGCCTGTTTGTAGCAAATCTTTTAGATTGTAAATTAAAACACAAAAGAAAACGAACAGTTTTTATGACATTTTTGTATAATATTTGTATTTGTAGATTGTATAAGGCCATCATTCCTGGAATATGAGTAATATAAAGAAATAAGCTTTTAGAAATCATAGTTGTAATATTTGTTTGACAGAAAGTAGAAAGCTTTAAGGAATGTTGGATACTGTTTGTATATAAATGAAAGTGAACTTCTTAGGGCTTATATTTGGAACGCTGTTAAAGCTTTAATAAAAAAGCAATTTAAACCAAATATTATAGAAATTATTTCCAAGGGGCAACAAGAGTCACCACGGCTCAGTTCTGGATTTAAAAGATTTTCACTGGGAATTTACATCCCAATTTGATTCAAAGGGAAATGCTATTGGAACTACAATGAATTTAGCATACAAATTACATTCAAAATTCAATAGATATAATGAGTTCGAAGGCTAATATCTTAGATTTAAACTCCCTACAACAAACTCTAATTTTCAGTCTTCATTTCCAAGATTTTTCTTTAAATTTATTACTAACTTTATCAATCAGCCTTTCGTGCCTATGATTTCCTTGACCTGTGCTCCCCTTTTATTTATTACTTATGTATTTGTTTATAAATGTTTATGAATAACTTCAAGACAAAATATATCTAAAAGGAAGTTAAAAAAGAAACAGCAAAGCAAACCTAAATAATAATAAAAAAAAAAACCTGACAAAACCCTGGTCATACATATATTGTGTGACTTAGGTTAGTTAGTCATAAATTTTGATTAAATTATAAAAAATAACCCACAAGAGCAACAAAATTTTGTATACGTTTGTAACAAATCTAAAGGGTCAGTTTTATAAACAATAAAATGTAAAGTTTACATTTCAAGATTTATCACTTGAAAATATATTGTATTTAGAGTTAAACGCAAACCTTAAAAATTATAAATGACATTCGTGTTTAACATAAAAAAAATATATACAAATAGTCATGCAAATAAAAAAATCTTTTACACGTTTATTAGATAAAAAGGAAATAAATTAAAATTATGAGATTTCAAATAAAAACCATAAATTTTATCAAGGAATTTAAGAAATGTTCAAAAGAAATAGGCATTTAAGCCTTAAAGTAGTTGTTCGAATAGTTTAATGAGTTAAGCCTTAATGTAGGCTTTAGAAAATTGTGGGTAAAGGGTAATGTAGTAATTTAAGGGCCATCATAACAACTTGCTTTATGTTTGTTGTAGTAAAAGGAGACTTTAAAGCTACCTTTTTTCTTTTACTTAAAGTTAAATTTTACTATTACAAACATAAAGGCAAGTGGTAATAATAGCCCTTAATATGAGATGTTTAAGTAAAGTTTGAGGAGCTTATATATAAGCCTGACTGGCTGCGTTTTTAGGTAAAATAATCGTTTTATGAGTCAGAGTAGTCTTACGTAAATGGAAATAATTAATTATATTGTTACGTTTTTAGCTTTTAAAAACGAGGTTTATTTCCTTTAAATAAACCGGATACTTTTGATTGCAAATAAAAACAGTTTTAGTAGTTTAAAATTGTAACAACACTTTATTTATTTAGAATGTACAACAACTACAGCATTAAATAGTCACGTAGTGTCTTTATACACGTATACCAATTCGCAGAAATACATACACACACTTTATAATGTTCAAGACAGCTGATGTTAACTCTAACACCGCCAATAATCAACTCAACTCACGACTGCGCCATCTATCGGGAATCTTCTACAATGCTCTTAACGAACATACTAGACATTCGAATTCCAAAGCCTTCGATGTCATTGCCAGCAATACCAACAACCGATGGACGTGCCCTCAAATATGATGAATGCTGCAGGCAGTCGTTACAGACCGTTGAATTCAAATCGTCATTGCACATTCGTAACAATACGTATGAAAGAAAAATTATTATGGCTTGAATTTAGGAATCTGTTTAGGAAGATTAGCTTACATTTTCCTTATTTTAAAAGAGGAAGGAAACTAAAAATATGAGAACTTATTTCATGTAAAAAAAGTTTACAAGTACAAATATATAACAGGCAGAAAGAGTTCTTAGTATCAGATTCAGAACTTTATTTCTTCTTTTGATATACAATATCTTGTTAATATAATAGTATCATGTAAAAAAACAGGCTTTAGAGTTTCCACCACCCCTATAAATAGGCTAAACAATTGAAAATTCTAATACAGCAGTACAAAAAGTTTTTAGCAAACACAGTACTTAAACAATAGCTAATATTAAAAGCACTCTACAGGAACATGAAACCTGAGATATTTTATTCTAAAAATTCTTCTAATAATGTTTATGTCACTTAAATCCTTTAAACAAATTCATAACAAAACTTGCAAATAAATGTAACAATTTAAATTTTATAACTAGAATTCGATAATACATAGATTTAAACCCAAAGTAGGCTTTAATATTTCAAAAAATTATAAAATTTTCTCTACCCCCCGCCTAAAAATATGCTCAATTATATCTATGTTGATTTAATAAGTCTGTTCTAGTAAATATACAGATAAAGTTAGGTGTGTGTGTGTGTGCTGCCAACATTTGTTACCTTTAAAAACTTGCCTTAAAGTATACCTTAGAAAATTTATTCACCATTGACTACAAGTTAAAAAAACCAAAATTTTTTTATTTGTTTGGAAATTTAAAAAAGTTTTGTTTTTGTTGTTATTATTGTTTGTCTAAGTACTTTTTTGGGGCCAACAAAATTATGTTAGGGTTTTTCTGTTCGCCTGGGCGAAGAAAAAATAACTTTAAAGCCCTAAAAGTATGCTTTGCTCTGTTGTCGGCTAAAGACTTACTTATTTTTATACATACTGTTTTAGTTGATATTGTAAGGTACCCTTACTCTTACTTAATACATATAACTTTAATAATGTCTTTTATAAATATTTATTTTCTTTTTACCAGGCTTTATTTTTTCCCCCTTTTCCCACAAAAATTGTGGGATTTTGTTTTTTTGTGGCCAAGTGAGTGTGTGTTTAAAGGGTGGTGCATGGAGATGTTAAAATTTTTCCAACTAAAAGGAAATTATCTAGTTCCATCGTTCGGTTTTCAAAAGTCATATTTTAGCTTTAAACGTATATTCATCAGATGCCATATTATACTTCAATTGTCCGCCTTTATGTACTTAAGTTTTATGCTTGAACGTACATCTTTTTAAAGACATATTTAAGGTTCAGTCGCAAAACTTTCAATAGAAAAATTTTAGCGTCAATCATAGGACTTTCTATAACAATATTTTGGCTTTAATCGTGGGCCTTTCTCTAACTAAATTATGGATTGAATAACAAGTATTTCTGTAACTATACTTTTGTTTCAATCATAGTTTCTCTGTAATGAAATTTGAGTTACAAGCGAAAGGCTTTCTATAGCAAAATTTAACCTTAAATCATATATCTATTAATAGTTGTAGTTTAGCTTCAAATATATGTCCTTCTCAAGATATATTTTAGCTTTAATCATAGACATTTTTTTAATCATATTTCCACTACCATCTTAGGGATTAGTTTACAATATTTTTGCTTCAATCATAGAAGGATCTATAGTGATATTTTAGCTTCAATCGCAGGTTTTCCTTTTAGCTTCTTTTTGTATTTCGAAAGGCCCTTCTATAGTCATATTCCAGCTTCAATCGTAGGTACTTCTATTGTCATATTTGTTCATCAAGCTAAAATCTTTCTATATTAATTCTACTGTTTACTTTTCAATAGCCATATTCTGGCTCCATCTCACAAATGCCTTCGAAAATATTTCCTTTAAATTAGACCCGAAAATTTTCTTGATTATAGGCATTTTATCTCTTTTTAATGGCAGCCAAAATAATGGTCAAAGTACAGCTTCGAAGCAGTCTAATGTTACTGGTGTCAGTATGCAAAATATCCACAAGTTGATGTGTGACAAGCTGTGCTTTAGTGCTGAAACCAAAGATCGTCCAAGTTCATATCATTAATTTCAGTCCAGAAAAATGACCTGAATAAATTCGTACAAATTCTTCTCAACATAATCCATAAGATGAGGATCTTGAATGTTGTTTACTAGCAAGTTAGTGTGTATTTTTTTGAAACAGACTGAGTATGGGAGCTTCTGATTAGCCTTAACTTTTTCAATAAATACATAGTTTAAGAGACACATTTTTTTAAAGTTTTCCAATAATGATCATATGTTAATTGAAACATTTATTTTCACGTTAAGTTAAGGTGGAGATGAGCGTTGATATTGTTCATATTACGAAGATTTTCGTGAATTTACACGTACAGAACACGATTGTAAACAAAACATACAACAAGAGAGTAAAAAATACAAATAGTTCATTGAGTTAATTGACAGCATTCAACGAAGAAGGTGTGTTGCGGATATTTTATTTTTTTACCCATATTAAATTAAATTTCTCTTTTTGCCTACGAATGAGTTGAGGTATCAAGAGTTAAGATTTTGATCCAGTAAAACCTGTATAACAAACATCTCTTTGCCACACTCTGTTTATATGGAATAAATTGCATTTACCAGAGTATTTGTTTTATTTTGGCAAAAGTTTTTGTTTATGCTTATACACAGAAATATATATTTTTAGGTGTTAATATCTAGCCGAACGGGAATATGGTACATGTATAGCTTTTGGTGGGTTTTTTTTCATACTTCTAGTATATAATATTAAAAGCCAACATGTACACATACTTTTAGGCATTCGATTTTTTTTTGCCTAAGAAGGGAAGCATGTAACAGTTTATAAATAACCTTAGGTTATAAAGAAATATCTTAACACATATTCACAGTTCCTAGAATTTACTTAACTTGAATTGATAGAAACAAATATATATAAACATACAAAATACAACATGATTATTTCTCTATATTAAAAGATTTAAGCAGGAGAGGGTGGCCTAAGAGTGTTGGTATTGAATGTAATGAAAATAAAAACGTGTGTGACATTTTAGCTTTAAAACATTCATGTTAAATACATTAATAATGGAATAAGTTAGAATACTATATTGGGCAGTAATGACATTTATATACCCTGCAACTAAATTATAAATACAAATTTTAGCCGTCTCAAGACCGATATGACCATTTATAAAGACTTTCAGTTTATGATATTGTGTTTTTTTTTATATAACATCAATCCAACCAACATGAGGAATATTTAAAACGTTTTTAGTTAAAACAATTATTTTTTTGAGGTTGTCTCGGATTTGTATTCCTAACTTATATTATTTTTAATAAATTTTTCTAATTTTTAATACTAGACGAACTAAGATAATGATAAATATTCTAAATAAATCTCATTAATATAGGTTATTTAGTTTGGACGGGAGAATGTTTTACACAAACAAATGTGTATTGATAAATACTGTAAGGATACTGATGATTAAATAGAACGCCAAACGTCTTGTTAAACATTACTTTTACTGCAGGGTGTACAAATTTACTATATGGTTAATGTCTGTTGATTTTAATATTTGTTAAAAAAAAATATTCATATTTTAATAAAAATTATTTATTGTCTTAAATGAAGTGTTGATATTTATTATACTTTTTCCATCTGCCATTTAGTATTCTATATGACAATTTATGTTTTATATATTTTATGTAAATTTTTTATATATGTATATGTATATTATTCATAGACAGGCATGCTCATATTCAATATAAATTACATTAATAACGCTTAAAGCCAAAATAATGTAATTATTTTATTTAGTTTTTTTTTTTTTTCTGTAGTTGCTGTTTAAATCAATAAAAATAGTTATTAATAAAGCATATTTAAAAGGGTAGGTAAAATGGCAGAAAAAGTAAAAGGAGTTAAATTATATGATTGATGTTTAAATCATTTTTTTCAATATATTAAGCGGGATATCAAACAACTTCTTGACTAAACTTAAAATTACAAATTATTATGTTTCTTATACTTCTTGTATCATAAACTTTAATAGTTGAATTTGGTATTGCATACTTTTAGGTAAATTTTCCTTTTTAGAATAAAAAGGTTAAACTTCATTAATAAATAGCAAACAGCTACCAAAAGAATGGTGTAGTTATGGAAATATGCTATATTTCTCAAATGTCAAATAGTGCTGCATACTTCTAGGGGCAAAATTATGAAAATGAGTACATAAAATTAAAACTAATAACCACCATTCTTAAATGTTGCTTTATATGTGATTTACTGTGGTATATTTTAAGTTAAAAAAGTGTTGCATACTTATAGGCTTGAACTTTAAACTGATAAAATATTTCATAACCGATGTTTAACTTGATTTTCACTAATAAAACAAGTCAAAGTAGGTTGTTAACTTGATTTTCATCATATTTTGGAAACAAATTTTTAAATAAGAAAATTTGGATGATTTCTAATACTGTTGTTACCATAAACTTTAGTAATTTTGTATTGCATAATTTAAAACCATTTTTTCTTATTAACATCTTAACTATATAAAATGATTTATCTTCTTTGACAATAGCAAACATCTCCCTAAATAAAGCTTTAATTGTGACAGAAAACAGTATATCTTTAATGTTAAAGAGTATTGCATACTTATAGTTGTGAAAACTTAAGGATTAAATCCAATCAAAATTAATCTCTTTATCATAATGAATCAACCGCCATTAATAATAACGGCTTTAAATGTTTTTAAACGTGATATTTTTCAAATTAAAAAAGTGTTGCATTCCCATAATTGATAAAATATTTTATATGCTATTTTTAACTTGATTTTTGTGCATAGAATGGATTTTATGTAGTTTTAGATTTATTTTTTTACAGTCTACCGCTTCTATTTTTCTAAAAAGCGATGTTTTCGTAAATAAATATTTTGCTATAGGAAGCATAAACTGTAGTAGTAAGTTTCTGTATTGCATACTTTTAGGCAGTTTTTTTGTCATATCAGCAATTTCAAATACCTCCTTAAATAATGCTTTTATTGGATAAACCAGCTATATTTATCAAATATTAAAGAGTGTTGCATACTACTAGGGGCGTAATGTAAGTATGTAAATTCTATCAAAATTACCCCAATTTTCTCAATGTCTAGTTATCACTTTGTTTATACTTCCAATTAATATTTTTTTGTATGTCAGTATATCCTCACGATAAAAAATAACCAGGGGTTGGACTCTTAATATAGCTTTACATGTGTTTAACAGTGATATTTTTCGATATAAAATAATTTTGCATACTTCTAGGAGAAATATTTTTTTATATAAGAAAACATTTCTTATTGGATTTATATATGATCTTTATGCATTTAAAAGTTGTTATAAAATATATTCTTTGTGCAGAAATCTTTTATATTAAAATTTTATTTGTTTCTTCTCATTCTACATGTAATAAAAACTGTTATTATGGTATTTTGTTTGGCATACTGTTAAGCTCTTTTTCTTATCAATTTTCTAAATTCAGTCTTTAATTTATAATTGTAGACTATTTAATTTCTTTTCTCTTCCAAGAAGTTCCAAAATTTATTGATTTTTTTTTTTTTTGGTTTCTTCTAACAACACTGTATGTCTTCTAATTTCCTTTCTACTTCAAAATTTATGTTAAACATTGTTAATTTGTTTTGCGATTTGAGCTCATTAAACATATTTAAACATAAATTATTACTTTATTTCTGGCAATTAAGTACTGTGTACTACACAAAACAGTGAAGCTAAAAATGTGTGTGCCACACTTAAAACTCCAAACTGTTTACTATATAAATAACATTAAATATGGCTGGACAAATAAATACACAAAAAAAACTTTAGCATATTTTGCGTATCATTTATAATAAAAAGAAATTTGTTTCATTGCCAAAGACTTTCTCTCTAAACGTTGCTAATATTATTTGACTACAGCTCGAAACTCATACAGCCTCTTTGTAAGTTATTTATTTATAATGTTTCTTTAATAGTTTTTCCATTTTCTTTTGGCCAAAGCCAAGTTTTTTTTTGCCTAGGTGACCTCGCCGCTATAACTCTATAATGGTGTATTGTTGTGACCACTTTTTGTGCTTGTATTTTATTCATTATATATATACAGACATACACAACAAAAGAGAAATTATTAATGTTATTATTGTGTATATGTAAATATGTATATTTGTTTGTTTGTCTAAGTGAGTGCTGCTTTTTGCTAAAGCAATATTTATATTTATTAATTTGTGTGCATGTTTGTGTACGTGTAACCAAGGTAGGTTAAAATCAACATACAAATGCAGAGCAAATCTTACAGTGAAAGACAAAAGTGAAAATTAATGTGCTTAAAATAATGCAGTTATAAAAACAAGTAAAGACAAAGATAGAACTACATTTGGCGCACAAACCATTTAGAAATTGCAAACATATTGAACAGGATCGCTTTAGATATGAAAAACAGCTATATTCATCAAATCTAAAATAATGTTGCATACTTTGTGGCGCGATATTTCAACTTAAGTATGAAAATCCTACCAAATTAATCATTTTATCATTAACATTTAAACAAAGGTTCTAAATATGGCTTTAAATAGACAAATATATTTTAATTTTAAAAAATTTAAGAATTAATTTTTTAATATTTTTTTTTTTTTTTAATAATTTAAGTGCTAATTTTTTTTAACACTCACTGTTTTATTTCATTATATGCATGTATTTGGACATAATAAAAACTTTTCTCATTTTTTTTTGCTCCGCTTTTTGGTTTGCTTTTGTGTTGGCTTTGTGAGCTGGGCTAAAAGACAAACCCATAAAAATGTCACATTCATCATGGCTCTCACACACAAGTGTGCCATACTTTATGTTGGTTGGTTCCACTTTATGAAACCAGCAACATTATATTCCCAAGAATTTCTACTTAACATCAAGGGGTTTCTTTAATTTAATATATAGTTATAAAGAATAATACAAAAAAAAAACCAAGTTATTTTAAGCGCTAAATATAAGAAAAATAAAAATGAAATATAAACCTTAAGCCATATAGCCTAAAAGTTGGCAAAATTTTAAATATAATTAAATAACAAAATAAAGCTAAAAGTAAATATTAATGCAAAAAAAAGCTTTAAATTTTTTACATCAATAAAAATCTACAATTCTGGGAAAATAATTAAGTTTTTTGTTTCCTTAAAAAATATAACAGCAATAAATTTTCTTTGCAATATTTTTTTCTTCTTTATTACCATTAAATCAACAACTCCCTTAACAATTGCTTAATTTATGGCTAACCTTAATAACACACTATCTTTTCAAACTATATCACCCAAAAATTATGCTATAAATTATAAAAAAAACCACCAGTTTAATCTCTTTGATTATTACTCTCATCTCTCTAGCATATAATTTAAGCTCATTCACACTCTGCCACACATATATTTAACGTGATTTTCTATAACAATATTAAATTGCGATATAATCTATATTGATTTAAACACTTTTGTTATAAAACAAACAAACAAAAAAAAAAATACAGTAAACCATATTTATATATAATACATTGACACTTTTTTGTGTTTGTATATACATCCATACATATTTATGTCATGCTGGAGTATCAGAATATAATAATAATAATAATACAATATTAAAAATTTATAAATATTAAAAATAAATTTATGCATAATAAACTATACGAGAGGGAGAGCAACAATATAATATCAATAAAAAATTGAATACTTATATTAATAAATTATCAAAAGCAAACAATACAATATTTATGTGCATTTTTTTTAAAAAAATAAGTAACAATAAACTGAATAAACAGTAAACAAAACAATAGGGAACGAGAGATAGTAGTGTTTATATACCCTTGCTGTTTATTGTTAGTAATGTCGCAAATCAGTGTTGCATATTTTAGGGAGGCTTTACTAAGGATTTCATGCTGAGCATTTTTAGATTTTAATGAAATACCTAGAATTTGTAAACTACTACTCTAAAATACACAAAATTTGGTAGGACAGTAGAAGGTAAGTTAAGCTTATAGAATATTGTTGTGGTGTTAGCCAATTTAAATTTGGAAGACAATTTAACAACATCATGGAACCTAAATTATAAATATATTTATCTATAATTGAACTACATAATCACTAAAAACTGAAACTAATATTAGACTGCATAAACCCCTACCTTTGAAGATAATATTGAGCTACATCGCAAAGCCACATGTAATAGGAACCAAATGAGATATCGATCGTAAAAATCGAAAGATTATTTTCGAATTTATTTACAATTAAGTGAATTCGCTCATTTGCACAAAATTTTAGTTTTTTGTTTGATATACATAAAATTTAGTAGTTAATTTCCTTCATTTGATTGATTGAATTTCAAAAATATTTTTCCCATGCTATGTAGAAATTTTCGCATATGTATTGCATTTCAACCGACTTAGTAGTTTCGGAGTTATAATAAAATTGAAAGAAAAAATTTATTTTTTTTACGTGAAAATAGCAAATTTTTTGTTTTTAAAAAATCATGAAAAATCGAAAACGGCTTAAATTGTTCAGATTTATTACTTTAGAGCAAAGCCACATGTAATAGAAACAAAATAAAATATCGGTCATAAAAATCCATAGATTCTTTTCGAATTTATTCACAATTAAGTGAATTCGCTCATTTTCACAAAATTTTAGTTTTTTGTGTGATATACATAAAATTTAGTAGTTAATGTTCTTCCTTCGATTGATTGAATTTTAAAAATATTTTCCCCTTGTTATGTATAAATTTTCACATATATATTGCGTTTTAATCGGCTCAGTAGTTTCGGAGTTATAATAACAAATTGAAGCAAAAAATATATTTTTTGCCTGAAAATAAAATTTTTTTTTGTTTTAAAAAAAATCATGAAAAATCGAAAACGACAAAAATTGTCCATATTTATTACTCTATCACAAAGCAACATGTAATAGGAACAAAATGATATATCGATCATAAAAATCGAAAGATTATTTTCGAATTTATTCAGAATTAAGTGAATTTGCTCATTTTCACAAAATTTTAGTTTTTTGTTTGATATACATACAATTTAGTAGTTAATGTTCTTCTTTCGATTGAATGAATTTTAAAAATATTTTTCCCATACAATGTGCAAATTTTCACGTATATATTACGTTTCCATCGGCTCAGTAGTTTCGGAGTTATAATAACAAATTGAAGCAAAAAATATATATTTTTTACGTGAAAATAGCAAATTTTTTCTTTTAAAAAAATCATGAAAAATCTAAACGGCAAAAATTGTTCAAATTTAATATTTTATTGCAAAGCCACATGTAATAGAAACTAAATGAGATATCGGTTATAAAAATCGATAAATTTTTTTCGAATTTATTTACAATTAAGTGAATTAGCTCATTTTCACAAAATTTTTTGTTTTTTGTGTGATATACATAAAATTTAGTAGTAATGGCCTTTCTTCGATTGATTGAATTTTAAAAATATTTTCCCAATGCTATATACAAATTATCACATATATATTGCGTTTCAATCGATTCAGCAATTTCGGAGTTATAATAACAAATTGAAGCAAAAAATATTTTTTTTACGTGAAAATGGAAAATTTTTTGTTTTAAAAAAATCATGAAAAATCGAAAACGACAAAAATTTTTCAGATTTATTACTCTATCACAAAGCAACATGTAATAGGAATAAGATGAAATATCGATTGTAAAAATCGAAGGATTATATGCGAATTTATTCAGAATTAAGTGAATTCGCTCATTTACACAAAATTTTTTTTTTTTTTGATATGCATACAATTTAGTAGTTAATGTCCTTCTTTCGATTGATTTTATTTTAAAAACATTTTTCTCATGTTATGTACAAGTTTTTACGTATATATTGCGTTTCAATCGACTTAGTAGTTTCGGAGTTATAATAACATATTCAAGCAAAAAATATTTTTTTTACGTGAAAATAGAAAATGTTTCGTTTTAAAAAAATCATTAAAAATCGAAAACGACAAAAATTGTCCATATTTATTACTCTATCACAAAGCAACATGTAATAGGAACAAAATGATATATCGATCATAAAATTTGATGGGTTATTTTGGAATTTATTCACAATTAAGTGAATTCGCTTATTTTCACAAAATTTTTAAGGAAATATTTAAGATTGGTACTAAAATTTAACATTGGAAACATCACTTATTGATGCTTGGATTGAACCTTGGAAAGGCCTCCGATTGAGACCTACGATTAAAGATTAAATTGAGCCTACGATCAAAACTGAAATTTAATTATAAAAAGACATAATAATGAAGCTAAAATTGAACTATATAAACATGCGATTGAACCTGAAACTTAACATATTTAATAATGTAGCTTTTGATCCCTTGAGTTCATTTTAGCAGCTCTAGATAGATTTTACAGCACAAATATGACAAAATCCCCGAATGACGAAAAATATTAAATTACAGGCAACAGCTTTTAACAATGCTCTTTAAAGTATTTGATATACACACGTTCTTTTTTTTAATACCATGACATTTAAATATATAAATTTCACCAAAAAATGCCTATGAACTTCACACATGTCAAGTCATATTTTTGTTAATAAAATCCCTTATATTCCCTCGCCTCCCTTCAAAGAAAAGTAAGCTTACTTTTAGGCTTGTTTATAAAACAATAAGAATTTTAAATTTAACATGTTATATGACTTTTCTAAATTTTGATGAAAGTGAGAAGATGAAACAGAAAAAAAACCAATAAAATTGTTTATTATATTTTTATATACCAAATTTTTGTTTTTTATATTTTTTATTTATCAGATAAATCAACCCCTAAGCTAACACAAATTTGGTTGTTTTTCCAAATAAACTATTTTATTTAACTGTAGATGTGTCTGTCTGTCACTTGTCAAAGTCATTTAGGAATAACAACATCAGTATACTTTCTAAACATACGCACTTTTTAAATACATACCTATACACAGATAAATAAATATATGTATTTCTCTACACATCTTAGAAAGTCACGCATTATTGTGGCATACTTATAGGCATAAGCAAAAGAAAGAGAAGTGTATGTGTTAGGAAATTGTTGGAGTTGATGGCTAAAAGGTAGTTGTAAGATTTTTATTATTCATTTATGGTGCTTTTTTTTTGTTGTGAGGAAGAGCAAAAACTAAGTGTAGATGTCAAATAATCTAACACGTTTGAACTGACAAACATGGTAACACAACAAAACTATTAGATTAGTTTATTTTTTTTGCTGTTCTGAGAATACCAGACAAAACAAAACACCTCCAACCTCTGTAATTTTCATTGGCCTTAAAATTATATTTATTTTACTTTTACTTATAATTATTGAATATTTTTCTCTCTCCTGGCTGTAGCCACCACAAGTCGTTTAATTTGTGTGTTTTTTTTTCACATTTTCCTTTTCTTTTCATAAGAAATGTTTAACATGTATGAAAGTTTTCTTTTGTTTCTGGCAACTACGTGTTTATGTATTAGTAATCCATAAGTAATGTGTATACATGTATGCGTACGTGTATTTATATTAAATTATATATGTGTTATAGCAACAACAAAGTTATAAACATAAAATTTCATTTTATTACAGACGTGTTCTGATATTTACGTTCTTTTGGCTTTGCCAGTATAAAAATGTAATTGTAAAATTAAACAGGCAATACGATGATGATGGTGGCGTTATTTTCGTTTTTTTTTTACGATTATAACAACTTTTCTTTACGTTTTTTCATTAATTTATGGTAGAAATCATAAAAATTCGTTTTATTATGCGTTTGTTTGAAAACTCCTAAAAGTATGCTACACATTATGATTATTGCAAAATATCGTTAAGGCGGGGGCATAAGCTAAAATTTCGGTTTCTAGTTAATGCTTAGCATTAACATTTTCTATTTAATTGCTAATAAAAAATTACAAGTAAATTGAGAAATTTTATGGGTTTTTTTAAGGATTACAAGTACAAGCAAGTTCAATTGAAATTTTTCGATTTTTTTTTTAAATAAGTCTTAAATTAAATATTAAGAATTTAGATTATTGCTAAACATAATGTTAGTACTTTGGTTTGATTGAAGAAATTTATTTTGTTTCTGTAATAACAAAATAAGCTTTATAACAGTCAGCCTTAAGTGTAGGCTACACATATTGATCAATTAACGTAAACTAACATGGCATGAGTTTATTTCTATAATTTACTTAAACAAATTGAAGCTGCAATTCAGCTATATAAAGATCTCCAATTAAGCTAAAATAGAACAGTATAAAGTCCTACGTACTGTAGGTAACATTTTTATTAGCAACACCCTTGAAGGTATGCTATATATTGTAATCAATTTATGTAAACCAATATGACTTCGCTTTATTTCTGCACTTTAGTTTAACCAATTGTCTAATTTTATGACTACTTTAGTTTAAATTTAGTGCTTCCACAAACTCTTAATTATCATATAACAAAAGCTTGTCATTTTCTTTTTTCAATTCTGGACCAAAATTCTCCACAAAAGTCCCACAAAAAGATATCCTGAATTGTTTAAGATAAGCTCACAAATGTTGACCACCATTCTTCTTTCATTTTACTCCACAAAATTATGAGCTGAAGCCATAAACCACCAGCCACTACATCTTCATTTTGTGTTGAAAAATTATAATCAATGTTGTTTTGTTTATTTGAAATTCACACAATATAACAAAAGAAGTTTTCATTTTCCTAAAAGAAAAATTACATTTACTTTAACACTGCCAAGAAAAGATGTTAGAGCAAATGAAAACAAAGAAATATTAGATAAACTTTAGATTCAGGTTCTTTTTTGTACCAACTTTTTTTCTGGCTGTTGTGCAATGTTTGTGTTTGAATAGGACTTAGTTTTTCTTTTTGTGGATGATTTTCATACAAAATAAAAGATAAACAATAAATTTTTGGTACAATAAACAAAAAAATAAAACAACAATATTACACACAAACACCTGCTAAATGGGAGAAGAGGAGCACAAAAAAAAAGAAAAGACTTAATAAGAAGTTCTTTAACTTGTCTTTTTTTTTTTTTGGAAAAATGTATTACAAAAGCAAATCGAAATGAAAAGTTTGGTAACTAGGTCGACCTCAAAAACACACTAGCACCAAATTTAGCAAAAATATTAGAAGAAAAGTTAGCAAAAGGTGTTCTAAAAGACAAATTAAAGATAAATGTCAACTTTATTTAAGAAAAAATATTTAAAAAGACCATAGAAATACTAAAGTTTTGTTAAATATAATTTTAATGTTGGACAAATTATTAAAACACAAACCAAATTAAGTCTTATTAACATAAAATACAGTAATAAAGATAAGAAAGATAAGGAATGACAAATTCCTCAAATCAGCAAAATTTTCATATTTTCAGCAATAAATCCAATATTTTGTAAAAGTACTTTTTAGTAAATTATTTAAATTTTCAAGATTTTTAACAAAATTATGCAATTTTTGGAAAAAAATTAAATTTAGTACTTTTTGAAAAAAGTACCAATGTAATTTTTGGATATAAATTACCTAACAAAAATGAAAAATAGTTTAAATTATAAAAAATATAATAAAATTTTTCAAAAATGTACTTTTTTCAGAAAAGTACTTTTTAGAAAAGTACCATTCCGCAGTACTTTCAATGATTTTATTTATTACTTTTAGCAGATTTTTTAAGACTATAAAAGGGATACTTTACATTTAACAAAAATAAAATTTTCCCAAAGTATATTGCTTAACAGTAATTTGAATATTTTGTATCACAAGGTACTTTTCGGAAAACATTTCAAGGTCATTACGGATATTGAAGTTGTAAATTTTTGGTACCAAGGGTATAAAGAAGATAAATTTACAATAATTTAACAGCAAATCGATATCTTTTAGGAAAAAATACTTTTTATTTAATAAGTTATTAAGCAGAATTTTTAAGGAAATTTCGAAAAAGTACTATTTTCGAAAAAGTACTATTCAACAGTAATTTGAATATTTTTTATGTAATTTTTTTCCCAAAATACATTTCGGAAAATATTTCAAGGTCATTGCGGACATTGAAGTTGTAGATTTTTGGTACCAAGGGTATAAAGAAGATAAACTTAGAAAAATTTTACAGAAAATCTATTTGTTTAGGAAATAATAAATTGTTTTCAATAAGTTACTAAGGAGAATTTTTCAGAAATTCACTTTTTAAAAAAAACACCCTTTTGAAATAGTACGATTTGATTATTTCATATTGAGGTTTTTATTGTGCGAAATTAACTTGGAAACTTTAACCATAAATCTTTTATTTTTTGAAGTATTTTTTAGGAAATACTGATTTTTTTAATCAGTTCCTACATCAGACGCATTATATTGCTTAGATTTGACTACTCTAAACGGGAAATAGGAAAGTACTTTTTTGAAAATAGTACTATTTTACAAGTAGTACTATGGGATGGTAATATGGAAATTTAATTTATAATTTGAAATCAAACATACGATTTTCATACCGAGAACCTTAATAGGGAAACTTTAAAAAAAAATTTTATATTTCAAAAAAGTAGTTTTTCATAAATATTATTTTTTGTCAAAAAACTTAAATAATTATAGATGTTAATTTCAGGTTCAAAACGAAAAACAACATTTTTTAGAAAAGTACATTTTTAAAAATTAGTACCTTTTTCCTAATAAGTATTTTAAATCAAAAATAAATTTTAGAGAAACTAAATTGAGAAACGTTTATTAAGTACTTTTTTTTTAGATATAGTACTTATTGTCAAAAACGTTATCAATTACAGACTTTTATTTCGAGTTCAAAATGGGTACTTTTCAAAAAATAGTACCAAATAATAAGCATACCTGAAAATTAATTTATATTTTAAATCAAAAATTAATTTTAGAGAAACTTAATTGAGAAACATTTAACAAGAAATTGAATTTTTCAAAAAAGTACTTTTTTAGAAATAGTAATTTTTGTCAAAAAAGTAAAGTTAAATTGATTAGATTTACAAATTCGAAATAGAAAACACAATTTTTCATAAAAGTTCAGTTTTGAAAATAGTACCTTTTTGCAATTTTTGTAATGGAATAGCTATTACGGAAATTGAGTTTATAATTTTAAATTAAAAATATGTTCCTAATATCAAATATTCTAGAAAAATGTATTATTTATAAAAGTACCTTCTTTTAGTACCTGTTTATCAATATGTTACGAAAACAGAGGTGTTAAATTGCTTAAATTTGAAAGTTAGAAACGAAAATCGAATTCTTCGGAAAAGTATTTTTTTGAAATAGTACCTTTTGACAATTAGTACTTTGCTCATTACGAAAATTCAAATTATTATCTATATATAAAAAATAAAATGGTCCATGTATGTAAAGGCATAACATGAGACCGGCTGGAGCGATTTGGACAATGTTTTTTTATTCGATTCGAAATATTCAGGAGATGGTTTGTTAAGAAAAAAAATTCAAAAAATCGGAAATTTAAACTTTTAATATATTGCCTCCTTTTCATTTCTCATTTTTCTTAATAAGAAACAGCATTTGGGGAAACTTGAACAACTAGTTTTACATAAAAATATAGTTATTAATATCAGAGAAACTGAATTTGGACACTTTTAAAAAAATAAATTAAAAAAAAAAAAAATTTGGAAAAAAGTACTTTTGAAATAGACGTAGATTTTGGAAGCATAGTAAAATAGAAATTTTAAAGGGTATATACAGTTACGAGCAAAAAAATTCAACTCTGTGTCATATGATAGTTAAAAGTGACTCGAACCTAATAACGATATCCAATTTATCTCTTCTTTTTCTATAGTAAAAGAAAGTGAGTTATGGTTACTTAAATAAGCACTTATTTTAAGCTTTGTAAATTATGGATTAAATTATAGAAACATCTATCAACTGATAGCAGAAGAATGGTAAGCCCATGGGTACAATTGAGCTCCAATTCTATATTAGTAAATTCACGGTGTGCCGAATTGTATCGCGATTTTGTCTGAGAATCAACGTGGAAAGAAGGAGTCGTTTATGAAAAACTACCTCTCGTCAGGACATCTGAATGTATTGTCGAAAAGTTGCAAAAATGTATCCACGAAAGACAGCAGTAGCTGTAGCAAGTTACGCAAATGAACACCTACGAGTTCCCATTGGTGTTTACACTGCTAGACGTCTATTATCTGAATTCAATTTGTTTGCCAGACGATTTGCCAAGAAACCACTTATAACTAAAGTCAATAAAAAGAAACACCTGGACTTTGCATGACGATATATTGATTAGTCAAAGTAGCAGTGTTGTTGAGCGACGAATAAAATTTAATTTATTTGGCTCAGATCACCAAAACTAAGGTAGTCTACTAGATATCAATTACAAACAGTGAAATATTGTGGCGGATCAATAAAGGTGTGGGGTAAGAAATACTATCATTTATATTTCAATAAGGAGATTATTCCCGTGATGGTGTTGCTTCTAAGTATAACAAAAATTTAAGGAAATATAAATACTGTGAGATACTGCAACAACAACTGCTTTGTGAAAGAATGACTCCTGGTAGTGTATTTTAACACGACAATGACCCTAAGTACACAAGTCGCTTAGCAAACAACCTTTTAATCATCAATAATCTTAAACCCATTAATAATCTATGGGAGCTTGTAGATCGGGAAGTAAACCAGTAAACATTATTAAAAACAGAATCGGAAAAAGTATTTATCGATACTATTATATCTCTAGTTGATTACATGCCTTCAAGATTAAATGGGGTAATAGCAAATAATGGTTTTGCCAGGAAATATTAATTTTCAGTATAATTTTATAATAAAAACTATTTCAATTTTAATAAATATATTGAAAGCTTTTGGGAAAAACAACTCTTTAAATAGAGAAATTACAATAATTTTTGAATAAAAGTACCTTTCGGATAAATTTTAGAAAAAAGTACTTTTTAAATAAAAATAACTTTTTAAAAATAGTACAATTTATCTCTGTTAAAGTATTTTCTAAGATACATCATTTAATATTAATCTTTATATTTAAAATTTATCCCTAAGTAGAGTACTCCTTAAAAGGCTACCAACACAAAATTTAACAATGAAAGGTTACTTAGCTGTACAACAGAAACCAAACCCCTAACAACTCCCAACAATACTTTTAAGCCAATTCACAGTTATATTTAACTTATTTTTCCTTTTCATAACATGATTTTTTACTCACAGCTTTTTTCTACTTATACCTATCTTTATTTTTTGATAAACCACTTATTTACACAATCTTTTAAGTTTTTTTTTTTTTGTTCTCCTCCAACTACGCTTTTGTATACACTTCTTAAACATTACAAGAGACACAAACAATCAAAAGAAATAGACATGGTTTGTTTCGGCTTTAAAATAGATTGCAAATAAAAGGGGGGAAAGAAAACGAAATGGCTACAAAAAAAATATTATCATATTTCCATCATCTTACGTTTTTGCCAGTTGAATTTATGTTGGGAAAATTCGTTGGCAAGACAATTGTTAACAGAAATTTGTTTTAGGTCTTAAAAATATTTATTTTTTTTTAAGTTATTGAGGGGGTAACTTTATTTTTTCTTCTTGCTAAAAAAGAAAAAAAGAGTTTTTAGTTTTCTTGTTATTGTTTAGGTAAGGGGGCACGAAAAAAAGGGTCTTCTTAACAAATCACTAATACTTGTATTTTGGCTTTTGATTTTATAATTATGTGAAAATTTCAAGCTAAAAACTGAACAATTAAATAAAATTTAATGGATTTTAGTAAAGATTTTTTTTGCTAAACAAAATGAAAAGAAATACTTACATTTAAAGACTGTTCTTTTAAAAATATTTGATAGAAATTGTTTAATTATTAGCAACAATAATTAAACAAACTTTCGATTTTTCGCTGTAGTTTCATTTAAAATACTATTTAAAATGAATTGGTACTGTTTCTTAGGCTATTGTGCAAACGTTTACAAGACATTAGGAAACTAAGAAACTAAATTTATTAGTTTATCATTAAAACTGATATTAAGTTTGGTACTTTTTACATACAGTATTTTAGTTGATATTTTTATTAGAAAGTACACTTTTTAAAGTTATTGTTTCCCTTAAGATGTCTAAAATTTGGTACTTTTCCAGAAAGTACTTTTCTAAAAAGTACTTTCTTTCAAAAATGGCTCTGTGCTCAAAAAGTTATAATAATATATAGTGGTAGAATTAATCAATTAATGAATTGTTTCAAAAAGTTCTTAATTTGGTACTTTTTCTAAAACATTAATTTAATCTGAAAATCATAGAATTTCATTTTCAGTATTATCTTCCAGATTATTATGGTACATTTTTATATTTCACTGAAAAAATAAAATTTGATACCTCTTAAAGGAAGTGTATTTGGTTTCTTTCCAGCAGCTTTTTGCAGAAAGTTATTTTTTCCAAAGGGAAATTATTAAATTGTATTAGAGGCCTACAACTGAAGCCAAAATTAAGCTTTACAAAAACTATACGATCGAATCTCAAATTTAACTATAAAACTACATAAGAATGATGCTAAATTTGCGTTAAATTTTTGTGCAAACTTGTAGAAAAAATTAGTTTAAGTTTAAATAAGATACATTTCGTGCTACTGTTTAGAAAACTGAAAGGACAACATTTATTAGTTTAGCATGAAACCTGATATTAAGTTTGGTACTTTTTACATATAGCATTTTAGTTGGTGTTTTTTTAGAAAATACACTTTTTAATGATAATGTTGCCTTTAAGATGTTTAAAATTAAATTTGGTACTATTTTCAAAAAGTACTTTATTTGGTACTTTTTAAAAAATACCTGTTTGCTCAAAAAGTTCTTAAACTATATTGGTAAAATTAATCAATTATTAAATTGTTACAAAAAGTACTTAATTTGGTACTTTTTCTAAAACGTTTATTTATTAAATTCTATGATTTTTAAAAATTTCTTCCAGATCATTACGGTACATTTTTGATATTTTGCATATAAAACGATCATTGATACTTATTAACCCTCTAACCCGCAAGAGCGCCTCAAGGCATGCATTACAAAACACCAATTATCTCAAAAAGTAATGATAATTTTGTTTTTAAATTTAGCAGTGACTTTTAGTTACAGATTTGTTATCATTTCCCTCGAAAGTCGAAAAACATTCTGACTTTTAGTTTTTGTTCTGTCAGCAGTTTTGTTAGTGATGTCATAATTTTAGCACGTGAAATTTTGTACGTGATATATTTTTTTTAAATCAAAGTTTTACTAACTTATAGTCGCCCGATCTATACGAAAATTTTTTTTTTTTTTAAAGGTGAGGCATTCTTCTTTTAGTCTATGAACTTGTAAATGCTTAAGCATACCCAAAGCCCTCATCGCAAAAATGCCAATAAATGGAAACAAAACTAATTTTTCATTTCAAAACTCATGTAGCAGTTGCTAAAAAAAACGTACTTGAATTATTTTAAAAAGCTTTCAATGTTTTTGAAATGAAATATATGTTATATTTGCATTTATTGGCATTTTGTGATGATTGCCTTGAGGCATGCTTAAGTATGAAAGGGTTAAACAATTAACAAAAAGTGTGTTGAGAACACACATAACTAAGAGGTGCCTCAGGGTACTGTTGCGGGTTGCGGCTAAATTTATCGGCGTGTTATATTGTATAGTTTACTACCTTTTTGTTATATTTTTTGTTATTTAAAAAAAGTGATAGGAAAGGCATATAGAGACCGCAGACAGATTAAATTATACGCCTTGACTCATGATCAGTAAGTACTTAATGACGTCCGTTTTGACGATAACGACCACTTTCCAAGCTGGTTAGGCAAAAAAGATGGCACAAACTATGAAAAAGTTGGAAATACAGTGTATTTGCTCAAAATGCGATCATCATTTATGCTTTTTAAATGCCAAAAGTTGTTTTTATGAGTGTCATCGTAGAAAGTAAAACATATTTTCTTACTTTTTGTATGTTTTTCATTAGTTTTTCAATAAAATCTTATTGTTTTTTACACCTAAACCGGCAACAATGCCCTGAGGCACTGTTCACCTTTTTGAACCTAGTCCTAAACTTAATTTGCAAATTAGTTTCTGAAGGCTGTTCTGAGTTTATTGGTTCATAATTACCCTAAACAAATTATTCGACTACTTTGTTTTAGCTTTTTAAAGTTTGCGAGTTAAAGAAATTCCAGTATCTTATTGCAGAAAGTTTTTTTTCCCAAAAGAATATTATTAATTTATATAATACTGTATGTTAATTTATACAATTTCGGATAAATATTCCACAAAAGTAGATTTAGGTCATACATGTATATATCTCCTAAAAGTGACAACTAAGTTTAACAAAAATTTATAAGTGTTAGATTAAAGAAATATGTATGTAAATAAAATAAATAAATATTTATATAAATAAAAATTTTGAATATAAACATATACATGTGCATAGACTGATTTAAATATAAATATGGGGCATTTCACGTCAAGTGAACCAACTTTTGAAATCGATGTCTTCCGATCGGGATGAAATTTGCACCAATGTTAGTTCTATCGGATAGTAATTCGGACACAATTTTTCAACAAGATCGGTCAAGAACTCTCTGAGTTATAGGAGGTCAAAATTTGACATTTTGGCCAAACAGGTGTTTTTTCTTATCCATATAACTTATTACTTATTGTTCTTAGCAAAATGTGTCCCAAATAGTTTAGATAGCTATTTATGCAATCTTTGGAAAAAAAAAATTAAAAAAATTAAATAAAATATTTTTGACTTTTTTTTAAAAAAATCAAAAACATTTTTGACTTTTTTTTCAAAATGGGCCCTTTTTATTTTTTTTTTTTATTTTTTTTAAGAAAGCTCAGGTCTTTTCCTAAGTGACCTATATGGTCGCTTAGTGGGATGCGAGTGGGATATCTATCAAAAAAAATATTTTGTAACTCAAGATATGAAATTTCTTGACTTTTTTTGCAAAATCAAAAACTTTGTTGACTTTTTTTAAAAAAATGGACCCATTTTTTAATTTTTTTTTTTGCTCAGAAGAAAGCTTAGGTCTTTTCCTTTAACACATTTTTTGTCGCTTAGTGGGATGCGAGTGGGATATCTATCAAAAAAATGTTTTGTAACTCAAGACATACAATTTTTTACTTTTTTTTTTGCGAAATCAAAAACTTTTTTGACTTTTTTTCCAAAATGGACCCTTTTTTATTTCTTTATTTTTTTCTTAAAAGAAAGCTTAGGTCTTTTCCTTTAAAACCTTTATGGTCGCTTAGTGGGATGCGAGTGGGATATCTATAAAAATAAATGTTTTGTAACTCAAGACAAAGGTTTTTAAATTGATTTTTTTCATATTTTCATATTTCAAACCTTAAAAAAAAACCACTACAACTGACCGATAATAGCCACTGGAGGGGCGCAATGTGAGGCCGACCGCTATTAATTTTCCGCCCCAAAATTTGTCTGAGTTTTGCATCTTGCGGCTTTTTTATTCAATCCTATAGGTAGTTTTCAGCGCAATAATTTATATTCGTGATTGATTTTTGGAAGTGGACCTTATATGGGAGCTATGTCAAATTATGGACCGATCACCATGAAATCAGGTGGTGTGATTAATGTCTATATGAAAGTTATTTATGTTGCATTTTATGTGTATACCAACATTTTTAGGAGATTTATGCTCGTTGAAGTGATTATCGGAAGCAGGCCTTATATGGGAGCTATGACTAATTATAGACGGATCATAATAAAATTTGGTGACATGAATTCCGTATATATAAAACTTATTTGGAGAAAAACTTGTGTAGATACCTATATAAATTAAACATTTGTGACCGATAAAGACCACTTTCGGGAGGACATTTGTATTGGGGCTAGGTGAAATAATGGACCGATTTCAGCCAGTTTCTATAGGCTTGGTCCTTGGGCCGAACAAATTATATGTACCAAATTTTATCGAAATATCTTCAAAATTGCGACCTGTACTCTGCGCACAAGGTTTACATGGACAACCAGCCAGCCAGACGGACGGATGGACTTCGTTTAATCGACTCAGAAAGTGATTCTGAGTCGATCGGTATACTTTAAGGTGGGTGCTACACTAATACTTTTGGGCGTTACAAACATCCGCAAAATCCAATATACCCTCGCCACTATGGTGGTGTAGGGTATAAAAAGTGATTTTTATTCCTGAGGTTAACATATTATGGGTATTACAGTATCGAGGCTATGAAATTTTAGTTAGGTATGTTACATACCATCGGAAAGGCTAATGTGTCTAGTTTCTCTGCGTAAGTTTAATTTTTAAGGTTTACACACAAATATGAAAAAAATCAAAATGGTACATATGCTAAAAATTTAAAAACCTTTGTCTTGAGTTACAAAACATTTATTTTGATAGATATCCCACTTGCATCCCACTAAGCGACCAAAAAGGTTTTAAAGGAAAAGACCTAAGCTTTCTTTTGAGCAAAAAAAATTAAATAAAAAAAGGGTCCATTTTGGAAAAAAAAGTAAAAAAAATTTTTGATTTTGCAAAAAAAAAGTAAAAAATTGTATGTCTTGAGTTACAAAACATTTTTTTGATAGATATCCCACTCGCATCCCACTAAGCGACAAAAAATGTGTTAAAGGAAAAGACCTAAGCTTTCTTCTGAGCAAAAAAAAAAAATTAAAAAATGGGTCCATTTTTTTAAAAAAAGTCAACAAAGTTTTTGATTTTGCAAAAAAAGTCAAAAAATTTCATATCTTGAGTTACAAAATATTTTTTTTGATAGATATCCCACTCGCATCCCACTAAGTGACCATATAGGTCACTTAGGAAAAGACCTGAGCTTTCTTAAAAAAAATAAAAAAAAAAAAATAAAAAGGGCCCATTTTGAAAAAAAAGTCAAAAATGTTTTTGATTTTTTAAAAAAAAAGTCAAAAATATTTTATTTAATTTTTTTAATTTTTTTTTTCCAAAGATTGCATAAATAGCTATCTAAACTATTTGGGACACATTTTGCTAAGAACAATAGGTAATAAGTTATATGGATAAGAAAAAACACCTGTTTGGCCAAAATGTAAAATTTTGACCTCCTATAACTCAGAGAGTTCTTGACCGATCTTGTTGAAAAATTGTGTCCGAATTACTATCCAATAGAACTAACATTGGTGCAAATTTCATCCCGATCGGAAGACATCGATTTCAAAAGTTGGTTCACTTGACGTGAAATGCCCCATATATATATATTTAAATTTGTTTTTCTATTTTCCACTGATGATGACTCGCCTGGTCGACGTCGTCGTCTACACACACATGTATGACTAAAAGTGTGTTTTTGATTTAGTATTTTTATCTAAACACACACGTAAATTTAGTTTTTAACACAATTTTTTTTTTTTCTGAAAATTTTATTTATTTTTTATTTTTTTTCATTTATATCTAAACATTTTTGTTCTAACATACAGCTTTTTGTGGCTGTTTTTGTTGTTATTTCAAAAAAATATGTGTGTGATTCAATTGTCAATACTCTGGCCGCCGTATTTAAATGCAAATATTGATTGAGCAAAAAATAGCGTAATAACAAACAGACATTTTACAGCAATTATCTGGTTTATGCATTAAATAATATTTTGTAAATAAATAAATTAATAAATATTTAAATACGTGATTGAGTGAGTGTTTGTTTTGCTGTATTTTTTTTTTAATTTACTCTTATTGAGGTAACTGCGATTTAATCCTCAGCCCAATTAAATCTTTAAACTTCAAACAAATTTTTGAAAATATTAAGGTTTTTATGGTTGACAATATGGCTAGAAAAATTTTACTAGAAATAAGTTAAAAAATAATTGTAATTTTTGTATTAAACCTATTAAAATATTAAAAATGGCTTATTTTGACCGAAAAAAAACATATTTCTATATATTACAATAACTTAAATTCACCAGCATTTGTGGTGTGAACACCTGATCATTTAATATCCAACAGGGAATACATGTTCTTGTCCATGTATCCGTTATAGACTGTAATAGTCACAGATGTCTGATCACTTGACTGACTCCAATTAATATATTTTGGGTCATTTGACTTGTATGTGCTCACTGTAGTGCAAAGAGAAGTCAATTGTTTACGTTATACATCTAGTCTTAAGTCAATTGTCACTTTAGTGTATCAAAGTAATCTAACGTGTAGTCACTTTGAACGTTTATATTGTATTGAAATTTAGAAAGTAGTTATTTTACCCACTTTAAGTATTCTATTGGAGAATTCTCGGAGGATGATTTGTTTACAAGCAATATGTTATTGAACTGTCATGTATCCCTTATAGACTCTAAATGTCACATATGGCTGATCACTTGACTGACTCCAATTAATATATTTTGGTTCATTTGACACGTATGTGCTCGTTGCAGTGCAATGATAAGTCAATTGGTTACTTTATACATCCCAGGTAATATTACTTGAATTCAATTGTCACTTTAGAGTCTCCAAGTAATCTAGAGTAAAGTTTATATTGTACTGCACATTAAAAAGTAGTTAATTTATCCACCAGAAGTAATCTATTGCAGAGTTTACAAGCAATATGTTAATTAACTGCTATGATATGTCTTTTTAAATGTTCAAATAAATAGTTATTTAGCTGATCAAGTAAACAATTAGGTAGCTAGTAAGGTAACTGACTCTATGAAATCGGTATGTGAATCCAATACATTGACTACTTTGGATCAGCTATCCGACAGTCTCATTGTAATCCAAAAGAGTTAAAAGTATTAGGACTTGATCGTGTTACAATAGCTAGTCACGCAGGTAGTTATGTCACTACTTCTGAGCAGTCTCATAGAACTGGCGGGTTCTAAATCAACTGTTTGAGTAAATCACTCTCAAACCTAAATTACTTAACATTAGTTAATGAAATTTATACCAAATGTTTATTATAGTTCTAAGCAGTTTGGTGTTGAAAATAAATAATATCAGTGTAGTAGTGCAAAAGTTATGAAACAAAATGTGAGACAATCTCAAATAAATTGTAAGAAATTTTTATTTTTTATCTTCAGCACTACTCGTAGTGTACGAAGTTTATCATTCTATATATAAGATCCAACAAGAGATACCATATGTATATTGATTCTTACGAAATCAACTATTTGTGTAAATCATGATCACGCATAATTTTTAAATGGAAATTAATTGGATTGCCCTAGAATATTTATCACAGTCCTAAGCAGTTTGCTATGGAATATCATTGAATAAGTACTGCAACAGCTAAGAATCAAAATTTGAGACAATCTCATGAGAAATATTTTATTACTATCCCCTCACCATCACTTGTGTTATACGAGATTTTCCATTCCATATATAACAAATGAAAATATTTATTTAAGATCCAATAAGAGATATTCTTGATTACTGTGCAATCGCCTGTTTGTATAAACCCAAATTACGTAATGGTAATTATTGAAATTTATCATTATATTTATCATTATCCTAGGGCGTTGGGTGTTGAAAATCAACATAATTAGCTTAGTATTGGGTGTCTGGCCAGATTTGAGCTACTCGTAATAAATAGAACCCTTTTGCATGGATATTTGGCTTTGATGTCGATTCGGCTAGTTGTCCGGGCTTCACGTACGATCTTCTACTCTTCGCTTTATTGTAATGGATTCATTTTTCATCGCAAGTAAATATTCGGTGCAAAAATTATTTTCTTTTATAGCGTTCAAACATCGTTTCGGACATGCAAAATCGTGTTTCAATTTCCAATTTTGCTCCTTTTAGATAAATTCTGCTGCTCGAAAACGTTTTAAAATTGACAACAATTCTTGGTCTTCAAAGTTTTTTGGTTGACCTGGGTCGTTCTTTGTCTTCCGTGTCAAAATCACCACTTCTGAACCGAACAAACCATATTTCGCACGTCGAAACCGATGGAACACATCTTAAGCTTTGGTGAGCAATGGCAGTGCTTCCCGCATATGACGCTTTTTAGAAAATTCTTTATCTAATGTTTGTGTAAATTATGCCTACGTCAAAATTACTTCACAGAAATTAATAAGATTTGTCACAAATATTTACAATTTTCCTAAACATCTTGGTATTAAAAATCAAATAAATCGGTTTAGTACAGTCAAAGTTATAAACAAAAATGTGAGACAATCTCAAACAACGATTACGGTATTAAAAATGTTTGCTGTAGCTTAGCCTGTTGCTGTAACATGTATATGAATTTAAAGGGTATAAGCAAGCAAGTTGTTGTAGTTGAGATTGTTGTTGTAATTTTTATACTGTTTAATAAAAAGCAACAATATTCGTGTGTGAAACGATATTTATTTAAAGACAAGCGTAATTCTATTTTTTAAGTGGAGGGCATTTAATAGTTAATACTGAATTCAAATTTTGTAATTATTTTAACAATGCTCTTCACTTAAATTGACTTTAAAATATATTAACTTAAGTTCCAACAAAAGATAAATGTTCTTGATTCTTAGGAATTTTCAAATATAATGTCTGTGTAAATCACGCCCACGTCCAAATTACTCAACTGAAATTAGTGAAATTTTTCATAAATATTCATCATTGTCCTAGAACGTTTGGTATTGAAAATCAACCAAATCCCATTAGTATAACAAAATATATAAACCAAAATGTGAGACAACCTGGAAATACGAATACAATGTTCAAAATTGTTGATCAAGCTTAGCTTAATGTTGTAATAGGAGTAAAAGTTGAAACTTTAAAGGATATATGCCAGCATAGTAATTTTTACACTGTTTAAGAAAAAAACAACAATACTATACTATACTGAGTATGATAATGTTCGTTTGGCTATCAATGATGAGACAAATGTAATTCTACATTTAGGTAAAGGGTATTTACTAGAAGTTATTTAATTCTTAATTATTAATTATGTAGTTAAGTTTGAAGTTTACTAACATTTATTTACAATTCCATTAGATTTAAAAATATAAGAGGTGGTTTAAAATACTCCTGTTCCAAATAGGGGTCAAGTAATACCCATTAAAGTTTAAATACTTATATACAAGTTAATAGGGAATTGCTTTTTTTTGTACACATTTTAAAGTTCTTTATTACATTATTTATTTATGGCTTAAAACTCCCGCATTTTACGTACATTGCACGTCACTATTAGACAACAATTACGCCATAAAAACTCTATTTTGTGTTGATTAAAAATTTATAATACATAATCAAATTTTTAACGGAAATTTTCTTAAATAACCAAAAAACACACAAAAACTCAACTATAAAAAAAAACTTAAAAAAACACCCTTAAATATGTTTAAAACACAACTTGACCCAAGAATACCACTACCATCAAAACAGCAACACGCATGGCTAAGGACATTAACATTATCCAACTGACTCATACGTTTACGTCAAATTAATCTAAAGTCTAAAGTCATTATGCTGAATGCAGCAGACGTCGTAACGCTTGAGTGCTTAACAAGCACCTTTAATTATTTCTTTTGACATTTTTTCAGTTCCCTACAATTACCCCGGCATAGATTATGTTTAAAAGAAAACTATTCATAGACAGCAGACCTGAAGACGTTATAAAATAATTTTTTATTAAGGATTTTGTTTTTTTGGTGGTGGTGGCTGGTATTTTTTTTATTTTTTTGTTATAACTTTGAACTTGTTATTTCTTAGTTTATTTAATGTTTAGGGACAGGAGTTAGGGTGAAGTTGAAGAAGTTTTGAATTTAAACATATGTTTTCTTAATTTAAATAATGTTGTTTTTTTGTATTTGTTTTGTATAGAATTTAAAAATATTTTTTTTTTGTTTTTGGCTAAAGTTGCCTAACAGCTTTGAAAAATAAAATAAGCGCCAAAAATTAGAGGGTAAAAAAAAAGAAATGAAAACAAGTAAGAGTAGAGCTATAGCCAGCAGTAATGAATCTTATCTACCTTCCTATTTAGAAGAAAAACTTAAAAGATAAAAGAAATGTTAATTTGTTTAAAAAAGAGGTCATTGTTTAGGAAAGGCCTTTAAATAACCTTTCTTATGATACTCATATTTTCTATGTAAACAACTTTGTATCCAAGTTATATCCAAAAATATTTGTAAACATTGGGATAGTCTCGATTATTTATCATATCTCAGCTATTTATGAACGATTTTGCTGATTTTTAATACCGAAATTCTCAAAAACTTATTTAATATACTGGTACAAGATTTTGGTTCGTCAGATATCTGAGGCCTTCGGCAATTTGTTATCCACTAACATACGAACAGAAAGACATCGCTGTATAACTACCTATTCAAAAGGATCCAGCATAAGTATACCTTATAGTATTGCAAATTAATGTTGTTGAAATTAGAAATGAAATGACTAAATTATAATGGATGTTCCAAAATTTACGCAAGATTTGAATTATATAGAAATCACATTTATTATACCCTTCAGAATGAGTGACAGGGGAGGGGTAAATATAAGTTTGTCATTCCGTTTGTAAGGTATATATACTCTAGGTCGTTATAGAAAGCGGAGTCGACATAAACATATCAGTCCGTCTGTTGAAAGCAACTTTCCAAAGACCCCCAATAACTTTTATACATGATTGATACACTAATATATCCAACTAAGGTTGCTATTTAAAATTGAGAAAATTGACTCACAAGGCCACAAATTAAACAAAAAAAAAAAAAAAAAACAAAAAATAAAAGCTGTCGTTCTTGCCACAAAGTATACAGAGGCGTCACGAAACAGAAGACAACCAATTTTTATATATATCTCTCATTCTCTGAGAACGAAATTTTGTTTATATTTTTGTTGCATGTAACATATAGCGATTAATTTTTACTCACACTAAATTAGGTAACAAAAGTTGTTATATCTTTCTCATTCCTTGAGAACTGCCATAAAAAACGTCAAAATTGTCAACTCTGTGTACTTAGTGGTCTCCACAGAGAAAACAGATTCGTGATTGCAACCGAATTTATTGCCAATCGAATGATTCGGTTGCACACATAGAATTTTTGGGTTCTATCACCAGAAAGTCAGTTGATAAAGTAGAATATCGGTTGAAGCAACCAAACTTTTGTTACCCCTTCCAAAATTTAGTAGCCACAACTATAAAATTTTATTAATAAGGTAGAATCATTCGATTGGCTACAAATTCGGTTGCTATCACGAATCTGTTTTCTCTGTGTTGTTGTAGCTTTTATACAGGATGGCTGTGTTTTTACCGATTTTTAAATAATTTTTTTTTACCAATTTTTGTTTGCAATTCGGTCAAATGTAATCCTAGCTTTGCTGGATAAATGTGTCCGAATTTATTTTATACAGCATTGAGTTTCCTGATTCAATGCACTGGTGGTTGTGGGCACAGACCTTAGATTACAAGATCTACGTGGCCAATTACGATCACCAAATCGAGAGTGAACACGACCCAACAATGCCTCATGCAAGTAATGTCGTCCATACCATATCAACAAATTTAGATAGAAAGAAGTTTATTATCATATCGCATTAGTAACAGTCTCATTTCCGAAGAATTATGGTCGAATGCACAGTGGGGCAGAATCAACATGTTTTGGAAATAAATCTGGGATTTTAAAGCGGGTGTTTAGAATTCTGCCCCACTGTGCAATGGTCAAAAACTTGAACAACGTTTTAAAGGCATTTGTTTTTAGGCTGTCACGTGTGGCTTGTCTGAACCTAATGCGGAAATTTGGATGATTAACAAAACCATCAAGTTGAAAATGTGGTTCATGGCTTAGGATGATTTTCACGATAAACAAACATCCTCATTTTGATGTTCAATAACTCACTCAACGAACTCTCTTCGCGGTGCATGATCATTAGTTTTCAGTTCTTGTGTCAATTGAACTTTGGTAGCATGAAGATGTAGATTTTTTGTAGGTTTTATCTTGATGATATTGACCAAATGAGTGAGAAAGTATGGAGTTAGCTTGAAGATTTTTGTCAGAAAATCAACAGGTTGTCTATAGTAAGAAACAAGTAAATTTAGCTGTCCTAACATTTGACCAAATCTAAAACTATTTTTCTCAGGGAGTAACATCAAGTCTGCTATAAGTAATGTAGCGTACTCCTAACTAACTCTCACACACAGGCATGCAAATTTCCAACGCATTTAAACGTTTTTATAGTCAAGTATTCGTTAAAGAAAAATACGAATTTTAAGAAAGAAAAAAAAATAAAACAAAATTGCAAATTATATGGTTCAGTAATCAGCAAATATTAGAGAAACAACAGAACTACATACACCCTGTATACATCAAACATACTTATTCCTATATATACATATACTTTTTAGAAAAAATCCTAGAGTAGGAGTATAGCTATTTAATGCTAAACGTCAAGGATATGTTTATCCTTAAACAATTTTGCGTGTTAGGCATTTAAGATGAGCTGACTATAATACAACAAGCACGAGCACAACAAGGACGACGGTGGTGATGATGATGATGATGATTTCTGTTGCTGCTTTTACTCATGTTCCTTTTGTTTTTTCTTTCCTTAGCTCCAAGTACCTAAATTCTATAGTACTTGCGTACTATATATGGTAATGGCATGAATATTAAGATTCTTTTTTTTTTATTATTTCTTTGTATAAATATTCCTAAAGTATATTTTCTTAAAAAGTGTTTACTGTAATGCTAATGACAAATTGAAGGAAATTTTACAGGGATTTAAAAATAAAGGAATTACTTGTGTTGTTTTTTCATAAAGCCCACTGAATTTACATGGGAAAGATGGTAAACATGTATGTAGGAACAACGCCAAAAAAAAACACAATTTTTAAAATAAATTACTTTTAAATTAGAGAACAAATGCGTAAGAAAATTATGACTAAAAGAAAAATTTGCCAAGAAATATAAAATAACGAAATCATATATCCTGAGGCCACAACAAAGATAATCGAATAATGTATATATTTATAAGCTGTTTATAGTTTTAACGGTGTTAAATATAAAAATCGGTTTTTATTTTTAAACAGATTGACTGAAATTGTTCATATACATCGAGGGTTAAGGGAAATTGCATAAAACTATTTAGTTATAGTTGCAATTGTTTTTATAAAAGGGACTTGACACTTTTACACTAAGTTCTTTTTCACAAAAGAACTTTATTATTTTTTCAAAAGCCTTAGAAAATTTTTAACAGGCTATAAAAAGCGAGTTAAGAGTGAGTGTTTTGTGGGCTTCCTTAAGCAAATTGAACGTATTTCAATTTTAAATGCTGTAAACTTGTATAATTCTTATTTCTAAATACATTGCTTTCAATTATTTTAATAAATGTAAACATTTTAAATATTGCCTTCAATAGTTTTTGATTTAATGCTGACCTAATTGCCCACAGACTTGAGCGACCTTGTATTATTTCGTAAATGTTTGCCTGATTTTTATGTCAGACTAGCATCTGTATATATTTTGTTTTTGCATAAGCATATTTTAATTGCTTGTTATTTAATGTCTGGCCATCTCCATTTTAAATAATGTACCCAGTCTACATATGTATAAAAAATATTCTTTTGTTTGTATTTATATTTTAATGCTTTCTAATTTACCATATGTCTGGTAGACCAAATTTATGTATGCCGATAGGCACCACTATTCTGTCTGTCCAGTAATTGTTGGGTTTATAGCATAGTTACTCGAACTGACAGTTCTTCATATACTGTAATTACTACGTTTGTGAAGTTCTGTTCTGTTCTAGTTCTGTTCTAGTTCTGTTCTAGTTCTGTTCTAGTTCTGTTCTGTTCTAGTTCTGTTCTAGTTCTGTTCTAGTTCTGTTCTAGTTCTGTTCTAGTTCTGTTCTAGTTCTGTTCTAGTTCTGTTCTAGTTCTGTTCTAGTTCTGTTCTAGTTCTGTTCTAGTTCTGTTCTAGTTCTGTTCTAGTTCTGTTCTAGTTCTGTTCTAGTTCTGTTCTAGTTCTGTTCTAGTTCTGTTCTAGTTCTGTTCTAGTTCTGTTCTAGTTCTGTTCTAGTTCTGTTCTAGTTCTGTTCTAGTTCTGTTCTAGTTCTGTTCTAGTTCTGTTCTAGTTCTGTTCTAGTTCTGTTCTAGTTCTGTTCTAGTTCTGTTCTAGTTCTGTTCTAGTTCTGTTCTAGTTCTGTTCTAGTTCTGTTCTAGTTCTGTTCTAGTTCTGTTCTAGTTCTGTTCTAGTTCTGTTCTAGTTCTGTTCTAGTTCTGTTCTAGTTCTGTTCTAGTTCTGTTCTAGTTCTGTTCTAGTTCTGTTCTAGTTCTGTTCTAGTTCTGTTCTAGTTCTGTTCTAGTTCTGTTCTAGTTCTGTTCTAGTTCTGTTCTAGTTCTGTTCTAGTTCTGTTCTAGTTCTGTTCTAGTTCTGTTCTAGTTCTGTTCTAGTTCTGTTCTAGTTCTGTTCTAGTTCTGTTCTAGTTCTGTTCTAGTTCTGTTCTAGTTCTGTTCTAGTTCTGTTCTAGTTCTGTTCTAGTTCTGTTCTAGTTCTGTTCTAGTTCTGTTCTAGTTCTGTTCTAGTTCTGTTCTAGTTCTGTTCTAGTTCTGTTCTAGTTCTGTTCTAGTTCTGTTCTAGTTCTGTTCTAGTTCTGTTCTAGTTCTGTTCTAGTTCTGTTCTAGTTCTGTTCTAGTTCTGTTCTAGTTCTGTTCTAGTTCTGTTCTAGTTCTGTTCTAGTTCTGTTCTAGTTCTGTTCTAGTTCTGTTCTAGTTCTGTTCTAGTTCTGTTCTAGTTCTGTTCTAGTTCTGTTCTAGTTCTGTTCTAGTTCTGTTCTAGTTCTGTTCTAGTTCTGTTCTAGTTCTGTTCTAGTTCTGTTCTAGTTCTGTTCTAGTTCTGTTCTAGTTCTGTTCTAGTTCTGTTCTAGTTCTAGTTCTGTTCTAGTTCTGTTCTAGTTCTGTTCTAGTTCTAGTTCTGTTCTAGTTCTGTTCTAGTTCTGTTCTAGTTCTGTTCTAGTTCTGTTCTAGTTCTGTTCTAGTTCTGTTCTAGTTCTGTTCTAGTTCTGTTCTAGTTCTGTTCTAGTTCTGTTCTAGTTCTGTTCTAGTTCTGTTCTAGTTCTGTTCTAGTTCTGTTCTAGTTCTGTTCTAGTTCTGTTCTAGTTCTGTTCTAGTTCTGTTCTAGTTCTGTTCTAGTTCTGTTCTAGTTCTGTTCTAGTTCTGTTCTAGTTCTGTTCTAGTTCTGTTCTAGTTCTGTTCTAGTTCTGTTCTAGTTCTGTTCTAGTTCTGTTCTAGTTCTGTTCTAGTTCTGTTCTAGTTCTGTTCTAGTTCTGTTCTAGTTCTGTTCTAGTTCTGTTCTAGTTCTGTTCTAGTTCTGTTCTAGTTCTGTTCTAGTTCTGTTCTAGTTCTGTTCTAGTTCTGTTCTAGTTCTGTTCTAGTTCTGTTCTAGTTCTGTTCTAGTTCTGTTCTAGTTCTGTTCTAGTTCTGTTCTAGTTCTGTTCTAGTTCTGTTCTAGTTCTGTTCTAGTTCTGTTCTAGTTCTGTTCTAGTTCTGTTCTAGTTCTGTTCTAGTTCTGTTCTAGTTCTGTTCTAGTTCTGTTCTACGGAACTTGAACTGTTTTTGTTTACGCTTTAATTTCTTTAAAACAACTTTTTCCATACAGCGTTTTAAATTCGTTCCATGAAGCTTTTTGTTTAGCATTTCAAAATGAAATTTAGTTTTTTCTATGCAAAAAATTCACACATGTTTCACAGACGTCAATAATATTTTAATAGACATATTTTTTTTTTTTTTTATTTTTCAAATGCAAATACTAACAAAACTTGGTTCTAATTGTTCCATTTGATTGAAAACAGTTCGTAGCTTATGGCTTTTCTTTGCTCATAAAAATGTTGAATGTTTATTAAATGATTTATTTATTTATTTCCAACACAAGTTAAAAAATGTTTTTACAGTGATAATTTTAAAAAATAAAAAAATAATTTTTCATAGTTTTCTTTCACTTTCATCATGTCTAAAAACGTTTTGTGAAAATTTTCTTTTCAACTATATTTCTATTTTATGTTTATTGTATTATAGAATATCTTGTAGTGTGGTCATCTCTTTTGGTTCTTAATTTTTTTCAATATTTTCTCTATATTTTATTTATCATATTTTGTTTATTTTATTTAACACTTTTTATTCGTGTGTGTTCAGTAAATGACACATTTTAGTTTTATTTAGTTTTCTTTTCAACACACAAAAATTTGTGTTCCATTTATTTGAGTTTTTTTCCTCAATATTTTATTTTTATTTTTCTTTAATGTTTAATGTTATTTCAGTTTTTTTTTTTCATATTATCTTTTTTTTCAATTTAATGATGTTGTTTTTTTTTTGCTATTTTTATACAATTTTGTAATATTTTATTTTGTTGATTTGTTCATTTTGTTATTTTGTAAAGCAACGACAAATTTTGAAAAAATTAAGAATTTTACACTCACTGAGACATATTTTAAACATGCGGTCATTTAATTTGTATTTATTGCTTTATATTTTTTAATTTTTATTTTATATACAGCATATTTATGTTTTTAGTTTTTAAAGAATGTGTATTTATAATTTTATTTATATATGTATGTATTTCACACATGATATTGATTTATATTCATAATGTGTTAATAAATTTTAAATTACTTTTTAAAAATTTTGTGACATTTAATTTTCAATGGAAAAAGTCTAAAGTCATAACCCTGAAATTAGCCACATATATATTTTAGACTCTGCAAAAATGTTTAGCTAAGCTGGCTACAACTACAAACATACTGGTTAAAGTATTCAGCGGGAAACTTGTGTTAAATTGTTTTAAATGCCATAGTCCATACAACCAGAGAAACGATTTTTTCACATATATAATTGCGATAACCATTATATGTTAATGTTAACACTAACCTGATTATCGCAATCATATATATGATTGTAGTAAATAAATGTATGTTTATGGCAATCATGTTCATGATGAATCATTATATCATTATATGTTGTTCTTTACCATATTATAAATAATTACTGTGATATTATTAAACATTTTTGTAATGGTTACAGTAAACATGTACAACTATGTTTTGCTTTGTGTGTAGCTTGTGAAAAGGGAACATAACAGTTATCTTTGTGTACGTTATTGTAATATTCAAGACATAAAAAGTATGTTTGGGTTAGCTATGCTAAAATATTAGAACTACAAAGCACTAATTCTCAATCAGTTCCATTTTCTCTAGGGCATACATAGAAACTAAAAAATAGTAACTAGAAGCAAATTGTTTCATTAAATAATGAATCTTGTCATGAATCATACTCGGACATCGATTATCAACTCAACAGTATCTAAATAAAATTATTCTTTCAATGAACAAACCAAACATTCCTCTTCAAAATGTGAAATCTACATCAAAGTGTTTAACTTTGGAGGCATCTTTTTTATTTTTGAGTATATAAGGAATCCACGGAGCAAATTATTAAAAATTTTTTGGATTGTTAATAAAATTTTCAAAATTGTTTGTGAAAATTTAATTTTGGCGTCTATTTTTTTTTTTTTTCAAATTAGTTATTATTTTTTGTTTGTGGTTTTTAAAAAAATTTAAATTTTTTGGTTGAAAATTAAATTTTGCTAAAGTAGCGATTTTTTTGAAAAATTTTAGATTTTTTTTCAAATAAGCGTTTTTCTCTCTATAATTCTAAAAATTTTTTGTTTTCGTGAAAATTTATTTTTTGGTAATTGTGTGATAGAATAATTCTATAGATAATTCTAGAATTTTCAATGAAATTTTCTTCTTTTCGTAAAAATTTAAGTTTAAAGTTTTTTGTAAAATTGCTTTTTTTATGTGTGATATTGGCGTTTTTTTTTTTTTTAATAAGCGATTATTTTTTGTTTGTGATTTTTTAATTAAATTTTAAATTTTTTTGGTTGAAAAATAAATTTTGTTAAAGTAGCGATTTTTTGTAAAATTTGCGATTTTTTTCTTCAAATAAGCGTTTTTTTTTTCGTATAATTCTGGAAATTTTTTTGTTTTTGTGAAAATTTATTTTTTGGTAATTGTGTGATATTGGCGTTTTTTTTTTTTCAAATAAGCGCTTATTTTTTGTTTTAGGCTTTTTAATAAAATTTAGGTTTTTTTTGGCTAAGAAATTAAATTTTTCTAAAAGTAGCGATTTTTTTTTTAAAGTGGTGATTTTTTTTCAAATAATAATTTTTTGAAAATATAATTCTAGAATTTTCAATAAATTTTTTATTTTTTTTTGAGAAAATTTTTTTTGGATTTTTTTTTTTTTTTTGTGAAATTTGCTAATTTTTCAACATTTGCCAAATATACGAATTCTCTACCGTTTTAACTAATAAGCACAACAACAACAAAGCTTCAATTGAACGTTAATATGTATCCCTTGATAAAATGAGAAGTGCATAGTAAGCACTGTGCAAAATGTAAAGCTAACATTTTTAGAAGGCCTAATTTAACAGTGAATATTTTAAAATAAACTAAAGCAAATTATAAAGTATTATACATCAATGGATAGGTAATTATGTCTAGTTTTTAGAAATATAAAAAGTTTTTTGATACTTTTAGTCCTATAACAGTATATAGCCCATTGAAAAGTTTGTTTTTGTAGAAATTTTATTATCATATTTTTGTTACAAAATTAAGTTGATATAAGGCCATCTTAATAACTAGGATATATCAATGGATAGATAATTATGTCAAGTTTTTAAATGTCTAGAAAGTTTTATAATTTTTATTTGTTATTAAGTGGTTTATCAGTGTTGTTTAACAAAATTTGTATGAGGCTAAAGCTCTTTATCACTTCTTCCCGATTGTTGTTGATATAAACATTTTTAGTTTAACTAAATCATTCCCTTAAATAAGAAATCGTTTCACATAAAGTACCTTAATTAAAGGTAACTTAGGAAATGGAAACAACACAATCAATGTTATGATTCAAGCACTATTCGTAATTTGTTTTCCATTCAGTTTTGAAAGTCTGAAATGGGAGTTTATAAGATGCTGAATTTTGAGTAAAAATTTGCCAAAATCAAATTAGCGCATGATAGGCCAATATATTTACGAAATTGTGTTTTAGGTATTTTAATACATTGCTTGTTTTGTATGTGAGTTGCATTCAATAGTATAACCGGAGTGTGTGTGTGTTCATTGTTGTTGCTTTTAATAATATACATTAATCCAGAGGCAAGTATAACAATATGTGGGTGTGCTTACAGATAATTTATTACGGAATTGAGGATATTTATTTTTAGTTAAATATAGAACTGTTGCTTGTTTTTGTTTACATTTTTAAAAAAATGTATTTACTTACAGGTATATTTGAGGTCGTAACAGTTAATTTGTTAAGCATTACTTCTCAATTTATAATGAAATTTTTAGATTATTACAAATCTTTCCATTATTAAAAAAGTATGCACTACTCTTGTTTCGTAAGTTCCAGTTTTGTTTCGTAAGTTATTTGGGATCTTCGAAAATCTGATTTAAACCGACATTTGTAAATCAGATCCGCTATATAAATGCTGAAAATATGTTATTTGTGGGTCGAAAACTTAAAATATAAATTACAAAAGGTATAACAAATTTATGACTGGTGGAGGAAAGTGTAACCATTTGTATAAAGATTATGTGATTGACAATAATTTCGAAATATTGTTAACCAAATAACTTAAATTAATGAAATCCACTTTCCGATGGCCTCAGGTATATGGTTGACCCATCAAAATATCAAATATACATTTTCAAGAACAGATATTTAAAAAAAAAAAATTTTTTTCACCAAAATCTATTTTGTCTCCAAAATAAAGAACTTCAAAGATGATGAATAAATCGTTTTTAAACTTCCCCCAAGAGTGGTAAGTCATTCCGTTTGTAATTTCTACATTTTTCATTTGCAACCCCTGGATCTGGATCGTTATAGATAGCGGAGTCAATGTTGACATATCCGTTTGTATGTTGAAATCAACTTTCCGAAGATATATAATTGATACATCAACATATCCGTTATAGTCAAAGTACTAACCAAAGAGAAAATATACATGGAGCCGAAATTCTCCTGTCAAAGACCTAACTAAGTTGTCAAAAACTTAAGTGTTGAGAATGTATTAGTAAAAAAAAAACTATGTGAAAACAAAACCAACATACGAGTGTAACTTTTTTGAGTAATTTTTTTTGTTTGAGTTTTTTTTAGTTTCGCTCTAAGTATATCTTCTCTATGGTACTAATTTTTGAATACATTTTACTTACAGCAATTCCTTTGATAATTATTGTATATAGATTTGAACATATTTTTCACATGAAATAGAACAAAGTACCAAGCTTTACCATAGAAATTATTTGTTGTGCTAAAATACTCAAACGATGATGAATATATGTAGTTTTACTGAATTAATAAGAGTTATCTTACTTGTTAAAACATTAAAATTTATTTTATTTTGTTGGTAAAACTTGGTGTCATTTCATTTACACGGAAAATAAATGGTTTCAAACATAACATCCTGTAGTTGCTTATTGCCAAGCAAATACGTTTTTTCCTTATTCCTTAACAGTCTTTGAAAACTGATACTATTTTAGAGAATTAAGTAATATTGTAATTTTGTCGAAATTTTTAACTTATACCAAGCGTATTAATCAGGTGAGAGCGTCTTGGCAACAAATACAACAAGAACATTATTTCTTAATTGACATATGACATATGAAAAATATAAAAAATAAAAAAATAAATGAAATTCTGATAGTTTTATTTATGAAAAATATTAAAAATAAAAAATCAATTATTGGTAGTTTGACTAGCACGGTTTTTTTTTTGTAAGATTTAATATTAAAAACCTCGAACGGAAATAAAAAGCTTGGTGATTCCAGTGGAACTATCATGCTATCCACTTAGATATGTCCGTCTGTCTGTGTAAAACACTCGCACGTTCAAAACAAACAACCAAATTCTTCTAAGGAGTTTGGTATTGAAAATCTGGAGGAAAAATGGGAGTCTATCTCTAAAAAATTTTATGCATTTTCATCAAAAAATTTCCAACAATGGCCAATTGTTTTTGTTCGTTGTAAAGCCTTGAACAATTTTTTTTTAAATAATTTTCAGTTTTTTATTATTTTTAATTAAAATATTGTGAATGTCAACAACAAAAAGTAAACAACTTTTTGACACTTTCAAACACAACATAAATAAATAAACAATAATCAGCTGGGCTCGTAATTTCACCTTATATAATACACCTTTACTTATACAAAATGATTTTTGAAAGTTCCTGAAAAATATTTTTTGACAAAATGTGAGCTTACTGAATGATGTTTACCACTTAACATCAAAAGGTATGAATGAATGCTGATAAAGACTGTATTGGTCTAGATAAGTAGAGAAAAGCTTCTCCAAACTATTTTCAACAAAATGTGAGTTATGCATTAAATACATTCATTATAGCCCGACTACAAATGCTGCTAGCAACAATAGTCGCCATGTAGTCAGCTACTTAATTATTTTAAAAACGGCAGCAACATCGTAAACAGCTGATAAAAACGTGGGTTTATTTCCTTTAAATAAACCGGATACTTTTGATTGCAAATATAAGCAGTTTTAGTAGTTTAAAATTGTAACAACTCTTTATTTATTTAGAATGTACAACAACAACAGAATTAAATAGTCACTCAGTGTCTTTATACGCTTTTATCAATTCGCAGAAATGCACACAAACTTTATAACGTTCAAACACACATGTACACGACAATTGATGTTAACTCTAACAGCGACAATGATCAACTCAACTCACGACTGCCCGCTCTGCCACTATTTATACACGCGCCATCTATCGGGAATCTTCTACAATGCTCTTAATGGACATACTAGTACACTCGAATTCCAGAGCCTTCGATGTCATTGCCAGCAGCCCAAACATTTAGTGTTGCCATACTTACAAACAATGCCAATAAACGCATGCTAGTGATGGACGTGCCTTCAAACATGATGAATGCTGCAGGCAGTCGTTACAGACCGTTGAATTCAAATCATCATTGCACATTCGTAACAATATTTCATTCTTATAAAAGTTCAAAATATCAATTTACTTGATTGTTAATACATTTGGGAGAGAATCCATATCAAAACGGACAGAAAACTGCTATTTTCGAATTTAACATCTTCGATTTTAATGAAATTCACCACACATATTACGGTTCTAAAGGGTTCCTCAAATCAATGACTTTTTCATAGGAAACTCATTCCATTTCAAAAATATCGCGATTTGAAATTTTTTTTAAAATTGCCTAAAATTATATACACATTGCCCATAACTTTGAAACTACTGAAAGACCAGCATAATTTTTGACTCCATTTTAAACCCAAAGATATTATCCATAAAATGGTGCGAATAAAATTGTTTACTTCCAAAAGGTTAAAGGTCAATTTTGGGAGTATATATTTCAATGTAAAAAATATCAAAGATCGCGGTGTTAAAAGTTATTAAAGAACACGATATGAGGACGCCTAAACTCTCTACTATATTCGTGCAAAAATATTTCGATGGAGACTCGATTAGTTCAGGAGTTATAAAAAAAAAAACGTTATACAAAGTACGTTTTTTCAAATAAATTCATATACAAATTTAAGCAAATAGAAAACTTAAAATTAATAACGTTTTTCTTTATAACTCCTGAACTTATCGAGTCTCCATAGAAATATTTTTGCACGAATATAGTGGAGATTTTAGGTATTTTTTGTGTTCTTTTTTGTTTAATAAAACAATATACTTTTAAGCTCTCATTTATTTCATATTTTTTATTATGTTAATCGATCACAAGATCTGTTCATTGCCGTCTACGAAAATATAAATTAGTTTAACTTGGCTACAATGGCAATGGTGGTGAAAATAATAATATTCATACACAAACATGTATTCTATTTTTGACAGGTTGTAGTCGCTAGCCTGCTGTTATGAATGTGTTTAATGCATAACTCTCAGTTCGATGGAAAAAAGCTTGGAGAAACCTTTCTCTACTTTTCAGCTAATCCACTTATGTATTCTCTGGACCAATGTAGTTTTCGTCAGTATTCTTTCAAACCAATTTGGACATATGGAATTCAATTATGGGGAATGGCTACCAACACCAGTATTGATCTTATACAGAGGGCCCAATCTTAAATTCTTAGGACCATAACGGGAGCACCATGCTATATAACAAATGAAAACATCCACAGGGACTTTTGTAAAGGAAGAGTTCAAAAAATTCTGTGAGAAATATATTATTAAGCTGCAAAACCATCCCAATACGCTTGCAAGACAACTTGTGCAGATCCAAACACGATCCAGGCTCCGTAGAGCAGATCTACCACCCTGCTAAGCAGATCTTGTTGGAGAGCGACTATTTTTAATCTTAGTTATAAGATTTAAATACTTATTGTTAGGCCTATAAAAGGCAAATTCAATAAATTAATAAAGCGTTAAAAAAAGTTCTTTCATGGGTTTTGATGTTAAATTGTAAACTTCCTTCAATAAACTCACATTTTGTCAAGGAATATTCTTCAGGAGCTTTCAAAAATTATTTTGTATTTGCATATTAAATGAATAATGTTTACAACTGCAAATTAAATAGTACAAAATAATAGCAGAGTTATAGCTCAGAGCTGAGTATTAATAAGTTAAATTTGAACTAAATTCACTAAAATCATAACTCAGAATTAATCAGCAATTCTTTCCATAAAAACATTTTTTGCTTCATGCAAAGGCATTTATTTTAATAGAATTCCATCATTGTTAAATTAATTCATAATATAAAGTAACTCAAAGTTGTTCAATCAAATCCAAATTAAAGGAAAATTAGTTTTAATCTTGTTTTTAATCATTTATAAAATGAATTGATAAAAAATTTGAGTTTTAGAAAATTTTAAACATTTAACCCCTATATTCATAATAAATTTTTAATTTTATAAGAGGTTTATAAAACAGAATTTCCATATAAAATTTGTTTTATGAACCTGTAATAAACTTAAAAATCTTTTATGAAGAGGCCTTGTTGTGTATTATAATTAAAGAAATGTTAAATGATTCTATAAGTAAAATTCCAATGAATTCTATAAAAAAAATAATTCTCAAAAGAATGTATTCAATACGTTTATACTTAGTACTAAGGAGTATGTCCCGATAGACTACATTATCAATAGGATGGTTGCGGGTTCGATTCCCACCAGTTATGTTTGTTTTATAAAACAAAAGTTAAGCTTATAAATTAATTCGTAATTAATTATTTAATGCAATGGTTAAGACACACCCCATTAAGCACTAAATCCGTAAAAATTCAAGCACTTGAACGTTTTGTTGGAATTTGACTTGAATTCTAATTTAATTATTTTTTAAACTTGAAAAATATTTAAAAAATTAAATATATTTCAAATATGCCAAATATGTTTTTGGCTTGAATTTATGTCTACTTTTAACTGGTGAATGCTATTAACATAAAGTGTAATACAACTATAATTCAGTTCCATGACACTGGATTCAAGGCTTGAATTACACTTGCTTTCAATGTGAATGCCAGCATAAATGCTTATTGGGACAATATAATTTGATTTGAATATTGAATTATAAATCAAATCCTTCAAAACCGTGTATCAACAAATGTCTTTTTTAATATATTCTTTAAGATTATTGAAATACAAGAAAAATCAATTTAACTTTGTCAAAAAATCTATGCATAACTTGACCTTTTCAATGTGTCAAAGTGGAGAGAAATTTGTTATATAGTTTTGGTAAAGTTCCAGTTTTATAGTCATTTACACTAAATCCGCTTTATAAATTCAATCCCAATAAAGCTAAATATAAAATTGAAGCCAATAAATTTTAAAACTTTTTCCAAATATTTTCAAAAAAATTTCGTTGTAGCAACTTAAAGTTGATAGTTAATTAAATATCCAAACATAAGTTCCTGCAGATAATAATATCTTAATTTCCCAAAAATTTCATATAAACTCAGAGGAAACATTTCAAATTTTAGCTCACTAAAACAGCTTTAATTATCCATTTCTTTGTTTTTACAGCCTTAATAAAATTTGCAACAATCTTGTTGTTTTTAAACAATTTAACAATTTTTTATAACTTTTTAATTTTTAAATTTTTTTTTATTTTTAATTTAAATTTCTTTTCATCATTCTTACTTCATTTAATATTTTGCTTTTGCTAAGAATTCTTTTAATATTATTTCCTTTAGATTTGTTGTTGTTTTGTTTTTTTTTTTTAATTATTTTGAAACAAATTTTGGTAGTTGTTTTTCATATAATTTTCATCACTTATATTAATTTCTTTAGGTATAATTTATTTTTAACTATTTGAAATTGTTTTCAGACAATTTCTTTTTCGTTTCGTTTTAACGTTTCTCGTTTAATATTTATTTTTAATATATAATTTTTTTTCTTAAGCTTTTTGTTGCTATTATTATTATTCTTACAACAAAATGCCGCAAAATGAATGGAAAATAAAAAACTGAAACAAAATTATCAATCGCGTAACGTATTAAAGAAAAGCACACACAGAACGTTGTGTTGAGGGACGAGCGCGCATTTATTTTACAACAATTCGGCACAACGTTTGAAATGAAACTGAAATTTTGTGTACGAGTATGTGGTAATAATTGTTGAAAGCATGTACAATCAACGGAGACATTTGGCCAAAACACATACACACACACACACAAGAAACAACAGTCAACAGAAACATTTGCAACACACGGATACAAACTCTTAAACAGATGGCTAAAAGTAAGAAACACCAAAAGCATGAAAAGGAAACGAAAAAAAAAATACACAAACACTCACACACAATCAGTAGTCGTACTCTCAACAAAACAGAATTTTAATTTAAAGCAACAAAAGCCATAAAAAAAGAGACTGACTCTACATAAAATCAAGTGTACAAGTGTAAAAAGTTTTGCAAGTGGGAATCTAAGCAACATTAACTACCAAAAATATTTCAAAGAAACAACATCTTCATCATCATTGACATTAAGTCAGTCATATTTCTCGTTTTATTGTTGCTTTTGTTAAGTGTAGAACTTGGTTAAAGTGTCTTTAGCCAAGTTAATAGTAAACATTTCATTTTTAAAAAGAAAAAATTTACAAATTCCTTAAAACAACCCTTAAAATAAGTTGTTAAAGGACTCAGCTGTTTTGTTGTGCAGGCTACAAAAAAACAAATGTTGTTTTCTTGTCCAAGTCATTTACAACCCGTTTTTCTTGCTTGCTATATATTCATACATACACTATTTAAACGCCACACTCAACAAATCCTCTTGCAACTCTCAAACACACACAATTTCCTACACAACCAGTTTGTTAAATGTTTACAGGACATATGTTTTATAGCAACTTGTTGCTAAAAATAACTTGTATTTTACACACTTGTTTATTACTCAGCATCATGTTTATTTTGGTTTATTAGCAACATGTTGCCATAAACTTGTTTATATCCCTTATGTTTGTTTATTCATATGTTGCTTATTTTGTAGAGTTTTAGTTTGTTGGTCATTAGAACGTCTACAATAATACAAAAAAAAAAAACAAAAACTATAGAAATAAAAAAAACATAGCAACAAAAACAAACACACAAAAGGCGCCCACATTTGTTCAAAATTATTTATTATTACCCTACATCATATTACGTTATACTACTGAACATTTGTTGCAACTTTTAGTTTATTTATTTAAATTTTATGGTGAACATTATTTTAAATAAATAATTAGAAATTAAATTTTGCTTTTAAGGCAAGCAAAAGAAAGAACTTTTTTTTTTGTTCATACCAAAAGACAATTATAAGTCGTTTAAGTCAGGATAATAAAATTTGCGATTTGCTTTGTGATATTAATGATTTCAGTGAAATTAGCAATTATCTGATAAATAAAATTGCAAATATAATTCGATTTTTTTGTGATCTTTGTACAAAACTAATTTCGTTAAAAAAATTTGACTTTTGAACCTTTACTCTACTGAATTCTATAACATTTTGTATATATATTTTTCATGGCCACACAAAATTTAAAGTTCTCCAAAATTTTTAAATTCGCTTTAGTTTTCTTTTCATATAGGTTCAATGTTGATATTTTTTAATAGATAAGTGCAAAATACTTAAAGTAAAACTGTTCATAACTTTAGAACTGTTAGTTGGTTTTAATAATTTTTGATATCATATTAAAGCATGTAAATATTAAAGTTTTTTTTAAGGACTGAGTTTGAAAAAACCTTAACATACGTTTTTCATTAAAACTTTTAACCCAAGTATTATTTGATTTTCTTTTTGATCAAGGTTCATTTGTAAAGCATGTCAGTTATTACGTTTAATGTCAATTATGTTTATTTGTTGTTAATCTGATTAAAATGAGTGACGGCAAAAAAGTGCGTGATAAAATGATTAAATATTTTCAACAAAACCCAACTTGGTCCTACTAAAAGTTAGCCAAACAATCAAAGGTATGCCGTCAAACAGATTCCAATGTTATTAAACAGTATCGGGAGAACTTGCCCGTTGATAGAAAACCTGGTTCATGTAGAAGGAATGGTCCACATGATGTTTCTAAAGCTAATAAATATAAAGCCTTTTCAAAATAGCTCCCAACACATCCGGTAGGAAAGCAGTCCGGTTAGGTCAGTACTCGGACTATTTGGTACGAAAAGTTAAAGCCAATGAAGGTTTAAAAGCATACAAGGCTCAAAAAATTCCTAACAGGAATTTTACTAAAAGTTTAGAGGCCAAAGAAAGAGCACGGAAATTGAAGTCAAAAGTCAAAAAATATACGTATGGAGAATTTTTCACAGCTTCTGGGTAAATTTTTTATGTTGCAGATTCTCGAGGGAATGTTGAAGAAAAGTTTGGGCCCCAAAAGCAGACAAAATTTTCCAAAAAGTTCTTGGTATGACCAGCAATATGCAATTGCGGCAAAAAAAGTCAAACATTTGTTACAAAGGGCTCTGTAAATTCCGAAATTTACATCAAGAAATATTTCCACTTATTTTAGACCTGATTTAGCATCTGTCACTATGGTAAACAAGCCCTTGAGTTGTACAAGAACAATAATGTGGTATTTGTACCAAGAGAGGCAAAACCTCCAAACTACCTGGAGCTAAGGTCAGTGGAGGGATATTGGGCTCTTGCACAGTGGGGAAGAATCAAAATTGTTCGGAAATAAATCTAGCATTTCTAAACGGCTGGTAGCCAAGACATATTTGAGCTTAAATTATTAAAATGGGCCATACAATTGCTCCAGGTGCGGCGCTATGAGGGCTCAAAGTAGGATACATGTAACATTTTTAAACACGTGCCATTTTTTTATTTCCCATCCGATTTCAAAGATTTTTATATTATTGGAAAGCGATTAGGTCTTGAAAAAATATGCTTGCGTGTGCTATTTATCTCTTGCAATTTCCGAGTTATAGGCATACCTTGATCCGCTTTTTTAAAATATAGGGCCTATTTTTAAACCGAATGAACTTAGTTTTTTTTTCGTTAGTTAGACAACTAAATTACCAATAATATTCAAAAGATTTCAGAGCAATATCAATAACGAATTCAAAAATAAACGATTTTCAATTTAAAAATTCATGAAATAGTAGATTTGTGCTGTTTTTGGGTGTAAAGGTGACTTAACTCTTTTTTAATTTAAAAAAAAACTTTCTTTAAGGACATATAACAATTTTATAATTTTCTGTAAAATATCTTAACGGAGAACACTTTGGTATAAAAAACCTGTCAAATGTTTCGAATATGTCGTCCGTCCCCTTTTTTGAATTTGACCTATTTTTTATCAAAATTTCAAATTTGGGCCACATGTTCTAAAATCCCTAAGCTAGGATCAGAAAACGGAAAACAGTTTTGGAAATCTTGATGTAATCTCTATTTATTTCCAAAGTATTTTCCCAGCCCCAAGGAAAATGTTCACCCTATGGGTAAAATAGTAAAAAATATAATTTTTGGGATTTTCGCTTCAATTTTAAGGAATTGCGGGATTCCTTTTGACAATTTTTTTTACACTTTGTTATTCAGAATGAAAAATTTATAAAACTTGGAAAATTTCATTGAGTTTTGTTGATAAATAAAAATTTTATTACATATTACATATTTATTAAGATTCTTAAACTAAAAATTATATCAAAATTTTGATATGATTGCAAATATTAGGAACAATTTGATCCACATTTTTCCGAACTATTTTTTTTGTTTGGATAAGTTAGTTTTTGGTTTTATAAGAAAAATTTCATGACAATATCCCAATTAGATTCAAAAATATCCCACTTTAAAACTTCGTTCTTCAAAAATATTTCACATATATAAAAATCTTTGAAATCGGATAGGAAACAAAAAAATGGCACGTGTTTAAAAATTTTACATGTCGAAGGTATCCTACTTTGAGCCCCCATAGCGCCGGCCCTGGATCATTTATAGAGTCCATTTCAATAACTTAAACTCGAATACTCCTTGATTACTCCCATGTCAAATTTTATCCCGATAGGACTAGCCGTTTAGAAATGCCAGATTTATTTCCAAAAAATTTTGATTCTGCCCCACTGTGCAATGACACTAAACAGTGTGAACATACCACAGTTTGGACATACGCAATCCAATTATGGGGAACAGCAAGCAATACTAGTATAGATCTCATACAGAGGGCTCAATCCAATTTTCCAAATATGATTCTCCACTGAGAGAACAATAATTGTTTAGTTATAAGAATTAATTACTTACTATAATAATAAACGTATAAATAAAAAAAATTACCATGTGATAGTAAACAAGCTTTGGAATGTTTTTGTCAGATACGAGTCTATTGGTAATAACACAGGTACCGTGCCAGACATAGTGATGCAATGATATTATTTTTGGGGCTTCGTAACAGACAGTTGGGTTCCGCTGTATGTAAGGATCCAAACTATGCATACTAGGGTGGGCCGATTTGTACAAACCTTTTTCGATATTTTTCCATCGATTTATTTTTAAGGTCTTCTTAGTAGGTAATAAAAAATATAAAAAAAATCGCCTGATTTAATTTTTTTTAAATATTACCTTTCCAAAGTGAAATTCTACACTAAAAACTATGGCTATATCAGTTTTTCCAAAAAAAGTTTTTCTTTTTTTTAAGGTTTTTTTTAGAATTTTTTTAAAAATATCCTATCCAAGATAAAATTGAACGCTAAAAACGATGGCGATATCGTTTTTTCAATAAAAAAATGTTTTTAGTTGGGGTTTATAGACGAGTTTTTGTCAAAAAAACTTTTTTTTCGATTTTGTACCCTTTTTTTTGTTATTTTTAAGGATCCAAACCATTTTTTATGTATTTTCTCCCCGTATCAAATAGCTCATTTATAAAGGAATTTGCACGTTAAAGGCAAAGGGATAGGATATATTTAAAAAATTTGAAATCGGCGAATTTTTTTTAACATACCTACTAAAAAAAAACATTAAATATTAACGTATAAAAAAAATTATAAAAAAACTTGTCCAAAACCTCAAGAACATTTTTTTTTTTAAAATGTTAGCGCCATCGTTTTTAGCGTACAATTTCCCCTTAGAAAGTTAATATTAAAAAAAAAAAATCAGCCGACTTTTTTTGTATTACCTATTAAAAACACCTTAAAAATAAAAGTTGAGAAAAAGCATTTATGGCCGATAAGTCCTCTTTAGGGAGGACATTTGTATGCAGGGTAGGTGAAATAATGGACGGATTTTTGCACGTTCAATAGACATTGTTTTTGGGCTGTACATAATAGATGTGCCAAATTTTATGGAAATTTCCTGTACTTTTCGAACGAATTTAATCGACTCAAAAAGAGATTCTGAGTCGATCGGTATTGGGCATTACAAAATATAAAATCGACATGTTTATTTGAATTCTATTGAAATTTCGGACGATTTCCTCCTAACGGATAAAATAGCAACTTCAGATTGGTCAAATAAAATCCTCCTATAATTTAGGTGACAAATTACTACATTTAAACAAAATCGCTCTAAAACCCAAAACGACCGATCGTAATGTCCCCCACTAGTTTCCATTTTGCATTTTTAACTTAAAATGTTTTTGATTTTTGTTTGCTGCTGCTTGCTGTTTACTTTAATTTGCTTTCGTTTAGTTTTCTTTAGAATTCAAAATAGTTTTGAGATTATTTAAGATTTTTTTGTGTACAAAAATATGACGTAAATTTTTTTTCGCTTTTTGCTGACACAATTTTTCTACTTCGGTGGGATTTAAAATTGTGTTTTTGTTGTTTTTGGTTATAAAATTTAGAAATAAAATTTGAAAATAAAATTAAAATGTGCTTGAATGGTAACATCAAGTGAGGTCATTTTTTCAAATATTGATGAAAAATATTAAAAATTGAAATGGATTTTTATATGTATATGAGCAACAAAATTACCTTAATGAGTAAATAAGTGTCAAAGAGGGAAATATGAAATGTGGATATAAGGTTTTCATTAAAAAAACGGAATGAAATCAGTTTTTTTGTGGAATATTCAAAATAAATTGACCACTGATCGTATAAAGGAGTGAGAGAGAATAACAATTACGTGGGAAGAATCCACAAAACCTCAATAGGGTGTAATAACGAGCCAAGATCAGTCAGATGACGTTCACGGAATATAAAAACGAAGGTCCTGGGTGGGTATAAATAATCAATAAAAGTTGAGAAAGAAGTAACAATTACGTGGCAAGAATCAATAAAAGCCTAATAGGGTGTAATAAAGATTTAATACCAGTTAGAAGAATGGCACTGAATATAGAAATATGGGAACGATCTTGCGGCAGAAAGGACCTTGGAAGGACCTGGAGGCACAAAATAGAACAAAACGAAGTAGATTGCAGAACATCTTCAAGGTAAAATAGTAAAGTTTCTGAACAGTAAAGTTTCTGAACATCTTTAATATACAAATATTGCAATATTTTGCACTTATCTCTAAGAACCTTTTGCAAACGGAAATGCTAATTTATTTTTACTATTAACGGAAGTGTAAATTACACATAAATCTTTCATCGCCTTCCCTAATGGAAGGCACCAAAACAACACAGATATTTTTCACACTAAACAAAAGCAAATTTGACATACAATCTCTCCATGATACAATACACATTTCGTTAATATTTCACTAACATTTAAACACATCGACAAATTGATCTAGTTAGCAAATCTCATTATTTGTTTTACACATTTGCAAAAAATAAAAATAAATAAAAATAAAGAAAGAAATTTAATTTGTATAATAAAGTAAATATTATTTTAAAAATCAAATAATAGTGGGCTCCATACATTGCTAGTTCGTTTTGCTATTTTTTTTTTCCAATATTTTCTTTCACCGAAAGAACTGTTTGTATATCGATGACTAATTATCCGTTTTCAAGTTCAATGGAAACCATATGGTTGAAAATAAAGAAAGAAATTTTAACTACAAAACCCAAAGAAATAAAAATATTAAAATAAACAGAAAAAAAAATTTTAGTATTCGGAATAAAGAAAAACAATCTGTGCAAGAGGAATATAAAAACATATATAACAATAAAGGAAATTACCCCTTTGCTTTCTTTACATTTTGAAATATAAAATGGAATGAAATAAACAGAAATTAAATATGTAGTGTACTTGTATGATGTTGGTCAAGGTTGATACTTGTAATACCCTATAATACCATAAGCAATGCGTTAGGTATGTAAGGTGATAAGTTCATGAATTGTGTAAGAACTAATTTCTGTGCTGTCAAATTAGTGGTGATTCAAAGTAGAATGAACAAAATTACATAGTGAAAAATATAGATATTTTTTCGCTACAGCTTTTGGGTGATTTATCATTTAATTTTATCTACAACCTTTAAAAGATTGCTATTTTATAAGGCGGTCGAGACCTGATCTGATTGAAAAAATATTTTAAAAGTCGTAACTTTTATTTCATATGTTAGACGATCTGGTAAATAAAAATGGTATGTGTAGTATAGACTGTGAACATTCGATTTAAATTTCCTTTATTCAATGAGTTTATTCCGAATGCGAACAGTACGGTTTAAAAATTGATTTTTAAGAACGCAAAGTAATAATACTTCTAAGTCTACTAAATAACTGGTGCATTTGCAAAATTTTGTATGAACGAATCATAGAAAAACATAGAGGCTTTATAAAAATGGAATTTGTTACTACCCTAATAGAATACAAGGTGAAGCACAGGGTATCAAGCTTAACCACCTCTGATTAGGAAATCATTGTACAGCTTGTATTTTGTACAAATATGAATAGATTTCAATAAATGAAACTTTTTATAGCTTAAAATATATTTAATTTAAAATATGAAATCTTCGTTTTTTCATGACAGTAGATGTTCAAATATTAAGTTTTAAAATAAAACTTTGCTTCCATTTTTGGCAATATCTCAATCCGCCTAGTCGTAAAAAATAATCAAAGTCAACATTTTGAAAATTTCTGCCAGCTAGCTCCTTTTGTTTAGGCCCTATCATGTTTTCAGCAGACAGACAGACGGACGGACATAGCTAGATCGTCTTAGAATTCCATGAGCACCTTATGAACAAGCGTCGCACATAGGTTGAAGAGTGTCCGAAATTCATTTTTTTCATGTTCGCCGATTTGGATAATTTTTTGATATTTTGTTGCCAGATATCTGAGTATTATGATTTCGTAATATTAGGTTGATATATTTATTATTTGTTTGGACAGACACGCTCGAAGTTCATATATGTTCGCTTGTTTAAAATGGCATGCAAATTTACTGTATATTCAATATTTTGTTACAATCACAGTAAAGTTATCATTTGACTTTGTTGTATATTTTCGTAAATGACAATTGTCATAGATGAGATTTGCATTAAAAAAAGGTGGAAAAAGTGCCATATAAAAAATTTCATAGAACAAAATATAAACAACATCAAAATTTCAATGATCATCAACTTAAGTGGACTGCATCTTTTTAGCGCTGTATAGCACTGTTTAACGAAAAATGTCAAATTACAGCTTTAAGTCTTAGCCAAAAGTTAAAAAAAATGCAGCTGGTCTTGTCTGCTCCTTTCCAAAAAAAAAAAAAAAAAAAAAAACAGTAAAAACTAAAAAGTGATAATGTAACAAAACATGAATTTTCGTTTTTGCCATCGTTACTGTCTAAAATTACTACATAATGTAATATAAGTACATATCTGTAGTATGTCTCTATCTAGAGGCCCTTATTCAATGAATTCATTTTTTATTTTTTACATTCTAATTGATTATTTGCATTAGGTATGCTGTCCGAGGAAGCTCAGGAAGTGAGGAATAAAGAATTGGACGTGTTGAAGACGTAATGCATAATCTTTTATTGTTTTTAGACCCATTTATAAATAAATTTCTCTCAAATCTGCAAAAATTGGAGTACGATAATAAAGTTAAAAAATTATTAAAAAACTATGCTTAAATTATTTATTCATGTTTTTTCTATGTGAGATGGGCGTAAAAGTAGGCCCAAATACAAAATTCATATGTGCCAAGTTTCATTGTCCTTCGACAACTTCTTCTATTTTTAGCCGATCGTTCTAAACTAATGTGCGTCGGGCACCCCTATTTGCCAAACAATCAGCACGTTTAGTACCAGCGTGGCCTTCTTGGCCAGGTACCCAGCAAAAGGTGAGTTCATTGAGCGTACCGAGTTCATTCAAAGATGTCCAGCAGTCCATCGCAACACTATGATTATAAGGCCCTATGAACTGCCTGGCTATCCGACATAACAAATATCCTAATAAAATATAAGGGTGGCGTAAATCTCAGCCTGAAATATAGATCGGAATGTACCCATTTGGTTACCCCTTTAAAAATTGGACCCATAAATACCAGCCCAAGTGTCACCATTAGCCTGTTTGGAAACATCGGTAAACCATAGTTAATCGGCTTTATCTTCCCACCATGTCTGATTTATCCACTCATCCCCTTCAGGTATAAGGAGCCTGAACTTGCAATACTAGGATCCTTATATGGTAGCTATGGTCATATATGGACCGATATTCACAAAATCCAGTAATATGGACCGATATTCACAAAAAAAAAATTAAATTTTTGATAAAAAAATTTAATTTTTGATAAAAAATTTGAATTTTGATAAAAAATTTGATTTTTGATAAAAAATTTGATTTTTGATAAAAAATTTGATTTATGATAAAAAATTTGATTTTAATAAAAAATTTGATTTTTAATAAAAAATTTGATTTTTAATAAAAAATTAGATTTTTAATAAAAAATTAGATTTTTAATAAAAAATTTGATTTTTGATAAAAAATTTGATTTTTGATAAAAAATTTGATTTATGATAAAAAATTTGATTTTTAATAAAAAATTTGATTTTTAATAAAAAATTAGATTTTTAATAAAAAATTAGATTTTTAATAAAAAATTTGATTTTTAATAAAAAATTAGATTTTTGATAAAAATTTGATTTTTAATAAAAAATTAGATTTTTGATAAAAATTTGATTTTTGATAAAAATTTGATTTTTGATAAAAATTTGATTTTTGATAAAAAATTAGATTTTTGATAAAAATTTGATTTTTGATAAAAAATTTGATTTTTGATAAAAAATTTGATTTTTGATAAAAAATTTGATTTTTGATAAAAAATTTGATTTTCGGTAAAAAATTTGATTTTTAATAAAAAATTTGATTTTTAATAAAAAATTTGATTTTTAATAAAAAATTTGATTTTTAATAAAAAATTTGATTTTTAATAAAAAATTAGATTTTTGAAAAAAAAATTATTTTTGAGGAAAATTTTTGTTAAGAAAACTGTTTTTACATGAAAAATCGTTACTTCTTATTGTATGAACCTAACATTTACTAATTTATGAACTTTCACAACGTCATTCAATTTACAATAAAAGAAAAATGTTAGGTTCACAAAAGTTTACTTAAGGGCTCCGTAATAAAAAAGAAACTAACCGACCAATAGGAAACAAGCAAAAAGGTACATCTAATAATGAGAAGTGCATAGTAAGCACTAACTGTGTTATAGTGAAATGTAGTAGATAATTTTTCATGAAGCTTGATTTCTGATGTATTAATTGAGTGTAAAACAAACAGTTGGTATAACATATTGCATATCGTTGGATAGGTAATGAAGTCTAGTTTTTAGAAACTTAAATATTTTTCAAAAATTTGCAATAGCTTGGGGTTAAAAAGTAGTATAACTAAAAACAAAATTTAGCGATAATTAATAACAAAAATGCATGAAATGACTCTAATTAAAAAGAACGTCTTGATCACTTAAAAAGGGGATTTACACTACAATACTTTGTATTAATAAAAATCAGGAATTCAAAAAGTATTGTAGTTTAAAATTCGAAAATTGCAAGTATTAATAATGTATCATGTATATTTCATAAGCTTTTGAAAAATGGTCAGAAATTATTTCAAATTTAAACAAGTTGTATCTAATTCAGCAATTTATAATTGAAATAAATACGGATTCTTACCATTTTCAACAGAGTTTATCATTTATTCCTATTATGATGTATGAAATGGGCCGATCCACAACAAATTTAGTCTTGCAATTTCTTTTAGCACGAAACTTATTTTTTGCTGAATTTTGTATGGATACTGCTATTTTGTAGGCATTTATAGACCATAGCACCATATTAAGGAAGAAATGAACCAGTTCTTATCACTTTAAACAGAGTTCGTCCTTTTATCATAAAAATAACGAGTGTAAAATTATATGGTATTATCACCTATTATATTCACCCCTTATTTTTACAAAAATAAAAAAAAATGTGAAAAACTTAATTTGTTTTAGGTTGTCTTAGATTCAGAGCAATGTACCAAAATTTAACTTCTTAGGACAATAATAAACATTTTATTTGCAATCCTACTAAGTTTGTGTGCATATAATTGTGACAATCGTGAATGTGAATGTGCTCAATCGACTTAGAACTTCATAGGGGTCAATAAAATATATATAGTGCAAGCTCGGTATTCGCGACTACCCATTATCGCGATGACCCGGTTATCACAGGTTCTATAATCGCGACAGTTTACGAAAAACTGATTATATTTTTGCGACTTTTATCTGTTTGTTTTAAATTTGATTACAATGTCTATAACTAAGAAGGGGAAATCCCCGTCATTTGGTTGATTATTATCTCCAATTTTGTCAGTTTATTCGTGTAATTTGTTGTGTAAATACATCTTTTAATATGGGAAAAGTTCAACATATTGTAAAAGCAATGATTTCTCAAAAAATTGAGATTTTAAAAATATTAAAAGTAGAGATTCCATAAATTCAATTTGCGTGAATTAGAAGTTACATAAGTCTTCGGTTTACTGCATTATAAAGCAAGAAATTTCAAACGTTGCACCTTAAAGAAAGCTGAAGAATGGTCCAAGAATGGACAAAATAAGTGGTTTCTAAAACAAAGAGAAACAAATGTTCCAATATCGAACAAAAGCCAGTCATTCAAACCATCATTTTCAAAAATTTATCACACCAATTCAGGTTTTAATGTCAGTGAAGGATGGTTGAAGAAATTTAAGCGTCGACATGGAATTAGATTTTTAAAAATTACGGGCGAGAAATTGTCTTCGAAACCTCAACTTATTGATCCATTTGTGAGAGAGTTTAAGGATTCTGTTGATTGTATATCAATACAATGCCGACGAATCTAGTTTATTTTATAGGATGCTTCCAAATCACACTATTGTCCCATGTAATGAGAAAACAGCGCCCGGAAGAAAATTCTGTAAAGAAGGAATAACTATTTTACCCTGTTCAAATACAAATGGCAAAGACAAACTGAAATTGTTGGTTGTTGGAAAATCGAAAAACCCACTTTTCAATAATCCGGTAATATACAACTGCAGTAATAACGCCTGGATGACATTATTTATATTCAAGGACTGGTTCCATCACAAATTTGTTACCCACGTAAGTTAATTTTCACCAATTAGTAAAAGTAAGTGAGTCATAAGTAAACATTTTTTAGGTCAGAGAATTTTTGGCTTCAAAAGGTCTGCCGCAAAAAGCAGTTTTGCTTTTAGATAACGCTACGTGTCACCCAGTTGAGGAACTAAAAAGTGATGACGATTTCATTATAGCAATGAATCTGTCAACCAATTGCACTGTGTTATTCAACCGTTAGATCAAAACTATTATTATGAACTTTGTCAAAATAAATTATAAAAAACAAATGTTCACCCACTTGCTTGACCAGAAGGGAACAAATTTGGAGCTCAAACTAAAAAACTTCAATCTCAAGAATGCAGTTCAGATTCTAGCTACGTCCTGGAACGCCTTGCTCGAATTCGGTACTGAATGGAGGGTAGAGGATAACATGCCCTTAAATTTTTTACAAAATACTATACACTTGTAGCTGAAATTGATACGGAACATATTTTCACGAATGCTGACTTAAACAACTGGATTCAAAAAGAATTTCATGTGGAAAGTAATTAGGAGCAAATGGAATTATCAGATATGGAATCGAAGGATTAATGCTACAGTGGTCATGAAAAAAAAACAAAGTTTGAGTGGACGATTGTTTAACATTGATAAGCATGTGCAACAGCTCTATACACAGAGAGAACAGTTACGTGATAGCAACTGAATTTGTGGCCAATCGAATGATTCTACCTTAGTAACCGAATTTTACAGTTGCGGCTACAAAATTTTAGAAGGGGTAAGAAAAGTTTGGTTGCTGCAACTGACTTTCTGTTGATAGAACCAAAAAATTCTATGTATGCAACCGAATCATTCGATTGGCAACAAATTCGGTTTCTATCACGAATCTGTTTTCTCTATGTATGAACTACGTGATTCAGCTGTTGTTTTAGAAAATAATTTGCCTAAAAAGCAACTTAAAATCTCAAATTTCTTTAAAAATGTTTAATATGTGATATGTATATCAGTAAAAAGGATTCTAATTTTAAAAATCACATAAATTTTTTCAATAAAATTTTGGGTTCTGTTTTCGTGAAAATTCAGTTTTCGCGACAGTCTTGGTTTTTAATTACTCGCGAATACCGAGCTTGCACTGTATAATGATGAATATTTCTCAATGTTACACACGGAATAATCAAATAAGGGATTTTTAGAATTATAAATGATGAAATAATCATTGCGTCACACAGTGGTTTAGAAACGTTTTTTTGGAAATAATTCGGTATCTGGGGAACTACTGGAGCTATTGTTACAAAAATTCTCACGGTTGAAGCGCTTCCTAGCGCTTATGGGGGCCAGTGGCCCAACAAATTTGGTCAAAGGGGGCAAGGTTTGTGGAACTTCCGAAGAGTAAATAAAGACTATTTACATAAGTATTTAATATTTTTGAAAACCATAGCACTTGAAGATTGATATTTTAGTCAAATTAAATAATATTATAAATTTTTGTGACCTCATTTACCTTAAAACTAAAAAAATTATAATATGGTGATTTTCCATGAAGAAAAATATAAAATTTTAATTTATGTAAAATTTTAAATGTTAAAGATAACATTACAAAATTTGGAACTAATATAGATATAAATATCCTTAAATCAACGGCATTATAATTTTTGACATTTTTGATTTTAAAATACCGAAATTCCTAAACCGGGAAAAATGTGTTTAAAAAACCGAGTTTTTTTTAGAAAAGTACCTACTGTGACGTTATTTACCATGTGATAGTAAAAAACCTTAGCATGTGTTAAAGTAACATATAGGGTTATATAAATATGGGAAATTTTTGTGGATCCGTGCTTTGCCTTTTTAGAATTTTTTCCTCAAACCTAAAATTATTTTTTAAAATTGGCCAAGTTTGGATAGGCCTGGGGGATGTTGTGTCCGCTTTAGTGAGCCAAATTTTACTTTACTCGCGTTAGTATTAAGTTTTCTTTTTGGATCATAAAAAATTTGTGTATAGTCCCGAAGAAAAATTTGTTTTACAAAAGAAAAAATATATGGTTTTTTTTGGGAAAAAACGTATACAATACGTCCTTTTTTATATGTTCCAACTTTGGATGCGTGTAACTTTTAATGGGGACAAGATGGCAGTCAGAAAGTTATTCCTATTTTATTTAGAATTTCATCACCAATACAGCTTATATTTTAGAAATATATTTTGATAATCAGTTGGCACTTCATCTCTAAAAAAACGATAAAAGGATCGATAGGCATTTCCATATTATGATCCCGTATAGGGATTTATGGCAGAGCGGACTCTTGCCCCTGACTATGTCATAAGGATATACACTGACGGCTCTAATAGGGGAAAAAAAGTCGGTGGAGGTTTCTATATTAAAAACTTTGGGCTACAATCCTACTTTACGCTACCTAACTTCAGTACTACACTTCAGGCGGAAATTACTGCCATTAAACGTGCATCCAACTGGCTCAAGTATTATCGAATATCTGGTGATGTATGTATATTTATTGACAGCAAGGCTGCCGTTAACGGAATAGCGGGTGTCCTTACAACATCTAGATAACCGAGGGGTGCGATGATGGATGAGGAGGCGATCGCCACATTTTCTGGTATTTCCTTTGTTAAATGCCAGATAGCTGTTCAGCAGAAACTATATGAGACTGCACAAAACAGGAGAACTAAAGAACCTTCCTGTACTACAGACAGGTCCACTGGGCCCGAATATGCTGCCAGCAGGACGAATCTACTTATAGATTATCGCCGTGAGCAAATAAGGCTAATTGTCTCCTTTATTACAGGACACAGTTTAATAGGGGCACATGATAGAAGTTGGGCCTACGGTACAATGATTACTTTAGAAGCTGCCATAATGAAGAAGAGGAAAATTCTGTATATCACCTTTTCTTACAACGCCCGTCTCTGACAAACCTGAGGGAATGCATCCTTGGATTTCCATTGCTATCGTGCTTGGACAAGCTGTCAAGGATGAATCTGAGATGAATATATTCCTTCATCCGGAAATCTGGTTGGTTTAATTTGAAGTCAACGGAAGTATTGTAAATATCCTGCTGTCTACCCCTTGGGTATCACAATGGCATCAGATTTGAATGAACCCAAGTGAGCTGCTTAAGGAGTGGCTGTCTATGGAACCTAACGTATCCTTAGCTTTTCTATTAAATAAAATCCTGCCTTAAGTTAATAGAATTATAGAATAATCGAGTCGCCTTAGTTACTCAAATTATAGATTAATCATATTCCATTTATTAACACTATTAGTAATAGTAGTGTGACAAAATTAGAGAAAAACACTTTTCCTATCTTCTTCGAAAGTGGTGCCATTCTAAAGTAAAGTAAATTTTAAAGACAGATCCTCAAAAAATCAAACGATCGAGGTCATAGTCCAATGGGGCATTATCATAAATCACAAATGAATGTTTACTATTTGTTTACAATGATGAATTGTAAAAACTGAAAATTTGCAAATATTGAATTATAATGCATTATTGTGAAGTGTAGGGTAAAAAATATATAAATGATAAACACCATATGCACTCATATGGCGAAAATAAACAATTTGAATGAAGCCAAAAAAAAAAACTTTTAACAAAAATATTTAGAAAAATTGCATATTTATGACCTAAAAGATCGAGTCTACATTTTTTTTAGTACAAAACATATATACATACTTAGAAACAAACACAAAAGCATAAATATTCCTTCCATTTAGACTAAAAACTATTTCATTTATTTTTTTTGGAGTTTCCAACAAATTAAAAGCAACTTTTTTTACGAACTAAAATAAAAAATCCAAAATGATTTCATGTTCATGGTTTATTTTTAGTTGTTTTTAAAATGCTGTCGAAGATATAGCAAAAAAGAAACTCAACAAGATTCAAGAAAACTAAAATTATTTTGGAATATAGGAATTTTCGAAATTTTTAAAAATCTTTAGTCAAATGAACGCATACACAACGCACACCATAATATAAATACAAAGTAAAATATTGACAAAAGACCGCAAAGCGACACTTGCTGGCCCACTGCCAGCAAATAATGGACGAGATGTTAAACTATGAAATATAAAAAAAGATTTTAAATTTACAAAAACCAACATTTTAAAAAAGACTTATGCATACTTTCTTACATTTTCCATACACAACAGCAGGGAGACATATTCATGCACACACTAAAATATTGTAAAGATTGTGCGAGTATTTTAAGCAGAATTTAAAAAGAATCCAAAAAAAGTCTACAAAGAAATGAGAATGTAAACATTTCAGGAATTTTATTAAGATACGAGTATTTATAGTACACAATGTTGCTGAAAATATTTTTGAAACACTAAAATGTTGCTGCAACATTTCAATGCTTGTATGTGCTGTGTTTTATACCCAACTAGCTAAAACCCGGTGTGCTTCGCTACCCGTATCGTAATGAAATAAAAAGGTTAGAGTTAAACAAATATATTTATTAAGTTATTTAAATCTACAGTTTTCCTTTTAAATTAATTTTTATTATATTATCTTATGATTTACAATATACTTATTTAGTTTATCTAAAATTAGTTTCTATTTTAATAAGTAGTACATTATTTGTTTCTTATTTATAACCTTAATGTTAAATATAGAAGTTTATAGAAAAACATTTTTTATTTAATGTTTGATATATACATTACTTTTATTAATTATTTTTTATTCTAATGACTTAGGATATACAATATTTTTGGTTTTTCCTTCTGGTGCATATACATATAAGTCTGTGGGTTTTCCCACTCGCGAACATGTAAAATAAAGCTGTCCATGTGAAAAACATGTATTTTCTAGATTTAGTCCACAAACTTGCAAATACTGACCTTGAGCTTTATTAATTGTAATTGCAAATGCTAGGCGAATAGGAAACTGCAATCGCTTAAAATCAAATGGCATTTCCGAAGTTATCATCGGAATACGTGGCAGAAATATATCTGATCCATTGTACTTTACAGTTATAATGGTCGCCTCGATTAGATTTTTCATTAATTTCTTTACTATAAGTCGAGTGCCATTACAAAGTCGTGGTGGATCAATGTTTCTTAGTAAAATAATAGGAGCACCAATTTTCAACTGCAAGTCATGTGGTGGAAAGCCCGGTAAATCTAACGAATTTAAAAATTCGACTGGATAATTGACGACATCCTCAATATTTGTAACAGTGTCGATTGATTTATAAATTTTTAGATTACCATCGATGGTATTCAGAATGTTGCTGTTGATGGAGATAACGTCTATATTTTTGGCTGCCAGTAACGCGCGTTCACATAACCATAGCTTGTTTTTAAAATTTTTTCCGATATTGGGGAAAACGCAATTTATTAACTCTTCTATAGATTGCGTCATGCTGCAGAAGTTAGATGGAAATGTTATACATTTCATACATACATACATACAAACACACATTCACTTTTATATATAGATAAGGGTTTCAAATGTATACAAATTTTAACATTTACTTAATATTGTTGGTAGTCAGCGCATTTCTGTCCTAAATATTAATATTGATAGATGATATATCTTTCCCTATTTATAATTTGTCATCATATGTATGGAAGGTGCCACGCCCACTATTGATAGTCCGCCCATTTTTGTCCTAAATATTAATATTGATGGTAGAATAACCGTACCATATATCTTATTGTTTCCCATATATACATTTTTTTTAATTATCATCATATGGGAGGTGCCACGCCCTCTGTGGCTACTACTCCCATTTTTGCCGCAAATATTTAAACAAACAGTGGAATTGCTCATGCAAAATTCGAGAACAATAGCTATTATAGTTTTCTAAATATTTGATTTTTAAAATTAACTTTGTATGGGAGGTACCACGCCCACTTAAAATTTCAAAACAAAAAGTAGCCTATAGCTCCTTCCAGGCATACATAAATATACTGTAAAAATTTCAAGCAAATCGGTTCAGCCGTTTAGCCGTCTATAAAGCCCAAACTAATAATAATAAACATACATACATACAGACACACATTCACTTTTATATATATAGATGATAATTATATTTGTTGCTTTTGATGTTGCCGGGCTGTTGTGTGAGAATTTTTATTATGCGCATGTTTAAGAGCAGGTGTTGTAGAGTGTAGAAAGAGAGAATTTTGAGAGAGACACAATTAAATCAACAATGTTTGTGTTTAACCCTAAAATGTGTGATAGAATTTAGCATTAGTATGTTTACATTAATCATAGATGGGAATTCTAAAGATATGTATTTAAAATAATAGGCTGATAGTCTATGTCTTCTATAATGGCAGGAGTTAATGCTTTAATTGTGGAGTAATGACAAAATTAGTATTTTTAAATGAGTTGATAATATAAGGAAAAAAGTAAACTATTTCTTAAAATGATGTGTTGGTAAATCTCTTTATATTATTTGATGACATATTTCAATATTTATAAAAAATATAATGAGCGTTGAGTTAATTAAATTATAGGACAAATGAGTCATAAATAAACATAGATCGGAAACTCTTTTCTCAAAGACCTAACTCAGTTCTCTAAAACCTAATTGGTGAGATTGTATTAGTAAATGTGAAATGAGTCTCCGAAGTAATAATATAATAATCCTGGTGACTTTAGTATTGTTCAATTTATAGATCAATTGAAGTTTCATTAGTAACAAAATTGTCATTAGTAACTCAAAGTATTCATCATGACTTATTTGGAAAGTACTATTATTATTTGTAACAAAAGTTATAGAGCAATCGTGACACCTTATGAAATCATGTCTGTTTTATTAGCAGAAATTATAAAACTATTTCTCAGAAACCGGTCGTACAACACATTAGAGCATAAAGCTAAGGTCATAATCATAACTAATGTATCATAAATATTAAATCGATTTTTACAATTGGTCAATTCACAAGGTCTCTTATCAGTCATATTGTCATAATGTCCTAATATATCAAGACTCGGCGGCTCGGCTTAACCTACTCTTAGGCATTGGTGTTGGTCTCTGCTGGTTCGTTACGATAACACAATAAACATAGCATAGAAAATAGTATTACTTTAGGACATTTTTGCTTGAAAATTAATAAAAAACCATTGTGAAATATTAGGACATTATGACATGATAAGAGACCTTGTGAATTGACCAAATGTGTTTAGTTCAAGTTGATTTTGATAAACTCTATGTTCAAAATTGGATAGAAAGGATGATTGTTAATTAAATTCAAAGATTTTTGTATCCACGCTCAAAAAAGATGGGGGTAAATTGATTTTGGAATTCCCCTTATAACTCATCAAAATAGTTGTGTATATTGTGGATCCTCACAAGTTTCTAAGATAATAGTTTTGCCCGTCCGTCTGTCTGTCTATTGAAAATACAATAGGGCCCAAACGAAAGGAACTAGCTGGCTGAAATATTCCACAAATACTCTCTGTTGATAATGTTTGTTTAATATTGAAAATATACAGTATCGGCCATAACTGAGGCACCCCCTCAATGGATTTTTTTATATCATAATTTTTTTGATAAAAAATAAATTTTTGGAATGTATTTTGTATATATTTTATTAACTTATATTGTTACAGCCATATGCATAAAAATTTACAAGAGCTTTATAAAACAATTATAAGCAAATTTTCATAAAGTTGTATTCATAAACGATTAATAGCTCAAAATACATTTGATAAACCTTTAATAAGTGTACAAATTTTAAAGTTCGTTCGACCCTTCTTTAAACCTACTATAAAGTATTCTTTTTACATTTTATCTTGAAAAAAGGTAATTTTAAAGATAATTCTTTATAAATTTGCAATAATAGTCGATACTATTGCAATTGATAAACATAATTTTAACTCCGCTGGGAAATATGGTTCACTTTAATAATATAAGATTTTGTTCCATATTTCTCCGGCAGCGAACTACATGAGGTTCGCAAGTGAGTTTTATTGCCATTTTTGTAATTTATTGTTAACCTGTAACGGCATGTAGTAACTAAATGCGTAAACGTTGTGGAGGAAGGTCCACACAATGTAATACATCCACTCCGGAATTAAAATTATGTGTTTCCTCATAGAAATTTATTAAGTTTTGTTAAAATTTAACAAAATGACAATAAAAATAAATTAATAAAACAAATTGTAAAACAGTGATGTTTATTTTATCACAGAATATTCGTCATTCGAATACTTTTATTAACAATTGAACAAAAATATATAAAAACGTTTGAATATTAATACATTTTAGCTTAGGATAAATTTACTAGAATCAAATATATATTTTTTCTCTAAATACTTTAGTTTTTTTCTTCAAAAATATATAATTACTAAAAAAAACAATGAAAAAAAGAGAATTAACGAATATTTTATCCTAATTGCAAGCAACACTAACAACGAAAAAGGGAAAATAACAGACAAGCATTGCCAGCTTAGACAAAAAACAGTATATTAGTTATTGTGCCTTTAACAAACGTTTATGAATACTATACTTTTATAAATGATTTTTAAAGCTAAAGTGTTTGTTAACAAATTTGTGTTTTAAATCTACAATAAGTTTTTTTTATGCATATAGCCGTTAGTGTTCATATAATGTTCATTTACTACAGGATAATTTTATGAAAAATTCATTTAAAATGATAAAACAAATAAAAATACAAAACGCGACGGACAAAAAAAAGCACCTCCTTATAAGATGTTTAAAAATTTTACTATTTTTCTGCATATTTTCAATTTCAGTTAACTGGACTCACAACGGATGCATTTAAAAATTCCAGAGGATAAAAATAAAGGAAGGCATAGTCTGTATAATTAAAGTTTTATACAGTTTATTGTGAAAAAACTATGGGTGGCAAGAAACAAATACTCCAGTGAATTTAAAATTAAAGTTATTGAAGACTGGAAGGCAGGCTTATCACGGCATGAATTGAGTAACAACAAGTAAGAAACTATGGTCGGTCAAGCCCGACCAGATAATACCCTACACTAAGTAAATGAGCAAAAACATTTTTCTTTCAAAATTTAAAAAATTTATATTCGTGAGTGATTTTCGGAAGTGGGCCTTATATGGGAGCAATGACAAATTATGGACCGATCACCACGAAATTTGGTCACGTGATTAATGTTTATATGAAAGTTATTTATGTTGAATTTTATGTGTATACCAACATTTGTAGGAGATTTATGCTCGTTAAAGTGATTATCGGAAGCAGGCCTTATATAGGAGCTATGACTAATTATGGACCGATCATAATAAAATTTGGTGACATGAATTCCCTATATATAAAACTTATTTGGACAAAAACATGTGTAGATACCTATATAAATTAAACATTTGTGACGGATAAAATCCACTTTCGGGAGGATATTTGTATGGTGGCTAGGTCAAATAATGGACCGATTTCAGCAAGTTTCAATAGGGATCGTCCTTGGGCAGAAAAAATGATATGTACCAAATTTAATCGAAATATCTTTAAAATTGCGACCTATACTCTGCGCACAAGCTTTACATGGACAGCCAGCCAGCCAGCCAGCCAGCCAGCCAGACGGACGGACGGACGGACATCGTTTAGTCGACTCAGAAAGTGATTCTGAGTCGACCGGTATACTTTAAGGTGGGTGTTAGACTAATATTTTTGGGCGTTACAAACATCTGCACAAATCCATTATACCCTCCCCACTATGGTGGTGTAGGGTATAAATATTCAATTAACAGAACAGTTATTACCTGGCTCATTCCAAAGTTTTTGCGTAAAGTCACACGATATGATGATTCCTTGATCAAAGGAGCAATACAATAAGATCCTACAGCATCAGCTATTCCAGTAAGAACAAGTTTAAGATTATAGCTTAGCGAAATAACAATCTGTAGAAGAGTAGTGGAAGCAGGATTATTCAGCCGACGACCAACAAAAAAACCGTTTATATCAGCTAAGAACAAGAAAGCTAGATTGGAGTTTGTCAAAGCCCACATTTACTGGAGTGTCCAAAAATGGAAGACAGTACTGTTCTCTGACGAATACAAATTAAAAAGTTCCGATGGAATAAGGCATTTACGCAGATGCAAAGGAGAAAGACTGAATCCTAAGTATTGCATATAAACAATTAAACATGGAGGTGTGCATTGTAATGGCCTGGAGATGCTTTTCTGGTCAAGGAATTGGGCCAATTCATAAAGTTAATTGGATTATGGATCGCTTCATGTACCGTGATATATTGAAAGATGTAATGTTGTCTTATGCCAGTGAAGAGATGCCACTTATAGGGAGGTTCCTAAGCACACCTCCAAAGTTTGTAAGACTTGGGTACAGAGCAATAAGATTCAGGTTCTTCATTGGCCTGCTCAATCTCCCAATTTCAATCCTATTGCGAAATTTTTTGAGATTGTAAATATGAAAATAATTCGTGAAAATTGCCAAAATAAGGATCAGCAATTTTCACGATTTATTTCAAGCCGTTATTATAGCCTGGGAAGGACATACAAAACTTAATATATTCTATGCGTAAGAGATGTGCTTGTGTCATCCAAAAAAAAGGATTTGCAACAAAATATAAATTAACAAAAATTTTATATTATATCCATGAAGGGGTGCTTTAGTTTTGTCCGTTTTATTTTCTAGCTTTAAATATTTTTTGATTTAAAGTTACCTGTTATAGAAAGATTAACTTAAACAGTATTTGTTTATCAATAGTAAATATATTAACAATTGATAATAACACATAATGGAAATTTAAAACTTTGTTTTTATAAAAAAATATAGTATGAAAAAAATTCACTTTAGTTATGGCCGATACTGTATGTAATGATCTATATAAATATATAAATGTCTTTGCAAGTTTGTTTGTTTGTTTGAGCATCACGCCTAAACGGCTGAACCGATTTTATTGAAATTTGGAACGTAGATAGATCCTTACTTGAAAGAGTCAAAAGGCTATAACTTTTTTCTATACTTGGAGCAGAAAGGGATAAACAGGGAGAAAAAAACATATATTTTTTTTTACTACGACAGGGGTAGCGAAGCGCTCCGGGTCAAGCTAGTATTAATATAAATTTCGAGAAGGCCAAAACTACATATTGATGGTGGGTATACAAGATTCGGCACATATTAATATAACACTCTTACTTTTTAGTCTTACAGTAGTTAATAAGTGTAAAGAACCCATATTAATTGTCACTAACCGAAAAGAGTTTCAGCAAATTTGATCAGTAATTATAATGTGTCAAAGGACTGTTGCTTTTTTGATCACATATATATCAACTTTGATTTATTTTACGAGGTAGATTCTGAAAGCTATTGTTTAAATAGAAGGTAGAAAAATTGGTATATTTAAGCTGCAGCTCTAGACAATATATTGCATAACCCTATCGCCTATAAATCCATCGTAGTCTCCACAGCAGTGTTACTAAAGAACGCCTTAGGCTAAGAACATACTTAGTAGATAAGAGAGCAAAGTTTCGAATATGGAATTTATAAAATCGAAGAACCATTTAAAATAAAGTAATATTTAAAATAAAGTAACAGAGAAATGCTGTAAGATAAAGTTCAGGATAGGTAAAGCAAATCCCTAATTGTAGAAGGGGAAATTGCGAGAAAACGCAAAGAATGCAGAAGTTGGTTAAGGAGGCTAAACGAAGTGGAGACTAGAGCAAATAAAAATCCTCGCTTAATGGATCTAAGAGTTAACTAGAAAGGCCAAAAGCACTTCAGGTTTAGTGTAGACAGCACTGCTAAAAACCATAAGGAAAACGTGTAGTTAATCCGCGATAAAATATAAACAACAGAAATTGTGGGAAATGAATTTGTTGCCAGTCGACATAAATTATTTCGCTTGTAGCAATAGCAATACTGTAGATAAATATGAAATAAGTTTGAAGCAACCCAACAATATTTTGGAGACATGACTGGTAATTTCAACCATTAAGACTGAATCATTCGATTGATAGCAAATTCGTTCATCAACACAAATCTACACACAGAGAACAATTGTACATGTTTACTGTAACCATTTAACATTTTAACAAGTTGTTGAACATACATACATACACAAAGAGAAAAAATATGGTTGTACATGTTTGCAGTAAGCATTTCAAGATTTTGAACAATATTATAGTCACAGTAATTGTTTATATGATTGCGGTAACGGTAAAGTTACGAATTACATGATTGTAACAATAATAAAAATGATTGAAGTAAATAGCTTTATTTTTGTGACAACCATTTTTATGATTAAAGATTTACCATAGTATGTTTTTCTCGGCTTATGGTTATCATAATCTAAGAACAACATATTATGATATGATTCATCATGAGCATGATTGCCATAAATATATATTTATTTACTATAATCATATATATGATTGGGACCATCATGTGAATATTAAATTTACCATATTATGGTTACCGCAATCATATAAACAATTACTGTGACCATAATATTGTTAAAAATTTGTTAAAATCTTGAAATGCTTACTGCAAACATGTACAACTATATTTTTTTCTCTGGGTGTATGTAGGCTATCTCTCAATTTGTTAATCCAAGGAGTGACACTAACATCTTGGACTTATACTGGATAACAAACTATGTTGAAACTTAAATACATATGCAGGATAAACCGACAATTTCACTATAGTGCATAAAAAGGAAATTGGCTTAATCAGGGCAGTGAATCCAACTGGCTATACTATTAGGTCTAAAGTCAATGCTAGGTAGGGGCTTAGCGTTCATGAAAAAAACATGTTATAGTACTATATTCGGCTGTGATGAATCTTAAATACCCTCCACCTAAATATAATGAGAATTGCAGAAGCTCTACTGGTAAAAAGACTAGAATATCCTTATTCAGTGATTCTTAGCGCTAAATTCTGGTTTATACACGTCAAGTTTACTTGAGCAAGTCTTGTATTTTTTAGAAGAGAAAGGAGAGGATATTGGAAATATCTTCCTATTTTTCTTCCTCTCTCTCTTCTATAAACTCAAAAGTTGCTCAAGTAAGCTTCACGTGTATGATTTAATTAGCGAAGATAATAATACCGTGTGCCGTTTAACAATTAATAATGGATATAATATATAACATAGTGCAACAGTGCAAAAAACCTAAATATCTATTGAACTAAAATAGATAACCTTCAGATATATGAATCTTTTTTATATGAATCCTTCTCAAAGACTTTCTATAATTTAATTTTCAGCTCATTCGGATCATAAATGGATTTTTTGGAAATTTTTTTTAAATGTGAGATTTTGAGGTGCCACCTACTGATTCCCATTCCACCTACGAAGCTGAACAACTGTAAATCAACTCGAAAACACCTCAGCCGAGTAAATAATACAGCACAACATAAAAGTGTGGACTTGATCATACTATTTTAACAATAAATCGTTGTTTTAGCGTAAAAAAATATTAAAAACTAAAAATTTTTAAGGTAAAAGGTGATCATTATGCGCTATTTACAGTACCTAGACACGTTCATAATGCATTGATATGTTTACAAGAGTTATTCAGCTTTACCATAGTTAGAACTTTGCTAAATATTGATAGTGAAAAATCAGGAGTCCCTGGAAGTTATTCTAAAAAATGTGAAGGAAAAATTGTTCTTCCTATATTTATTCAAAAAAATCATAAGAAAGCTTTTTTTTTGGGAACAAATTTTAACAAAATTTATTTGGCGGACTCTTAGCTATATGATTGCCATATAAAGTTAAGCGGTATCACCAAGTCTGAATTAGCTGTGTGGAAAAACACTGATGACACCATTTTTTGAGGGCCCACTGATTATCAGATTCTTAGGGGCCCATAAAAAAATTGGTCACCAAAATGGACAAACTGAGTATAGGGTTTTATTACCCTTTGGTATTAAAGTCATGACAGTATAGGTTGTCATGTGTTTTTCCAAAAGTTTTCTTTTGTTGCATAGTGTAATTGGTTAACTGATTGAATCAAAATGTTTCCTTATTCACTAGAAATTAAGGGAAATACTTGTAGTACAAACAAGTGAAGACTATTTGGAAACTACGTCTCATAATGGATATTGTATACATGAAACAAATTTGTATTGAATTTTTAATTTCCGAAGTGAGCCTAATGTATTGAAGTCATTTACTTAACTAATTTTTGTTGAATTTTAATCTCTATATAAATATTAATAATAGATAGGAGCTACAAAATCCATCAGATATGGGAGCTATGTGCCGGTCTTCATTAAATATTTTATTAAATTATTGACTGATGAAATTGTATAATTGCTGTAAAAATGAGTGAAATTTGTGTTGCATTTTAGCTTAATGTTGACATTTATTTGAAATAATATGATTTCCAGAAGTTTGCCTTATAAACTAAAGTTGTATAACATAATAAGTCTTTAAACATGTATAGTTTATTATAAAACAATAATATTGTAATACATTGTATCATAATTTTAATTCTAATTTATTCGACCTTTTTATTTATTTTTAATTTTTCTAATTTATTGAGCTTTAGGTCAACTTTTATATTTAATAGTTTTTATTTTATTTCCAATATTTCGCTACTTCATTGAGTAGCATCTTCAGGGAAACAATTTAAATAATTAACAATATACATATATAATAACAAAATGTTTGAAATAAAAACAATAACAAAATTTGTCAAAATGAAAAATGTTTAAATTTACACAAACAAAAAATATTTTATAATATTTAATTTCCTTTTCCGTTTTTATAAACTAAGTGTCTGTAGTTTTGAGCAACATTATCTGTATCTGCCTTAAAATTAATTCTTAGATTTGTAGGTACATTTATAATTTGTAGCATTTCTAACATATAACGACGTTTGAAATTGTTTTCTGTATTTAAAACCGATATATTTTCAAAATCAGGATAGTGATTTGAATTAGCACAATGTGACGATAATGCTGTTTTTTGTGAAGAAATGTCTCTGTATTTTTGATCTGATTTGTGTCCTGCTATTCTAGTTTTAAGTTTATTTTTTGTTGTACCTATATATACTTTACTACATGTTTCATTATCATTTCCATTGCATGGTATTTTATAAACTACATTCGACATTTCTAACTTTTTAATTCTATCTTTTGTTTTACTAAATAATCTGCCTACTGTATTGTACATTTTATGAGCCATTTTGTATTTCTTATTATCAAAAATATTTGATTTTTCCAATCTCTCTGATATTACAGGTACATAAGTTATATTAAAGGATAATAATTTCCCAATAAATATATCTTGTAAATTAATAAGACAATACAAAAACCAAAGGAAAAACACAGAATATACTTCAGAACCTAAAATATATAAATCATTAACTTATGTACCTGTAATATCAGAGAGATTGGAAAAATCAAATATTTTTGATAATAAGAAATACAAAATGGCTCATAAAATGTACAATACAGTAGGCAGATTATTTAGTAAAACAAAAGATAGAATTAAAAAGTTAGAAATGTCGAATGTAGTTTATAAAATACCATGCAATGGAAATGATAATGAAACATGTAGTAAAGTATATATAGGTACAACAAAAAATAAACTTAAAACTAGAATAGCAGGACACAAATCAGATCAAAAATACAGAGACATTTCTTCACAAAAAACAGCATTATCGTCACATTGTGCTAATTCAAATCACTATCCTGATTTTGAAAATATATCGGTTTTAAATACAGAAAACAATTTCAAACGTCGTTATATGTTAGAAATGCTACAAATTATAAATGTACCTACAAATCTAAGAATTAATTTTAAGGCAGATACAGATAATGTTGCTCAAAACTACAGACACTTAGTTTATAAAAACGGAAAAGGAAATTAAATATTATAAAATATTTTTTGTTTGTGTAAATTTAAACATTTTTCATTTTGACAAATTTTGTTATTGTTTTTATTTCAAACATTTTGTTATTATATATGTATATTGTTAATTATTTAAATTGTTTCCCTGAAGATGCTACTCAATGAAGTAGCGAAATATTGGAAATAAAATAAAAACTATTAAATATAAAAGTTGACCTAAAGCTCAATAAATTAGAAAAATTAAACATTGTATCATAGAAAAAAGTTTCCAAAATATTCCAGCAATTTCTACTGTGTTTAAAATACTTTAAAATAGTATCCTTTGTTTTTAATAATGTTAAACCCATTTGCACCTGTTTCGTTTACTACTTTATTCTGCTCAATTTCTTTGTAATCCTCAACAATCCGTAAATAATTCAACAAATTGATTTTTTTCTGGCTACAAATAAGAAAAAAAAAAAAAAACAGTCTTACTTAAGCCACTACCTGACCACTTTCGATTAAAATTAAATTAAATCTCTACTTTTACACAATCCTATAAATTAAAAACAACAATGAATCTTTTATTTTGTGTAAAAATCCTGTTGATTTTAAGACAAAAACACACTTGCTTACAAGCGCACACAAAAATAGCAACAACAAGCAAATCCTGACTTACTTACGTTGCATGCACGATTAAACAAGGACACAATAAGGAAGAATTATCCAAAAGTATAAGAGAACAGTAAACGACCTTTAATATTAAGACACGGCCAACATACCAAAAAATATGTATTAAAAATATATTTAAGTAAAAGAGGAAAAAAAAAAGAACCATTTGTTAGACTGATGGTAATCGTACAAGAAATCCTACAAAAATCAAAAGTCAATCCTTCAAAAACATACAGGACGAAAGAGAGAAAAAAAAAGAAACGGGAGAAATAAGTAAAAATAAAATAAATGAGCAAAGACAGCATGTACCATGAATTCTAGGGCCACAATAACAAAAAGTAGATTTATTCTTACCTCCTACTTTGATAATGAAAAAAGAAAAACAGCTGTTTATCTCTTCTGCCTGCACGAGCAAAAACCATACAGATACATACCTCGCTTACATACATTTGCACCCTCACCCCTGAATATACTTACATAGCAGTGTTGCCAGGAGCTGGCAAAAAAAGAAGCTATATTGACTTCAAAAAAAGGCCAGAAGAAGCCAAACTGCTTTAAAAAAAAGCCAAAAGAAAAAGCTAAAATATTATAAATTAAGAATTTAGTTTTAAGGGTCCCATAGACACAAAACGTGCGTGATTGATATTTTACTACACACTTATCAATCATCATTTAAAAAAATGCGTTTGAGAACAAAAAAATTATTATTTTCAATTTTTCAGTAACTAAAACGTCAAATTTAAAAATTATATTTCACAAAAATGAAAAAATGTATACTATTGTTCATTTGAACAACTGTCAGCAGTACGAGTTCATTTCAAAATCAAAACTATTTTGATTTTTCATACTGCATTGTCTGTGTGTCGCATACATAAAAAAAATTTACCATCACATGCTTATTGCATGAGCATGAGCATGCAATAAGCATAAAAATTTAGAAAATATGTTCATAAAATTCATAAAAATAAATAAAATTATAAAGGTTCACTTCAGCAGCAAACAAAAAATAACATTAATCATTAATAATAAATAATAAATATACACATATACATAAGATCAAAAACCTCTTAAAGGAATGGACCTAAGCTTTCTCTTGAGCAAAAAAAATTAAAAAAAATTTAAATAGGGCCCATTTTGAAAAAAAAATGTCAACAGTTTTAGTTTTTGCAAAAAAAGTCAAAAGAAAAGTTTTTTTCCGAAAGATTGAAGAAATAGCTATGTAAACTATTTGGGACACATTTTGCTAAGAACAATAGGTAATAAGTTACATGGATGAGAAAAAACACCTGCTTGGCCAAAATGTCAAATTCTGATCCCCTCCAACTCAAAAAGTTTTCGACCGATCTTGTTGAAAAATTGTGTCTGAATTAGTATCTAATAGAACTAACTATCGGAAGACATCTATTTCAAAAGATGGTTCACTTGACATTAAATGCCCCATATATAATTTTATACAGACAAATCTTAAATTTTGTTTTTTTTTTTTTTAATTTAAGTACTAAGCATTTACTATTTTTCACATACATAATATATTTTTTTGGTTTTGCGAGTACTATTTTAAGTGTATTATTAACGGATAAAAAATCGATTTAGCGAAGAGTTTTCATATGAAAATCTTTGTCGCAATTGCCGTATTATTTTTTTCAGAATCGTCACTAATTAAACCATTCGTTATTTTATCTCTCATTCTTCAAACTTGCATGAATAATGTGGCGAAAACATTAAACAATTTTCAATTGGAATGTATCAAATTCTTTGCATTGTATTACAATTTGAAAACACAAACTATGGAGAAGAAATTGTAAATCAGAAAACAGCTTTGTTGGATCCGCTGAATTGCTTACTGTTTTAAAAAAAAATAATACACCAAATTATAATCAGTACATTAATCACTTAAATGTTTGGCTTTGGAGCATTGCTGGTTTTAACTCGAAGCACAGATTCACAATACGTTTAACGGCTATTTCAAATGACAGCCATCGAGTATCACAAGCTTTCAAGAGTTTGTGGGGCTCTTGTCCATTATATAACGATGAATATATTGTGTAATAACAATTTTGTCTTGAAAGCGAATTTGCTAGACATTTATAGCTTTCAAATATAAAATACTATATTTCATTTTGAAACACTTGGTATTGGCAATTGTTATTTGTTATTTTATCTAAATGAAAAACAGTAATGAATTAAAATGAAAATATCTCACAAATATAAATTTAGCCTTTTTATTTTCTCCTTATCCTCGAAATATTGGTTTTAGCATCGTGGTTTTTTCTAGCCTTTTTTATATAAAAAAAGGCTATTATCAAATTAAAAAAAGGCTAGAAAAAAGCCACGAAGCTAAAACCAAAATTTCGAGGCTAAAGAGTAAATAAAAAGGCTAAATTTAGCCTCAAAAAGGCTAAACTGGCAACACTGTTACATAGGTACATAAACTCACTGTCTTAGCCAGTCATGTAAGAAATTTTTTAAATAAAAGTATTGTACATTGCAAGAATTTTGATTTTTAGATTTACATATACTCTAGTATTGGATGGAGTGTGTTTGAGTATAAGAATTGGCAAATGTTAGATATGAGTATGTAATACTTAGTTGAGGTAGTATTCTTATTATCATGATTATTATACTGACTTTTAGTTTTTTCTTTCGTTATTCTTCGGCTAATAGTTGTTTTTGCTTTTACACCTGTTATACTTATGATGCTACTTTCTTAGGTACCCTAACAATATTATAATGGTGTAATTAGTTTAGCTCTAGGTGAAATAAACTATTTTTTCTTGGAAATATAAGACTGTTGGAAAATGTGAAAGAAAACAAATACTAGTGCTACTTATTAGGCAACAAGAGTGTGTATTTTGCATAGTCCTTTATATATAGTGAATCTTCAGATATAGAAAGATGTGTTATCATCAGCAGCCTTTATAGATATAGTTAAGGCACCCTACTACGCATTCAAATGAGTTTTTCCAGCATAGTGTATTTTACTATTACCAATGGGTACAACCAGGGAGTTCGATCGTAATTTTTTTGATACTATTTCCATACCGTACTATAATGAAGAGTACGGTGGTACTCCCGCGACACATTTGATACTTTCCAACAATTTGCAGTATTTTTACATAAATACTAATTTAGAAAATCTTGTGTAGAAGAGTATTTTCTATAGAAAATATTAGTAATTTCTGTAGGAAGTATTTTTATAGAAAATCTTGTGTAAAACAGTATTTTGTATCGAAACACTTGTGCTCTAAAGCAGTGTAGCAGTATTTTCCATATAAAATCTTGTGTATAGCATAATTTTCTAATGAAAATCTTGAGTACAAAAGTATTTTCTAATGAAATCGTGTATATTAAAGAATTTTCTAAACCAAGCATTTTCTATATAAAATGTTTATAACATTATTTGATTATTTGATACTCTGAGGTTGAAAGAAGTATTATTTACATTATGTATTATTTTGATACTGAACTAAAGTGATAATGCAGGCCATCTAAAGCATAAAATCATATTTAAAGCCACAATTATCTGCATAATGTAGAGCAATCAACATTGAATCCAAAAAGTAGAAGGAAAGACCTCAAAAGTGCGCCACTCATGTGATAATTGGGTTATCGAGTGAGTGCTGTTGAAGCATTAGACACATTTCCTAAAAATCGTTGCCGTGATTCTGATAAAATTATCACGAATTTAGAGCTCATATGATAGAGACATAGGTTGACACTTCCTAACTAACATGGCATCAATAATTCATCATTGAATAAATTTTAGTTACGGTAAATAGGTGACACCTTGAATGACCATCGACATGAATTCCTCAACATAAATATAAAATAAATTAAAGAGAATTATTTTTTAAATTTATTTTTTAAAGCCTTGATTATAAGCAAACTCTGAAGTCATCTTGCGGAATGATTTGTCATACCCAAGTGCTCATTCAAAAACTACTGAGACATGTGAGATGCCTATGGCCATAGAATAATATATCCATAGAAGCGTTACTGAGAAGGAAAAAACCTAAGTCGTAAGAATGTATTACTATATAGTTTTGAGGTTGTATTGGTGCTGTTTAATATTCACCAGACACACAGAGTTCTACAAAAATGTTCAAAGGGCCTCATTTTATAAAACGCAACGACAAACGTTAAACAAATTTTGTATAGAAAATATTAAAGATTAAAATCATTTTGCCAGTATTCTTCATACAAATTGTTAACGCTTCCAAACGTTTCGTTTTATAAAATGTGGCCCAAATTTTAGTTTATTTAAATTTTTTTCTATTTTGAATGCCAAAAATTGAAACTCTGTTCTGTAAATTAAATTCTATCACAAATAAAGTGAAATATAAAATTTTTTGTTCTTTTGTATGCAAAGTATTAAATAAATTTGTTAAATATTGTATAGAAGTGTAATAAAGTGGTTCGGCCGGTATTTAGTCGGCAAATTTCAAGTATTTTAATGTGTTTAATTATCTTACAAGTATCTTGAATTCACATATCACAAGTACGTGTGAAGAGAGTAATTATTGTTACTCTCAGTTTACTCTTAGTTGCGCCTCTAGTTGTACCCAATGCCTATGGCCATAGAGAATACACATAGAGTGGAAACTCTTCTGTCAAAGACCTAACTCAGTTGTCAAAAACCTAAGTGTTGAGAATGTATTAGTAAAAAACTATGTGAAAACAAAAACAACACTCGTATGTGTAACTTTTTTGAGTAATTTTTTTGTTTGAGTTTTTTATAGTTTCTGCTCTATGTATATTTTCTGTATGCCTATGGCTACCACAATCTCTCGCACTTTCAATCTCTCATCGGCCAACACTACATATCGTGTCTTTTTTCAATTGTTTCGGGTGTAGAGACCAAAAACATGTGTAGTTTCCATGGCAAAGATCCTAGAATTAGGCCGCGAAATGCTACCACTTCCCGGATTTAGCTCCGAGTGACAATTTCTTGTTTTCAAACCTGAGGAAATGTCTCGGTGGATATAGATTTGACTCCACCGATGAAATAATTTCACCAAAAATTCACATTTTGATGACGTCGGCAAATCTTATTTTTTGGAAGAGATTCAAAAATTGGAGAAACGTTGGACAAAGTGCTCAAAGGCGACTTTGTTAAAAAATAAAATAATTTTTTATCCAAAAACCTGTGTTTCATAATCCTTCATTATATGAAGGATTTTTAAAAAACTAAAATTTTTCCACAATATGTTTTTACACCTTTACCAAGTTTGGCATACTTATACCTTATGGAGCCATTTTGACATTTCCATTTTTAAATTTTCTAATTTTGAAGTATTCGCGATTTAATTCACGATTTTCGATTTTTTCAAAATTCGACAACGTATGTAAGTACATCTATTCATAACTTGTAATTATGTGGTCCGAGGATATTGAAATATTGTTATGTCTTCTTTTAATTCTATAACATTACAAGAACATTCCCGTGCATTTGAAAAATGTCTACCCTTTTATACATTGTGAAATTTAACACATTTCAAAAATCGTGATTAATATCTCGTGTTTTTCAAATTAAAAAAATTAAAGTTGATTATTTGAGTTTTTGTAATCCAAAACATAATATTTGAAATTTTTGGCAGGGTAGAAAATGCATTCCATTTTGGGATTTGCCTAAAATTAATTTTCCGTTGTATTCTTTGATTTATTACAGATTGATTATAACAAATGAACTTGAGACAAATTACAAATTTAATTTCAAATTATCTAAAACTTAATATCTAGAAAATATGTCTTTACTCACCATATCCTATTCAGTAGTTCTTTTTAGTGTTAAGTGCTCTGAAAATACAAGAAAAAAGTAGAATATTAAAAGAAAATTTAATAGTTTGACTTATGCGATACATTTAAGTAATATATTTTAAATACTTCCGTAAAATTCTTTACTACTCATAAATTTCTTACAATTATTTATATCTAAATAAAAATCCAAATGTGTTCCACAAGTACAAAAATCATGTTGGTAAATTATTATACAATCAGTCCATGGTAGTAATAACACAGAATTTAGAACATGTTATCTTTATGTGACACAATTATAGTTTAACAGATTCGCTCTTAATCCATGCAGATATTCAAATCATAATTAGTCGTCATAGCTTCCATATAAGACCCCCAAAATGATAAAAATTATTGGGAGTTATGTGCAAATTACTTGAGAATTGATGAGTCGATTAAACGATGTCCGTCCTTCTGCCTGGCAGGCTAGCAGTCTATTTAAACTGTGTGCTCAAAGCACAGGTCGCAGTTTCTAATATATTTCGATCAAGTTTCACACATACGCTTAAGACAGAAGCCTATTGAAACTGCACGCAGAAAAAAAATACAGTTGTGCATGTTTACTGTAACCATTTCAACATTTTTGCATGTTTACTGTAAATATTTCTACATTTTTAACAATATTATAATCACAGTAACTATATATATGATTGTGGTAACAATAATATGGTTAATTTACGATTCACATGATTGAATCAACCATATATATGGTTACAGTAAACATGTATATGTGTGTGATGAATAATTTAATCATAATATATTGTTCTCAGATTATGATATGAGAGCAACATAATATGGTAAGTCCTTCATCATTTAATGGTTTACTGTAACCATATATATGGTTAATACAATCATGTGAATCGTAAATTAACCATATTATTGTTACCACAATCATATATATAGTTACTGTGACTAAAATATTGTTAAAAATGTTGAAATTGTTATAGTATTAATGCAGAACTATATTTTTTTACGTGTGGCTGGTTGGCAGTCTATGTAAACTATGTGCGCAAAGTACAAGTACAAGCAATTTTTAACATATTTCAAACAATTTTCGCACATGCGCTTAAGGACGAATCCTATTAAAACTGGATGAAATCGGTGCATTATTTCACCTAGCCCTCATACAAATATCTCAGGTATCTACAGTACTATATGTGCGGAAGTCATGTCACTTAATTTTAAGGCCCATTTCCTAAAATTACTTTAACGAGCATAAGTCTCTTAAAAACGTTGGAATCCAAATATAATTTAACAAAAATAAGTTTCATATAGTAATAAATCACACGGCCCATATAAGGCCCACTTCCGAAAATCACTTACTATTTAATACAAGTTATTGATATTTTAAAAGAAAAACGTTTTTGCTCATTTAATCAGTGTAGATAGTCAGCCTTGAACGACCATACTTTCTTACTTGACGTTATATGATCTTGATCTATGTCTCATTATTAACGCTTTCTAATCCTTAATTATATTTTCGATGTAGGATAACAATGTGTTGGAATTGACCAACTATATTTTCAAACTTGTTTTTAATATGAAACATACAATAACATAAAATACCTCTATAATTATAACAAGTACAGGTAGTATTCTATTTATAACAGAAGTAGTAGTACAATAGTTTCAAAATCAATTTCTCTTATGATTCTACTATCAATATCTATGTATCTTACTCCTTTTGTACTCAGAGTATGCCCTCTAGTTTGTACAATGATGATTTATATAAAGCAAAAAAAAAAAGGTATCATCTTTCTCTTCTTCAATTTGTTCCTATTTTGTGTGTTGTATGCAGTTTGTTTTTATTATATTTTTCACAGGTAGTTGCACATACAGGTGGTATTTATAAGCCGTCTACAAGTTGTTAATGAACATTGATTTAGAGAGTACTATACAAGTAAATAATTGTGCAAAAATGTAGTAAAAATAATTCTGATGTACTGTAGTATATAACATATGTATTTAAGTCTTTTATTTTGATCTTGTCATTCGTCTAAATATATAATTTGTTGGATAAATACAGTAATTTCTAAAAAAACATTTTTAGTATTTTTCGTTTAACTCTCATTATAAACTAAATATAATAATATATTTTCAATATATGATTTATTATAAAAGATTAACCCTCATTATCACAATATTTAGTATTATGTTTTTTTACCTAAAGTGAAACTGACAGTTTTATTACAAAACTTATTTTAACCGACGGTATAACGATTAGCTAACACGCTCTTTTCACTCGAAAATCAACAGTATTGAGTTTGTCAAAAAATTATTGAACATTATAGTGTAAACAACTAACTTTTCTGCTTCGAAAATTTCGAATTGTACACCGTAGTTAAACATCGCCCAGGCCAGCGAAAAAATGTTTGAAGACCTGGAAGGCATTACTGGAACTGGAGGCATTACTCCATGAAAATTGTTCTAAAACTAAACATGAGCTTACAAAATCATTAGGAGTTACTCAAGCAGCAATTTCGAATCGTCTGCCAGCAGCAGGATTCATTCGAAAGCAGGGAAATTGGGTACCATATGAATTGAAGCCGAGAAACCTTGAAAGACGATTGTTCATGTCCGAAATAATGTTCAAACGCTATAAAAGAAAATCGTTTTTGCACCGAATCATTACTTGCGAGGATTTGGTTATTCATTACGATAACCCGAAAAGTAATAGATCGTATGTAAAGCACGGCCTACCAGCCAAATCCACACCAAAGCAAAATATCCATGGCGCTAAGGTAATGTGGTAGCAAAAGATGCTGAAATCTGATCAGACAATCACAGGGAACCTGTAACGAAGGTTACTGATTCATTTGAAGAGAGCATTAGCCGAAAAACGCCAGAATATACTGCCATGTAATATTCCATCATGAGAGCACTCGAACAGATGTTGCAGTAGCTGTTAAAACTATTTAGACAGAGGAGATTGGAAAGTTTTGACTCACCCACCTTATAGTCCAGATCTTGTCTTTTTTTTATTTAGTCAGCACAGAGGAGGTGTGCTACTCCAGAGGAGGAGCTTCTAGCGATACAATCATTAAAGGAAGTTATTTACATTAAATAAATAGAAAAACAGATTAACTTAAGTTCTGGTATACGTTAGCGAATAGGGAATTAATGTTCATATTTTAGGGGAACGTCTATCTTGTGCCATATGTTGGATTTGAGGCCACGTAAGTCCTCATTGTCGATGCTCCGCTTCAACAGATCTTCTCCATGTTGTTCGTTGTCGTCGAAAATTTCGTCTTACTTGTGAATTCCATTATAAACTGGCCTATGTTGGAAATGTCTTTACGCATCGTGTGTCCAATCCATGACCATTTAGCAGGTCGGCGTTTATGATGCGGTTTGGCCAAAATATTTTGGTTATTATTGATTGGTTGTTATACAAGTACCACGATTGCTTTAAAACAAAGTAAGTGAAAGGAACCAAGATTGCTTTAAAACAAAGACAGTGAAAGGAACCATGATTGCTTGTTCTAATAGTACCACGATTGCTTTAAAATAACGACAGTGAAAGGTACCACGATTAGTTGTTATAAAAGTACCACGATTGATTTAAAACATAGACAGTGAATTGTATCACGATTGGTTGTTATAAAAGTACCACGATTGCTTTTAAACAAAGACAGTTAAAAGTACCACGACTGGCTGTTATAAAAGTACCACGATTGCTTTAAAACGAAGACAGTGAATGGTACCACGATTGGTTTTTATAAAAGAACCACAATTGCTTTAAAACAAAGACAGTGAAAGGTACCACGATTGCTTTAAAACGAAGACAGTGACAGGAATCACGATTGCTTTTAAACAAAGACAGTGAAAGGTACCACTATTGGTTGTTATAAAAGTACCACGATTGCTTTAAAACGAAGACAGTGAATGGTACCACGATTGGTTGTTATAAAAGTACCACGATTGCTTTTAAACAAAGACAGTTAAAGGTACCACGACTGGCTGTTATAAAAGTACCACGTTTGCTTTAAAACGAAGACAGTGAATGGTACCACGATTGGTTTTTATAAAAGTACCACGATTGCTTTAAAACAAAGACAGTGAAAGGTACCACGATTGCTTTAAAACGAAGACAGTGAAAGGAACCACGATTGCTTTTAAAGAAAGACAGTGAAAGGTACCACTATTGGTTGTTATAAAAGTACCACGATTGCTTTAAAACGAAGACAGTGAATGGTACCAGGATTGGTTGTTATAAAAGTACCACGATTGCTTTTAAACAAAGACAGTTAAAGGTACCACATCTGGCTGTTATAAAAGTACCACGATTGCTTTAAAACGAAGATGGTACCACGATTGGTTTTTATAAAAGTACCACGATTGCTTTAAAACGAAGACAGTGAAAGGAACCACGATTGCTTTTAAACAAAGACAGTGAAAGGTACCACTATTGGTTGTTATAAAAGTACCACGATTGCTTTAAAACGAAGACAGTGAATGGTACCACGATTGGTTGTTATAAAAGTACCACGGTTGCTTTAAAACAAAGACAGTGAATTGTACCACGATTGCTTGTTATAAAAGTACCACGATTGCTTTTAAACAAAGACAGTTAAAGGTACCACGACTGGCTGTTATAAAAGTACCACGATTGCTTTAAAACGAAGACAGTGAATGGTACCACGATTGGTTTTTATAAAAGTACCACGATTGCTTTAAAACGAAGACAGTGAAAGGTACAAGGATTGCTTTAAAGCAAAGACTGTGAAAGGAACCACGACTGCTTTAGAACTAAGATAGTAAATGGTACCAAGATTGGTTGTTATAAAAGTACCACGATTGCTTTAAAACAAAAAAGTGAAAGGAACCACGATTGCTTTACAACAAAAACAGTAAAAGGTACCACGATTGCTTGTTACAGAAGTACCACGATTGCTTTAAAACAAAGACAGTGAATGGTACCACGATTGGTTGTTATAAAAGTACCATGATTGCTTTAAAACAACGACAGTAAAAGGTACAAGGATTGCTTTAAAGCAAAGACTGTGAAAGGAACCACGACTGCTTTAGAACAAAGATAGTAAATGGTACCAAGATTGGTTGTTATAAAAGTACCACGATTGCTTTAAAACAACGACAGTGAAAGGTACAATGATTGCTTTAAAGCAAATACAGTGAAAAGAACCACGATTGCTTTAGAACAAAGACAGTGGAAGGAACCACGATTGCTTTAGAACAAAGACAGTGAAAGGTACCACGATTGCTTGTTATAAAAGTACCACGATTGCTTTAAAACAAAGACAGTGAAAGGAACCACGATTGCTTTTAAACAAAGACAGTGAATGGTACCACGATTGGTTGTTATACAAGTACCACAATTGCTTTAAAACAAAGGCAGTGAAAGGTACCACGATTGGTTTTTATAAAAGTACCACGATTGCTTCAAAACAAAGACAGTGAAAGGTACCACGATTGGTTGTTATAAAAGTACCACGATTGCTTTAAAACAAAGACAGTAAAAGGTACCACGAAACACTTGTAGTTTTGTTATAAAGGACTCTGTGACTTTCCACGTTTTACACCCGTAGAGAAGGACAGACTTTACGCTAGAATTAAATATGTTTATTTTGTGCCGCTTAGAAATTTTAGAGGAGTGCCGCTTAAAAAATTTAACTCAGAGAGACGGGGAGTACTACGGGATCGATTTATTCTGTTTGTTGCGTCTTCATCTGCGCCTCCATCTTTACTTATAACGCTGCCAAGATAGGTCAATTTATTTACCTTTTTATATCGAATGTTTTAAACAATGCCGTTTAGAAGTATTGGGTTAGTGTTTGCAGTGACGATTCTGAGCGAAATGGTTTTGGCGATATTGATCTTAAGCCCGATTGGATTCCATTTGGTGCCTCGAAGTTTGTCTGACGGACAACTATGTCCAGAACTAAGAAGAAAAGTACTGGTGACAGCATACATCATTGTCTCACGCCGGAGTTCATATCAAAAGCCTTGCTTTCCTGGCCTTTGAAACGCGCTTTGCATGGAGCGTTTCGGTACAGGGATATGAGAGAGTCAGGAATTCCAATGTTTTATAGTGTAGACCATATTGAATGTGTGCTGATGGTATCGAATGCTCTTTTGAAATCCACAAACACTAAGAAGAGCGGGAGAGTTGTACTATGCGGACTATGTGATTATTATGCGCAATGTATTGGTTTGGTCTACACATGATCGATTCGGTCTAAATACACTCTGTTCACTGTGAAGAGATTTTTCAATGATTGGTGAAATTCGGTCTTAGATGTTCATTGTGATAACCTTCTGTATGTTGTTCAACAGACTTACGCCTCTCCAGTTTCTACATTCGGTTAGGTCGCCTTTTTTGGGAAGAGTTATTATAACGCCTTCTTTCCATTCGGTAGGGAATCTGCATGATATCCACGATTCCTTGACATGTGGCCATATATATGTTATGAAGTCAGGGCATGTCTTTAGGAATTTGGGTGGTATAATGTCATGAAAAGCAATTCTTCTTGTCTTGTTCGACAAATATTTGTTTCGATCGATGCAGGGATATGCTTAACTTTTGAACAAAGTATCCGGAATTGGCTTGATTCGATCTTGGCCTCAAAAGATTAGCAGTTCTTTAAACTCAAAATCCATAAATTGCTAGAAAGATGGGAAAAGATCATTGCTAACAATGTCCAACACTTTGAATAAATTTATATTGTACAAATTTTTCAAAATAAAAGCTACAATTTAAAAAATTCAAAATTTTTAAACCATGTACGCAATAGTTTACAGAAAATAAACCGTGTAATAAAGCGATTTTTTCTGGAAGCTATAACTCGTAAACAAGATCTATTAGAAAATAAATGAGGTCATATTTAAAATCAGCGACGTTAAGTTATTAAACATTATGAGTCATTCATCTGTCAAAATGTTCAATATTGTTGTGCAGTGTTATTTTTGTGTGTAAAATTATTTTAAAAATAACAATATTTCCTTAAATTCTCTTAAAACGTTTAAAACAATTTTCCTTGCTAAATTCAAAGAAACTCTTGTGTTTGCTCATATTAAAGTTCATTTAGTAAGAAAATATTATTTAAACAAATTTAGCCAGAATCCTTCAATAAAGTTGTAGTTTTTAGCTCTATAACAACTTATAAAACAACAACAACAGCAAAAGTAACAATAACAGCATCAATTCTGAAAAACAGAATGAATGAAGACAGCAGAAGCAGCAGCAAAACAAAGAAGAAGAAGAAAAAAAAAACAACAACAGAAACGTATAACAATTGGGAAATAAAGTACGTGCTACATGCATATCCTGAGGCGTTAAAATAGAGTAAATAAACTCAAAATGAGTTGCAAAAGTAAAAACGAACCGAAATGAAGCAAAAACAACAACAACATCAACTGAAATATGAAAAGTACGAGCATGAGAAATACAAACAAACGAGTCTGAGTCTTAAACAAAGTTTAACATCAACACATCCTCCTGCTCCTTTTTTTCTTCCGTTCCCCTTTTCTTTTCCTCATTAGCACCAACTCTATTATCAACAGTGAAAATAACAGCACACCAACATCATCACTACATTCCATCATGGCAAACAAGTCGTCATAATCAATGTCAGTCGAGGTGAAAGGAGAAAATTTAGAAATAGGATAAAAAAAGCGAGAACGTCGTAACATTATTTAAGATAATAAGTGCAAAATATAGCATGAATTATTAGAGAAACAGAGAGAGAGAGTAAACAAAAGCTAATAACTAAAGATAGAGCATTCTTTTAATAGAGTTTCATTCTTTTTTACAATTTTTGCTGTTGTTTTCTGTGAAAAAAAATCAAGTAATAGAGATTTCAACAGAGTTACGTGATTAGCACAGTTAAGGCAATAGATGAGAAAAAACAGGACATGTATTTTTTTTTTTCAAGAAAAATGCATGATAGATTTGAATTTGATAAAATAAAACTGGCAATTAATTTTATGAGTTGGTCATTTGAATATTTACCAAGAGTTATGTTGAGTACTACTTTTTTAACTTGATAATACCAAAATTGGAATACTTTTCCTTTATATGTAGATAATGGGAGTTCTTAAAGCCTACTAAAACTTACGAAAGGGTTAACTGTCAAACGAACTGTCACACTGCTCCCACTTTTTGACATTTATGATCTGTTTGCTCTGGCAAATCATCATGAATTCATCGATTCGCTAAACTTATAGACGCAGAATTGTGTTCAGCGATGAGGCCAATTTTTGGCCTAATAAACAAAATTGCCACAAATGGAATGAGATCAATCCACAACAGAACCTACAAACTCCAAACATCCTGAAAGTTGTAAGTCAGATAGAAATGAAAGAGAGAAGGGGAAGACTGATAAGTTAAGAATAAGGTGTTCGATGAAAGAGAGAAGGAGGAGATTTTCAAAATTGCGTATCAATGAGTTAGCGGTTATTATTTTACTCTAGAGAGATTCCCATGTCTGGGTTTTTTAGCCAATTAATACTCCTTATAAAGGCATTAATGCCCTCAAGCCTCACATTCGAGAGCTCAGAAAGACTATTTATGGAACGATATCCCAGAAACCGTAAGCATAGATCTCCTAATGCCGGACAGTGACAAAGAAAATGAAAAATGGTCTCATCCTCCTCCTCGTTTTGACAACTTGTGGAGAAGTCGTTGTAGGGCAAGCCAAGTCTCCTCGCGCTGTTGCCAAAAGAGCAGTGTCCGGTAATGACCGCCACTACGCTACTCAATTGTGAGCGTGTCAAGCCAAGAAGTTATGATGTTCACCCACGATTCAGTCGGGGCCACATTGTTCTGGTTATAATGCATTTGGGTTCAAAACCCCATCTTATCTGAGTGAGCTCATAAAAGAAGTTACTAATTTGTAGTTTGAATTTAGATAACGGTATTGCACATAGGAAATCTATGTTTCTGTTAAGTAACATGGTGTTTTTTTCGCCAAATCATCAGCAACGCAGTTGCCTGTAGTATCTGCGTGTCCCCGTACCTACTTGAGTACGACTGTTGAATGTCTCGACATCCTGTTTAAGGATGTCCGGCATTCCTGGACCTTTTAATGTCCGATATTTCAGGCTGAATTATGCTACATTCATTTGGAAGTCTAAAAGATAACCTAATGTCGAATTCCTGGATGTAGACACTTATTTCAACTCGATCTTCCTTCGTAGAACATTCTGTATGGACTGAAAGACCCGTTGTGTTATGTAAAGTTCCGTCCATTGCTTCCGTATTATACATAGAGAAAACAGATTCATGATAGCAACCGAATTTGTTGCCAATCGAATGATTCTACTTTAGTGACCGAACTTTACAGTTGTGGCTACAAAATTTCGGAAGGGGTTTGGTTGCTTCAACCGAAATTATTCTTTATTAACTGACTTTCGGTTGATAGAACGTAAAAATTCTATGTGTGCAACCAAATCATTCTATTGGCAAAAAATTCGATTGTTATCACGAATCTGTTTTGTCTGTGTGCAGAATTGAGAAACCGAAATTCCTCGCCACGAAGGGCCTACAAATTCAGTAATCGATATTATCCGGAAGAGTCCGTATACTACATATTATGCTTGCGTGACCGTATGGAGCATGTTTCCACGCCCCAATCACGTTTAGCCTAAAGGCAGAAGTGAATGCCATTTTTCTTGCCATTAGATCCGTGGGGATTTAGTTCAGTATAGTAAAGAGCGAATTTGTTGCGGTCGTTTTTAGAGCTCCTGTTATCTGGATTGACATTCTTCTCATAGAAAACTCACAGAAAACTCAGATTAAATACAATTTTTTGCAATTGACCCCACTGTGCAAAGCCACATATATTTGCGAAACTATTAAATAAGACACATTCTGATACCACAACGTTGGTAGAACATGCATTTTGGTTGCAATAGGCAAGTGCTTAGAGAGGTTCATATACAATTGAATTATAAGTGCTGTAGAGAATTGCGAAGGTATTTCGCAGTTGCAATTCTGCTTCTGGAAAACAAGGTCAAAAATAAAGTACTGAGCGGTAATCTTATGGATTAATCAAGAACGATTTTTTTTTAATTCAGGACCGTTCATCGTTACGGATACTTAAAGTGCAGGAATATCTAATAAGAAATTTGAAGAAGGACTTTTCTGAAACAGATGCAGTAAAGTTCCGAAAGAAAACTGTCCGTGCAAAATGTTCAAAGAAGGTGTGGCTAATCTGCTGATGGGCAATGGATCTACAATTATTTTTCCGAATACCTAGAGATGAATTAATCGCAGCTATTACTTTACACATTTACCAACGGGACTTGGAAGATACGTTTTTTAATATGAAATGGAGCTACCTATACCATTTCAAACACGAAAACTCATCTCGTCTACGCGGAATATACAGAAACTACAAATAGGAGAGAGAAAGGTTAAAAATACAAATTTTTTTGTTGTCCTTTGTAATCACAAGCCAGAATGCTTTAAAAATCTTATTGGATTTTGGACTTTGATTTTTTTTTAATAAACTAATCCTTAAAAAATAAGATTTAGCTCGTTATCGTTTGTTTAATGCGACAATTTGTGGGTTAATCTAAAATTAGTGCTTTGTATGTGATGGCTCTTTATTAATTTTTTTTATTAAATGTTTATTTTCCTTTGTTGCCATTTCTTTTTTGTGAAAGTTACTTTATATATTTTTTTCAACCATTTCTTTTTATACATTTTCGTGTTATTTTTTCATTCATTCATTATTATTATTTTTTTTTTCGTTTTTATTTCTATGTGGTTTATTACATTTATCCCTGTGGCCATAATGCTTAATTATATCATCATTATTATAAGCTTTGAAACGAAACACGTTTAACCGAAAGGTCCTTTATTTAAATATCCTTTTTATTATTATGTATTTTTCTTTTCGCCGCGTTGCTAGTGTTTTCTTTTTGTACTGGCCAAGTAATAGAGTGTGTATGTTTTATAAAAAGCAAAAATATTATTTTTAAACTAGATGTTAGAAGCGTTTTGTATTGTAATTAATGGTAAGATGAATGAAATAAAGAAAGATAGATGCACTGTCTGTAGCGGTTTTGTTTCCTCTTCATAGAAAAACACTGTCAAATAGCCAAAGGCTAAAAATTAATAAATTTTTAAAAGACAGGTACCAGCAACTCATTTGCTATTTAAAATATTTAATTACAGTTGTCATTTTTATAAAATAAAAATATGTATAATTATAAAGGAATCTGGTATATTCTGTGTTAAATTCAGGAAAATACATTTAAATTTGCCTTCTAAGTAATAAAATTTATATTCTTTTTGGTATTGAATTCTTTATAAATTGCCTTATAATATCTATGAGTATTAGACTGTCCACAAAAAATCGATTTTGGAATCTTGTTGGTCTTAACCCCACAAAACGATTCTTCTTTCCAGATATTGAGATAGCCGAAATTTGAGCTCGATTAAACGACGTTAACCCGTGCAGCTCGTCGCTCAAAGTTTGAAAAAATCAAAATTTTTGGCCAAAAAGCTAACATAAGAAGCTATAACTCCAGAACGGTAAATAATAGAAACCCGATTAGTATCTCAAAACAAAGCTAATATTGTTCTTCAAAATTTATTTTATATACATTATTCTTGTTACTTTAAGCCAAACAGAGTTACAACAGCTTTTGTCTCCAAAAACGTGACCTAGTCGCGGTAGGAGCATACTTCGTATATTTTGATATTATGTGAAAAATGTTGCTAGTAAGTACATATTTTTACATTTTATTGTTATTGAATCATAATGTACATAGATTTAGTATTTCAAAAAGATATAAAATACAAAAATTGGTTGAAAAATGTAAAAGTTATTAAAAATTCCCCAGGCCATTAACGTGTCTCGGAGCACTTGATTATGATATGTGGAAAAAAATTTAACTTATTTTGAAAACTGTACGAATAAAACTATTTTATTACATAAAATATATCTATGTTTGCTCAAATATAAGTTTTTTTCCTTAAAATATAACGTGAATCTGTTCTCAGCTATGGTCAAAAAAAAATTTTTTTTTAGACGACAGTTTCAAAACACCATTTTCAGTTTTTTTTAAACTTTGTTAAACAAATTTTTAAATTTTTTAAATATCACCGGGGGGTTTATGGTCAATAGATTAGGGAACAAAACAGTGAAAAAATTAGGTCAATACCTCTTATAGTTCAGGTGTACCTGCGGTTTGAATTCTGCGGATTTCGCGAAAATTCATTTTTTTGGAATATTTTAGAAAATATGTCATGATTTTTTATTGTTATACATTTTAACCAAAGTATTTACAGAATATTATTTCTCAGATATTAAAAAATATGTCCCTGAAGTTATATATAAATCGGGAAATCCTAAGGCGTAAACTTTGGAGGTCAAAGGTCAAATTTCGCAATATTTGGAAATTCACATTGAAACATATGGAAATAATCTTTATTTGTCGACCATATTTACTAAAATTACAGGATTTTATGGTATATGGTCCGATATTTAGAATAACATAAAAAAAAATCAAATTAACCCTTTAAAGCATTTGGGTCAAATATGACCCCAAAGTTAATAAAATCAATTTTAATAAATTTAAAAATAAAAAAATGAATATAATTTATATTCAGGAAAAAAAAAAATAATAATTAATGTTATTCTAAATATCGGACCATGTACCATAAAATCCTGTAATTTTAGTAAATATGGTCGACAAATAAAGATTATTTCCATATGTTTCAATGTGAATTTCCAAATATTGCGAAATTTGACTTTTGACCTCCAAAGTTTACGCCTTAGGATTTCCCGATTTATATATAACTTCAGGGACATATTTTTTAATATCTGAGAAATAATATTCTGTAAATATTTTGGTTAAAATGTATAACAATAAAAAATTATGACATATTTTCTAAAATATTCCAAAAAAATGAGTTTTTCGCGAAATCCGCAGAATTCAAACCGCAGGTACACCTAAACTATAAGAGGTATAGACCTAATTTTTTCACTGTTTTGTTCCCTAATCTATTGACCATAAACCCCCCGGTGATATTTAAAAAATTTAAAAATTAGTTTAACAAAGTTTAAAAAAAACTGAAAACGGTGTTTTGAAACTGTCGTCTAAAAAAAAAAATTTTTTTGACCATAGCTGAGAACAGATTCACGTTATATTTTAAGGAAAAAAACTTATATTTGAGCAAACATAGATATATTTTATGTAATAAAATAGTTTTATTCGTACAGTTTTCAAAATAAGTTAAATTTTTTTCCACATATCATAATCAAGTGCTCCGAGACACGTTAATGGCCTGGGGAATTTTTAATAACTTTTACATTTTTCAACCAATTTTTGTGTTTTATATCTTTTTGAAATACTAAATCTATGTACATTATGATTCAATAACAATAAAATGTAAAAATATGTACTTACTAGCAACATTTTTCACATAATATCAAAATATACGAAGTATGCTCCTACCGCGACTAGGTCACGTTTTTGGAGACAAAAGCTGTTGTAACTCTGTTTGGCTTAAAGTAACAAGAATAATGTATATAAAATAAATTTTGAAGAACAATATTAGCTTTGTTTTGAGATACTAATCGGGTTTCTTATATTTACCGTTCTGGAGTTATAGCTTCTTATGTTAGCTTTTTGGCCAAAAATGTTGATTTTTTCAAACTTTGAGCGACGAGCGGCACGGGTTAACGTCGTTTAATCAAGCTCAAATTTCGGCTATCTCAATATTTGGAAAGGGGAATCATTTTGTGGGGTTAAGACCAACAAGATTCCAACATTTTTTTCCCCCATACAAATAGTGGACAGTAATGAGTATATCTGGCAACCATTAAGCCAGAAATTTTATAGTTGCAATTTACTAATGTTCAATAATATTGATTGAAGCATAACAAATTACGAAAATTTATTTCTTCTTATTTTCTTCCGTTAAATAAGAAAACTCAATTTTCATTCAATGACCTTAAAGACAAAACAAAATTTTTGAAGAGAACTAAAAAAAGCATACAAAAAATACTTAAAAACTAAAGGAAAAAATAACGTTTCCAGAGTTGATATTATATTAAAACTTCCATTTGATTGCAACCTATTTATGTCGTTTTACTTGAATAAGGAATTCATTACAAAAACTACAACAAGTGCAATAACAGAAACAACAGCAAGAATAATAAAATCGAAAAGAAATTTTGTAAAACAAAAATTTACTAGAAGATCTATGAGAATGTTGAAGTAATACAAGTAGGAGTACTCCATCGATGATACAAAACTAAACTACAAGCACAAATGTAATTTTCAATATTCAATGGGAGAATAAAAATGAATAGCAAAAATTTGAACAGGGTGGCATATAGTAAAGGGAACAGAGATTTTGGATGGTAGGGAAGGAAGGAAATCGTACGACTAGTAATACTTGAATATGGGACAATCTTTAAAGGAGCTTAAAATAATATGAGTTCTGAACCAATTGACATCTTTAGAGAACAAATTAGTGAAATTATCATGCAAATACTAAGTTCACGAATTCAAAACAAGTGCAATATTTTTCACTTTTACGTTGTTTACCTTTGTGTATTCTTTTCCACGCATACTGTATATCAATAATACATAATTTTTTTGTACTCAAAATTATAATTGAGCAGAAACATCAAATTTTCCAAAAAAATTCAGTTCCCAGCAGTTCTAGGAGACAGTCCCGAAATATTAATTTTACCCATCATTTAGGGTGGGAACTAGGTACTTCAATAGCTACGTGACTAGTTATTTTAACAAGTGCTTGTCCTAAGCAGGGGGTCAATTGACCCTTTTTGACTACAATGAGACTTAGATTCACATACTGGTTGAATAACGTCAGTTACCTTACTAGCTACCTTTCTAGTAACTTGATCAGCTAATTGACCTCAAAGAGTCAGCTAAAAAGACAGTAGAAGTAGGCAGTAGAATAAACGATTGCATGTAAATAAACCTTTCTTCAACAACTCTCCAATGGATTGCTTCTGGTGTAAAAATTAACTACTTTCTAAACTGCAGTACAAAATAAACGTTTAACGTGACTTCACTATAGGTTACTAAGAGACACTAAAGTGACTATTGACTTCATGCTATGTTACAAGGGAAACTTAAGCAAAAATAAAAAGTGACAGCACTCCAGATTACTTATAGACACTTAAGTGACAATTGTCTTCATGCTAGATTACCTGGGATGTATAAAGTAACCAATTGTCTTCTCCCCGCACTACAAAGAGCACATACGTGTCAAATGATCAAAATATATAAATTGGAGTCAGCCAAGTGATAAGGCATATGTGACGATTACTGTCTATAAGGGATATTTTGACTACTTGCTTAACTGCTGGGTTCCTAGTGCGCAATACTTTGAAATTACATGTGTGAATAACCACGCAAGAGGGTACGTAACGTAACCTTTTAAATATCGAAAAATTTAAAAAGCTTTTGAATAAATTGATGTGGCCTTATCTTTATTAATGATCAATAGCATATTTATCTAGCTACTTTTATATGTGTTTGTCATCAAATTAGTTTATCTTCAACACATTTTACACAAAAATTTCGGTTATGAATTATTATTAAAACATCACATATTTAGCAAAAACATCACATTTACCGACGATTAGTGCAAAATACATTGAAATTACATATGTGTGGAAAACCACACAAGAAGGAAACAACGTAAATTTTTAAATATCGTGAAGTCAAAAAACATTTTAGAAGAAATTAATGCGTTTTCTGTGCTAAATTGATGCGGCTGGATCATTATTTACCATCAACAGCTTATTTCTCTATATATTTTTATATCTGTTTGTCATAAAATTAACTTATCTTCAATCCATTTAAATCATTCACATCGGTTTTGAGTGCGTTTACATAATAAAAATTTTAAGCAGAAAAATGACATTTGCCGAGAAAAACTACTGTTCCTAGTGCAAAATACATTGCAATTAAATAAGTGTGGATAACCACACAAGAGAGTAAGCAACGTAAATTTTTAAATATCGTGAAGTCAAAAAATGTTTTAGAATTAATTAATATGTTTTCTGTGCCAAATTGATACAGCTGGATCATTATTTACCATCAATAGCATATTTACCCAAATATTTTTATATCTGTGTGTTTTGTATTTTACTCAAACATTTCGGGTTTGAGTGCGTTTACATAATAAACATTTTTAGCAGAAAAATTTAATTTTTCGACAAAAAATACTATTCCTAGTCCAAAAACATTTAAATTACATATGTGTGGAAAACCACACAAGAGGGAAACAACGTAAATTTTTAAATATCGTGAAATCAAAAATGTTTTTGAATAAATAAATGCATTTTCTGTGCTAAATTGATGCGGCTGGATCATTATTTACCACCAATAACATTGCAATATGTTTATATCTGTTCTTCATCGAATTAGCTTATATTCAATACATTATATTCGAAAATTTCGGTTACATAATAAACCATTTGGCAAAAACATCACACTTGCCGACCAAAAATTCATAAGCGGACACATAAGGGACTGACACATTTGTCCGCTTATAAGAGGTGTCCGCTTATGATAATGTTTTCGGAACTGAAAAAAGTGTCCGTTTATGGGACGTGTCCGCTTTAGAGAGGTGTCCGCATAGAGAGAGTACACTGTATATTGAAATTACATATGAGTGGAAAACCACACAAGAGGGTGAGAAACCCAAATTTTCAATAACAATTTTTTATAATAAATCAATTAGTTAAACAATTTCAATTATTTCTTTATTTAAATATAATAAAACTAGATTGACCCGGTGCGCTTCGCTACCCCTGTCGATGTAAAAATCGCTTCAGCCGTTTAGTAATTATTGTTTAAAAAGTAAAGGTACCAATTTTACCCGTTTTTCCCCCTTTTTTCCCTTTCTGGTCCAAGTATTGAAAAAATTTATAGCCTATTGACGCTTCCAAGTAAGGATCTATCTACGTTCCAAATTTCAATAAAATCGGTTCAGCCGTTTAGGCGTGATGCTCAAACAAACAAATAAACAAACAAACAAACAAACAAACTTACAAAGACATTTATATATTTATATAGATAGATGATTAATTTTGTGTGGTTTTCAACACATGGGTGAGATGTGATTTACATTTCTTGTACCACAATATTTACTTCGCCCTGTATTGCACTATAAATATTCGAAAAAATAAATTCTTACTACTAACATACAAAAATACATTCAAACACACTAGACTAAACATTATTCGACAAACTAAAAGATACAAGACATTTTGTACAATCTATGGCATACAATTTTAAACAGACAGATACATAAGGACACTCACACATATACATATACAATAGGGTGTCACTTTTGAGATTTTTAATGCTTCCAAGGTTTAAGGATGTCCTTCGTCATTTAATAACGAAAATTTGAGCGAAAAAATCGCATAAGGTTTAGAGGTTCAACATTTTACTTGAAGTTTAGAGTTTTAAAACAAAGTATCAAAACAAATTTTGAAAAATAAATGTTGAATCATTTCCTATTATAAATAGTTTTTATACCTTTCACCATGAGTGGCAAGGGAATATATAAGTTTGTCATTCCGTTTGTAATTTCTACATTTTTCATTTGCGACCCCACAAAGTTTCTGGATCGTTATAGATAGCGAAGTCGATATAGCCATCTCCGTCTGTCCGTCTTTATGTTGAAATCAACTTTTCAAAGCCCCCAAATAATTTACATACATAATTCATACATCAATATATCGGGATTTCTTCCGGTTCAGTTGGTGTTTAAAATCGACACAATAGGTTATTTTCTCAGGAGGACTTTGTATGGGAAAATGATGCCCCATTTTTGCCATAATTTACAAAATAATTTCAGAGTTTTAGAACTAATTTGTGCAAAATTCTATCAAGATTGCCGCATAATCAACATGTTTACGACAACTCAAACAGTATTCCGGGAGGATATTTGCATGGGGCAAATTTGTGGAATATTTCAGCCAGTTAGATACTTTCGCTTGAGCTCTATCTTGTTTTCAACAGACAGACGGACATAGCTGGATCGTCTTAGAATCTAACGAGGACCCAGAATATATCGGGTGTATGACTGAGAACTGCGGTATATACAATAGATGTCGTATGTTTTGAAGGCGGTTTTTGTGTTTAATAACCTATATGTCATTTAGAAGAATACATTTATTCCCACTTAGCTACTGAACATTATAGTGGAAACAAAAAAGTTTTTATTTTGCTTTGAAAGTGTCGAATTTTGTGCCAACAAAGCGTCATATACTTCTTTAATTTGAAAAAAGTGCCGCTTAAGCACATTGATTGCTCACCAAAGGTTATGGTGAATGTGTTCCATCGGTTTGAACGTGCTGGAGATGGTTTATTCGGTTCAGAAGTCATGATTTTGACACGGAAGACATAGAAAGCCCAAGGCAACAAAAATAGAAGATTGTAAAGTCATTGAGAGATACTCAAGCAGCAATTTAAAAACATTTGCGATCAGCAGGATTCATCCAAAAGCTGGGAAATAAAAACCGCCCTAATATACACATACTAACAAATCCTTAGACAGACTTACACCAACACATAGTTACTATCTGACACATACAATGTCTCATGGAAAATGTAAATAAAATTTTCTAAAAAAAACTCAAATAATGCGAAAGAAAAAAAAATTATAAGAAACGTTAGAAAATAAAAACGAAACATTTGCAATTACAGAAACAACTTGAGTTGGTCATTAAATATTAACCTTGTGAAATGTTGTTGATGACGACTGCTTCCACATATATCTGCACAATTATATACTTACATTTTACTACATATAAATGTATATAGTCCTTAATGTTGACTTTAGTTTAAGCAGAGGAAGCAAGACTTTAGATAAAGTCAAAGTAAAACGATTTTGTTGTCGTTTTGTGTATAAATACTAATACATACTATATACAACATGCCCACAGTACTCCTTGTCTATTACAAAATATATAGAGAATGAAGTGAAGACACCACAATATCCGTTTCCGTTGCAAAATATTCTTACGTTTTTACTTAAAGAGGTATATTGGAGTTGGTAGAAACGTGTTGAATACTTTAAAACTATTTTTGGTTGTATTAAACAGGTTGAAGTAGATGAGTGTGACCAACTAATTTTTATTTGACAGGATAAAATGAAAATTAATACAGCAGATATTAAATTAGACAACAAACTACACATCAGACTGGAAATTTGACTAGGTATTATTCCAAACATGGGTTTTGGTTAGATATCTATTCGGCTAGAAGGTCTAATTTCTGGTCGAATGTTATGATAATATGAATTAAACTAGACACCGACTACATAGGAATTAGACACGACGTTGAACTAAATATTAGTCTACTATAGGACTAGACTTAGACAAGATTTACAATATACTTTAAATTAGACTTTAGCCTAGACTTTAGACTAGACTTTAGACTAGACTTTAGACTAGACTTTAGACTAGACTTTAGACTAGACTTTAGACTAAACTTTAGACTAGACTTTAGACTAGACTTTAGACTAGACTTAAGAATAGACTTTAGACTAGACTTTAGACTAGACTTTAGACTAGTCTTTAGACTAGACTTTAGACTAGACTTTAGACTAGACTTTAGACTAAACATTAGACTACACTTTAGATTAGACTTTAGACTAGATTTTAGACTAGACTTTAGACTAGATTTTAGACTACATTTTAGATTAGTCTTTAGGTTAGACTTTAGACTAGACTTTAGACTAGACTTTAGACTAGACTTTAGACTAGATTTTAGACTACATTTTAGATTAGTCTTTAGGTTAGACTTTAGACTAGACTTTAGACTAGACTTTAGACTAGACTTTAGACTAGACTTTAGACTAGACTTTAGACTAGACTTTAGACTAGACTTTAGACTAGACTTTAGACTAGACTTTAGACTAGACTTTAGACTAGACTTTAGACTAGACTTTAGACTAGACTTTAGACTAGACTTTAGACTAGACTTTAGACTAGACTTTAGACTAGACTTTAGACTAGACTTTAGACTAGACTTTAGACTAGACTTTAGACTAGACTTTAGACTAGACTTTAGACTAGACTTTAGACTAGACTTTAGACTAGACTTTAGACTAGACTTTAGACTAGACTTTAGACTAGACTTTAGACTAGACTTTAGACTAGACTTTAGACTAGACTTTAGACTAGACTTTAGACTAGACTTTGGACTAGACTTAAGACTAGACAGACTAGACTTTAGACTAGACTATAGACTAGACTTTAGACTAGACTTTAGACTAGACTATAGACTAGACTTTAGACTAGACTTTAGACTAGACTTTAGACTAGACTTTAGACTAGACTTTACACTAAACTTTAGACTAGACTTTAACCTAGACTTTATACTAGACTTTAGACTAGACTTTAGACTAGACTTTAGACTAGACTTCAGACTAGACTTTAGACTAGACTTTAGACTAGATTTTAGACTACATTTTAGATTAGTCTTTAGGCTAGACTTTAGCCCAGAGTTTAAACCAGGTGTTGAACTGGACATTTGATTATACATTTAGCCAGATAAAAGGCACTGGAAACTTAACTAGATATTAGACTAGATACTAAATTATAGATCAGATTCAAAAGCTTGTCAAACATCTCTAAAGTTTAAGTTTGGCGCTTCAAATTTTATCAAGACTAGATTTGTTTTTGTGATCAGAAAGCAGAGGTTCGTAATATTATTGAAGAAACTTTTACACTAGCATGGCAGTACACTATGGGATCGATTCCCTCCAAAGATTTTTGATAAAAAAATTAAGTGAAACATTGTCGTCTTCTAAACATATTCACAGAGTGTGTTCTTGAGTTTATTTTTATAAAACTTCTCAAGTGTCTTTAATGAATTTCTGCTTTGAACAACTATTTACATGTGATGATCTTAGCTAACACTTCAATGAATCTTACGATTTACTTTTCAGTGAATCTTACGATTTACTTTTCAGTGAATCTTACGATTTACTTTTCAGCCTTAATTTAGTGCGATGATCTGGAACTCTAATCTTTCTTTTCACAATACAATCTGCATCATCTAGCTTTATCGTCTAATTTAGTTGGTTCCATTACACACCTCACTAGCAACTTTAATTCAGTTTTTATTATTATTTCAAGTTGTTGTCTTGTAGTGTATAGAACCAAAGCAGGATACGTGAAAATGTCTCATGTAGTTGGTATATAAAAAACGAGACATTCTTAACAAAGTCAAAAAGCTTAACAGTTTCACTCTTGTGAATATTTCAAACATTCAGCGCAAAAAAACACAACCCCACGCATTTACAATTTCACTCACACCCATTTACGTGGCACATTTCTGTGTGTATGCGTGTGGTAAAAATCAGTCATTCATGATTTCGCTTTAATTTATACGAGAATTTTGTGCAAAACAAGTAAGGAGTAACTGGTTACTAAAACTCCTCTACATCCTACTACTCCTCCTTCACCATCTGCTGAAGTTCCCTCTATTGCCATTGCTGGTTGGTTTTGTAAAACGAAGCGCTAAAAGGAATAAGCTTAACGCCAGGCTACAACGCATTTAATGCGAGGCGAAAATCATTCACAGAACGTTCCCTACAAAAGAGCACAATTGACTATACTAACTACTCCATGCTATAGCTAACTTACATGCTGCTGTAGCTTTTTTTTGCCGTAAGAGAAAGTTGCGGGTGGTTTAGAATGCAAGCATAGTAACCGAAGAAAATTACTAAAATTAAAGCTAACGAAGCGCGAATATTTGCAACCTTCTTCCTCCGTGATCCCTAATTTCACAACAATTTCTTACAAAATATTTGTACTTCTTTTTCAATTGAGACAAAACAAAAAGGGGAAAAACTCAAACTGCTAATACATACATAAACTTGTAGACTCTTTTAATACCTTGTATTTTAGCAAAGAAAAGCAAACGACTATAAAGAAATGTAAAGAGATATTTTCAATGAATGAAATTCTACTTCTTATTCAGCTTGTTACTTTTAGCGCGGTTTTTTGTTCGCTGCTATTCATTACTTCCAATTGCTGAAATGCACAAATGAAACCAAGACTGAAGCTGTTTAGAGCCATGCTCTGAAATTGCTACAAAAAAATATTAAAAGTTAAATTCTCGTTTTGTGGAAATTGAATTAGAGCTAAGAGGTTAACAGAAACAAGGAAGTACAATGAACTGAGCGCAACAAAATATTTTTATAAGGGACAGAGATTCTAAGAAAAAAAATAATAAGAAATATAATAACTACAAGAGACATAGACTACACATAGACTAGACATAGACTAGACATAGACTAGACATACACTTAACATAGACTAGACATAGACTAGACATAGACTAGACATAGACTAGACATAGACTAGACATAGACTAGACATAGACTAGACATAGACTAGACATAGACTAGACATAGACTAGACATAGACTAGACATAGACTAGACATAGACTAGACATAGACTAGACATAGACTAGACATAGACTAGACATAGACTAGACATAGACTAGACATAGACTAGACATAGACTAGACATAGACTAGACATAGACTAGACATAGACTAGACATAGACTAGACATAGACTAGACATAGACTAGACATAGACTAGACATAGACTAGACATAGACTAGACATAGACTAGACATAGACTAGACATAGACTAGACATAGACTAGACATAGACTAGACATAGACTAGACATAGACTAGACATAGACTAGACATAGACTAGACATAGACTAGACATAGACTAGACATAGACTAGACATAGACTAGACATAGACTAGACATAGACTAGACATAGACTAGACATAGACTAGACATAGACTAGACATAGACTAGACATAGACTAGACATAGACTAGACATAGACTAGACATAGACTAGACATAGACTAGACATAGACTAGACATAGACTAGACATAGACTAGACATAGACTAGACATAGACTAGACATAGACTAGACATAGACTAGACATAGACTAGACATAGACTAGACATAGACTAGACATAGACTAGACATAGACTAGACATAGACTAGACATAGACTAGACATAGACTAGACATAGACTAGACATAGACTAGACATAGACTAGACATAGACTAGACATAGACTAGACATAGACTAGACATAGACTAGACATAGACTAGACATAGACTAGACATAGACTAGACATAGACTAGACATAGACTAGACATAGACTAGACATAGACTAGACATAGACTAGACATAGACTAGACATAGACTAGACATAGACTAGACATAGACTAGACATAGACTAGACATAGACTAGACATAGACTAGACATAGACTAGACATAGACTAGACATAGACTAGACATAGACTAGACATAGACTAGACATAGACTAGACATAGACTAGACATAGACTAGACATAGACTAGACATAGACTAGACATAGACTAGACATAGACTAGACATAGACTAGACATAGACTAGACATAGACTAGACATAGACTAGACATAGACTAGACATAGACTAGACATAGACTAGACATAGACTAGACATAGACTAGACATAGACTAGACATAGACTAGACATAGACTAGACATAGACTAGACATAGACTAGACATAGACTAGACATAGACTAGACATAGACTAGACATAGACTAGACATAGACTAGACATAGACTAGACATAGACTAGACATAGACTAGACATAGACTAGACATAGACTAGACATAGACTAGACATAGACTAGACATAGACTAGACATAGACACAGACTAGACATAGACTAGACATAGACTAGACATAGACTAGACATAGACACAGACTAGACATAGACTAGACATAGACTAGACATAGACTAGACATAGACTAGACATAGACTAGACATAGACTAGACATAGACTAGACATAGACTAGACATAGACTAGACATAGACTAGACATAGACTAGACATAGACTAGACATAGACTAGACATAGACTAGACATAGACTAGACATAGACTAGACATAGACTAGACATAGACTAGACATAGACTAGACATAGACTAGACATAGACTAGACATAGACTAGACATAGACTAGACATAGACTAGACATAGACTAGACATAGACTAGACATAGACTAGACATAGACTAGACATAGACTAGACATAGACTAGACATAGACTAGACATAGACTAGACATAGACTAGACATAGACTAGACATAGACTAGACATAGACTAGACATAGACTTGACATAGACTAGACATAGACTAGACATAGACTAGACATATACTCGATATCATTAAATCCATTTGTGTGGTTAGTTGTTTTGCTAATGTGATGATAATTTAGAAACACCTTCCTAAAACTATGCAACTCTCCATGTGAACTCATACAATTTTATATAATGAAATTTACAGTTAATGAGAAATTCTCTTTGATCTTCCCAAATACTTAGATTTTCACTTTATTTTATTTGCTTCCACCAACAGTTTCATATCTTCGTCTGCCATCATTTGAACTAAAAAAAAAGGAATCTTATTTTGTTTCGCGGTAATTGTTGCTGTTCTTCTTGTAGTTTATTTTTCATTTTAAAGGGATTTATCAGCTTTTATTCGTTTTTGAACAAAAACATTTTAAAATAAGAAAAGTTTTGAATTTGTATATTATATTTTTCTTTAACGATTTCTTTGGCGTTGTTAAATTAAAGCTGAAGTAGTTTGTTAGGATATTTACTATTCTTCTGTTCGTTTGTTTGTTCATTATGTTTATTTTGTTTTTTCTCTCCTTTTCTTGGTTTGCATTGGAGCGATGTAAAACATGAACAAGTAGAAAAAATTTAAAAATCGTATTAAAATTTAAACAGATTAAATTAATATATATATAGTAAGTTTGGGGGAGTATAAAATGATTGTATTGTTTATGCAGTGATAAGGAGGAGGAAATGTTCTTTTGTTTTGATAATATGTTGAAGTTAATGTGGTGTAGGTTATAGCTACCGGATCACTCCGTAAGACATCTTGCAGCTAATGCCCGTAATTTCAACAAATAGATATCTTTCAGTGCTTAGTTACTTATGGAGTAAAAATATTGGGTAATTTTTACCCGTATATATTGATTTGAAATTAATTAAGCGAATCTTGTTGTTATCAGTGCATTATTCAGCTTTGTATCCAAACTGGATTTTATAAACCCCATAAATTTCGCTGCCCATTAGCACTCTATATCCTAGTATTTTTTATGAGAATTGCATTGAAACTTTCCACACAATATAATAACAAAGAAAGAAAAAATGAATTGAAATATTATTGGAAAAAAATATTTATTTACAACTTTTAGCCAAAACAGTAAAAATGTAATACAATTGAAGAAAATGAAAAAAACAGAATTTCAACAAAATAAAATTTTAAGGATGAAAATTTAATATAAACCAGAAACCCGCAAAAAACCAGAAAACTTTTGGACACTCATTAATTTGTTAACGCAAAAAAAAAAAGGAGAGCACAATTGCAAGAATACAAAACTAAAAGGAACATGAATTGTAGAGGTGGTCAAAAGGGAATGAATGCAATTCTGTTTTGTATTCCCTTTTCCGCCCATACATGGCAAATTTGTTGGCAAAACACAACAAAGAACTTTCCATATTATGTGGTGATGTTGCAAACAAAAAACAACAACCAAATTTGGAAAAAAAGGAGGAAAAAATGGGGTACAAAAAACATTGTTTTCATTTTTAATTAAATAAACAACTCAATGGGGATTTTGTTGCTTTTTTTATGTATTTGTTTATAAAAATAATAACAACATAAAAAACAAACAAAACAACAAAAATTTTTATTTGTTTGTTGCATGTTGAACGAACAAATAAATGCAGATTGTGATGTGATGTAAATATTGTCTATAATGTTTGAGTACAATCAACCCTCTGCACAAAAAAAATGCACTATGGGAAAATTGTAATGTTGGTAATAAAATTTGTTACCCCCATTGAAGTGCTACAAAGCTAAAGTGATTACATTGGCAAGAATATAGAAATTATAAAAGAAAATAATGTGCACGAACTAGCTCTTACTAATAAAGTCGTTTGGTCTGAAACTCCAGGATAAAAAGACCACAAAGGCAACTAAATAACAGAAAACCAGGCCACACAAGTTTCAGATAATTTGTTGGAAGATTGGATTTCTTATCACATAAAGGAAACAAAATAGAAGAAAAACTGGCCACTCTAAATAGCAGAAAAACTGGCCACACAAGTTTCACACATTTTATTTGAGGATTGGAGTTCTTATTGTGGCAGTAACTGCTCAACAGTTAGATCTCGGTTTGCTTTGTATGATTTACTGATAACAAAGGCCGTTTGATACAATTTTTTGCTGATTACAGATTTTCAGAATAAGTTAAAATATCGAATGTTTTACCAGGGTATTTTACTTCCATCTTTACATTTCTTTATATGGCTACTACAACCGGGGGTCGGTTTGAGCCTGAAGCAAAATAGAACGCCAGCTATTCCTGTCTTCTGCATGCTGGCGCCAATTGGAGACACCAAGTGTTTTTAGATCTTGTTGCACCTGGTTATTCCAACGGAATGTTTGGGCCGCCATTTTCTGCGTTGCCCATAAGTGGGTTCTTCCTTGTATGCCTTAAGAAACGGAGCGTTATTATCCATTCGCCAAACGTGCCCGAACCAGCGCATTCGTTGGACTTTAATGCCCTTGACTACATCTACAATGATTCGTCTGATATTTTCAAAGTCTATGTTTCAGCACCATAGAGCAGGACGGAGAAAAAAAGGATTTGTTCGTCCTTCGAGAGAGAACTTTACTTTTCAATTACCTACTAAGCCCAAAGTAACATCTACTGGCAAGAGGTATTCTCCGCTTGATTACTATGCTGAGTTCGTTGTCTGCTTTTTAAGTTCTGCAAAGGATCTGCTTACTGCTCGTGTGTGGTGACCAATGCTGTCAATGTCGTCAACATGTGCAAGAAGCATTGAAATTGACTTGAATTCAAATACAACGGTTTTAACGGCTGGTTGATGGTTGCATAATGATTCTCAGGCAGCAGTGCTTCTCAACCTTTCTATGCTTCTATGTTAACAGTAGTTAACATATCTGTGGGTATTATTGACATTCCTGTGGAACATACAACATTGAAGAAAAACTTTGAGTTGAGCATTGTATATAAGTATGGCAATACTAAATGATTGATGATTAACATCGAAAGCTTTAGAAATCGAATATTCTAGTTTTAAGATCATTGTAGAAATAGACCTTTCTAGATGGCAATGCAGTGTATATAAATAATTGGCCGTGAAAACACAAAACAGTCAGTTTAATTTGAAGCATCGTTAAGTAAAGACAAATTAACTGCTTTTAAGTGTGCTGTATATACTGTATATTATAATGTGTAATTTAAGTGTGTGTAATATAAACGTGTCTATGTGTATAAAACACAAAGCGACCATTTAAACTGTTGTTGTTGTACAGTTTAAATCTATAAAGAGTTGTTACTATTTTAAACTACTAAATTGCAATCAAATGTATCCGGTTTATTTAAAGAAAATAAACCACAGTTTTTAAAAGGTAAAAACGTAACAATACTTTTGTCGTAGATAATATCCGTGGTTTTAATTGTTGTTTCTTGCAATATCTTCTCCATTAGCAAATTCATGAAATCACACGATAAGATATCGCCTTGTCTAAAAACTCTCATTGTTTTAAAGAGGTCGGAGAAGCTTGCTCCTTTTTTTTGGTAATTTTTCAGCGTCATTATGTTTAACCGGGTCATCTTTGTAAGAACATCAAGCTCAACCATGCTGGTATAAAACTTTTCTCTTATCGGGCTATCGAACGCAGCTTTAAAGTCGACAAATAGATGGTGGGTGTCTATTAGTTTTTCTTTGGTCTCTTCCATGGTTTGACGTAGTGTGAATATCTGGTCTATGGTGGACTTACCAGGTCTAAAGCCGTACTGATACTTTCCTATCAGGTTGTTAGTGTATGGCTTCAATTCTTCACATATAATGCTAGAAAGTATGCAATGGGTTTAGACCATGATTTTTAAGACATCGTTTTTTCTTAATTCCCTTTTGAAGTTGCTCCTAGAAACATGTTGCCTGTATAGGAAGAATTTTCGTTGCATTCCTTTTTTGCAGTCAAGGTTGATTTTTATTGTTTAATCGGTTAATATTCTTTATTAAGCTTCAAAATCATGGAAACAATAAATCGGAACAAGAAGAAAAGATATCAGTATAAAGAGAAATATGAAAAATGACACGAAAAACACAAACCGAGTCTGTTTGCTTCTCTACACTGTTCGCCTACAAACAAAAAGAGACTTTGTAAAAATCATCATATAAAAACAGTGTTATAATTCGGTAGTTGATACAAAGGGTAGAGTCTCCTTTCTTGTGAATAGGGCAGAGTACACTGAGTTTCCATTAATCTGGCATACATTCTTGAGACCATATTTTGCACAAGAGTCGGTGCTTGCGGCTTACCAACTTTTCGCCTCCGTTTTAAATAGCTCAGCGGGCAAGACATCGGCGCCAGTAGCTTTATTATTCTTCAACCGGGCTATAGCTGTTTGTACTTCAATATAGTCGGGCGGTATGTCGAATGCATCTTCCACAGCCTCAGAGTGCTTGCGCATCCGTTACTAGATTCCCATTGGCATTTCTACAAGAAGACCCTCCGTATTTAAATCTTTCAGTCTGACGCCTTATTTTTTTAAAAAAATTCTGGTTTTCATTCCTGACATAGTGCATCTCAAGTTCTTCACACTCACGCCTTTCTTGTTCTTGTTTCTTCCATCTGAACAGGCGACGCTCATCCTTTCTTTTCTCCCTTTACAACTTGGTCGCAGCACTCCTTTCGAAATGCGTACCAACTGGCTGGATGGTTGCTCGGTATGCATTATTTTTCTCTGCAGTGTCATCGCGACAAGCCTGTCTATACCATTGGTTCCTTCGAGGCCGATCGTATCTTTTTTCTTTCACTCAGTTAAATAATCGACGTTGGCATAATTTGAACGAAAATATTGTAGATTAAGAACAATATAATTTCTTGTTTGACAATTTGGAACTATGATTTCGATTTTTCGAAATAGGAATTCCGAATTATGCACGATTAATTAAATTAATGATGAATGAGAAATTCATATACATATATTCTCCTACTTTTTAGAGTAGGGAGTATAATAAGTGTTAACCGACTTTCATATGATCCCAGCAAAACTTTTGTGTAGTTATTTTGGTAAGGGCATCTAGGTACCACACTATGTACTTCTTTTTATACAGGTTGGTAATAACCCTTTGCATTTAGCACAGTATCACTGACAAGATAGCTGTATTACCATTAATTTATTATATTAATTTATGTGATTATGTTAAAACCATTGTTAACTTACGCTAAAATTACTCTTACATGAGGCAGTGAGACTTTCAAACACAAAAATCTATCGAGCATGCCGGTTCGATTCCCACAATAAGCTATTTTTTATGTTTTTTTAAGCTACATATTCTTGGCGTAAATTTAAGTATTTAAATATTCCTGGGGTAAATGTAAGTAGATTTGTAAGCGAGACGTAGGCATTTTTTCAATTCGTGAACAGAAATCACTAGTGTTTCAGTCAAATAATAAGTAGTTAGCACTAAGCTCTAATATTACTTGCTGACTTACAAGGTAAGTAAAGTTTCTGCTGGGATGGTAGATTAATGTTAGGATTCCATTTGAGTTTGCAGATACAAAATGAAGGAACTGTGGGTCATAGACATGAAATTCTAAATTTGGTCTCACAAGTGACGTTAACAATTGCTTTGAGACATAGATATCATAAAATTCTTTTCCCCAGCGTTTCATGAAATCTATTATTCTTTGGCCTTATTAGAAGACGTAGTTTTCGAAATGTGAGAGTTAAAACTTAATTTATTATCAAATAATACCTGTAGATCAAGAAATATGTCAATTTTAATCTACAGAGTATAGCACTTCGTCTGTAGAATGTAATTTGTTTACATTTTTTAAATTGAGATCCCTTAAATTCATATTACACAATTGCCTAAAATTATTCACATCTACTTGAAGTAGAGATCATTGGTTAGACTGGTTTAAGCTAACAAAGAGCTTTACATAATCGGCATACATTAATATTTTGGAACTCTTAATGCAAGATGGAAGATTATTAATGAATATTGGATATAATTCTGGATCGAAATGGCTACCTGAAGGGACTTCAGATATAACTGGAATTGATTTCGATTTATAGTCTCGCAACAAAACACACTGACATTTGTTTTTAAGATACGTGAAGTCTATGTAAAAAATACAGTTGAAAGTCCAAGTTTGTCTAATGATATAGTAGAAGGCCATAATTCACTGTCTTCCAAAATAATACGTACTCATATTACCACTTATAACACAATTTTTCACTTTATTTAAACTTTTGTAAGACACCTGTTCAAAATGTTTAATATACAACTGGAAGTATCAGTTGTTGTAGTTTGGCGGCTGTAACAACCCAGCAGTATTACAAGTTGTCAATATATCCCTTATAGACTGAAATTTTCACTAGCTTCTGATTACTTGACTGACTATTTATATATTTTTGGGCCATTTGACACATGTGTGCTGTTTGCCTGCAGATTTGTGGTTACTTTTTACATCCCAGGTAATGTAGTGTGAAGTCAATAGTCATTTTAGAAAGTAGTTAATTTAACCACCAGAAGTAATCTATTGGAGTGTGAATTGTCACTTAGGGTCCCTTTGTAACCTGAATGTGTAGTGTTTAATTTTATTTATATTTCCACTGCACTTTGGAAATAAGCCATTTTACTTACTAAAAAGTATATAATGCTTGATTTTTTATCATTTTACCGCCCCTTATATGACGAATCTATAGCTATTTCAAAATTCTTATTATATTTCTATTTACGTAGCAATATATGCATCTAGTATATACATCTATTAAGAAACTTGGATGTAACAAGCACCGCAACAATCAAGGACCAAAATGGCACGCCACTCAGAGCACCGGACCAACAACTTTTGCCAGAAGCAAACACAAACGCTATAGTCTACCAACCTCTGTCTGCCCGACGAAACCAACGCAGAATATTTCCGCATACTCGCCTACAGTCCTGGAAATACAATTATACCTGGAGAAGCTAAAAAACGGCATATCTGCAACATCTCAAATAGGGCGCTCCGATATTAAAGGTGTGGGAAGAAACAAGAGACATCATGGATTCCAAAGAAGGACGATTTAAGTGAATTCATAAACTTTAGAGGCGTAACCCTATTAAATGCCATCTCCAAACAAATGGCAACGATTCTACTAGAACGCATTCAACCATCAGTAGAATCTGTACTTCGCAATGCACAAGCAGGATTGTGAACTGGTAGATCCTGTGCAGACCACATTAATTCTCTACGTATCATCGTTGTTCAAATGTCTAATCTGTTTTAGATTTAACAAAAACCAATTTAAATAAAACGCACTAATATTAGCCAATACTTACACCCACTGTGCCCCATGCATAGTTCCACATGTATGGTTAATGCAAACAAAATCAACACAAATAAATACAACACATATGGGGTAGTATGTTGTACATATCAATGTATGTATGTATGTTTGTGGATGCATGTATATTTCATGCCTTCCCGGAGATCTGTTGCAGTCTGCACCAAAATGTGCTTAAGTAAAAAAATAAAAAAAACAAAATAAAACCGTGCAACAAGCTTATTGTTACTAAAAACACATACAAACTCATGTAAGTCATGACACAACTTCTACTACTTGTTTATCGGTAGTATAAAAATAATACAACACCATGTAAAATGTATATGTACTTATACGAGTAAGTATTTGTAGTAGTATATATTTGAATGTGCAACAACCACAAATTGTATATACTTTTTTCACATTTATCTCCCACATAAATGTTATCAACTCTCTGCTACTAATACTGCCACATCTGCACATTACAATGTAGTTTAGTCGTGGAGCTATATATGAGAATATAAGTATGTGTGTTGCATGAATGCGTGGCAAGTAATGTGTGTATGTGCGAGCTTGGTTACTATACGTACATATGTATATTGGTTTATTGAAGAAGGTAATTTTGTTTAGTTAAATTTACTGGGCTTATTTGCCTACACAAACTTAGATTTAAGATCAAAAGAAGCTATCATGATTTGAGATAGAATTAAGATGGTAGAGAAAATTGTGGATGTGCAAATTGTGGATGTGCAAATTTTTTTTTTTTTTTTTTTTTTTCTTGGACCAGCACTCAGGGGATGACCCCTACTCATGCAAAGCATTGTGTTGGAACTAGGAAAATAGGTTATGGGAGGGAGGATAGAGGGAGTAGTGTTTGTGGACATTTGATTTGAATTTTCCTATATTGAAAGTGACAGGAAAGACTTCAGGAGGAAGCTTATTCCACATACGGACAGTACGGCTAAAGAACGAATTTTCCCTGTAATGTGTTGTGCGATCCACTGTCCAGTCGACAACGAATTGGTGAGCCCTTGCCGAAGAACGTGTGTTGCGAAAAAAACTACGGGTTTCGGGAACAAGTTCCCTAATTTCAGCAGAACACATACCATTGTAGTATCGGTAGAACAGTGAAACACAACCCACATTGCGTCGATGTTCCAGTGGGTCAATAGAGCTGGATACCCTACTGTCACCGATGAGCACCTTCGCCCTCTCCTGTACGCGGTCGAGTAACTCCAAAATAGACTTCGAAGCACCGGCCCACACATGAGAGTTGTATTCCATTTTCGGTCGGATATAAGTGGTGTAAATAGTAAGGAGATCAGATGAAGTGAAATATGTCTTACACCGTTTTAGAAAACCGAGGCACTTAAATGCTTCTTTCGACACTCGAAAAATGTGTTTTGTCCAGCGGACATCGCACTGAATACTCATGCCTAGAACATCAAGAGCTTCTGATTCCTTAATATTTATACCACCCATAGAAACAGATGGAGCAACATGATCTGTTGTGCGTTTGTGTGTCAACATACAACATTGAGTCTTGCGTGCATTGAAATCGACTCTATTCGCACAACCCCATTTAGAGATTATCATAAGATCTTGGTTAAGCGTATCATTCATGTTTTGCCTCATTGCCCCAATCTCCGAAAGGCTTGGCCTATAGTTGAATGAATATGAATGGCAAATGTTGCTGTCATCTGCAAAAGAATAGATAGGGTTGGAAGTTTGACATAGAAGGTCGTTTATAAAGATAAGAAATAGAGTAGGAGAAAGGACGGAGCCTTGCGGTACCCCTAAATTGATCTTGAACTCGTTTGATGAGATTCCATCTATAACAACTCGTATAGTGCGATCTCTGAGAAAGCTCGATATAAATCGAGAGAAGTTATTACCGACACCAAAAGCAATAAGTTTTGCTAAAAGCGCACCATGCCATACTCTATCAAACGCTTTAGAAATATCTAGAGCCACCACTTTACTTTCGCCAAAACGGTGTATGGAACGACACCATTTTTCCGATAGGAAGGCTAGTAAGTCTCCCGTAGAGCGTCCTCTACGAAAGCCATACTGCCGGTCGCTGAGTAAATTGTTGAACTCCAAATGTTTCACAAGATGGTGGTTAACCATACTTTCCATAACTTTGGAAAGTGCAGAACAAATTGCTATTGGGCGATAATTTTCAGGGTTGTTTGCCTCTCCCTTTTTAGGAATTGGCGTTACATTAGCAACCTTCCAACATACTGGAAATTTGCCGGCACGGTATAAAGTGCTGAAAAGGTTAGCTAATGGACGAGCTAGCGTCGAAGAACACTGCTTCAAGACCAGTGCTGGTATACCATCAGGCCCAGGAGACTTATTTATGTTGAGATCCGCTAAAACCTTTTTAACTGCTCGAGCCCGAAAGAATATATTCGGCATAGTAACTGATACTCTTTCGAGCTCGGGTAGTGGTTGATTGCTTTCCGGTAAGTTCGAATTATTTGCAAATAATTCAGCCAAAAGGTTAGCTTTATCAACCGGGTCAGTGAATGATTGGCCATCCCTTAAAAGAGTAGGAATTGATGAACTAGCATTATCCTTAATTCTTTTAACGAATGACCAAAAGCTTTTACTGCCCCGGGGAGCAGTAAGAACTTTGGCTCGGAGGCGCTGCTCGTGTAGAGATTTTTCACGCCTCAGCACTTTGGCACACGAAGATCTCGCCCTTTTGCGTAGCGAATCAGTTTCGGCATTTTTGTCATCACGCCAGATTCTGAATGCTTCCTCTCTAGATCTGATTGCAATTTTGCACTTCTGATTAAACCAGGATTTTTCCATAGTTTTAATCGAAATTTTCTTTGATGGAATGAAGGTTTTCATCCCCATCATAATTATGTTTTCGACCATTTTCGCCATGGCATTGACACTATTGTCTAAGAAACAGAGTTTCCAATTAAAATGCCGAAAGAACTCATTGAGCTCAGCCCAACGAGCCTTTTCGTAAATAAAAGCTGAACGTTTCGTAGCTGGTCGTGAAACGTTACGAAGTTCAGAGAGCGAAAAGGAGGCGGAAATAGTACAATGATCTGAATTACCGAGAGGTGCAAAAACATCTACTTCATACTTGTCAGGGTGTGAAGTTAGAAAAAGGTCGAGGGTGTTATTTTGGTGCCCATCAACGCATGAAATATGCGTTGGTTCATTCACTAATTGCGCAAGGTGGTTGTGCGCCGCGAATAGTTCAACATATTGGCCTTCTGTAGTTGTGTGACTTGAATGGTGAAGCCAAGAAGAGTTGTGAACATTAAAATCACCAGCAATAACAATTTCACTGTTAGGACAACTCTCAAGAATCTTCGATATGGAATCGGAAAGGGCATCGAAGCTAGATATAGTAATATCCCTTCCCGCGTTTGGACTTCTATATAGAAACCCGAAGTGCAAACAGTGTGCCCTGATTTTGAACTTAACCCATAGACAGTTAAATTCTACATCATATGTACCTAATGATTGCTGGTACTGGTACACAACTTCATTGCGTATGTACATGGCAATGCCCCGATGGAAGTTAAAAAGCGATAGAAAGTGATACCCAGGTATCTGAAAATCCTGTGGATCAGCATTTTCGGATACCTGTGTTTCACATAAGGCGAAAACATCCGGCCGATGGAGACAAACATGAGCATAAACGGAGAAAAAATTCGATCGTAACCCCCGTATATTGCAAAAGTCTATCCGGAAACTACCTGTCATTTCAATATATAGAAAATTCAAATAAAGTGTCTATTTTTATGATATAAGTAACAATAATATTATTTGCTGTTAGTAAGACTCGTTTAGTGACCAGTGTTATACCTTCGTCACCAAACAGTCAAACAACAATTAATACAATTATACCAATATCATAAAAATTGAAAGATGTAAGGACAATTAGGACGGGGAAATAGTTACACAATGACGAGAGGCCATAAAAGCCCTGATCTGGTCATTGCGACAGAGAAACGGCCCGTAGTGCCAACACTATTGCTATTGTGTTAACACTGTTCTCTGAGAGGATGTTTTGTTGCTTGTTTATTGTTTTTCTCTGGTTGTTGTTTGTGGATTTTAACGGTTTATTTTCTTGATTTTTAATGTGGATTTGTTTTGAAATTGTTTTGGTTAGTTGTTTTATTGTTGTTTTATTGTTATTATTTATTTTTGTTTCTAGTTGTGTTTGCATATTTTTGACATGTTTTTGTTGTATGGTGTTTAGTATTATTGTTTTGTTTATTTTTTTTAATAAGTATGTATTTAATTTTTGTAGCTTTGTTTTTTAATTTTATTATTTTAATTTATTTATTTGGAGACGACACTCGACGCGGACACATAAGAACATAAGTACATATTTTTAATATTGAACGGATCACGACATTTATTTGCGGACAGAATAAAAATGCGTGTAGACGCGACGGACGACAGAACAGTAACCATGTATATGTTTGTGACAACCATTTATATGATGAATAATTTTATCATAATATGTTGTTCTCAAATTATGATATGAGAGCATCATAATATGGTAAGTCCTTCATCATATAAATGGTTGTCACAAACATATACATGGTTACTGTAACCATATATATGGTTGAAATATTCATGTGAATCGTAAATTAACCATATTATTGTTACCACAATCATATATATAGTTACTGTGACTATAATATTGTTAAAAATTTTGAAATTGTTACAGTAACCATGCACAAATTTGAAATGGTTACAGTAACAATGTACAACTATATTTTTTTTCTGCGTGTAGTTAAAGAGCTGCAGATGCTCAGTATGTTGAATTACTCGCCGCTTGCTTAATAAGTGAATGAACCAAAGCTATTTCAAGGACACCATTCTAACTCTATTGACCTTTTTCTCACTTCAAGTGAGGAAATTATATGAGAAATATGAAATGAATGTTCCTAAACTTCTTGTTATTTTGGATCACTCTACCATATCGGTCTCCTTTTCGCTTTCCGAACTTTGGAACGTTCCAAGGACAACTATGAAACGTTGAACTATTGTCTAAGAAAAGGCCTGTTATGCAGAGTCCAGAATTTTATTTATATGAATACTGTGTGCCTTGGATAGAAATATCAATGCCATGATGAACATTGTTGAGGACAAGATCAAGCTGTTGATGAAAACTTTCGCTTCATTAATTTAATCCTTGATTCTAGACAACAATCTTGATTTAATCAGATGTGAACAATTGCAACATGATCCAGAGAGGATGTACTCTAAACTCAAAAAGGCGAGACTTTTGTTTTTACTACACCTCAAGGCAGTAAAGATTTCTAGTCCTTCGTAAAAATATCAATTATGATACGACCGAATCTCGACATTAATAAGTATTTTGGAACAGTTGGCATAGCTAACAGCACTAGTCCTAAAAGAGTGCTATTTAATGCTGGCTCAGCCATTAGCTAACCTTTTCCAGTTTTCATACGATGCCGGAGAATTTCTTGTATGTTGGAAGGTTGCTAAAGTAACACCAATTTTTAAAAAGGAAGGGCCCAATAAGCCTAAAAATTATCGTGCAATAGCAATTTCTGCTGAACTTTCTGAAAAACTATCAAATATGGTTAATTATTTGAAGTTCAACAACTTACCTTGCGAAGTATTTATGAGCACTTTATATGGATATGAATCAGTATTTGTTTTTACTCTGATCTAAGCTAGTGGTAGTTACGTCTGTGCCACTGTATTTTTATAAAAATCTCGCATACAGGGTACCGAGTTGAGGACTTTATATACTTCGTTTAATTAATGGCGAACTGATCAACTTCCACAGCTATTCTCTTTTTCATTTCATCGGCACAAATCGTCGGTTTCATAAAGAATGCCGGCATTCGCAAGAAACTCATAGTCGAAAGTGATGAGTATGGGTTGAGGATAGCCGGTTATATCCTCAACCCACACTCAGGGTACTTGAATAAGGACTATATCTACTTCTCATAATGAACAGAGAACTCATAGAACAACATAAGTATTTACAAATCGCAGGTATCATGAAGAACGCCGGGATTTGCAAGTACATATCTCAAAGTCGAAAGTCCTTCTCTGGTTAAACATGAAGTTTTATCTTCTCTCATTAACCGACTCATTCATATAGTATTCATGCTATGTTTCTACTTATTACCAGAAAATATTCTCTCATCTCCATTATATACTATCAGCACGATAAGTTAGTGTCTTCATACAATATTATTTTGATTGGTCTCCAGCTACACCGAACCTTATTACCTTGCATTTGCATGTTGATAAGAAATACATTGCTTAAATAACTAAAACACTTCAGCAGACCACTCTGGGATTGCGGATTGTCGTCATCTATGTAGAAATCCATGACTTAAATCAAATGTATTATGTTGACCCAATATAAATATTATCCTTCGATCAGAACTCAACCAGTCTGCAGATAAACACTGACTTTTGACGCCCAAAGACTATTAGCTTCACTTTGCCCTGGTACCATCTTGCGTTGACATGCTTCGCCTTCAACATACTCCATGCATTCTTGGGTTGGCTGCACCTGTATCCTACGTGTTGATAAAACTAAACCATTAACATTTTTGGGGTAAGTAAAGTGGTTGCTCTGGATATTTACATTTGACAGAGTCTGCTTCTGGTGCGGTTAATAACTTCTCTCGATTCATTTCTAGTGATCTCAGAAATATACGAGTTGTTTCAGATGGGATCTCATCATATAAATCCAAGATTGGATTAGGGTATTGCAAGGTTCCGTCATTTCTCTTACTTAGTTTCTTATTTTCCAACATCAGACTTCCTAGTCCATCAGAGGAGATAAACTTTTGCTATTCTTATTCATTCAATTGAAGACCGAACCAATCGGAGATTGGCGCACTGAAGTAAAACATGAATAATTATCTCAAACGTAATCTTGTGATAACCTCTTACTTGGATGTTGCATTGTGAAACACAGAAGAGCTTCATATACATTTGTGGATGGTGTAACTATTAAGCTATCAGAAGTTCTCGATGTTCATGAGAATATAGTGAGATACATGTTTCGAGTGTCGAAAGAAGTATTCAATTGCCTCGATTTTTTTGAAATGGTGTAGAAATTACGACATATATTTGAACAAAAATGGAACACAATTCACTTGGGAGAAGCTTAAAAATAGACATTGTCATTCTCTACCGTGTACAGGAGATTCTAATCGGTAAGAGTGCCAGTAATATCCAACTCAGTTGATTACTTGGAGCAAAGTCGCAATATGGATTGTATCTCACTGTTCTAACGATATTACAAAGGAAAGTGTTCTGCAGAAATAAGGGATCTTCTTTCCGATACCCGTTGGTTTTTAGGCAATCGACGACTTTCGACAGAACCTCATACAATTGTGGACTACAACACATTACATACGTTTTTCTTGTCCCATTCATCTAGAAAGGTTGGAGTTGAATATCCACAAACGCTACTCCTTCTTCCCGTAACATATTTTCGTTCTTCCTGCATACGTTTTTCCAGCAATTTATAATGTGGAAAAGTTCGAATTACGTATCAACAAACACTTCTTCCTCTGTCCACCTTTTCGTAACATATATTCCGAGTTCAACCAGAACCAATTTCAGCTTCAAACGTAGTTATTTGTATAGTGGAATTTTAGCCTCAATCTTTTATTGTTCAAATTAGGCTTCAATCGTAGTTCTATATAGTCCAAATTAAGCTTCAATTATAGTGCTTTATGTACACGAAAATTAGCTTCAATCGTAGTTCTTTGATCCCGAATAGGGATCTATGCCAACGCGGACTCTTCCCCCCTACTGATATCATACGGATATGCTCTGATGGCTCTAACAGGGGTTATAAGGTTGGTGGAGGCTTTTATATTGAAAACTTTGGAATAAAATCCTACTTTAGGCTACCTAACTTCTGTACTGTTCTTCAGGCGGAAATTACTGCCATTAAACGTGTATCCAACTGGCTGAGGTATTATCGAATATCTGGTGATATATGTATATTTACTGACAGCAAGGCTGCCGTAAACGGAATAGCGGGTGTATTTACGACAACTAGGTTAACCGAGGAATGCCGGATATCCCTAAATGAGATAGCGAGACATTCTAGGATAACGTTTATATGGGTCCCTGGACACGATGGAAATCAGGGTAATTATATAGCAGATGATATGGCCAAAAGGGGTGCGATGATGAGTGAGGAGGCAATCGACCCCTTTTCTGGTATTTCCCTTGTTAAATGCAAGATGGCTGTTCAGCAGAAACTATATGAGACTGCACAAAACAGGTGGACAAATGAACCTTCCTGTGCTACAGCGAGGTCGACTTGGCCCGTATATGATGCTAGCAGGACGAGTCTACTTATATATTACAGTCGTGAGCAAATAAGGCTAATTGTCTACCTTATTACAGGACACTGTTTAATCGGGACACATGCTAGAAGAATGAGCTTACGGTACAATGATTACTGTAGAAGCTGCCGTAATAAAGAAGAGGAAGATACTGTGTATCACCTTTTCTGCCAATATCCGGCTCTGACAAACCTGAGGGAACGCATCCTCGGATTTCCATTCTTATCATGTTTGGACGAGCTATCAAGGATGAATCTGAGAAGAATCTATTCCTTCATCCGGGAATCTGGCTGGTTTAATTTGGAGTCAACGGAAGTACTATAAATACCCTGATGACTACCCCTTGGGTATCACAATGGGATCAGATCTGAATGGACCCAAGTGAGCTGCTTGAGGAGCGGCTGCCCATGGAACCTAATCTAACCTAGTTCTTCGAATATTTGAATTTTAGCTTTAATCTTAGTTTTTCATATAGTTGAGTTTTAGCTTCCTTTAGGGTCCACAAATATTCTGTTTCTATTCTCATTAGAAAACTAGCTAAACTTTTAGTGAAGCTGTAAATACAGCATTTCATTCATAGTTTTGTTTGTATCCAAACTACAGAGAATATGCCTTAAATTATGCTCACAGCTCATCCAAGGATCACTGGATTCAATAGCCATGTATAGTTCGTATCTATCAAATCAATCAGTTTAACGATCAGTATTACAACATCGTTATTGAGACAAAGTGTCCAAGATTTACGGGGGTAATAGCCGCGAATACCTATCCTCACGGTGCTCTTAACACTAGATAAAATCAATGCGTCTATCACCGCCATTATGTGACTTACAAGGAATACACAATTGGAAACTTTTCGTACATTGAATGCACAGATCAATGCACAAACCCTTTTCTCGAAGCTCGGGCTATCTTACCCCTGTCATCGTGGCTAGCTAATCAATTATCAAAGCAGTAACATCTGGCCTGGTAAACCAGTCCGATATATGATGTCTGATATCAAAATCTCCCAGCCAATAAATTAAAGTGTGCGGATCTGACTCCACAAATAGTAAGCCTTAACTAAGAACCAGGACAATTATCAAAATAGTAACATTCCAATATATGATCTCTGACATCAAAAGCTCCCAGCCGATAAGTGAAAATGTGCGATTCAGACTCCATACACAATAAATCTCGACTGAGCACCAAGCCCAACAGTATATCATGAATGTCACCACTCCAATACGTTTCCTGAGCACTGAGACAATTGCTATCTGCTGCTCTTAATGGTCTTGTTGTTTCAGTAACAGCACCTAGCAAGATACTATTGGTTGCCTGAAGTTTGTTACTATTACAAACATCAGTCATTTACCCAACAATATTCTACATGTTTTGGGTTTTAAACCACTACCACCATGTGCTCACCTAAGAGACCTCACCATCGATTTAACCGGACAAGTCCTGGGGCTCAATAAATTCCAGTGGTTCTAGATAAAGACTCTAGTCAGCTGCGAATTTAAAACTATTAAATTCTTATCAGGAATGAAGTCCATGCACCTATGAAGCTCCGGAGTCCCCCCATGTATTCCCATGAGTCATAACATCAAGGTGTGGAGTTTCACCAACATGTCCAAACATGCCGCAGGTGGTAATCGTTATTGAGACATAAAGGTATTCCAAATAAAGGTCTTTCCACATTTCTGTTGCTCAATAAGTTATTGAGACATAAAAGTTTTCCAAATGAAGGAAATTATTGTATTCCCAGGGTTGTCAGTATCTTTTTACGCTGAATTCCTATACTGTTACCAATATTGCACGGAAATAACTTTTAATTAACGCCAATAGTGGTTTAAAACAACCAACAATGAGGAATAAGAGAACAAATTTTCATTCCCTGATTATATTCTGGCAACAACTCATATACTTTCACATACATACCTACATGCATATTGGTTGTTATTTTAGTATTTGTTTGAGTCATGTTGTAGTTGAGTTTTTGTTTAACGACTGACATTTGGGATTAAGCTTCATCATGTTGTTTTGTTTATTGTACCATATTTTTCTAGCAAATTATTTTTTTTTTAAATTTATTTATTCATCTTCTACTACAGCCACTACTCCTCACAATTGTTTTAATGTTTTGTTTTTCTGCTATTTTTATTTATTTTGTATCTCAGTGTCTATATGTGTTGCTTGGAATACTTGTATGTGTTGCAATGAGATTCATTAGCGAAATTTCAGCAACGTTCTGTATAATAAGCAACATCAGCAGTGTTAACAGCAATGGCAACAGTAGTGGTATTTTTTTTTTTTATATATTTTCCTATATGAAGATTTTTCTAGCAAGTCTACTGATTATATGGTTCTCTTTTTTATAAAACTCTTTCTGGTTTTCTGTTACATGTTGCCCTTTCTTTTAGCATAGTTGTGTATTTAAGTCTGGCAAAACAATACAGTGGCTAACAAACAATTGATTTTAATTAGAATTCACATAAGGGTTCCCTTGATATTTGGTTTGCATACAAGAAACAACAATATTTAAATAGTAAAAAAAATTGCAGAGCATTTCCGTTATTGTATTCCCTGTTTGATTTTGTTTTGTTTAAATAAAATATTCTTAGTAAATGAGCATAATTTATTGGAATACCAGACAATAGAGTAAATAATTGGAGTCAACAGACAAGATGTGACTGGCAATGCGGCAATAGGTTTCTGTATGTATTAGAATTTTGCAATTAATTCAAAATAGAAAAATTAGTTTTTGCTTAAAGTAACTACTTAACCAATATAGTGGATTTCAATTATCTCTACATAAGTAAATAAAAGAGTATAAATGATGATAATATATTGATTAGAACTCTATTCAAATGAAGATAGAGTCTCGATATTTGGATTGTGAATTCCTCTCTAGAAAACTAGATCCTTTAAAGGGAAACTTTTACTCTTTCGTTACTTTAGAATTTCAACATACAAAAAAGCAGAATTTGCGGTTGTTGTTGCATCGATGATATGTGATCTGATATTACAAATTATGAGACTTTTAACCCTGAAACTTATTGGTCAATATCTAGTTGCTCTGCTCATTCTAAAGTTATGAAAAGGATAATGTACTAACATTTTGTTGAATATTTGAAGTCCAACAGTTTACAATTTACAGTCAAACAACAGTGTAGCTATCCTAAGCAACACTTAACGGGACACTTGCTAGCTTTCTTCTAGGTAATATGGAATCGTTTCATTCATAGTTTTTGGCGACAGTAAATTGGTTCTCGTTATGCCCAAGGAAGTCGAAACTTATTGGCTTTGGTGATCTAGAACTAACTGTCTAGTCATGAGGTCAGTCAACATTTAGTGCATCTTAAAAAAGCACTTGATGGCTCACGAGCCTCGGGGGAGAAGTCAACAGAATCCATGGATGATTTATGCATAACAGCTTCACTCTAGAGTCTATAATGAGTGCAAGATACTTTAAACTTTCAGACAACCTAAGTTCCACTCTATGGACGAGATATGTTTTCCCAGGATTCACAGTAAGGCCACTCTCAACGCTTTAGCGATTCGAATTTCATGCCAGCAAAAAGTCATATGGGGAAAGTTTTACTTTACTTCTTTAATTTGAAAAAAAAGTGACGCTGAAGCACACCGATTGCACACCAAAGCTTACGGGGAATGTGTTTTATCGACTTGAATATGCGAATGATGGATTGTGCGGTTCAGAAGTGGTAATTTTGTCAGAGACAAATATCGCCCAGGACAAATATCGCCCAGGCCAGCCAAAAAAGTATGAAGATTTTGAATTGGAGGCATTACTCCATGAAGATTGTTGCCAAACCAAACGAGAGCTTAGCAGCAATTTCAAAATGTTTGCATGCAGCAGGATTCATGCAAAAACAAGGAAATCGGGTACCGTACGAACTAAAGCCGAGACATCTCGAAAGACGATTTTGCATGTCCAAAATGATGCTTGAACGCTATAAAAATGGATTACAATAACCTGAAGCGTTATAGATCGTATGTGATGCCCAGCCATCCAGCCGAATCGATACCAAAGCCAAATATCCATGTTATGATTATCAAAAATCCACAAAATGTCACTGATTGGACCATAACTCTTCGAAAATGAGGTTTGTAGAGCAGAGACTGTTATTGGTGTTCAATTTGGCGTCATGAGAACTGAGTTCTTTCCGGCTAAATTGGCTGCAAAATTTCGGTACCAGCAAATACGTGGAGGATATTATTCCATACATAACCCTTCTTTATGATTCTGTAACAAAATAGCAATATAAAGAAAACGAACTGTATTCTCTATTTACATTGCTTAAATTCTGGAGCAATATATCATTATTCATTGCAAATAATGAAAATAAATATAAGCAAAAAAATTATAGAAAATATAGTGCAAAATCACTTGAATTCCCATTGTGTATAAATTTAAAAGAAACTAACTAGCTTTGTTCTTTAACAAAAAACTGCTAACATACACAAAAATATTCATCAAAAGGTTGCAATGTTACCCAAATATGTACTCGTATGAATTTCCCTACTTGCAATTACATTCATCTAACTCTGCCAAAAAAAGAAAAGTATCAGAAAAGAAAATAAGAACTAATAAAACTTTAATTCAATTTCATTTCAATATGTTTAAATTGTTCATATAATCAAACATACTTATTTTAACAAACAATTCATTTAGTCAATGATGATGTTGATGACGATTATACTGATGAATATGATGAATAAATACGTTCTTGACTTAAACCATCCAAAAAGTAAAAAAAAATAAATAAAACGAATAGAATTATATTCGTAAAGGGAAAACAAAAAGCATTTCAACAAAAGCAATGATTATATGAAAACGAGATGAAACTTCAAGTGTATGTATGCGGTACGCATCGACATATTGTATAAAAACAGCAGTAAAGCAAAACCATTTAACACACTCAGACAGGATAATTTGTGAAGGAAAAAAAAAATCAGTAAATCTCTATTATTACATTATAAAGGGGGCCCATATTTTAACTAAGAATTTTTAACAAAAATTTTGTCTATATCATTTAAGGTCCTTGCTAATGGCCCAAAGAAGGTGACTTTTATATTGAAAGAATGGCGGGCATTCCATATAAGGACTCTAGGTGTACCAGGTATTCACTTCGCGGATAAACTGGCAAAACGGGGATTTCGCTCTAAAACTCGAATGTATCTACTTGTCGGTGTAACGAGATGGTCAAATGATAAGAGGCTTCATTCGTGCAACTGAATGGTTTGTTGAAGGACCCATGTGCTACACTATTAGTTAAAAATAAGTTAAGGGTTTTTTTGCATTTTAAGTTAATATTTATTTTAAATTTGAGTTTCATGAATCCCTACCACCCTAATATTATATACAAAATACTTACATGTAGTACGTACTTACATATTAACATATCATACAAAACTGTGTATTTGTGTTTGTTGGTACAACTGAACTGAATCTGTAAGTTTGAACAAATCAAATTTTTACACACACTCACACACTCAATTACTTATATACACCCTGCAGTTTTAAAGCAACAATTTCCAACTTTGCTATTTAGGCTAGTCTAAGGGTCTTTTGTATTCATGTTTCTTATTGGAAAACATAGGGAAAGGGAAATTGCGCAAAACTGGTCACGTGACTAGTTCCTGGGTATTAGAGAGTGGTTCAAACACTTTATGGGAAGAGGTCCAGTAAATGCGATATGATGTTGTGACCTAATTTAGTGACTTTTTTGCTTCAGGTTCCAGATTTAATCCTAGATATCTTTTTCACGGCTGGTTGCTATAATAGTGGACCTAGTTTTTGTTCTAAGAATTAAAAAACTAATCGAGAAGTTGTCTATTTTGTAATAAATTCAAACCAGTTTCTCTTCAATAATTCTGTCAGACATGCTTTCGAGAAGTTTCCTATTTAAATTAGCAAAATCCGTCCATAAATAATGGAGATATGAACAAAAATTCGAGACAACCTCTGAAAATTTTATAAAAAAAAGACAATGACAAAAAGACAAAATGACAAAAAAGCAACAAAACGTATGTTTGGATGTGTGTTGGTTTCATTGCTTTGCGCATTTTCGTTTCGTTTGGCGTTGTTGTTTTTATATCCTACACTTTCGTGAGAAGGGTTTATATAAGATTGTCATTTCGTTTGTAACTTCTACAATATAATCTGTTCGTCACCAATTAAATGTAAAATGTTTAAAAGTTTTCTTGATATATTTAGGATGATATACGCTGAAAGCTTCTGTATAGCCGAATATAGCACTCTTACTTGTTTTTTAATCACGTTAGCTTTTAAAACTATGTCAGATATTATATTTTCTAAATCATTAATTTCAATTGTTATTTTGGTCAAACTGGATAGCGAAAAAAGTACGTTAAAAAATAATTAAAACATTTAAAAAATCCTATATGAACTTTAAAAAAAAAATATAAAAAAAAAACTGAAGGTCCATCGTCACACTATTTAAAAAGCCATTAGACAGTATAAGGATGACTTGAGCATTGAAATGAAGCCTGGATCAGCAAGAAAAAAGTTCTAACAGATACTGGTAAAGCAAAAGAAGTGGAAAAACTCTTTGAAAGAGCATCGAACACATCTATCAAAGAAGCAGCTCGTAAAATTAAATGCTCTGATTCGTTTGTGAGCAGGGCCAAAGGTAATGCTGGGTTGAAGTCGTGTAAAGTTCAGAAAGTACTAGATCACAATGCGGTAAAGAAGTTAGAAGCAAAAGAACGAGCGAACAAATTGAGGTAAAATTTTATAAAAAAATACACCTGTTGTGTGATAGATGATGAAACTTATGTACTGCCAGACTTTTCACAACTTGAGGGTTAAGATTTGTATGTGACTGACGAGGTAATGCTTTTACCTTTCTTAAAACAGAACAGAGGACCTTCATATTTCTGGTCTGATATGGCATCATGCCACTATGCACAGTGGGGCAGAATCAAAAGTTTTTGGAAATAAATCTGGCATTTCTAAACGGCTGGCCCGATCGGGACGTGGGCGTTGCCAAGGAGTACTTGAGCTTAAGTTATTGAAATGGGCCCTACAAATGTTCCAGAAGCGGCGCTATGGAGTAGGATACCCTCGACATATACAATTTTTAAACACGTTCCATTTATTTATTTCCCATCCGATTTCAAAGCTTTTTATATTTTTGCTGTTTTTTGGTCGAAAAGGTGACTAAACTCTATTTTTATTTAAAAAAACTATCTTTAACAACGTATAACAATTTTATGTTTTTCTGTAAGGTTTATTTACGTAGAATATTTTGGTATAAAAAACATGTCCTATTTTTCGAATATGTAGCCCCTACGCTCTTCGGAATTTTTCCTATTTTTTATCAAATTATAAAGTTTGGGCCACATGTTCTAAAATTCCAAATCTGGGATCAGAAAACCGAATACTGCTTTAGTAACCTTGATGTGTTCCCTATGTAGGCCCAAAGTATTTTCTCAGTTTCAAAGGAAGTGTGGACCCTATGGGGATAATTGTAAAAAATACCATTTTTGGGATTTTCGCTCTAATTTTTAGGAATTGCGGGATTCCCTTAGATCTTTTGGCAAGTAGTTTTACAACCTGTTATTAACAATGACAAATTTAAAAATTTCATTGAGTTTTGTTGATAAATAAAGATTTTATTACATATTTATTGAGTCTCTAAAACTTAAATTTGTATCGAAACTTTAATAGGATAGCAAATATTAGTATCATTTTGATCCATATCTACTCCGATCTAAATTACACATAGATAAATTAATTTTACGTCTTACAAAAAAAAATTTCAAGTCAATATCTCAAATTGATTAAAAAATATACCGTTTTAAATCTCCGCCCTTCCAAAATATTGCACTTTATCCCCTGGAACATTTGTAGTGCCCATTTGAATATCTTAAACTCGAATACTCTTTGGATACCTGATCGAATCAGCCATTTAGAAATGTCATATTTATTTCCAAAAAATTTTGATTCTGCCCCACTGTGCTACGAAAAAAAGGCCCTTGAGTGGCAATCAAATAATAATGTTAATTTTGTACCAAGGGATACAAGTCCACCCAACTGTCCAGAATTTTGGCCTGTGAAAAGGTATTAGGCTGTTGTTAATAAAAATTTAAGAACACAGGAAAGGTATCCCAGGATATGTCCGATTTTAAGCGTAACGGAAACAACTACAAAATCTTTAATGGGAGGATTTCAGGAAGAAGTTTATAGATTTATAAATATGCCAATATTTGAATATTTAATGAATTTGTACAATATTTGAATAAATTTGCATATTTTTGAGAATAAAGTTTTAAGCATGAGTATGTTGATTAACTCAAACTTTGTGAGTATATATGAGTCTCGAAAACATTGTAATAAATATGAATGCGTATAACTACAAGAAATTTTAAGTGATGATTCAACTCTACTCAGTTTTTTACTACTCATTGCAGATCTGTAACTTGTATACAAACACTCTTACACAACGCAGCAGTTCTAGGAGACTGTCTTGAACTAGTGATTTCACCTATCATTTAGGTTGACAACTAGTTACAGAACTAGCTACGGCACTAGTTAGTTTAGCACGTGCATGTCCTAAGTAGGGGATCAATTGACCCTTTTGGATTGCAATGGGACTGTCTAATAACTGGTCCAAAGTTGTCAACGTATTGGATTCACATACCGGTTACACGTAATCAGTCACTTGAATAGCTACCTCACTAGTTACTTGATCCGCTACATAAGTAGTTATTTTAGCATGTACGGGTGCAAATTGGCGTCAAATAGACAGTTAAAAAGACATCTCATAGACAGTCTAATAACAGATTGCTTGTAAACAAATCTTCTATCGACAACTCTCAAATTGATTACTTCTGGTGAGTAAAATAACTACTTTTTAAAGTGTATAAATAAAAGTTTAAAATGACTACACTCTAGGTTACTTAGAGTCACCAAAGAAACAATTGCCTTCACGCTAGATTATAAGGAATGTTAGTATACTAAACCAAAAAAAAAAACTAAACTGTACGAGAATTATATCAACACAATTTGTATAAAAGCAATTTGTACGAATTACTCACAAAAAAGTGCAGTACGAAATAAACGTTTAAAGTAACTACACTCTAGATTACTTAGAGATACTTAAGTGACAGTTGACATCACGCTAGATTACCTGGGATGTATAGAGTAATTGACTTCACTCTGAACTAAAAACAGCAGAGAAGTTTCAAGTAACCCAAAATAAATAAATTGGAGTTAACCAAGTGATCAGGCATTAGTGACAATTACTGTTTATAAGGAAAACTGCTGGGAAGTAACACAATCTGTCGAATTTTAGTTGAAGTGTGAGAAAAAAACAAACACTAACAGAAAAACAAAGAAATTGTTTGGTTATAAAATGCAAATCAAAACCATATTGTACAAATACTCACTTAAATATACAAAATTACTACTGAATTGTAAAAGAGATGTTTTCGAAAGAGATCCGAGAAGCTTTATTTTATATATTTAAAGTGTGGCAATAAGAAAATCATACAGTTTTTTTTAATTTATTAAATTTTACATTTCAAATGTTTTGTTTCTTCTCTCAATTATTTAGCCAAAATTATAAAATACAGAGAAATCGATAAAATGTTTTTTAATTCGAGAATAATAAATCTTAATTGTTATGGAGTAAAATGGTTTATCTACGTAGAAGATCGAAATTTTTTGTGTTGGTGAAAGAATGGTAAATAAAGAGTCAATCGAAATGCAAAGGCCATTAAAATACCTTTTTGTTGATACACATTAATGTAAGTCGATACACAACCATTTGTTAGTGGCCTCCTAAAAATGAATTTTGATCTGAGGAGGATTTCCAAAATATTTAATTTTTAGCAACAAAAAAATTTCAGTATTTTTTAACTATGTGGGATTTACATTAGATAGCATATCTTTTGAACGAGGTTTTTGTTATTAATAACTTGTATTTTATTTTGATGGGTACATATCTGTCATTCATTCCCACTAAGTTATTGAACATTATAGTTAAAGGAAAATTTGTCCCAAGGAAGAGCCTATTGAATTTGGCTAGAATCGGTCCATTATTTCTTCCAGCGCCCATACGATTGCCCTATATCAAAATAGTTAAGGTTGCCATATAAAAAGAGAACTGTTTATAATCGTCTTCTCGGTGTTGCGTATCATATAGTCGGGCTTTAAAGACTATACTTTCTTAATTGTTTTTTTTTTTAATGAAATTTGACCACATTTTTTTCATTCGTTCTTTCACTTCTAATTTCTTTACCTCATTGCGTTCTGTAACTTTTTGAACTTGTTACGACTTGTACCCAGTACTAACTCTGGCTCTGCACACAAAAGAATCAGAGCCTTTAACTTTACGAGTTGCTTTTCTGATAAAAGTGTTAGCTGCTTCTTTGACTTTTTTTGCCTTTCCATTTTTTCTTCCTGAACCAGGTTTTCTTACAATGTTCAAGTCTTCCTTATACTGCTTAATGTCTTATGAAACAGTGTGACGATGAATGTTCAGATATTTTGCTATTTTTTTGAAAGTCCATATTGGAGTTTTTTTGAAAAGTTTTAATAACTTTTTTACGTACTTTTATTTCGGTGATCATTGTGACGGATATCACAGCTGAAAATTAGTGATTTAGAAAAGATAATATCTCAATATTTTTAAAAGCCAAAGTGATAAAAAAACAATAATTTGAAAAAATTATAAAAAAACTTATAAATCAAAAAATTACTCATAATAACCACATATACAAATGTTGTTTTAATTTTCACATACTCAGCGGGAAAAAATTCTAGGTTTTCACTTTGTAGGCCTTCTAAAAGACCTGTTTACACATTCTAAAAGATGCGATACTCATTATATTCTGCTTTCTCGCAGAAGACGTTCTAGAAGGGCTATGCTTCTCCGTTTAACAAATTTCATACACACACAGAGAAAACAGATTCATGATAGCAACCGAATTTGTTGTCAATCGAATGACTCGGTTGTACACATAGAATTTTTCGGTTCTATCAACAGAAAGTCAGTTGATAAAGAAGAATTTCGGTTGAAACATCCAAACTTTTGTTACCTCTTCCAACATTTTGTAGCCACAACTGTACAATTCGGTCACTATGGTAGAATCATTCGATTGGCAACAAATTTGGTTGCTATCACGAATGTGTTTTCTCTGTGCAGTCAAAATTGCATTGCAAAATAAGGTCTAATAAGCCTTTGTTTAATATCCAAACATCATTGGTTTTGCAATTATTACTATATGTTCTCTCTCTATAAAACTATTTATTTTGTTCTCTTTATTATAAACTGTTACATGAAACCAGAAGAAGTTGCAAAATCTTTAAAATAATTTAGTCGTTTATAACATTTGATACTGCGAAGTTCGCGTGAAGGAGTTTTTTATATATAAGACTACACACGTGATATTTTAAAGTCTATTCTTTAGGTTTTATGCTGAATTCATTAAGAATATTTTCTTGATTCAACAGGCCTTCAATTCGACTTTAGTTTTCAGGGTTTTTAATAGATATTAACATTCTGTGAGGAATTACGTTGTAGGTCTCCTTATAGGCTTTTATAGAAAGACCTTCTTCTTCTTCTCTCAGCCCTCTAACAGCAGCGAGTATGTAAGGCCTTGGCTCGCAATGACACGCCGTGTAAAATTTAAATGATTTTGCAATGCGGCTGGGTGTTCTTCCATCTGCAAAATAAGGCATTAAGGAAGGCATCTTTACTCTGAGAGTTTTCTTCTACTAATACATTCTCACAACTTTGGTATTTGACAACTGAGTTAGGTCTTTGACAGGATAGTTTCCGATCTATGTCTATTTATCTGTGTTTAGAGGTTGCACATTTTATTTGAAGTTTCGAGTTTTAAATCAAAGTAGCAATAGGGTTCGTTCTTGCGAATTTCGTTGATTTATTTTTACAGACAGACGGAAGGATGGATATCAGTATATGGAAGTGAATCTGACTCGATTTGTATAATTTACAAATATAACAACAGGAAGGCTATACGTCTATAAGTAAGTGCTTTTATTGTTATTAAGTCCTAATCTTTTTAGCTACTAACCATAATGAACAACACCATTGCATACTTGTTACTCTATACAGATGTGTAATATACATTTATATGTACATTTACTTTCGTGTGTTGCCAAATAAATGTAGGTATATATTACCTATATTATTCAATTTAATTTACTTATATTAAGGTAATGTAAAAACCAGTCCGTCCTTTAACTGTCTGTCTGTCTCTTCATATAAAGTATGTATTAGGGTGACCTTTATTTAGCACTTTTGCAATTTTCAATGCTCCCAACTTCTAAAACTGGTCTCTGTAGTTTTGGAAAATTTTAAAACAAAACTTCAACCTCTAAACGTTATGCGATTTTGCTCCAATTTTCAGCATACATTTCTTAGACCTTTGGAAAAGTGTAAAAGAAACGCCACCCTAGTATGTAGGTATGTTTCAATGTGGTTTAGGATTTAGCATCTCTTTAAGATGATTGCAAGTATGTGTGCTTTTAAATAAACTCATGAGGTATGGGCGTATCGTTTAGTAACAAAGTGTGTACAACCATTTAATCCTTTATTTACGCGTTGCCATTTAGAAAACATTTTACGTTTATTTTTTTCGTTTCGTTTCGTTCAGTTTTGTTTTTCAATTTATACCTTTGTCTGTCCAAACACTTTCAACTACTTACATAAGTATGTATATATGTGTGTATCTATGCCTGTGGAAATGTATATTTTGAGTGCAAGTGGTTGTGAAATTTTATGTCGTACTAAATCTTAAAAGCTCAAAATTGTGGTTATTTCCCGTGTGTGAGTACGTAATCATATGTACTTGTATGTCTGGTTATTTGCTGAAGAGATCCTTTCCCGTAATTTGTTTGTTTATTTGTAATTTGTTGTTATTTCTACTGTTTTCCTATCATGGTGATTTTCCTTAACCTTTTCACTTGTTTTCTTGTTCTTAAGAAATATTATTATTATTATTATTATTATTATTTTTCGTTTTCATTCAATTTCATTCTCTTTCCTTTGGGGAGTTGCTGTCTAAATTAAAACCGATTAAGCTTGTCTGGTTTTTAGCTTATTGTTTAATATGATTATAATAAATATATATATATGTAAACATAAATATATCCTAACAGCATGTTTGCAATCATAAATCTCACATAAAGTAAAATGAAATTAAATTGATTAAAATTCGTATTTGTTGAAAACGGTTGCCAGGGGTTATTTTTCTAATGGTTGAATTCTAAGGATTTTAATATTGAAAGTTGTGTGGAATTTGAAATAAGAATTACTTCAAATAAGAGTTGTAGTTATGGTGAGGTTACATATATATATACATATTTAAATAGAGATGAAATAGCCAAGGAGGCAACGTTCGACCGGATATGTAGTGGCACTATTTATATTAATTGTTAAAAATAATGTTAAAAATCTTCTAATCTTCTATCATTTATAATATTTTGGATTGATATTACCATCACATCATAAATACATCAACGGCAATGGCGGAAACTATGGTTGAATCTCCATATCGAGGGCAGAAATGGAATACAGTTTTGGCCTTCCTATATATAGAAGGTCCAACTTGAAACTTTTGTGTGTACCCGGACAAATCTAAGTATCGTTGATTGCACCTGTAGTTTTATACAGAACCTGCTGTGGTATATATACATATGTAAATTAGAGTTATGTATTTGCTTTGCTGAAACTTTTCAAGTAACACTCTGCTAATGAACTTGGATGGTATAATGATTAAAACTGGGGAACATGCGTAAACTATTACGTAAATTGTATCCACAAAATTCCTCGAACCATACCGAAAAGTATGGAATCATCGCTGAAACTATTGAGTAACTGAGACTGTAGCTTGGAATGGTAGCTGTAGAAGGCACATACGTGCGTCTTGATAGAAACTCTCCTGTAACCTCAATACTCGTAATATAATAAAAATACATCCATATTCTCATATAAAAGGGCCATTGGTCGCAACTGGTTTATACTTATGCCTTAAGAATGTAACATTGTAATTAAACCTAGGCTAAAAGTGTGGTGTGAGAAGTAGTTCTGCCGTATAGTCTTTGGATACCTCCATAGAACAGTAGCAGTTAATGATCGTGGAAAAGCATGACTGTATTTAAAGAACATGTTTCAGGTTGTCTGATCACTGCAGTAATTCATTTTTTCAGATTTTTTCATTAGATCTGATTGCTAAACAACTAGCTATGAACTCGGCGATCGGAGTGTACGCCTGTGGTTTTTATATGAATAGGCACTATGGACCTGCTAAAAACACGTGGAAATGTCGACTACTACGCACAGCAGTCAGACGTTAGTATTTTCCATATCAATGTCTGAGTGGCTTATATGATCACAAGGGTACTACTACCTAGAGGAGACGCTGGTAAACATAATCTGCCACAGCTAGATTTTAGCAAATAAGAGATCCAGCTTTGCTTCAGATTTTCTGAAATCACTGTGTAATCTATTTAAGATAGATACTGGTTTATTGTATTTATTCTCAATGGAATAGGAATGGTTTAATATCGCAATAGCTTTCAAAACTATTACATAATCAAGTTAATATTGGATGACGTAACCATATCGGAAAGGATGCAGACTGCTCTGAATATAACCACCAAGTGGTGCTTGGAAAGGGGGCTGACTATTAACCCAGCTAAGACAATTCTAGTAGCATTTACAAAACGGAGAGCTATTAGACTCATAGAGCCTACATTGAATGGCTCATTTATAGGGTTTTCTAAGGAGGTAGAATATCTTCGTGTTACACTTGATAGGAATTCTCATTTATCCAACACTACCAAAAAGGCCACTGGGCAATATATGCCTGCCAGCATCTTTTTGGTAGAACGTGGGGTTAAAACCGAAGATGATTTACTGGTCTTTTATTACGGTAATTAGGCCAATAATTACATATGCTGCATTGGAATGGTGGAAGAATGTAGAACAGGTGACTTGACAAGGTATATCGGCTCATCTGTGTCTCCATTACTGGCTCCATGAGGACCTATCCCACTCATGCTTTGGATGCAATGCTACAAATCCCACCCTTACACTTATTGGTAATGGAGGAGGCCTATAGGAGTGCATCCAGACTACCCGGAATATCCCGTGTAATGCCGAGAGATCTGGTTGGTCACATGCGCATTTTAGGCATCTTTGAAAATGATCCTAGTATCGAAATATCAGACTATATGTCACCAACTCTGGTGTTAAATAGGAAGTTTAGTGTCCTTATACCTGAAAGGGACGAGTGGTTAAATCACACATGGTGGCAAAATAATGCCGAGCAAGTATGGTTTACTGATGGCTCCAAACAGACTAATGGTGACACTGGGGCTGGTATCTATGGTCCAAATTTTCAAAGGGTTATCCCAATGAGTACATTCCCATCAATATTTCAGGCGGAGATTTACGCCATCCTTATATGTTCCAATGAATGCTTGAGAAGGATATTAAGGAGTAATAGGATATTTGTTATGTCTGACAGTCAGGCTGCTCTTAGAGCATTATCATCATATGAAGTGAGGTCTGGAGTTGTTATGAACTACTGGACATCCTTGAATGAACTCGGAGCACACAATGAACTTACATTGTACTGGGTACCTGGTCATGAAGGGCACGCTGGCAATGAACGCGCTGATTGTCTTGCCAACAGGGGCGCTCGACGCTCTTTTATAGGTCCTGAACAGTTCTTTGGCATCCCACGTGGATACACTATCGAACGTATTCGTTCTTGGGTTGAATAGAAATTTGCCCAATTTTGGGATAATTTACTAGGACTAAGACAGTCCAAACGATTCATCACCCAATGCAGATGTAGATCCCAGTCGTTGCTTTTGCTCGGAAAGGGTGACTTGAGGATATTACTGGATTATTCACCGGATACTGTAGTTTGAGATATCACCAATTTATGTTAGGTAACGTTGAGAATGAACACTGCAGGTTTTGTGGACTTCATGCCGAAACCGCTGAACATGTTCTATGCGACTGCCCAATGCTGGCAATATGTAGAAATAAATGGCTCGAAAGGGCCCCGGGGGACATAATTGACCTCTCACCAAATAGAATACTTGGCTTTATACAAAGCCTAAATCTGTTAGGATGAGGAAAAAAATGTATGGCTGCACAAAAGATCCTTTGGCTTGTAGTGCGTAAAGCCTCACTAACAATAATAATATTGGAAAATAATTGAAGACAAATCATAAGTTTAATGCATACTTGTGAAGACTCAGATATTCTCCATATATATTTTCTTTTTCTACCAATAGCCCAGAAAGACTAGCAGCGGCTTCACTAATCTATGAACAATATTTTAAAAGGTTAACATTTCCCAAGTATTGGTTAGATTGGGGTATGTAAAGAGGGTTGCTAGGGCAACTTCTTTGATGCAATATTGAATTTCCTCCTTCAATGTATAGGCGATTGTGGGATTGTTTCTATATATGCATGACTTCATTTAACTCAATATAAATATATCCAATGCTGTTAGATTACAAGGGAGTATATTATCAGGGTATTTGTCATGCAGTAATTGAATTGTTTCACAGGCTGTATGGCATATTACACAGTGGAAACCTCATATCTTCCACCTCAATATTACACAAGTTGGGCAGAAATAATACTGTCATTATTTTGTGATATCAAACACTATTAACAGTCACTGTTTATCCTTCATTTCATTTTAGAAGTAGTGTGATCAAATGGAGTTTTCAGCTCAAAATCCACATCAAATAGTGAAACGTTGTTAATGCATTTGTTGCTCTATAAACACATTTTGGTTCTCTGAACACAAAATGCGGCGATTTTCTTCATTTTTCACCAAACTTTCACTGAATTATAGTTCAACTACATAATATTGAATTTTTTAAGAAATACTTAAGTCCTAATAATCAAACTGAAACGATTTTATAAAAAATGGAATCAGGCATTTTATATCATCACTCAAAATACTGACAGCAATCGTAGGCAGGACGAGGGAAAAAGTCAGAAAATAATAGATTTAGCTAAAGTTCATATCCTAGTACATACAAAATGTTCATGCATACTTATTAGATTAGTTGCTTACTTATAATTTCCTAAAGAAGAACTCGATACTAGTCTTTGTGGTTGTAATCCTCAATCGCTTTTTTGGATGGTTGATTCCGTACTTCTATACTTGGTACTTATGCCTTAAGATTTAGGAATACTAGGTTGTCTTAAACAAATTAAATGCCAATATCGTTAAATTAAATATATTTTTTGTCTATGACATGAATGAAAATAAATACATTCTTTAAGGGCATTTGTTAATTAACTTGATGACAAATGTATTGACATAATAACATTATTTTGATAATTTCTTTTAAATATGTATTTGAATAAATTTTAAATCAAATATTCACAAACCTTGTTGGAAAAATGTCGTGATATAAACATGTTAGAATTATGTTATGACATAAAATTACTTTTTAAATACAATCTGAAAAAAATATGGTCAAATAATTCAACACCAGTATCATATGGATTTCAAGCGCAAGAACTGCCACTCCAACCTATTGTAGGGATGTAGTTTGGCATTGCAGTTTCATAGGAAAGCTTAGTCAATATGTTGCAAACATGTTGTTGACGTCCCAACTTTAAATATGTGTAACGTTTAATAAAATTATTGTTTAAAACAAATTCTTAAAAAAATAACCACGAACATATGCACTTCAATGCGTATACGTAATATAATTGAAAATATCTACATAATATTAAGTATACGCAAGAATTAGGTAAGTTATTTGGAAATATTTGAAATTAATTAAATTTTTATAATGCTTGACCTGAGCTTTTCGTTTTTCGCATGAAAAATCAGTTTTTGCATATTTGACAAGTTAAAATACAACTCAGGTTGACTATATATTTTTCCCGATTTTGTTATTTTGGTATTCGAAGAAAAATTGTATTTTTTGAGATAAATGATCGAATGTTTATTTCATAATAAAGAGGAAGGTATGCCGTTAATAATGAAAACATCAGCCTAATGGCCACTAATGCCATGCTTACAGAACCATATCCTTTTCATGAAATTTTCTATTACCAAATCGCAAAGTGACTGCCTTATGACCTCGATAGCCTCACGAATTCTCTCTTTGAAGTCTTGAATCGACGCTGGGCTGTTGGCGTAGACCTTCTCTTTTACATAGCCCCAAAGGAAGAAGTCGCAAGGTTAAATCACAAGATCTCAGTGGCAAATTGTGATCACCTCTCCGGAAATTTTTCCGTAAAAGAGCAAACACACGACGTTGTTGATGATCGGCCGGCTTGAGTTCTTGTGTTAATTGAACTCTATAAGCCTTAAGTTCCAAGTGTTTATGCAAAATACGGTGTTATGACGTTCGTGGAATGCCCAATTCCAAAGAACGACGAGGAATGGACAAATCTGTGTTTCCTTCAACACTTTGGGCTACATCAGCAATATTCTCAGTTGTTCTTGAGCGACTTGCACAGGTTTATTCTTCTTATCACTAACTTGTCCCAACAGCTCAAGTTTTTCCACCAATTTTTATATTGCGGTCCGACAAGGTGCTTCACGACGACCCCAAAAATGCTTTAGTTTTGCGAACTGTGACTGCAAGATTTTCACAATATATGTAGTGAATTTTAATAATTTCAATGTGTTGTTGAAGCGTGTCTCGTTCCATTTTTAGTAATGGCGTAGTTTATACTTGTCAAATGTCAAAGAATAAAAGCTTCAAAGGTGACAGCTACCGAAATACCGGGTGATTCAAAATAACACCTCTTGTTGGAAAACCCTTTATATATTAGCAATCGGTGATAAACACTTTTGGTTACTCTTGTATATTAGGTGCATGAATCAGAAATTTCTACGCGAAATCTATTTAAATCTTTTGAGTAACTCTCCGCGTTTCTCTTTTAATAAAAATAAAATTTGTTTTCATTTAGTCACTGACTGCATTTGATTTGCTTTGCGTTAAATACAATTTTGTGTAGTTTAGTTAAAAAGGTATAAAGGTAAAGGTATAGTAACAAGTGTTTTAGAATTTTTTGCAAGAATAGAATTGGTTTGCAAACAGTTTAAAGTGAAAATTTACAAAAATGGCTCAAAAAAAAAAAAAAAAACTGGCATTGATATAAACACAACCAAATCAGGGAAGATCAGGGAAAGCAGGAACAGTGAATCACGCTTAGGGAAGCGTAATCACGTGTAGAGCCTCGGAAAAGAGAACGCGAGTCACGGTTTCAGCAAATGCGTAGCAGTGCGTTTCCATCGAGAGCTGCAGAGACATTCCAACAGCATATCGAAAGACTACAAACCAATCGCTCCCGAATTAGATCATTGCTCCCGCATCCCAGTGATGATGCAAAGTTCCTTTAAATTTATTTCACTGGAAATGAAGCTACCGAAGCCGAACGTTATGAACGAACATGTGTCTGCATTTGCTGCAATAACCTTCTGCCGAAACCTTCTTAAAGCAATTGTTGGACATAGACAAATTTAAATTGATTCAGCCCGCTACAAATGAGATTTCGTTCCCGCCGAACTTCTGCCAAATGAAAATAAATACAAATAAATATATTCAAGCCGTTTTCGACAAGATATTCCCAAGTCTTACAACCAACTACAAAAATTTGTAATGGCTGTGGGAACGTGCGATTTTGCCACAAAAAAAATTATGATGTCAACAAGTTAAATGAGCAAATTTAATTGAAACTGCCTGGCGAAACAAAAAAATACAAATCGATTGGCATAGTAATGAAGGAAGAACAATCCGTTAAGTTATCCTACTGAATTTTTGAATTCATTGGAACCAGCCGGCATGCTACCACATGCATTAACATTGAAGGTTGGATCACCGACTTTCTCCGACACGATATATTAAAATCGAGATGCAATATAAAACTTATGTTTCCTAAGGTCCAGCAGCGTGGAACGGGTTCTGCTAATTTTGAATAATATTTGCATTATAGCTCTCACTTTGTTCCACAAACCAAAACTTCAAAAAGTTTTCTATTCACACCATATTCTTCTAATATCCTTTTAAACCATAAAATAGCTAAGTTTTCCTTTAATGTCAAATGCTAAAACCATTTAACAACAGTATTCTTCACTTTAAAACCTCATCTATTTTCATTACTTTAACATTTAGCCCACAAGGTGACGGAGAACATAGGCTAAAATTATTGCACCTTTAAAAGGTTAGAAACAAATTTTTAACACACAATTTTCTTCTGTTGTTGTCGTAGTCATTATTGTTGTCGTTGCTGTTGTCAATTTACACTTCAACATGACAATGATGAAAACCTTTAACAATATTGTGCATGTCCTTTTTTTTTTGTTATTTCTTCCTCTTTATAGTACTCTAGACTCTTAATGCAAAAACAAATGTCCTTTGGAAACCATGAACAGGCCTAACGCGACATTTACTTCCTGTTGCTAAGAATCTACACTCACAGTTACTTGTAGGAAGTGGTGTAAAAAGAAAAAGGCCTGTAATAGAAAAAAAAACTTTAGCAATAGACCAGCAGCAACAAAAAAGCGTGCTTATGTTTATGAACATATTGTAAATAAGTCCATTGCAAATAAAACAGAGTTTTTCTTATTTAGTCTGGCTCTTATGACTGGTTTAGCATTTATTCCCCTTTAGTTTAAATGCTAAATGCGAGGTGTATATTATAACAAAAACAACAAAAAAAAAAAAAAAACCTAAAACAAAATACAGGATAGAACAAGTACAAGAGCGGTAAAAGCAGCTGAAAGACAAAAAATCCTTTTCTCTTTTTTTTTTCTTGTTAACTCTTATGACAGGATACGGATACACTACTTAGCTATTGGCAAGCAATGTTTCCGTTTCCCCTGTTGCAGTTCATTTCTCTACTATGTTCTCTATGCTGCTCTATGTTGTTTTGTTTTTCTAGTAATATTGTTTTTTGTTTTGTTTTTGCTGTAGTTCCTATACAGCCTCCTGTTGTTTCTGTGTCTGTCTCTTTAATATTTTTTTTCTCTTCATTCTATTAAACCGCCAGAGTGCCTTGTTGGCTTTTAAAGCCAAAGTAGTATTTGTTTTGTTGGATTTTAGATGGTTTTTTCCTTTTTATTTATTTTTGCAGTTCTTTTAGCATGAATCCATGAATATTTGTATCTTGTCATCATTGTGTGCATTACATATTTTCCATGCAATAAAATAAAGTCAGCGTCGAGTCTCTTTTTTTTTTTTGTTTTTGTTACGTTCGTCATCTTTATTTGCTGGTTGGATGTCGTTTGTTGCTATTTCTTTGTTGTATGCTGTATATTGGTGGAGTTGTGTGTTATAGTTGTGTCCTTAATTAAAAGTGACATTTGCCTTGTTGATGGCAGTAATGCGTAAAATTGAGACACATATTTTATTTTCCATTTACGATTATGGTTAATTTTATTTGATGCGTCAAACCAGATTTACATCAATTTATGAGTTGTTTTTCCTTCTATCTTTTTTCTCTAGATAAAGAGAAAAATAAAACTGTAAAGTTTGTTGAACCATTTACTTGTTTTGTTGCGAATATTCCTCTTATATTTAATGACGACAAATGGAAATTAATATAGATTTTCAGCATAATGTGACTTTAAACAAAGTATTCAGCAGTTTAGAAAAATCGTAAGGGAACATTCTAATAGCTATATGTTTACCACTACTTGAAAAATACTCTCGACTAATTTTTATTTACAGCTGCTTATTTTTAAGCACTAGAAATTAGTCTTTCTCTAAAACAATATCTGTTATGTATTTGTTTATCCCATAAGTATTCTGTTTTCAACTAGCTATTTGACTTTATCTATCGATTTATCCTCTTTAACTTTGAACAATGACTTATACATTAACATTCCTAATATGACTACTAAATACCATCTACATTACTGAGAAGTAGTTGCATAATAACTTCTGTGAGCCCAAACTTTCAACAAGTTATTAAAATTATCACTTGTAACTAGTTTGAGTGATATTAAAGTAATGAAATATTTATAAGTAGTTGTGGTAAATAAAGGGTATTTCATTGAGCCTTTTCTGTGTTTAAACATAAATAAAGCAAAGAGTGTGTGAAATATCATCGACATTTTTTATTCGTTTGAAAGGGTTATATACAGACTTTATCTATCGATTTCTCAACTCAAACTTAGACCAATGTCTTAGGCGTTTTTATACCCAGAAAAACTTACAATAACTTACTTTTCAATGACTATTATTATTATTAGTGAGGCTTTACGCACTACGACCCAAAGGATCTTTTGTGCAGCCTTAAATTTTTTTTCTCATTCTAACAAATTTAGGCTTCGTAAAAAGCCAAGTATTCTATTTGGTGAGAGATCAATTATGCCCTCGGGCCATTCCGAGCCATTTAGTTCTACATATTGCCATCATTGGGCAGTCGCATAGAACATATTCAGCGGTTTCGGCATGAATTCCACAAAACCTGCACTGTTCATTCTCAACGTTACGTAACATAAATTGGTGATATCTGAAACCACAGTGTCCGGTGAATAATCCAGTAAGTAATCTCAAGTCACCCTTTCCGAGCGAAAGCAACGACTGGGATCTACGTCTGCATAGGGTGATGAATCGTTTGGACTGTCTTAGTCCTGGTAAATTATCCCAAAATTGGGCAAATTTCGATTCAACCCAAGAACGAATACGTTCCATAGTGTATCCACGTGGGTTGCCAAAGAACGGTCCAGGACCTATAAAAGAGCGTCGAGCTCCCCTGTTGGCAAGACAATCAGCGCGTTCATTGCCAGCGTGCCCTTCATGACCAGGTACCCAGCACAATATAAGTTCATTGTGTGCTCCGAGTTCATTCAAGGTTGTCCAGCAGTCCATAACAACTCCAGACCTCACTTCATATGATGATAATGCTCTAAGAGCAGCCTGACTGTCAGACATAACAAATATCCTATTATTCCTTAATCTCCTTCTCAAGCATTCATTGGAGCATATAAGGATGGCGTAAATCTCCGCCTGAAATATTGATGGGAATGTACCCATTGGGATACCCCTTTGAAAATTGGGACCATAGATACCAGCCCCAGTGTCACCATTAGCCTGTTTGGAGCCATCAGTAAACTATACTTGATTGGCATTATTTTGCCACCATGTCTGATTTAACCACTCGTCCCTTTCAGGTATAAGGACACTAAACTTCCTATTTAACACCAGAGTTGGTGACATATAGTCCGATATTGCGATACTAGGATCATTTTCAAAGATGCCTGAAATGCGCATGTGCCCAACGAGATCTCCCGGCATTACACGGGATATTTCTGGTAGTCTGAATGCAAAATGACTACTAAATACCATCTGTTACATAACTGATAAAAACTTCCGTAAGAACAAATTATCAAAGAGTTGTTAAAGTCATTATTTGTAACTAGTTTTAGTGATATTATTTATAAGCGTTTCTGCTAAGCAAAGAGTTCTTTATTTCCGACTTATATAAAGCGAAGTGTGTATGGGATATCATTTACATTCTGTGTTCGTATGAAAGGCCTATCAAGACATTATGTATGGAATATAACACCATTACAATGTCTGCTGGTAGGCGCTCATTCGAAATGTACAGTTTTTTATGACTCTGGCTCATGGGTTATGTTGGCTTTAAGGCCGTTGTGGTTTGTGGCTTATTCACATAGACCTGCGATTTAATAAAACTCTACCATAAAAAGTCTAACGGGATCAATATGCGCGATCTCCGTGGCTAGTTCTCATCACAGATTGACCAATTTGGCATGAGCTCTGTGTCACGTAGCGCTTTCCTGGTAAAACCACATGTCTTTATTGTCAATATCACTCAATACAAGACAAACGAAGTTGGCAATCATCGATCTATATAGGGATGCATTGGACGCTCATGGATCTCATGTGGATGGGTGTCATCCCAAATTTGACAATTTTATTTGATGACGTACCCATTCATCCAGAAATGGCTTAAGATGAACGAGGCGCAAGGAATATTTCCTGAACAGAACACCCAGTTTGAAAAAACAATTTTATCATTCTGTATTCGAGAAACAAAATGAACAAATTAAAGTAAATTAGATAGATGAGCATTAACAATATGAGCGCTATCAAATGTCAAAGTTCTGATGACCCTACTGGAATGATATCACGGTGTTAAAATAATGAGCATTTTAACTCATTACTTGGTAATTTATGTTTGTGCTGTTGTTGCGTAGCTCTGAGCTAATATTGTTTCTTATCAGTACTGCATTAACAATATGAGGTTGATGAAAAATCGAATTTCCCAGCTAAATCTTGTAATTTATCTACCTTTCTTGGCTAAAAATACTGCAGTCTGTTTTCAAAGAATAATTTTCTTCAAATTTAGACTCGTGAGATCAAATATCTAATGATGTTGGGAGTAAATTTATTAAAGAGTAAAAAGTATTCCTAAATATCAATGCATAACTATATAAGTACCAAATCAACCTTCCAAAGAAGCGATTGATGCTTAAGACAACAGAGAATAGGTTAGGTTAGGTTCCATTAAAAAACTGATCCCATTGTGATACCCAAGGGGTAAACTGCTAGGTATTGATCAAACGTCAATTGTTTCCAGGCTAAAACAATCAGATTCCCTGGTGAAGGAGTAGATTTGTCTAAGACTCATCCTTGATAACTCATCTAAGCATGATATGAATGCAATTCCGAGAATGCGTTCCCTCAGGTGTATCAGAGCGTTCCCTCAGATTTATCTTCTTCATTGTGACAGCTCCTACAGTAGTCATTGTACCGTATGCCCAGTCTTTTAGCGTGTGTCCTAATTATACAGTGGAGGAAAAAATTAGCCTTATTTGCTCTCAACGAAATTTCATAAGTTAGTTCGTCATGCTGACCTTGATATAATACAGGAAGACTCATTGGTCCACGAGCTTTGCGCAGACTCATATAGTATCTGCTGTACAGTCATCTTGCATTTAACAAGGGAAATACCAGAAAAAAATACTTTTTGGCCAGTTCATCTGCTATACAATAACCCTGATTTCCATCGTGACCAGGGACCCATGATCACAATGGAAATCAGGCCAAATACGGGTTATCCTAGAATGTATCGCTATCTCATTAAGGAATACCCGGCATTTCTCGGTTAACCTAGATATCGTGAAGACACCCGCTATTCCGTTAACGGCAGCCTTGCTATCAGTAAATATGCATATATCACCAGATATTTGATAAAACCTCAGCGCGTTTAATGCCCGTAACTTCCGCCAGAAGAGCCGTACAGAAGTTAGGTAGCCTGAAGTAGGATTGTCTAAGCATGAATCCCAGAAAATCTGCTGTTCTTTTATTGATTAAACACTGTCATTGAATCAATACAAACTACATATTACATTAACTGATGTAATAAGGATTTATGTATTGTAAAATATACAGAATTACTCCACAAACTACAAAGTGGATTTTTGAAATGCTAATACAGCCCATATTTTAAAACAAAAGCTCTATCGAATGATATGCAGTATCAGCAATTAAAATATTCTGTGACCCAATATTTTCTTTAAATAAAAGCTTAACAAACTCTTGCACTACAAGTACACAACATAATCCATAGCATTGTTTTCTTTGCAAAAAATTAAACTTTAATTTAATCATTTACATGTGTATACACAAAAAAAAATGAAATCCTTCAAACAATTGCATTTACTTTAATACCTTGTATACGTAATGCAATTTTATATGAGAACAAACATAAAGAGGTATATATAAAAGTGTGTGCGTGTGTGTATGTGCATGTGAGCGGTAAGTGCAGAACAAATACCAATTTTACAACGGTAAATCACAACATGTCATTTACACTCAATGGCAGACACTTATGGGCTAATCTTATGCAAACACAAAACACTATGAAACCCTGCAAAATTCAAGCATTTATCACTAGCACCTCATGCCCCTGCGCTACGGGTGGTAGTACCCAGCAATGCCATCATCTCTGTGAACGCTGCGAAAAGTAGTCATCAAATACACAAAAGTGATAAATAGAAGAGGCAGATACTACAAACAGGCAGACAGACAGACAAACAAACAAACAAATAAATGCACATTCATTTAAATCATTTTAATATATACATACTCAAACACATATATAAAGGGTGTATTTTTTTAAACCAGATAGATCTTGAAATTGTAAAAAACATCTCATAAACAAAATAAACGAAAGATTTTTTTTATTCGAAAGATCAATACAAGGCATTAACATTTGAAAATGATTTGAAGCATATGGCCACCGCGGCTTTTCTTGACAAAGTGCATTCTGGACGTCCAATTTTGGGCCACTTTTTCGAGCCTTGATGGCGGTATGTCACGAACAATATTGGCCTTCAAGGTGTCAATTGTTGCTAGTTTATCTATAGTTTATCATATGCCAGTGACTTAACGTGACTCCACAGGAAATAATCGAGAGGTGTCAAATCGCACGACCATTTCTCGAAATCAATTTATCGCCAAATTTCAATAACTCGATAGTTGGTGTCACCGTATGGCATGAAACAAAAAATCATTGCTCATGGTGGCGTAACGATCTCTATTGACCGCAACGTGAGCTTCGGCTTCATTTTTGAAGAAACAAGGTTTGATGACGATGCCACCAGCATGTAAACTGTATCAAACGGTACACTTTCCTGGATGTAATGGAGTTGGCTGGGCCTGCAGGGTTTGTTGTTGATTGATCTCACTGCCTATACAGCTATTTTATTTATCAGCAAACCGTTTAAGTCAACAAACCGTAATAAGCCTCATAGCTGAACAAAATTTTGCGATAAAACAGTCGTCTATAAATTGCGGGAATCGACGAGTGATTTTCAAAGTAAATTTGGATAATTTGATAGCGTTGTTAAAGCGTCAATCTATTCATAATGATTTGTCACACTATACTGATCATAAATGTAAAAAGAGGAGCGCAGTCTGACAGTTCTTTTAACAGTTAACCCATTCGTATATTCTAGCTTAAACAAACACCCTTTGCATACTTAAATCTACATACATGTAGAGTCAATGTGTGTGTGTGTTTGTAACATACATTCATACATAAACAATTTAGTTTTAGAGAGCTTGCAGAATGGTGAGTTAGACATGGCGTCAGACAGACAATAGCACTTATATGCAGGTATCTAAAACGATTTATCAGTACAATGACACTAACCATACACAATAACAAAAACGTATACAGAAACAAAATATAAAAAAAAATGAACAAAAACTGAATAGAACCCATCATCATCATACTCAAACTACTCAAAGAGTTTTAACTACAGTGGATTTAATTAAAAATGTTTTCGCTAGCATTTTAATTTGAGAAAAAAAAAATCGAATTATGATCGAGCATACGTTTGCTAATATTTTCAAGAAGATACCATGATTTTAATTGCAATAGGACATCAATACAATAAAAATTCAAAAACACTTTACTGGCCGAAGGCGGTATTTATATTTACGCCCCAGAGGATACAACGTTAACCGTTTTTGTAAGCATTAATAAATACATTGCTCCCGAATTGGGAACTATTTCACTTTTGTTGGGAGTTATTTCATATATTTTCGAACTAATCTTTTAATTATTATAAAATAGACAATCATTTGGAGTAATTTCAGGTACCGTGAAATAGCTCCCAAATGAAATAACTCCCCACGAAAAAATGAAATAACACCCAACAAATTTTTCATACAACTTGGGACTTATTTCATTATGAAACAACTCCTAACGCGTAGGGTGTTATTTCATAATTTTTTGTTGGGAGTTATTTCATAATGAAATAACACCCAATGAAACAACTGCCAATGAAATTTTTGTTGGGTTTTATTTCATTTAACTTTGGGAATTAGGAGTAATTTCACTGTATTGGGAGTTATTTCATTTTTGTAATTTTTAAAGTGTATTAAAAACCGGCATCGCACACTATAAACTTTTTGCATTGCCGGCCTTCGGCCGGGCGCTAAGGTTTTCTCCTCTGGGGTGTATAAAAAACCGGCTTCGCTCAGAAAATATTATCTTTGCATTGTCGGCCTTTGTCAGGTCGCAACGATTTCTTACTCTGGTGCGAAGTGAAAATCTGCTTTCAGAAATACCTTTCTGCAATGAAAGAAATCTTTTCTGAGCGAAGCCAGATTTTGATACACCCCAGAGGAGAAAACCTTAGCGCCCGGCCGAAGGCCGGCAATGCAAAAAACTTTTCTGAGCGAAGCCAGTTTTTGATACACCCCAGAGGAGAAAACCTTTGCGCTACGCCATAGGCCCTCAATGCAAGAATAATAACACGAGCGAAGAATAATACCAGTTCTGTATTTCATTGGGAGTTAGATTACATTATTATTTCATTTCTATTAGGATTTATTTTATTGGGAGTTATTTCGCTTTTTTTGGGACTAATATTTTTAAAATTATGAAACCGCCGATTATTGGGAGTTATTTCATTTTACCCTTTGGTAGTTATTTCATTTTTCAAGTTTGGAAATTATTTCATTTTTGATGGGATTTAATTCATTGGGAGTTATTTCATTGGGAGTTATTTCATTTGGGAGTTATTTCACGGTACCTAATTTCATTCTAACCTTTGGGAGTTGTTCAATTTTTTAATTAGTTCATTTGTGTTGGGAGTTATTTCATTGGAAATAATTATTTTATTGGAAATAATTTCACGTTACCATGAAATCGCCTGTTAGCTCATGATCGATTTATTTCTAAAAATGTTGATTAGCAAATTAAGAATTTGTATTGGTCTGTACATTTTGCTGTTTTACCTAACCGCTAAACTGGAATAACTACTTAATTATTGTATTGCAAAGAACATCGACAACAGCTATTGAGAGTATTTTAGCAATATGTACTAACGATCGAAATGTTAAGCAGCCTTTGCTGCAACTAGACACTAGAAGTAACCACACACCAAAGAATAATAAATTTCCTACCGTTGGGTAATAATACTACTAAAATATGTGACAGAATTAGAACAGAATATGTCAAAATAAACTGCATTTCCATAATACCTGATGAAGGAGAATGGGATGAAGATACGAGAGTATTGGATAACCAAGAAACCGATCAATATACAGATGGTTTAAAAATGGGTGACTGAACCAGAATGGACTTCTACGAAATAAATTGAAACTTTCGTCTACCAGAACAAAATACTGTTTTCCAGGCTGAAATCATGGCAATTACGGAGGGTATTAAATGGTTGAAGAGAATTGATAACTGGTATTTTTACTGAGAGTTATAAGGTTATTAAAATCCTAAAGAATGAAACTATTAAATTTCAAAATGTTGTACAGTGTAAGAATGAAATAATTGCTAAAAATCTTGATATAAAATGGGAAAGATATTATATATGAAGGCGTACCATGGGTTCACGTATTGTTACCCTCAATCAAACTCAAGGTTTAAAGATGAACTAAAGGAGTGGGCGATAAACACGTCAGAGATTGGCAGAACTCTAGAGTCGACCATAATCCTTTGGGGAAACCCAAACCTAAAGAGAACAAAAGAGATTATGAACCTGATTAGGCCAATACTCAGAAGACCACTTAAAGTGTTATCTGCACAATGAGAGTTGAATGGTCATCTGGCGCATATCAGTCAGCCTGACAAGACGATCTGCAGAGCTTGTGAGTAAGAGGGCGAAATATTGGAGCAATAACTGTTCCACTGTCCTGTTTTTAATCGAATTAAATTCATATCACAATTGCAAAAGTCTTGAGATAATATGAGAAGGTGGATCAGGATGTGATCATGTTTGGATACCGTCATCCAAATCCAAAGTTTAAAGACAAGGTAAAGGGAAACACATCTGAGGCTGGCAGAACTCTTCAGTCGGGTGGACGACCAATATCCTTTGGAGAAACCCCAACGTAAAAAGAACAAAAGTGATTCTGTCAACATTAAGGAAACTGGTTAAAAAGTTGAAGGCAAATTTGGCTCGAAACGGTCTATCCGACAATAGGATCTGCAGAGCGTTTAGGGAAGTGGAAAAAACATTGGAACATTATCTATGCCACTGTCTTGCGTTCAGATGAATTAAATTCATACTATAATATGCGAAAAAGCAGGATGAATTTGCATATTGACGTATGGATGCCATCAATCAAAGATGATGAACTAAAGAAATAACACATCTGAGACTGGAAGAACTCTTCAGTCGGGAGGACGACCAATATCTTTTGTGGATACCCAAACGTAAAAAGATCAAAAATGATTCTGAACTATCTAAATATGGCAACAATCAGGTGACCAGTTAATGCATTAATTGGACACTCAAAGTTGAAGGCTCATTTGTCTCGTATCGATTCGACAATAAGATCTACAGAGCATGTGACTATGAGAATGAAATACTGAAGCATTATCTGTGCTACTGTCCTGCTTTTGTGGACTTAAATTCGTACTATTATTGGGAAAATCTTGAGATAATATGAGAAGTTGGACCAGGATATGATAACGTATGGATACCGTCAGTAAAATCCAAGGTTTAAAAATAAACTCAACAGTCGGCAGGACGACTAATATCCTTTGGAGAAACCCCAACGTAAAAGAAACAAAAGTGATTCTGTCAACACTAGGGAAACCAGTTAATGTCCTAATTGGACACTCAAAGCTGAAGCCAAATTTGTCTCGTATCCGTCTATTTGACAGTATGATCTGCAGAGCATTTGGGGAAGTGGAAAAAACATTAGAAAATTATTTGTACCACTGTCCAGCTTTTAGATGAATTAAATTCGTATTATAATACGCAAAAGAGATAAATGAGAAGGCGGAGGAGGATGGATTTGAATATTGATGTATGGATACCGTCAATCAAACACAAGGTTTAAAGATGAACTAAAGAAATAACACATCTGAGAATCGAAGAACTTTTCATTCGGAAAGATGACCAATATCTTTTGGGGATACCCAAACATAAGAAGAACACAAGTGATTCTGAACTAACTAAATATGGCAAAGATCAGGAAACCAGTTAATGTGTTAATCGAACGCTCAAAGTTGAAGGCTCATTTGGCACGTATCGGTCTATTCGACAATAAGATCTGCAGAGCGTGTGAGTATGAGGACGAAACATTGGAGCATTACCTGTGCCACTGTCCTGCCTTTAGTCGAATTAGAAACGGTAATTTTTATATGGATACCATGCCAAACTAGGAACATCTTAAGAATTCTGATTGTAATGCATTGCTTTTTACCTAGCTGTCTACGGTTTATAGGCTTCCAAAAAACTAGGAAAAACAATTCCTCAAGAACTCACAAAATGCCGAGATGACGAAATAGTTATGAGCCACGAAACAGCACCGCTACTCAATCAAGCCTAACCTAAGTATTCGTTACAAATTTAAATAAAGTTAATAATCTCAACCGGACCATGGAAGCGAATAACATGGGTTTTTATTCAAAGATATCTTTACATTGATGCTATTGTAATTTGTAATTCTGAGTTCATTCGATGTTTTTCGGGAGGGTGTTCAAATAATTAGTTACACACTTCAAACCTTAGTCGCTACATTCCAAGTTAAACGAACAGGTGGATGTTTTCGTTGTCTAATAGTGTCTAAAGTATTATCTTCAGAATTTTGTAGCACACAGTCTTGGCTATATTGTGGACAGTGACTTTTGAAAAACTTTTTAACATTTGCTGAGTTTTATCAAGCATAAAACTGTTTGAAAACGTGCAGCACTGACACTTTATAATCATCTTATTAACTTTACGAGTAATTCTGTTAATACTTATACTGCTAATTTCGAGTTCATAAGATGTCTGCTGAATTGATGTTATTGAATTTAATTTCACACTTCAAAATGTAGCTGTTATGTAATAGGAGCAAGTGAATATTTTTATTGTCCAGTGAATTATTTTCAGTACTTATTGCTCACAGTCCAAGCTGTACTATGGACACTGACTTTGGAAAACATTTGAATATATTCAGAATTTTGTCCAACAAATATGTGTTCCAAAGGTGCAGGACTGATACGATACAATCAGTATAATCTAAACGGTCACATGGTCCAAATCCCTTGAGGTTAATGCAAACAATACTCGATATTAGGAAACGAGATTTTGGGTAACAGAATAGTTACAGTTAATGAAGTCAACAATTTTCTTATAACCGCCATTAATACGAGTTCTGGTTATGTGTTAACTAATTGTTATATGGTCGGTTAAAATTATTTTGTTATGAAAACTGTCAGTATTACTTACTTAAAAAATAATCAGACTTTGTGTTAATGGGGGTTAGTGGGTTTCTTTCTTTACTTCTTTACCAATTGAAGAAGAAAAGACAAAAGAGGAAGAGTCAGTGTCAGTGTCAGTGTCAGTGTCAGAAAGACATCCTCAAATCTTCACACGCCAAGGCGCTATTCATTCTTGACAAGATTGACAAGAATGCTGCCAGCGGTGCCCCCAATGAAAGTGATGAGGAAGATCGCGAAAAAAAACCAGGTTGTGTTAGAAAGGTTGCCGACAAAAAAGCCGCTCCGGGTCCCATTTCAACCACGACTACATCCGCCAGACGGCACTTCAACGAGGTGGTTAAATATCATCTTCTAATGGCTCTAGCGACTGGATCTAACGACTGAGAAACAATTAACTGAACTATTTACGAAATACTTGTTCGCTAATAGGACTGTTACGGCACCTCATTTTGACCCAGGTTAAATTCACCGGGGCTACAGGGTGACTAAATGCCTGGACGACATCTCAAAGGACTTTCTTAGCAAATGAATCGCGAATATCAGTGGTGCATGGGAAGGTTTAAGCCTTAAACTGATCCCTGCTCAAGAAATTCCTATGAGACCGCATGCAAGTATTTGGCTACCAAAGATGGCAACCGATGCGTCTAAGATGTTGGAGTGTTTAAAACTGCAGAACCCCATCATCCACATGGATGACTGGTCTATCATCCTGAGCAAGGCCATGGCCACACATGCCTAATTCTCGCCTTCACCGAACCTGGCTCAGTTGAGCTTGAGAAGGCGGGCTTTAGGCAGTTCTTTGGAGTGAGGGACGCTAAGGTAAAAGTGTTTCGGCTCACAGATACGGGTAGCGGTGAAAAGGATGAGGTTGAAGCTGCAAATCAGTATCTTGTAATTTATTACATGTTATGAACCAATCTTTCACTCTGGCGACTTGGTTTTGAGAAATTTGGTAACAGTCTTCATAATATTTTACATAAGAGAGCGCCGACAGCCCAGACGATAGTGTGATTGCCGCCAGAAAGTTTGGGTGTATCTGCAGCCAAGCATTCAAGGATTGCCTTTCGGCGCGGTTTCTTTTCCAAAACTTGTGCTCACGTGTCATTGAAAACCTTTCTCATATTGAAAACCATCTGGGACATTTAATAACAGTCTTTGTAATATTTTACATAAGAGTGCAGACTAGAAAATAATGCGCTGGACTATCAATCCCATGTATCTGAGGACAAGCATTCAAGGATTGCTTTTCGGTGATGTTCTTTCCCAAACCGTTTGGTCACTTGTCATTCCTTTCTTTCGTATATTATGAAGAAGTCGTTTCTTCTGACCACTTGTATGACTGGGAAATTTAAAATTGATTAAAAATTAAACACTTATCTATATATTCCCTATATGACCCACTGTGTCACATTTTAAATATGCAACAGTAATTTAATGGATTGTTTGTTTTTTGCCTATAAAAGTTTTCCTTTTGAATAAAGACTGTCGTTGTTGTCGCTAACGTGGTGGTTGTTATTGCTTCTGTTTGGCTTTAGCGGAAACGGAAACATTTTACATACAACACTCTTCTACTATCCTTAGTAGTAGTACAAGTAGTAACTAATGCATATGCATACGTATGTCTAAACAGACTTGCAGTAATTGCTGTTAGTATTTAGTTAGTAGGTGCAAATCAAGTCACAACTTGCTATTTTTTTTTTTTAGTACTTTTTTCTTTACACTCAAGCTGCAAAACATCACAAGTAATTGCTGTCAATAAGTGATAATTGCATTAGAGGTTCAATCGTCTAGTTAGTTTTTTTTTTTTTTTTTTTTGTATATTAGTCTTGCTAGTTTTAGTTTTATTTAACTCCCAAAGCTATTATTTTTACTGTTTTTTTTTATTTTTTAAATCTCTGTCTCTAGACAATAGAATTAACCCATTTATTGGGTATTGCTGGTAGTTATTCCAATTTAATATGGATTTTCTTTTATTTGATTTGGTTTGATTTTTTTCGTTGTCGTTTTTTTATGTATAGTATGTTGGTTGAGTGTAGCTTAGTTTATAGCAAACCATCTTCATTAATTTTGCAAAATAGTTAAATGGATGTGATTAACATTCATTACATTTTGCGATGACATTTCGTTGTAACAGAATAACAGCAAAATGGAATGTTTTTAACTCATACAATTTTAACTACCGGCAGTTGATGATTGTTCGAATTGAAGATTAAAACCCAGCAAAGGGTTTTGTAACAAATATTAGGACTTTAAATAAATTGATTTTGCTTTTGGAGTTTTAGTATAATCTTAAATGGTATATAGTTATAAGATGTTCCAGATATGATTTTTTGTCTTCTATTACTGTTATACTTCATCTGAAGAGCTGGATGATATAGATGTTGTACTCAAATCCAAAAAAAAGTTAGGTCACCAATGTCCGTGGTAATTATCCTGGGGAATTGTATTTAATTATAAGCTTATTGCAGTCAATTTAAAAATTATTATCTAGCTATTGTCTTGCTGGCAATAAGCTGCAGTTAGCCGAGAGTAAACAATGAATCTAGACTTGTCTTTGATATACAATTCTAGCCTTGTTTCTAGGTTTAGTTTATAGAATAGAAGATTTACCATAAATCTGGTTTCATAGAGAACAAATGTTTGAAGAATGAAAGAAACATATTAATGAGTCACAAAAAATATAGCTTTATTAGAAGACATTATTATAAGAAAACACTTGGTATCTTAACTCTTTGCGGTTTAGTGGTCACTTTTGAAACCACCTTTTCTAGAGACTTTAAAACATTTTTTTTGACATCTATAGGCATTTTGTTTTTTTGCAAAACTTTGTTGTAAGGTTAGCTTAATCTGGTTAACTGAATGTATTAATTTGAACATATTTTAAGCCGTTGTTTTTCGAAGGGTTTTCCCCGATTTAATAAAAAAGCTCAGAGTGTTTATTGTTATTCAGTATTTGTTTGGTTGTCTTGTGCTAATAAAGTTTTGATAAATAACATAAGTAATAGAGTGGTTAGACTACTAACCACTGTGACTGAAAAAGGTTTTGTATAATGTTGTTTTGTAAGGATGGAACATGTACTCAATGAAAGTGATTATAGAAGATATTTTGTTGGAAGGTATACCTTTGGATGGTGGATGTTACTGCAGACTTGAATCTGACAAACAAGAGAATTAAGAGGAGCCAGCCGATCTGATGGTGCTCGGTGATATACCTTTGGAGCTCCACTCAAAATTTGATGGTGATTTTGATTTGTATGATGACATACCTCTTTGAAATTTGTCTAATACTTCTGTTAGTGACTTATCTACCCAAACTGCTGTGCTGTAACCAAAATCAGGCACCAATTTTAGATTGGAAGAGTCGGGTGATTACACAGAAGATGGGGATATAGGAAATGATATAATAAAATTGAAGAATGTCTCACCTACACAGCTATTTCATTTGTTTTGGTCAAGAAATTTAGTCTAACAAATTTATGTACTACAAAAATGCTTAACAAAACTATTCTTAATGTCAACCGCATTAACAAAATAACCATCCTATTCCCTACAAAATTGTTGCAGTTGTTTTGATTATACACTTATATACGTAAAACCAAGGCTGAGAGAGTTAATATTATACAGACAGATCTGCAAGACGAAGTCTCTTTTAATCTAATAATTTATATTTTTTACAATAAATATACCTAAGAAATCAACAAATTTTACTCTCTTAACAGCAGGTAACCATATCTGTAGAGAAATACACTTGAGTCTTTCTCCACAGTCATCAGAGGAAAGATAATCCCGCATCAGAATTTCATTCTACTAATCGGAGATTCCTTTTACGAATGAAATCATTTACTTTCAATTTACTTCCATCTCCTATATAACTATAAGAGAGGTGTATATCACCGAATCTACAGAATTCATGATATGTAATAGTTAAATCCCTACTATGCTACTCGAGCAACTAGAGATTGACCATTGATCACCGCATCCACATTTTACACTGGATCATGAGGAATATGTCAGAATCATCCACCGATGATCATGAGCCATATAGTTTCTCATGAACCCCTCATTTGCTCATTGAGAGCGGTACAACAATTAATCTGCCGACTTCCGCATCCAATAGCGAAGCCCCCAAACATCTTAATGTCTTGTAGAAATGCATATGAGATGATGTTATTTATTCATCTATATAACTAATGAAACCAGAGTCACTTTCCAGTTCGTAATATATAAAAGGCCATTCCCACTCCCACCACCAACTTTGAGCAGTTGCGAGTCGAAAGACCTTAAAACGCTTCTATCGGAGACATTTTACCTTTTTAACTAGTCAAGTCTTCACTGTCAAAGAAATGTGTAGACATGCAGTAATCATTAATGAGAGTTTTTAAACGTCTGTATAACCGAGTCTCTCAGGTCAGAGTTGAAAGCAACTCCCTTAGCTATAAGACATGGTGAAACATACCATAGATTGTATGAAACTTAAGCGTCTGTGATCATTAGTTCGAAGTTCGCAGGATCCTATCAAAGGAATTACGTTGGGTGGAAGTGACAAGAACACTTAACAGAAATTGCTGCATACATTAGTATAGGCTTAACTAGCATATATCATTTGACACTTATGTACTCTTTGTAGTACAAAGATAAGTCAATTGGTTACTTTATACATCCCAGGTAATCTAGTGAGAAGTGAATTGCCACTTTATTGTCTCTAAGTAATCTATAGTGTAGCCACTTTAAACGTTTATTTTATATTGCACTTCTGCATTTCACTTACAATTCAGAGAAACTGGTTTTATGCAAATTGTTTTGATAAAATTCTCACAGAGTTTATTTTCTTTTTGCTTAAGTATACTGACATCCCATGTAACCCAGCGTAACCTAAAGTTTATTTTTTACTGCCCTTTAAAAATAGTTACTTTAACCACCAGAAGAAATCTATTTTAGAGTTGTCGGAGAAAGGTTTGTTTACAAACAAGCGGTTATTGAACTGTATATAAGATGTCTTTTAGCTGACTAGTTAAGATCAGTTACCACCCATACGTGCTAAAATAACTATGTATGTAGTTGTCAAGTAACAGGCTAAGTAGCTAGTGAGATAATTGACTCTATTTAACCGGTATGTGAATTCTATGCTTTGACTACATTAGACCAGGTATCAGACAGTCACATTGTAAATCAAAAGGGTCAATAACTAGTCACCTACCTAGTTATGTAACTAGTTGTCATCCTAAATGATGGGTAAGATCACCAGTTCGGGACAGTCTCCTAGATCTGCTGGGAATTTGTTGGATCTTTTAGAACTTGTGTACTATCAACCAAATTATAAAAACTTGAATAACTCTAAGCCACAAAGTATATAAATTGCTTTACTTTAACACACAATAAATTAGATACCAACACTATTATATCATTCTTTATCCATTAGACCAGACATGGGAAACAGATTTTAGCTTTTATGAAAAGTAAAAATTATCATGTCTGTATTATTTCTTCTCTACACTGTTACGAATATTTGTCACAAAAAAATAGTTTTATATCTTTTGTGTATACTGAGAAGCTGCTTTTTTGGAGCAATATATTTTCAGTATGGTCGATTTTTGGCCGGTCTGGAAATAATTTCTGTATAGACGGCCTTCTTGCGGGCGTATGCATGATTTTTTTTCAAAAAAGGATTTTTATATAATCCGAATATTTTTTAATAGAAATAATTTCTAGTCCTATTTAGCGATGCTTTTGTATCAAAGAACCAAAGAATGCCACCTCCATCTTGTCTAAATTGGTGTAATAAAGGACATACATGTTTACCAAACGAAGACAGATTTTGATATACCCAGAGCCGACGGTCGAAGGCTGGTTATACACAATATTTATTGCTCCAGGACGATGACCAGCTATACACAAAGGCTATAGGCGATTTAGCCTTTGTCAGCTATATGTGCAGGCGCTCTAAACTGAGTGCTTTGATTGTAGAATATTATAAATTAAAGTTTTTGTCTTATTTATTGATGGATAATTAAGGATCTTGTTTTATCTGCAGGGTCAGTAGATGATTAATTTGATCAGGAATTCGAAGTCCACTCCTAATGTGATCGTAGCCTTAATACTTAGTATGAACGTACTTATAATTTCTTTGCCAGATACTGATACGGAGTTATCATCCGCATTTTCTGCATTCAAGGTAAATCACTCATTTCCTAATTCTCAAATATATTATATAGATTGGTTCTTGTTTGACCACTGAACTATAATCCAATTTTGTAAATTTTAAAGTGAGTAGAAATTTTGCAAAATTAAGCTGATCTTAAATTAAATTTTCAACTTTCACTGTTGTTTAAAGGTCATTGAAAAGAAGAAAACTAAGGCACAACATAGGGTTCTAAGTATACAGTTTACTAGGCAATTAGACACTTTCTACGTGCAAAACCGTTCGTTGGTCTTTCAATTACACTGTAATTGTTGACGACTGATATTTATTCAATTTAACAATTGATTTTTTTAGGTTTTTTTCCAACAAAAGACGACCAAACTAATTTTGTAGTGCAACGGTACTCTACACATTTCTACAATCAGTTGTGCATGCAAATGTTTTAGAGTATTGTGGAATTCACAATAACTACACTAACACTGACATATATAAGTACACGTTAGGATGGCGTATATTATGGCTTTGGATATTTTGAAAATTATGCTGAAAATTTGAACAAATTTGGTTATAATTTGGTAGCTCATGAACGATTGGAGATATCTTGTATATTCTAGGGTTCATAGTTGGAATGGTGACTACAGGGAGGCCTTCCAAAGTTTCAAAGAAATTACTAAAAATTCAGTTCTTATCCAAATGTGTTATCTCTTTTAGTTCAAGAGATATTTATAATAAGACATTCTTTTTTGAGTTTTTGACCAATTTTTTTCTTTGTGTGGTCGATAATTTACTTCAAAATATCAGTTTTATTTCTAATAAAATTCATATTAAATAGCAATACGTCTCATACAATTATTTGCTCTCTTTAAAAAGATTCACGCAACTAAATTCGGATTTTCTCTTACAGAACAACAATTTCTTCGGAGTTGTATAGATTTTTTATATGTTTCTGAAAGAATTCTTGGTAAAATTGAATTCAATATTTTAAAAATATTTAAACACATTAATATGTAATCTATATATATAAATGAGCAACGTGCTGACTGATTGGGCGTAGTTGAATCCCAAACGCCAAAAGTTAGAAACATGAAATTTGGGCTATAGGTTCCTTTGTACAGGGCTTTTCAACAAGAGGTGTTATTTTGGTATTCAAAGAAAAATTGCATTTTTTTTGTATAAATGATCGGATGTTTATTTCATAATAAAGAGGAAGGTATGCCGCTAATAATGAAAAACAACATCAGCCAAATGGCCACCACGACCACGCTTACAGGTCCATATACTTTTCATGAAATTTTCCATAACCAAATCGCAAAATGGCTGCCCTATGTCCTCGATAGCCTCACGAATTCCATCTTTGATGTCTTTAATCGACGCTGGCCTGTTGACGTAGACCTTATCTTTCACGTGGCTCCAAAGGAAGAAGTCGCAAGGTGTTAAATCACAATATAAGATAATAAAAAGGACCCAGTCAGCAAAGACACGTGGTTGTTCATGATCGGCCGGCTTCAGTTCTTGTATTAACTGAACCTTATAAGCCTTAAGATCCAAGTCTTTATGCAAAATACTTCCAAAGAATGACGAGGAATATACAAACCTTGATTTTCTTCAATACTTTGGGCTACAGCAGCAATATTCACAGTTCTTCTTGAGCGACGTGCACGGGTTTTGTTCTTCTCATCACTAACTTGTCCCAACTGCTCGAAGTTTTCCACCAATTTCTGTATTGAGGTCCGACAAGGTGCTTCACGACGACCCAAAAATGCTTTAGTTTTGCGAACCTAGACTGCAAGATTTTCACAATTTTTGTAGTGCGTAATTTCAGTGCGATGTTAAATCATGTATTGTTCCATTTTTAGTAAAACGTCGAAGAATAAAAGCTTCAAAAGTAACAGCTACCAAAATAAAGGGTGATTCAAAATAACACCTCTTGTTGGAAAATCCTTATGTAGAGCCATGAAGATATTTAGAAATTAGAAAGTTTAGTAGATAAAAACAGGTAAAATCGGTAACCTTATATCATCTTAACTGAAACAGATACAATAAATATTTAAAACGCATCACCGGCCATTTAAAAAATGTACAAGCAAGCGTTTGGTACTTTTTTAAATTCGAACATTTTAGGAACAAATTGAGTCTCTCAACTTTTTCTAAATATTTTGAAATTGCTAAATGAGTAGCTCCCAATGATCTCGCAAGCTCTTATTGAGTTTGACCGAAGTCTTAATGGAGTAATGACAATTCTCCAATTCTTCATCTTAAAACTTGTTAGCTGGCCTGGGCGATCATTGTCAAGTCACCACTTCTGAACCAAACAAGCCCTCCCTCTCACGTTGAAACAGATGAAAAACATTCACCATACGCTCTGATGTCAACTGGTGTGCTTCAGAAGTAAAGAAAAACTTATAGTATATGACGACTTTTTGGTACAAAATTCGACATTTTCAAAGCAGTACAATATCTAAATGACAGATATTTACCCTTCAATGTGACATATAAGTTATTAAAACAAAAACCACATTCAAAAGATACGACATCTATTGTAAATCCCGAATTTTTAAGTTATACATCCAATATCATGGTATATACAAATTTGGCCATTTTAGAATCCCAGCTTTGAGATTTTGGAACACTTAGCTTAATTAAAAATGTCTGTCATACATTGTGTTCGATATTAACACAAATTTGGGCCAGGGTATGTGGAACTATATAACTATAAGATATAAATAGCACACGTCTATGATTTCAGACAAATCACAAATATTTTCCATGTCTGCGGTTCCATACATTGGCAACCCATCCTACGCTTCTGAGGAATCTTTGAGGTCCACCTTCAAATATTCATCTTATATTCTCCTTTACTAGACGTAATAAAGTGATACTTAATGGTAATTGTTGCAACCATTTATAAATGCCAGACTTATATCCAAAATATTTTGATGCTGCCCAACTGTTTCAGATGACGAGGAACAGTTTTAGACTTTGAAGTCATCGACAAGTGCTAACTAAGGGCCACCCTAATACACATACTAGTAAATCCGAATAAAATGCACAGAGAAATACATTGATTTTAATTAGTTGATTGATCCAATTTGTTATTTAATTGTTGTCCTGAATTTGTTTACAAATGACAATTGATACAAAATAGTGTGAATTAAATTCTATTGTGAAAAAGAGATATAACAACCAATAGACAAAGTATGAAAGAGCAAGAAAGATAGATATAAAGAGAGATTTTACTTTAAAGACGTGATTTGCATAATAGTTTCACCAAAAAAGCAAATCATTTCTAAACAACGTACGAAAAAAGGCTATTTGCAATAGGAATTTCATTACAAACATCAATATGTTTGTTAAACTACTTATGCTATGAATATGCAGGAGTATGTCTATGTTTTTCACATACATATATTTCATTGTATATAGGTTAATTGGTTAAGAATTTAAGTTAATTAATTGTCATCATTTAATGTGTTTGTAATTTGATATTGCATTGAGTTTGCAAATATACACTTAGCACTGGCATGTAACATCATGTTCATCATAATGAGTTTAATTTATTAAACTACTGGTGATTAGAATTGAAATTTTAATTGTGTCAAGTAGAAATAAGGTATTTAGTAGGTAATTTATTGCAGTTATCAATGATTGGATGTTAAATGAAAGGAGTATTAGAAATTTTAATGAATATGTTGTGAAGTTTCCTAGCTTATCATTACAATATCAAAATATAACGAGAGCAACTTGTTTATTTTTCCAAGAATTATTGAAAATAATATAAAATGTTTGAGGTAGAGTATAAAACAGAATGTTTTAAAGCTAAATATTGTCAGAACTAGAGCCTTTTAATTACAATAATTTTAAAAATTAGGCGCCGGCTTTTGGTGTCGCTAATAACTTCTATCGATTTATATCAAGCTTTCTCAGAAATCGCACTTAACGAGTTGTTATAGATGGGATCTCTTCAAACGAAGAGATCCCAAGAGGTACCGTAAGGCTCCGTTCTTTCTCCTACTCAATTCCTTATTTTTCTAAATGACTTTCTTCGTCAAACTTCCAACCCTATATATTCTTTTGCAAATGACAGCAACATTTGCCATTCATATTCATTCAGTTATAGACCAAGCCTGTCGCAGATTGGGGCAATGAGGCAAAACATGAATGATTCCCTTAATAGGGACCTTGTGACAATCTCTGAATGGGGTCGTGCGAATAGAGTCGCTTTCAACGTCCGCAAGACTCAGTGTTGCAAGTTGACACAAAAACGAATGATGAACAATGTTGTTTCATCTGTATTTATGGATGGTGTAAATATTGTGGAATCAAACGCTCTTGATGTTCTGGGCATGATAATACAATGTGATGTCCGCTGGTCTAAACACATTTTTCAAGCGTCAAAAGAAGTGTCTTGGTTTTTTGAAACGGTGTAGGAATTACTTCACTCCATCTGATCTCCTCACTATTTACACCACCTATATCCGACTGAAAATGGAATACAACTCCCATGTATGGACCGGTGCTTCAAAGTCTATTTTGGAGCTGCTCGACTGCGTACAGGAGAGGGGGAAAGTGATTATTGGTGACAGTAGGGTGTCCAACTGTTTTGATTTGCTGGAGCATCATCGCAATGTGGGCTGCGTTTCACTGTTCTATCGGTACAACAATGGAATATGTTCTGATGAAATTAGGGAACATGTTCCTGATTTTTATGTAATACACGTTTTTCATGAAGAACTCATCTTTTTGTGATCGATTGGTTAGAGGACCGCACAATATATTACAGGGAAAATTCGTTTTTTAGCCGTTCTGTAGGTATGTGGAACAAACTTCCCGCTTTGCTGCCATTTCCAATGTGCGAAAGTTCAAATCGAATGTCCGCAAACACTACTCCCTCTTTCCTCCCTCCCATAACCTATTTTCCTAGTTTCAACACAATGCTTTGCATGAATAGGGGTCATTCCCTGAGTGCTGGTCCAAGAAGGAAAAATTTTTCAAACCTGATTCGGCCTTGCAACATTCTCGCATATAAACGAGACCATCCGCTGGTGTCGACAACTATTCAACATAAAAATGGTGATAAAAATTTATTTTTTATTATTGAATACAAAATAAGCTAACTTCTTAGTACTCAAAATTTGTATTCTATTATACCAAAACTTTTAACTCAAAACTCCTAATAAATTTACCAACTTAAGCTCATTAAATTAAAACAAAATATCACATATAATCAATTGTAACTTTTCCATAACTCTTCATGTGGAAAGCTGCCAATATATTTATGTTTTTTTGCTAAGTTTTAATGCAAAACAAAACTTTGTTGCTTCTATTTTACAGCAAATTACAAATTATACACTTGTTGATTACATTGTAAATTTATTCAAATTAAATAAATTTTATTATTATTTGTTTTCTAGGCAAGCAATAGAAAAAAAATAAAATAAAAACAAAATAGAAAAATAACTTGTTAACATAATTCACTACAACAAACCTTTAAAATGTTGAAAATAAAATAACTTAAACACAATGTATATGATTTGAATTTATTGTTTATACCATAGAGAGGTAACACGTGCAATTGTATTGAGTAAACATTTTCAAAACTCGTCTACAAATCCAATTGATAATACTTGTGTAATTTAATATTCTACAAATCATTAACAAAACAAAAATCCCCAAACAATATACGAGTACATACATACATATGTACAATCATATTTATATATGTACGTGAAAATTTATGAATGTATGATATAAATGTTTGAGTAGGGGTAAAAATTATTTCGAAATTTTACCATATTATACAATTAAATGATATAAAAGTTCAAAAGATTTTATGGATTCTAGGCATCGAACCATTTAAGACAGCATGGTATGTATTTTAAATGATAACTCAAAAAATTTTCTTCAAAACTTCATAAAAAATAAGTATTTTTTATATTTATTATGGATTAAAACCAATGATAAACACAAAACTGTCATGTGTACTTGTATATTTTTTAAATATTTCAAATATTTAAGTGTGTGATTCATTAACTCAATAAGTAAACAATTTAAAAATGTTTGTATGCAATCATTTATGTGCTGTTTTTCTATAGCAAACGAGTGCTTTGAGTAGAAATTTTACATGTATTTTGTTTTTATTACAATAACCAAATACATGTTAAATTTCTACTCAATGTACTCGTTTGGATTAGAAAAACAGCACATTAATTTTCAAATAATTTTTGAGTGTTTTTCATTCAAACATTTTTTCTGAATCAAACTAAGGAGAACATGGTGGTGTATGAGTAATATTTATTAATATTTCATTATTTATATCACTCATACGCCTTCAATATATGCTTTAAAATACATAACAAACACGTAAGAGTAAAAGTTCTCAAGTGCTAACAAATATAATTTATGACAAATATTAAAAACAATTTTTGGTGAAAACTATTTTTTTTTTTTTTGTGAAAAAAAAAGTTTGGTCAAAAATTCATAAAAGAAGGAAATTTTGTGAAAAAATTTAGTTAAAAAAAAAAATTTGGGAAACGCAATTTTTGGTGATTTTTTTTTTTTTAACCAGAATGAAAGCCCATGACTGCTTCTGTTTTTTTTTTTATATACCCTTCACCGTGAGTATATGTCATTTCGTCTGTAATTTCTACATTTTTCATTTGCGACACCATAAAGTAAATATATTCTGGATCGTTATAGAGAGCGAAGTCATGTACGTCTGTCCGTCTGTATGTTTAAATTTTCGTAGCCCAAATAACTCACATAAATGACTCATACATCAATATATCAAGAATTCTTTCGACTCGGTTGGTGTTTAAAATCAACACAATCCGCCCTAATCCAGTCAACATGGGCTACTCAAACACAAAGTTATCTTTGCACTGTTATAACTTCCTTCAATATAGGTTCTACTATTTGGATCTAAATCAAGAGGATGTTAGTGATATTGATTACGACACCTCTTATTCAGAGGACGTGGATTTTATTCCTGTAAATGGACAAGGTATAATGAGTTACGAATAGTTCTGGCACCCATGATTTGGTTGCAACATTTTCCGAGCCTGCATGCCAAAATACTGGTTCATAAAAATACTGCACCATATTCGTATTGATGACCAGTTTATACGGTTCCAACTTTCTGAAGTCATACAAATCTGGTGCATATTTAACAGTTGTCGAGCAATTGGTGCCATTTAGAGAACGAGTGTGTCCAATGTTCGTTCGAAAATACATGAAGACTAATTCTCAAACCAGCCAAGGTAGGCAAATGTGAGATGTTATATGTGCCCACCAAAGATATGTAGAATTTGCAGGCAGTCTTGCAGTATTTGCCACAAAAATTTTTGCAACGAGCAAGTTCTAGTTCATTTAAAATTCGAAAAAAAGAAATAATATTTTATTTATCAAACTGAGAAGAAAAAATTTAATAAAATAAAAACAAGTTAACAAAAATAATACGTAAATTCTTTGTATGTGCCTCTGAAGGGCATAAAAAATTCGGCATAGCCGAATATAGCCCTGATGCTTATTTTGTTTATTTTTGTAAAATATGTGTGCTTTGTGTTTTGAAAATAATTCAGTAGTTCGTGAACAATTATACTGCGTTACAAATTAAATTAAAAATTAAAAGGCCGAAATCTAATAAAAACAAGCAGAATTTTTTACATTAGTTGACACTAATTTAAAAAAAAAATCTTATAAAATTTTAACACAAAATATCGTGAAATCTTAACTTTTCCTTTTGAGCTTTGAATGATCTTCTCGTTTTAAACCCCAACAGTAATCACCTAGCATAGTTGTGTCCCAAAGAGCATGAAATCGTTTTTCAAGCTTCTTTACATCCTGGTGGAACCTCTCACCCTGCTCATACTGACCGCACCCAGATTATATGGAAAAAAGAAAAATGAGAATGAAGAAAGGATGAAGAAATTTTTAGTGACATTCATCAAATAGCTGTTCTGTTGTTCCCTAAAAACCCTTTTGCTTGTAGTGATAACCTGGCATCCAGTTCCTTGTTAGTTAGTTTTTCATCAAATATTCCTTCTTTGAGTTTGTCATCACTTAACTTGGAAAATACTGTCTTTTAATATAAAAAGCCATCTCCTCTTCGTAGCCTTGACAAAAGATTTAATCAAGAATTAATTTTAATTTTTGTACTGTTATTGTTAATGCTTGATTTTAAGGTATATTTTCTCAAGTTTCATCAAAATCGGCGCAAAAATAGATAATATTTCGCTATCTTTCATTTAGAAATTCCAAATATTGTAAAATTTTACTTTTACCTTCACGATTTAATAGTTAATTTTTCCCGCTTTTAGCAAAACTTTCAGAGTATATTAAAAATTATCTTACCCATAATATGCCGTATAGGTTTTACTCAAAATTCATAAAAAGAAGTATATTTCACAGTGGTCCAAAGGCTCAATCAAACCAGAAAAATTTTATTTTTTAAATATTTTAAAAGCTAATTTTTTGAATAGTAATATGTTGGCATATTTTTTATTTTTTTAGATATCTACACTAGCATCACGTTGAGTTGATATGGGTCCCAGGACATGTGGGTATCCGGGAAGATGAAGTATCCGACGATAGCGCAACAAACGGGTCGTCCCAAGACGTAACTCTTGCGCAAAGGGATATTCACACTCCCTTGGTGACCGTATCGAAATTGTCTCTTAGTAGGAATTTGATCAGGCTTCTTACGGGTATAATCAATGGGCACTGTATGATTGGACGCATATCGAAGCGTATGGGTTACCCACGTTATAGCTATTGTAGAAGTTGTTTGGATGAGGAGGAGGAAGAATCGGTACAACACCTTCTATGTGACTGTCCAGCCTTACAAGAACATAGACTACTACATCTTAGTAAAGCTCTTTTCCATTATCTGGACTGTCTCAGAGATGTGCCACTAGTAAATATGATCAGATTTATTAGAAGTACCAGCTAGTTCTTACGAGGATCACAAGAAGCACATAGTCATCGAAATTAGGGCAGGCAACTATACTCCCTTTATGCATGAAATTTTCAAAATAAGAGAATGGTAATTCTAAGGGTATCACAATGGGCCACAAGGCCTCCGAGTGAACTCGCTAACTTGCAAGCAACCCACGTAACCTAACCTACACTAGCATTGATATATCTCAAGTGACATTTTTTCGTTAGTTTTTATGTTGTCGTTATCTACATATATGAAGCTTTTTAATGTTTAAAAAATTAGCTGCCGGCTTTTTGCGTAAACGATTTTTATTTCATTAAGAGTTTAAGATGTCCATTACAACGAAGGAGCTGGATTTTTATGTACAAGGTTGGCGTTCCAGCGTTCAGGAAAATCGTTCCAGCTGTTTCGCCGTCTATAGGCTTAAAAAAACCCACAAAGAAAAAATGTACAAATTTTTTTTCTCAGATTGTTTATATAGCTGAAATCTATAAACGTACCAAGTTTCACTTCGGTACGGCTTTTCAAAAGCGAGTTATCACTTTTTCCCGAAAATCGCAAAATTTAATTCACAGGTACAAAAAACCTGTTGGCTTGAGGCAAAAGAAACTGTTATTTCCTCTAGCCAAATGTGTATGTGGTTGTTTTGTTTTTGTAAACTTTTTTTTTTGGATTTTATAGCCGTTTCTACGATTTTTTTTCAAAATTGACGAATATTTGACTTTCTCATAATGAAATCCGTTGGCTCGAAATTCATTTTTGAGCTATGGTTTCTACGATAAAGTTTCTTGGAATGACCTTTTGTACATTTTTTCGCAAACACAATGCCAACAAGAAAAGGATGGACTGTAAACTCGATCATTATTTATATTTCGATCTCAGTCTTCATTGATGGTTCTAAGAAAAACATGAACACTTTTAAAAATTTATCCTTCTGGTATCTCTCAGTATAGCTATGCCGTGTAGGTAGCTATGTTGAAAATCAGGGAATAAAAATCTGTTAGTTTTTATCTGCGTGTACAGTCTTGATACAATCAATGGTCCTATTTCGTTTACGGTTAGCTCGATTTGTTCACCCGACCGCATTTATTATCAATATTAGGTTAATTCGGAAAATCACTACATGATCTTTAAGCAAGAATATGTCTCAGACTAATCTGGCCATATTTATGAGAAAAATATTTAGAGTGAAATATCTCTTGCAGAAACTTAAACTATATTTTTTTAACGATATAAGAATTCTATGGACCGAACTGTACAGAATTTCATAGAGTAATTAGTTTCTTAAAACTTTAATTGTCTTATGTCGAAATTTATATTAATATCATTGTATATAGATTATTTATTGACAATAAAATATATGTTTGATATTGGGGTTACATAGGACCAATCCTCACAAAAGTTGTTAGAAAGATTGAGGTTACTATAAAAATTGTTTATGTTCAATTCAATCACGATATTCTTTATTATAGACAATTATTACTGTTTACTATACACTATAAATTCAGAGTACTTAGAAGTAATTTGTGCAACATTTTATCAGGATTGGCGCATAATCAACATATTTACGACTGCTCAAACAGTATTCTGGAACGACATTTGAATGGTGGCTAGGTGAAATCGTGGACCGATATTGCTAATTTTCAATACCAAACAAACCTTAGTAACACAGGATATTTGTGGAAAATTTCAGCTTGCATGCGCCCGTGTTTTCAACAGACAGATAGATGGACAGATCGACGGACAGATAGACGAACAGATAGACGGATATAGCTAGATCGTCTTAGAATTTCATAAAGACTCAGATTATATATACTGCTGTGGCTCTGCAACGAACATTTCACTATGTTACACAACGGAATGACAACATCAGTATATCCCCCATATTTTTTGATGGTGAGTAGCGAGAAAATTAATATTAACACAGTTTTAATAGTTTTAGCTGCCTTTCGGGTTTTATGGCCTTATGTATCTTTTGGCTAAAAACTTGATGCAGCCACCGAAGTAGCGTAGAACGATGGTTATGAATGACACACCGAAAGAGAGGCGCTATTGAATATGCTATCAAGCTTAGATGATACATTACCTTCAATGAATATCGAATACATTTCTCGAATTTTTGATAAAAAATGAGAAAAAAGCGTCTTCCAGTCTTATGATATTCTGAGAAATATGAACTATATTATAAGAGCTCTTTTCCCGTAATCTAAATATTACAAACGAATTTATAAGAAATCCAAATTTGAATCATCAATAATTAAGTAGAAAAATTTATATTAATTGATCTCTTAAATACTTATAAGCTTTCAAATTATTGTAACTAATATATTATTGAAACAATAAAAATTTATTAAAAAAAAAAAAAAAAAAAAAACTATATTATAAGGAATATTTTGTTTGAAGATTACTTTACTGAATTTCCCACAGTTTTGCAGCTATGGGTAAAAAATGGTGAAATATATAAAACATTTTAATTTGTCGACATTTCAGCACTAGAGGCACTAGAAGCAGTTTTTTCGAGTTAGTTTCTTTTACACTTTTTTCTCCTAGAAGGTAGCTACAATTATGTCGAAGACATGAAAACACGTGAGAAAAATTACATGTTCTTTGGAAAAATCAAGTTTTTTCCATAAAATGTGAACAGCAGCTAAAACTAGCAGAACCCAAATGTAGTTTTGTTTCTATAAGTACTTCGAAAAATTCCACAGAAGAAGAAGTCTGCACTCGATTGCTTCAAAAATGTTGCAGTGTGTTATTGATGTTGTATTAGCAACCAGCAAACATCAGAATAACACTCAGTGTTTATTAGATTTGAAAGGGAAAACACAACTATCTCAACATCGCTGATAATAATAATAATAATAAAATTGAGAATGAAAGTAGAAATTGCTCGATGGTCTGTTGAATATAGAATCAAATCATCAGAGAACATTTTTCGTATCGATCGCTCTGCAGTCTACATAGGAAAATGAGAACATTCTTAACATTATATCGAATTCTATATCAAAGATGATTCATTTTCGACACACCTTGGAAACCTTTTGCATACTGGAAATTCCTTGCACTGAAATCGTTTTAGCTAAAGAATATGTTAGTATGGACTTCATAATAAAGTCTGAATATATAATTTGTCATTTCAACGAATTTAACTTTTTACCTAACCAATAAATAAGTATACATACATGTGATTGTATGTATTATTTGTAAATGCAATTATATGAGGTGATTATAATATAAATTATTATCTCGTTATATATTTAAATCTAAAAAAGATATATAGAAATAAATGTGTGTATAATTCCTAATAAATCCATGTGTGTTGGTTGTGTGTATGTGAAATTCTATAATACAGCCTATAATACCGGAAAGATTATCCATGCAGGAAATCATTAAATTATGATTGATATCTAACAAGTTTTCATATGGCTGTGTAGTAGAAATATCAAGTAACTAAACAAAAAAATAATAGAAGGAAATAAAACGTAAAAAGGAAAAAAGTGTAGATGATAAGGATGTTGGCTGTTAAAGAAGTCATATTGTATTATAGGAAATACACGCTTATGAGCCTTATGAACCCCTACTCTTTCGTATAAGTTTAAGGTTAAGTAATTTTCTTAAACCTCAATGGTTATAAAAACATAAAAATCTTAAGGAAACAGCAATATTTTAAGCGGCTTAAGTGATTTATTTTTTTGTTGTAATTTTGCTAATTTAAATAAATGAGAGAGTGAATGTCTGATTGATGAATGTGTGGTAATGGAAAATTTGTCAAGCGTTTGTGATGGAGAGGTTTGTTAATGAATGATTTTTAGGTAATTCATTTATTGTTTGATACTAAAAAACAGGCACATATTAAAGCAGCTTTTCTTAAGTTTGCTTTAAAAGTATAAGTAGTTTAATTAAGTCATCTATTAGGGATCCATAGATCCAGAAAACCCTGTACCTCACCTAGGATAGGTTAGGTTACGTGGGTTGCTCGCAAGTTGCCGAGTTCACTCGGAGGCCTTGAGGCTCATTGTAATACCCTTAGAATTACCATTCCCTTATTTTAAAATTTTATACATAAATGGAGATTAGTTGCCCACCCTAATTTCGTTGACTATGTACTTCTGTGATCCCGGTGAGAACTAGCCGGTACTTCTGATAAATCTGATCATATTTACTAGTGGCACATCTCTGAGACAGTCCAGTTTATGAAAAAGAGCTCTACCAAGATGTAGTAGTCTATGTCCTTGTAAGGCTGGGCAGTCATATATAAGGTGTTGTACCGATTCTTCCTCCTCCTCATCCAAACAACTTATACAATAGCTATAACGTGGGTAACCCCTACGTTCCGACATGCATCCAATCATCGAATCGAATTCCTACTAAGAGACAAAAGAGTCTTAGTACTATTCTCTGTCAGAGTGGATTCCGTTTCACTCAAAGCCCATTCATTTATAAATTTCGATGCGTTCACCAAGGGAGTGTGAATATCCCTTTACGGAAGAGATACGTCTAGGGACGATCCGTTCGTTGCGTATTCGTCGGATACTTTATTTCCCCGGATACCCTCATGTCCTGGGACCCATACCAACTCGACGTGATGTTGTGTCAGTTGTGCCAGTGATTGGATGCAGTTGAGAAGACATTTCGACTTAATGAAGTTGGAGTTAAGAGCCTTGATTGATGCAGGGCTGTCCAAGTAGATATGTATAGTCAAATTTTCGAGATTCAGTTCCCGAATACTTCTCGTGGCTGTATCGATGGCATAAATCTCAGCCTGGAAATCCGTGTAGGTACCCGATAATCGAAGAGGCAGCAAAAGGTCTACTTCATCGGAGAAAATTCCCGAGCCCGTGCCTCTTTCTGTCTTTGAACCATCAGTGTAGACTGAGATCACGCCGTCCCTTAGGACATTGTTCGCGGCCCAGTCATCCCTTGTCGGTATCTTGATCCCAAACTTCCTATCAAAATTCGGTGTAGGTACCAAGTAATCCGTTTCTTGCCCCATGAATGTCCTGCCTATCTTTTGTAGGATGGTGCCGTGACCAATACGATCATGCTTCAGTCCGCTCGACTGCTTGAGTCGTAGAGCAGACTTAGCAGAAATGCATTTGATATATATATCAAGGGGAGTTATATTTAGCATCGTCTCTAGACTGGCCTGAGGGGTGGAATACATAGAGCCAATAATTGCAAGACATGCAAGTCTTTGTACCTTGCTTAGAGTAGAGAGGTGAGTCTTGGTGTCCACACCTCTCCACCAAACAAGAGCCCCATGGGTCAAAATAGGTCTTATGACCGCGGTGTACATAGTGCCTTCTTCATTCGACTCTCAGCATAACGTTTCCACGAGAGCTTAGAGTCCAAAATTACGCCAAGATATTTGGCTTCGCTTGAAATCTTTGGAAAAGAATCGTCAAGGTTGGTTAGTATGTAGTTGTCCAGGAGTCGGTGCTTTTTGACACTCAGGGCTGGGCGTTCGTAGAGAAGATGGTAAATCTTTTCCTCTTTTTTCCTGTTATTGCAGCTATGAAAATAGTCGTTAAATGGGAGTTCATGGAGACTTGCATGCTTGCGTATCATCCAGTGCCCTGTCCATATTGCCAGCAATCTTGATATATCCCTTCTATTACGGGTTATCAGTTTCATGGTTTGTTTTTCGTTAAAAGAGGTTCACATTAACTTGGCAACCCTACATGTGTATAGGTTGCTCCATCTATTTTTAGGCTTTGCAGGAAAATGTCTGAAGATAATACTTTTAATAGTCCCCAGAGGAATTTCTACTGAAACAGCATTGGAGATATACAAACCAGATCCCATTATGGCTAATTCATTGCCATTGTAGTCTCTTAGCACAGGAACGCAAGCTAAACTAATGTCAGATAGATGACCTAGCCATTATTGCATTGCCTGACTAATTAAGATGAAGTTGTATACACATTCTACCGTCCTGGAGCAGTAGGACGGATTACAAAGTGTCCAGGTCTCTTTGGCTAAAACTGAATGCTAATGCAACCAAAACACTGATTGGGATGGATATGAGTAGCCTCAGGATTCTAGTGGGAGTGATTGGGGCCTTTAAGGGTAAATGGGATAATGGCATATAGGACTTTTGTAGGGTGTGTGGGGATGAAGAGGAGCTAAAGACAGTAGAGCATATAATGTGCAACTGCCCTAGACTACAGGGTCATAGATTTAAATGGCTAGGAAACAGATGTCTGAAAGAACTTGTTAATGTTGCTGGCTGGGAACTGAGTAAAATACTAGGTTTTATTAGGGAAATAGGTTGGCTATTTAAGGGACGAATACGGCGATTTGAAATCTATAACAAAATCTTTCTTTTTTTTCTTTCCCTTGGCATATTTTGATTCTTTTTTTTTGCCATTCTTTCTTATGAGTCCTTATTCTGTTTATGACTCTTGAAGGAAATTACAATGAACCTTAAGGTCTTCGAGTGGAAGTGCACATAGTGCACATCCCTTCCAAACTAAACTCTATAGGCATTCAATGAAATAGCAATGCTGCCGCGAGTATTGTGGTCATATAGTCATTACAAGCTATTATGGTTGCAAAAAATTCAGCCTGGAAAACACTATATTTATTTGAAAAATGGTTTGATATTGTTACGAATGTGCAATAGCGATTTGAATTTAATGGTCCGCAACGACTGCCTGCTACATTCATCATGTTTATAAACACGTCCATCAGTAGAAGCTTCTACTTATCAACAATGTTGATAGCGTGCGTTTATTAGCATTGTTTGTAAGTATGGCAGCACTGTAGGTTTAAGCTGCTAACATTAACATCGAAAGCTCTAGAATTCGAATGTACTAGTATGTCCGTTAAGAGCTTTTTAGAAGATTCCCGATAGATGGCGTGTGTATAAATAATGGCAGAGGTAGCAGTCGTGAGTGGAGTTGATCATTGTCGCTGTTAGAGTTAACATCAACTGTCGTGTACATTATAAAGTTTGTGTGCATTTCTGCGAATTGATAAACGTGTTTAAAGACACTGAGTGACTTTTTAATTCTGTTGTTGTACATTCTGAATAAATGAAGAGTTGTTACAATTTTAAACTACTAGACCAGCTTTTGTTTGCAATCAAAAGTATCCGGTTTATTTAAAGGAAATAAACCCCGTTTTTTAAAGGTAAAAACGAAACAATATGTTTATTCCAAATTCGTCACATAGAGGTTTCGTACAAGAGGTTACCCCTACAGAACACGTTATACAAATCTTTATATAAAATACTCATTTTGGTCTCTCATTTGGTTTATAACTTTTTTTCTACGGAACCTATTTAAATGATTTTTAGTGCCGTACTCTCTATAAGAATGACAATCATTCTGGAAAAGAATCATTTATTTTGAAGCCATGTCTTAGAAGTGAGCCTGATTTACACACACAAACTGACATCCAAATGTTACATATGGATCTATACACCTATTTACACCTTTATGCACCACAATGGTTGTTATAAAAACCATGTAGCGTAAATATTCTCTAGTCAATTTAATTGTTTTGGTCATACCTTTATAATTTATTCTGTTAAACGGTTGTCCACCATATTGCATTGGCTGGGAGTTGGTTTGGATCTAAACCAACATTTTGTATATTTTAAAAGAATTTTCAAGGATTTCATACTCTCCTATATATGCTCTACCTCACACATAACTTCATACTCATATACATACAACTTTTATGACTGTGGTTAAGCTTTCTTTTGTTAACTATGGCTGTTCTTAAAAAAAAATAAATATTTTGTACCATAAAAATATTCGAGGATGCATTTCTATATTTTCCGTCAGTTCACAAAAGTTTGTTGTTGGTTTATTTACATTTTTTTTGCTGTTACTTTCGGGTTATATAAAATTTTTTTTGCATTTTACCTTACAACAGTGTAACGTAGAATTTTTATATATATATTTTTCTTTATTTTATAAGCGGTTTAAAAAACAAATGAATTTCATTTATTGTGGTCTTTTATGAAAATTTTGTAGATTTAATTTTTTTATTTTCATTCCATTTTGGAGGTTGGCAACCGACATACGAGTTTATGATATTCTCTTGTATATTTTTTTTTTGGCTTTTTATTAATATGATTGCAGTTGAAGGTAGTAAACCGTAAAATAAAGAATATTGTTTTTTTTTGTTTACTTTTATTTTAACTGTCATGCATGTGTGTATCTGTACTCAAATTCGTATAAATATTTTAGTATTTATTGTACGACACCGAAAGATAGACAGATAAATAAGTACAGTAACAGAATATGGTAAAAATATTGGTGAAAGATGTATTTAAACAGAATGACTTAAATATGGGAGTACAGGAATTTGTTATTTCACCCCATTTTTTTTATTTTTTTGTCATAAAATAAGTTATCAAACATAATTTAGCTGATTTGAAGTGTTTTTAGGATTAAATAAAATTTGATCTCGGTTATGATTTTCTGTAAATCTCTATTTGAAAGATGGAAATTTGAAGATTTGCATTCATTTATGATTGATAATATTTGAATATTGTTGTAGGCAATTGATGCTATTAACCGTAAAAGAAGCCAAAACAAAGAATGTAAGGAGCTTAAATTTTTAGAATAACCATATATGAAATATAATAAAACAATATCCCTTTAGAGTCATTTCCGCATTTCCATTTTTATTATACTCTACACCACCGTAGATTCGTTTCTGCTGATAGCTTATAGCATATAAGACCCACTTTCGAAAATCATTTTAAAAGGAAAATGTTCTTGCTTATTTAATCAATGGTATACAATTAAAAAGTAACAAGAAATTCCAGTATTCTTTCACATTTTTACTACGATAGGGGTAGCAAAGCACACCGGGTTAAGGCAGTATATACTTATATATAATTAAGATATTTATGAGAGCTTAAATATATTCGGATAGGACAGTTGTATACGTGACTACATTGACCGATTTTAAACAAATTTAAACCTAATTTGAACAATATAAATTGTTGTGCCAAATTTCGGCGACCTGTAGTTTGATTACAAGGTTCAGATGGATGGATGGACGGTAAGACGGACATCAGAAAGTGACCCTGACGAGATTGTAAGAGTATAAGGTGGACATTGAATCACTATTACAGCACTAATACAATATACCCTTGCCACTATGGTGTTGTAGTGTTGGTTGTAAATATATTAAGATGCGTATGATTGTTAACTATTGAAAAATAATAATATTCATCATACGCCACATATGTCAAATATGGAATTTTTTAATACTAAATTAAACCAAAAACCATTAAATCGTTCTCGAATAAATAATCTTAGACTATATAACTATATTTGGTTATAAAATGTAGATCCAACCCTTTTAACAGTCTCGCCGGAATGTGACTCTGATTCAAAACTTATGGCACGTTGCTTCCAGACTGCCGTTACAGTAAGTGAACGAATTGTCATAATTTAGAGTGTAAAGGCTCTCAAATTCAGTTTGCCATTTGCGGTACGCCGTAGAGTTAACATTAGCATGTGTGAGTTTTCTTTGCTTTAAAAACGCTGTGAAAAATATGACAAGTCGCCGCTGATAGTCCCAATATGGACACAATGAAATCCATTTGTTGTGGTCCATATCTTCCCAGTTGGGGATCATAATCGGTATCAAACGGATCTTTATCCTCTAGTCATCCCTGTAAATTCTGTCCTACACGAAATGTGTAGTTTACACATGTATAGCACCTGGCCGATTAATCCAGTTTACCGGCTTACAACAATACTGTCTTTGCCTCCACTCAACCATGTCATGAGATTGTTATAACATTGGCGACACACTGTATTAGGTGTGTAATTTTCACCGGTCAAATCTACATCGTCGAAAAACAACTTATGTGCTCTATTGAATTCACTTGTTAAAAGATTATTTTCCTTTTGAAATCTTATAGAACCTTTTTTCTTCTGATTTGATGACCGCAAACGTAGCAAAATAAATAAATTTTTTCTCACTGCCTATTGTCACTGTCAGTTGAAAATGTTGTGTGCGAATTATGCTGTAGCACCTTCTCTATAACTTGCACCGCTAAGCTCTTGTTGACGTCTTGCTGTGTAATGCCTCGATGTGAACGTCGTGTTGCTTTTATATTGTGTGCTGCGTTCCTTGATGCGTGTTCTGAGCTTACTGCATTGCCTATGCTGCGTGAGTTGTTTATTGAGATCTTACGTACATTTTTGTATGGACCTCAACAGGGGAAAAAAGGTTGAAAGAAATCGAATTTTTTAAAGATTTTTGCGATTTTGATCTTGAAGAAGAAGTTTTTTTGATTTTATATGTTCACAGTTTTTGTTCTTTATGTTAACAGCTACAACTTTGCTTCAGAGAGTAAATCTAAATTCCAAACGGTTTGAAAGATAAGAGCCTGAGAAAAATATAACTTCTGTGCATGACTTTCGGCCACTATTTCAACCCACACTACAAAGTTTTCCCAACCAGATGTGGCCTACTTTGACAGCGATTTTGGCATCTCACCTTGTATTTTAACATGATGGTCTCAAGTTTCTATTTATGAAAGCGGATGTTCCTCCTCTAAGTACTATAACTTCTGTGCATGACTTTCGGCCACTATTTCAACCCACACTACAAAGTTTTCCCAACCAGATGTGGCCTACTTTGACAGCGATTTTGATATCTCACCTTGTATTTTAACATGATGGTCTCAAGTTTCTATTTATGAAAGCGGATGTTCCTCCTCTAAGTACTATTCGTTCATACATTATTTTGCAATCGGTCCAGCAGTTTAGGAAGTTCAGATTTATTAAAACTTGTTTGCGATTGAATCCACTGTGACGCACACATCTATATTAGGAAACTTGTTTTCTTCAGATGCATATTATTAGTTTATGATGTCTTTAAAAAATATCAATAATCATACGCCCCAGAGTACTCAACATTTTCTCAAAATCATTTTTATAAATTTAACAAAACGTTATTAACCCTTTATAAATTTACTAAATATGACTGCAACTAGAGTTTTCAAAATAGTAGAAACAGCAGCAACTGGATTCTTAATGAAGAGTAAAGTAAAGAGTAATATTATAGCAATACGTTTAAGATAAGGTAATTGCACATATCATAAGCAAAAGACTCTCGACAATAATCCTCCCATCACTCAGAAATTCGCTCCGGAGAATCTTGTGTTGACCAAGTAAATAGTCTTAGGATTATCATTGAGAAAACAGTGTTATTAAAGTCGCTATTATACCACGTATTCATAGATTTTGAGAAGTCCTTTTCAAACACTTAACTATAATGTTATATGAAGCCCGCTGGTATTCACGAGTGTCCCCGGAAAACAAAGACAGCTAATCCAAGCCTTCTACAAGAATACCACTTGCCGCGTGTTACATGAAAACAGCTTAGCGACAAAATCGTAGTAAAACCTGGAGTTAGACAAGTCTGTGTTTTATCACCTCTTCTTTTTAATTTAACGTCCTCTATGCTGTGATGCAGAAAGCAACAAGCCATCGGAAGGGAGGTATTATGTAGGAATCACATGGACGGTAATATATGTCTACTTAGATGCAGTCAAAAATCTCCACTATCAGTGAGATCGCAAATCTAGTTGGGTTGAAAAAACAAAATCGCTCCATATCAATTGTAACACAGGTCGCTGTTTCTTCGTATTCGACCAAGGTATTGCAGATGTAAAGACCTGCTGCTACCTGGGAAGCACAATTGCTACAACTGGAGGCTCAGCAGCAGATATATCCAGTCGCATTTTGAATGCTTTTGTCCAGTTAAATCCGACTTGGAAATTATCAGATATATCAATGCAGACCAAAATCCAATTATTTAACTCCAAAATAAAATCTACTCTGTTGTATGGATGTGAGACCTGGAACATGGCATCACGTGATACTCAACGTCTTCAAGTGTTTCTCAACAAATGCCTCCGCAAGATCTTATGGATTTTCTGGCCTGTAACAATATCCAACAACCAACAACCAACTTTGGGTGGAGGCAAACCAGCAACCTATTAAAACGGAAATAAGAAAGCGGAAATTGAGTTTTATAGGTCACAAACTAGGCAACCCAGACGATGACATTCCCAAAAAATTCAGGGAACCAGACAAGTTGGGAGACCAGCTCATACCTGGAAGCGACAACAAACAACAGAGCATTCTAGATTGCCGATAAGTGAAACGAAGTCAAGCATCAAGCCGACGATCGAGATTATTGGAACCATCTTGCTGCCTCGAGGAGTGAAAGGAACATATATATATAATACGTTTAAGAACACACAAAAGCTATGGTACCTAAATAAATGCATTACAACTTGACACCTATTCAAAATAATGTTCACGGATATCAAATCGAAACCATAGGGTAAATGGTATAGTATGTCTACGTCTAGTCAAGTCTATTACATAGTGCTGGTTCACATCTCAAGTTTATTTGCGCAAGTCTTGAGTTTGTAGATTGGAAATATTTTCCTCTTTTTCTTCCTCTCTATTCTATAAACTCAAGAGTAGCTCAAGTAAATTTGACGTATGTGAACCAGCACTTAGGAAACTATCTAATCAAAAACGTTGTTATTGAAGGAACAAGTAAATTAAATATTGAACATGTTTAACGCTAAAAAAATATTTATAGAAACAAAGTGTATTTAATCAATTTTTAAAGAGCTGCAAATACTGCAGTCCGCACTTCTTACTAATCCATTATTTTTAATTAGAAAAATAACATGCACGTGCCTTTTCTGCCGACATAAGATTGATAGCAGGGCAAAAGGAAAACAATAACAAAACAGAGAGAGAGAGAGAAAGAAAAAAAGCTGCTATTAATTTGTTGTTTCTTTAGAATCTTTAAGATTGTAATTAATGTTTTATCTCATTTGATACATTTAACTTCACATTAATCATTCATGCATTCATTCTCATCATTATAATCGTCATTCTCAGTCCCATGCTCAACATCAGCATCATCGTCATCATTCTCATCATGCTCGTCTTATGAGAGAACCTTCAAACAACTGTTTCATCATCATCATCATCTTAATGTCATTTTATTGTTTTATAGATGGATGCCTTAAAGTCATGAAACGACCTCCAGTATTCCTTTTATTTCTTACTTCTTTGCATTTTATTTTCCAATTTTACTGATATCCTTTTTAAATAAGTAAGTAAGTATGTACAATATATATTTTTATATGAATTTTACGATTGCAATTAATTTTTATGTTGTTTAAGTAAAAAGTTAAGGTTCTTAAAATAAAATGTGGTATGTGGGCGTAGTAGGAGAAAAGCTGAAATAAATAAATTGAAATACATAAAAAAAAATAAAAGGAAAGTAAGATTTCAAATTGATGGCAGTATTGGCTGGCTTTAACCCTCAAAAATTTTATTTCCTTTTGGTTTTTTTTATTCACATAATTTATATATTGTAATGACCCACATACAAATGCAAAAACAAATATTATTTAAACATTTCCTTAAACATTTAATATTGGATAATAAATATTATAATCAAAAATACATATAAAATAAATGGAAAGAAAGTAGTATTTGAAATCTAAAATCATAAGAAATATAAACATATTGAAATATGTTTCGAGATTTTCTTTATATTTGTAGTATTTTTTATGGAAATTTAATTTCTCATTAACAATGCGAATGTTAGTTACTAATTTTAATAATTTTAATTTTTCCCCATGTTTTCATTGGGAAACATTTTCAATTTTCCCTATACAAAGTATTGCACAAATATTACTGGAATTAATGCATTCTAAGATTATTCATACATTTTAATGGAACAAAAAATACCAACAAAAACAAGCATAAATAATTAAAACTTTCTACAAGTACTTGGGTACATATATGGAGAAATACTAAAATGTTTAGTTTATATAAATAGATGTTGCAGATGCAAAATATACATACCCTGTAGATATAATACATAATTTCACATATATATACACAGACATGAAAGCAGCAACAATACCATACAGAAACTTATGTATAATTACAAATAAACAATTGTCTGCCTCTCTCTAACTAGTTACCTACATACTTATGTATATTAGGGTAGTCCTTATATTGGATTTTTTCTATGTCATCAAAAAACCAAACGCTGGGTCTTTCAAAAGGTACTTTGGGAGTTGCCAGTGGCAATATTGTTGAAGCTACATCTGTCGAATTGGCTGTCATTTATTCAGTTTATTTTTCCAAATCACATAGCGTTCCACAAAGCGTGGAAATTACAAAATTGTTTTATCAAAATGGGTGTTCTCTTCATATCTGTTTGATAGGTGAGCCAACAAAAAAAACTTTAGAATTTGGAACGACACCAATCCACTTGAAATCCAATACCGTCCAATGTGAATTTTGTGCTGCTTGCGTCATTGGTTCATATTTCTTTGAAAACGGCATTCGTCAAGCCAGCACTATAGGTCGATGATTACCAACTCATTTTATCCTAAATTGAATGACGTGGACACCAACGACATATGGTTTCAACAAGACAGCGCTACATGACACACAGCTCATGACACCTTGGACATTCTGCACTAAAGATTTGAAGTCATAGTCATCTCATATGGATGTGACGTGAACTATCCACCAAGATAGTGTTATTTGACCCCGTTAGATATTTTCTTGTTGGGGTTTCTTAAGTCGCATGTCTATGTGAATAAGCCATCAACCACAGCGGCCCTCAAGGCAAACAAATCGGTCAAATTCAGCCAGATTTATTCTCCAGAGTCATGGAAAATTTTACACCAAAGCCACGGCAGATATTTGCACGATGTTATATTATACAGGGGTTTCCAACAAGAGGTGTTATTTTGGTATTCAAACAAAAATGATCGGATATTTATTTCATAATAAAGGGAAGGTATGCCGTTAATAATGGAAAACAACATCAGTCAAATCGCCACCATGAACACTCTCACAAAACCATAACCTTTTCATGAAATTCTCCATAACGAAATCAAAAAGTGGCTGCCATATAGCCTCACCAATTCTATCTTTGAGGTCTTGAGTTGACGCTGGGCTGTTCGCGTAGACCTTATCTTTCACGTGGCCCCCAAGGAAGAAGTCGCAAGGTGTTATATCACAAGATCTCGGTGGCCAATTGTGATCACCTCTTCGAGAGATAACATTTTCATGCATTCCAAGGACCCAATCAACAAGGCCATGACGTTGTTGATGATCGGCCGGCTTGAGTTCTTGTGTTAACTGAACCTTTGAAATGACGCTTATGAAGTGCCCAATTCTAAAGAACGACGAGGAATGAACCAACCTGGATTTTCTTCAACACTTTGGGCTACAGCAGCAATATTCTCAGTTGTTCTTGAGCGACGTACACGGGTTATATTCTTCACATCACTAACTTGTCCCAACAGCTCGAATTTTTCCACACATTTCTGTATTGCGGTCCGACAAGGTGCTTCACGACAACCCAAAAATGCTGTAGTTTTGCGAGCTGTGACTGAAAGATTTTCAGTTTGAAGTTGGTTCTGAAAACTACAGTATGGAGAGTACAATGGGCAGAATGACACAAAATAGGCTTCAAAGAGAAGGGACGAAAATAATGGATGTCTCAAGAAACATGGAAGCTGGTGGAAAAAAGGAAAGCAGCTAAGAATGACATTAACACTTCCAAAACACACCTCGCTAGGATGATAAGGCAGGAGAAGCATTCTAGTCTAGATCGAGCAGTCAAGAAAAAACCGAAAGACGCGATATGAGACGATGAGAGGAAAGTATTGACAAATTATTATGTATCAGACGCACTCTTGGAAGGTGTAATCATAAAACTACCGAAAAAGGGAGACTTATCAGAAAGTAGCAACTGTAGGGATATCGCTCTTTTGAATATGCTGCTAAAAGTTATTGCCCACATCATCAAGAAAAGGCTTTGTGATGCAATCTCTGCCTGTATGAGGAGAGAATAAGCCGGTGTCCGCCGTGGAGAATTCTGTATTGACCATGTCAAAAGTCTCAGGATAATAGTCGAGCAGTTCGTTGAATGTAGATCCCCATTCTATCTCCTTTTTAAAGATTTTGAAAAGACATTTGACACGTTCCACCATACAGCAATTTGGAACGCGTTAGCCTGTAAGGGGTTCCATAACAGCTGATCTCTCTCATAAAATATATTTATGATAATGCAACATGCAGAATATTATATGAAAATGAACTTCACCAGGGATGTGTGCTCTCGCCACTTTAATATTGTGCTAAATGTAATTATGAAACAAGCTACAACATCAAGAAATGGAATTATGGGGGGCCTTCAAGATAGACTTGGAGACCTTGACTATACTGACAATATTTGTCTCCACACACATTAACATGTTGGTATGTAACACAAGTTGCGCAACATTGTCGATCATGACCTCACTGCTGGTCTGAGAATAAACATAGGTAAAGCGAAAATAATGCTCATATTTACCGAAAATAATACCCCTTTTCACATTGGTGGCATACGACTTGAAGAGGTAGAATCCGTTTACTACCTTGGAAGCATAATTGACAAGCAGGCCAGCTCCAGCGCAGATATAGGGAAAGCAAGGCAAGCATTTGAAATATTGACTAACGTGTGGAAATCGTTCAATATTTCACAACTAAAGAAGCTCAAAATCTTTAACTTCAACGTAAAGTCAGTTCTACTAAATGGTTGTGAAACATGGACTGCCGCCAGCTCTTATGTTCAATCTAATCAAGTTTTTACCAACAACAGTCTTCGCTAACTTCTGAAAATAAAATGGCCAAATACAATCTCCAACTCTCGTCTTTGGAAAACAACTCATCAAAAGCCAATTCAAACTGAATTATGTAGACGCAAATGTAAGTGGATAGGTCACACACTTCGTAAAGATGATAGTGATATTGCTAAGCAGGCAATCGAATGAAATACCCAGGGAAGCAGGCGTAGAGACCCACCTGCTCACATGTGGAAGATGCACATTGTTGTGGAATTGTCGAGAGTTCGTAAAAGCGGGAGGGAAACCTAAAGTCATTGCATACGACAGATCCGAATGGAACGAACTAGTTACGGCCCTATGCTCCTCATTTCAGAAGAATGAAGAAATAGTTGTACCATGGCTCATTAATATATACACAGCGTGTACCAGATGGACCTATATTCTACGTGGTGGACGAGGTGTAGAGTAGTCTTTATTCCTAAAGGAGGTAAGGCGACTCATACCAAACCGAAGGATTACTGACCAATTAGTCTTGCATTCTTTTTGCTGAAAACCCTAGAAAGGGTAACTGACGTATACTTGAGAATGCCCATTTCGACGGAACTCTCAACATGCCTACACCAACTGATACCTTTACTTCCCGGAAGGCCGTCGAACGGGTACTACAGACTGTCGCGATACTGACTTCAGGCGCTATAAAGTCTACTTCCTTTAAGGCACTTTTTACTATCCTGAACTGGTTGCCAGTGGATTTGATGGTGATACAAATGGCTCTTAACTCTGCTGTGAGGCTAAATGCTGGATGTTCGTGGTCTGGTAAGGACCATGGACATACTACGATACTGAATAACAATGGGCACATACATATGTTGATTATTGCATCGCAAAACCTTTTTTCGATAGGCATAGCGGACTCATCCCTCCTGACGATGTCACAAGGATATACACTGATGGCTCTAATAGGGGAAAAAGGGTCGGTAGAGGTTTCTATATTGAAAACTTTGGAGTAAAATCCTACTTTAGGCTATCTAACTTCAGTACTGCTCTTCAGGCGGAAATTACTGCCATTAAAAGGTGCATCCATGGCCGAAGTATTATCGAGTATCTGGTAATATATGTATATTTACTGACAGCAAGGCTGCTGTTAACGGAATAGCGGGTGTCCTCACGACATCTAGATTAACCGATGAATGCCGGGTATCTCTAAGCGAGACATTCTAGGATAACGCTTATATGGGTTCCTAGACACGATGGAAATCAAGATAATTGTATAGCAGATGAATTGACCAAAATGAGTGCGATGATGAATGAGGAGGCGATCGACCCCTTTTCTGGCATTTCCCTTGTTAAATGCAAGATGGCTGTTCAGAAAAAACTATATGAGACTGCACAAAACAGTTAGACTAATGAAGCTTCCAGGACGAATCTACTTATAGATTACCATCGTGAGCAAATAAGGCTAATTGTCTCCACTATTACAGGATACTGTTTAATTGGGACACATGCTAGTAGAATGGGCCTACGGTACAATGATTTCTGTAGAAGCTGTCATAATGAAGAAGAGTTAGAGACTGTGTATCACCTTTTCTGCCAATGCCCGGCTCTGACAAACCTGAGGGAACGCATCCTCGGATTTCCATTACTGTTGTGCTTGGATGAGCTATCAAGGATGAATCTTAGACGAATCTACTCCTTCATCCAGGAATGTGGCTGATTTAATCTGGAGGCAATGGGATCAGATTTGAATGGACCCAAGTGAGCTGCTTGAGGAGCGGCTACCCATGGAACCTAACCTAACCATGCTCCTCATAGGAACAAGAGGAATTTATATATATATATATTTGTAATCAATGTTGGGTCAATTTACCCACTGTTTAGGACATACAAATGTTAAAATAACTAGTCACTTAGCGATTTATGTAACTAGTGGTCACCATAAATGATAAGTAAAATCACTAGTTCAGGACAGTCATCCAGAACTGGTGGGATACTAATACAGATACACATACATTTACACACACAGACAGTCAAATGTTTATGAAATACTTACGATACTTCTACATGTGTTATTTACACACATACAGCCTTGTCTGTATACAAATGTATATTAGGTTGGCCCCTTCTGTATGCAGGAAGAATAAAGTGTCGATGTTCCCAACAGAAATTAAAGTTTAGTTTTTTTGAGGAGACCATATCTCAAAATGTTTGTCTTGGAGTCAGTATATGGTGAGCTGGATCAAAGGATAAAAAGGTCCATACAGCTGTTTTGGGAATACACTGAAATTTATTGGTGGGGGACATACTAGTTCTTATGCGCATTTTATTGGTTGCTTGGGCCAGATCATCAGACATATTATATAAATAAAACTATAGAGTGAATAAGAATTGCAGACACTCATGCTTTATTTGTAAAAATATCAAAGCTTAAATAAAAGACCAACAATAAACAGTGATTTTATCTTTTCCTATATTTCCTACTACAATTCGTTGGTTTTAAGCGTATTAATTTAAACAACCACAATATATTTTTTGGGCCACCCTAATTTATATAAATTTGTGCAGACAACTATTTTGTTTGTATTTGTGTGTCTACGTGTGTATGCATACACTTAATAAAATATATCCTGTACTATCAAATGTATAGATACATTGTTCTCTATATAATTTAATGGGATACCCGTAGAAATATACAGATTAGGGAGGTATTAAGCGAAATGAAACACTTATTAAGCAACACGTTTTATCAAGAATTAGGTCAGAATGGAGTACAATATGTCATATATAGCATAGGTGTAATAATATGTATAAGCGAACAAATAATATTACGCTTCTTTTAATTAAATGAACTATAAAAATTAAATTGTTACTATATGGAAGTTTGATTTTTTTTATTCATTCGGGTTTGTTACAGACATCAAACACGTATGAAAGTGAAAAACATATAGAAAAATAAAACATTCCACTTACAAATAAAAAAGTTTAGTATTTATGCCATTTACACCAATGAAAAGCAAATAATTTTCGGCTTTATTTGGTTATTGATTGAAAACCTACTAATATTTCTCTAGTTTTTTCATAAAAATCAAAAACTTTTTGCAAATACAAACCACTAAATCATAACTTGCAACTCTGCGTTTTCACAGAGTTGCAAGTTAAGAGAAAATCTCAAAAAGAAAAATAAATAAGTTTCAGTATTTCTCAATAGTACACAAATAATATCTATGAAAAATTTAATTTTTATGGACATTTATTTAAAGGAATTGTGGCAAACTAAAACATAAAATTGGTAAGTAAATGTAGTGGCCATAGACAAATACACATAGATCGGAAACTCTCCTGTCAAAGACCTAACTCAGTTGTCAAAAACCTAAGTGGTGAGAATGTATTAGTAATAAAAACTATGTGAAAACAAAAACAACACTCGTATGTGTAAATTTTTTGAGTAATTTTTTTGTTTGAGTTTTTTTCTAGTTTCCGCTCTATGTTTCTCTATGGTAGTGGCTTTTAAAATTATTTTTTTTTCAAAAAATCTAAGTTTTTGTATCGAACGTTTTTACGAAAGCCGAAGAAGTAAAACCAAAGGGTACGATTATGTTAACTTTCGTATAATTTCTGTAAAAGACCTGATTGTTTAAATTTTGTAATATTACAGTAAATCACATCGAATAACGATGAAATTTTTAGTGATAATTTTCATGTGTCGTAAAAGTCTTCGAAACAAATTCTCTATAAATATTGAGGACTAATATAATAACACTCGTTTACAAGGTTTTTGCTCATGATGTGTTTGTTAATTTAACCCAGGCACTTTGTTTGGTTGTAAAAAATTTAAATTTACTTTAAATTTTCCTTTTTTTATACTAAAACTTTTCGGTTTGGGGTGGGGGGGAGAATTTCCTTTTTTTACACCCCTGGGTTTAGACCGTTTAAAAAAATGGGAAATATATTGAAAAAAATCGGGGGCATCAAACTTATTAAGAGAGAAAATAACAAAAAAAAAAAAAATCACTTTTCGTGGAAGGCTTATTGAAGCTAATATGTATGAAATATAACATCGTCCAAAATGTAAAATTTTATAGGACTCTGCCGCACAAATCTGGCTAAATTTGACCGCTATAGTTTGTGGCTTATTCGCATAGATCAGCGATTTAAGAAAATGTCTAAAGAGAAAATCTAATGGAGTCAAATTGTACGATCTCTGTGGCCAGTTCAAACCGTTCGTGAAGAATGTCCAATGTGGCATAAGCTGTGTGCCACTTAACGCGGTCCGGTTGAAACTCCATGTAATTGGTGACCATATCATCCAATGCAGGCTAAAATAAATTGGTAATTATCGACGTATAGCGCTCGTCGTAGAAGGTAACGGCCTGGCCAACGTCGCACAGTGGTGCCTGTAGAAAAAGTGAGATTGCAAATGTTTTGCATGCATTTTTGGGCAATTTATGACATATAACCACGAAAACTAATTAGGTATACCTTCTTTTATGGATTGTGAGCCATGTTTTATAAAAAATTTAAAAATAAAAATGCTTAAATCTTTTCTGGAATAATTTTAAATCATAAAAGCCTTTGAAAAGAAACATTTTTCCACAAATTTCAACTTTTCTAACCCTAATCTACCAATAAAATGGATGTTTTCATACATCCATTTCATGTGTAGATCAATTGTCTATTATGTGGGCAATTCCATATCATCGTACGTGACATTTGTATGCCTATAGAGTGGAATAGATATTGCAAATATAAGAGTATCTGGTCTATGTGTTCCATTCAGAGGGTACTATATTTTAAAATAATGAAAAGTTCATTCGAAAAATTGTTGTCCAAAATATCGTACGAAATATGTGTATATCGTACGTGACATAAAACGGAAGTCATTTTGAGGTATATGTAAAAGAATGCAAAAATTTTCGAATCGTGAGAAGCGTTATGTTTTCTTTTAATTTCTTACACTAAATGAAATATTTTTCTTTTATAATCCGTCATATTTAAATAAAAACAATCTTTGGATGGTTGTATAATAAATAAAATTTAATATCGTACGTGACATACCGTACGTGACAGATTTTTCTCTTATAATATATAAAACAAAAACTAAAAAAATGAATAGAAAATACACATTCGGTTTCAATAAACAATTTTATAATAGTAGAAAACAATCAGAGTCAAATTCATTTCACACTATATGCTAATTGGGAGCTTAGTTTTAACCGCAATTTTAGCATAAAATACGCCAATTATATTAAAAAATTAAATATAGTCAGTTTAAACTATTATTTTTGCCAATAAAATGTTGTAATAAGCTCTAAATACTTACACATAGTAATATTTTAGTGTTTTCTCCTATTCAAATCATCTTGAAAAAAAGTTTCAAGGGTTTTTGGGTTTTCTGTTGTGGTAGTCATTCTCGTGGAATTGCCCATATGCCTTTAAAAAAAACTTAAATGGCGCCATTGTACGTCATTCTCAAATAAATATGAACCGATTACGCCGCCAGCCCAAAATCTACACTAAACCGTGACATTTTTGGGATGCACTGGACGCTCTTGGTTCTCATATGGATTGATATCGTCCCAAATTCGCCAATTTTGCTTGTTGACCTACCGATTCATCCAGAAATGGGCCTCATGATTTGCTGAAGAAATTTTGATAAAACAATTTTATCGATTGCATGTGATGTTGAACACTATATCTATCCACAATGATTTGGCAAAACAAACTGAATAATTGACAGCCAATTCGATTGATGTGGCTTCAACAATATGGGTGCTATTAACTGTAAAAGTTCGGATATCGCTGGTGGAGGTGTATTTAAATCTGTATCTTATAAACTTCTGGTCCAACTGAAAATTTATTTACAAGCGAATTATTCAAAAGAACATAAGCTTTTAGAAAATTAAATTTGTGACCAATCTGTTAGAATAAAAGGTTCGATACAGGGTGTTAATGTCAACTAACTCTGATTTACAAAGTTTTGTAGAGTTCGTATCTTGTACAACGCCCAGATTTTAATGAACTTAAATAGGATAACAAACAAAATATTCTTGCTTTCTCTAATTTATCTTTTATACATTAAATTATATTTATTTCCAATAAACACCAAACACCTACTCGTGAAAAATAACCAAAGTCAAAATTTCAAAATGAGTATGAACAAGATTGTTATAATCGACTGTGCCGAATCTTAAAACTTGTTTATATCTAATTTCATAACGATATTAATTATAATATAATAATTGTGAATGTTTAAGTAATTTTCTGAAGAGGATCTTGATGGGGAATAGGGACACATATTGCCCAATTTTCGCCATACTTTACAGTATAATTTCAGAGTACTTAGAACTAGTCAAAATATTTATGTTCAATCGTCAACATATTAATTACTGATGAAACAGTATTTTGGGGAAAGTCTTAAACAGTATTCTGGTGAAAGTCTTATCATAATATGTTGCTCTGCGTGTTGTACATACTGAATTATGTCTCAAAAAAACCGTTATATCGAATTAGTAATGCTGGCTAGCTAGTAATGTTCTACAAAACTTGCTTACCAATACAAATGAATTCATACACTCATACATAAATTTATTCCGTCTAGATACTTCTATGGAAAGGTTTCTTTTTTCAGTAATTATACCCTACACCACCATAGTGGGGACGGTATTATGCGTTATATGCGTATACACCCATCTCAAAGTATACCGATCGACTCATAATCACTTTCTGAGTCGATTAAACAATGTCCCTCCGTCCGTCTGGCTGGCTGTCCATGTATACCTAATGCACAAAATAGAGGTCGCTATTATGAAGCTATTTCGAGAAGATTTGATTCATACAAATTTAGCTTCAAGTAAGTTTTATATACACGGAAATCATGTCATCAGATTTTGTGATGATCGGTCCATAATTAGTCATAGCTCCCATATAAGCCCCGCTTCCATAAATCATTCACAAACATAAATTATTGAAATTTTAAAAGCAAAATGATTTTGTTCATTTAATCATTCACGAAAATAAATTATCGAGATTTTAAAAGCAAAATGATTTTGTTCATTTACTTAGTGTGGGGTATTATATAGTCGAGCTTGACGGACCATACTTTCTTACTTGTTTTTACAAGGAAATAGCCCGAAATAGGCCATGTATTGTGAGGTCATTTGCCATTTTACTGTATCTGGAGTTAGTTCTAGTGAAATTACTGTTATTATATTATTTAAGTGACCCCCAATTTTGCCTCCGTTGAACAGCCACAAATTAATATAACTAGTTACCCAGAACTGCAGGGATATTTATAAAGGAAAACAGTGTGATATACGAATATTGTCTGTATTAGTTAGAGGAAGTGTAAGAATAGTGTTGTGTTGAGTGCTTTTTGTATTATCAACAACATATCATACGAATACTCTGCTACTGCTACTAACTCTTACTATACCATACAATTCTATTATATTTGCTGTATTGTACTATATTGTAGTCTAGTTTACATGTGTTGCTACATTAGGGACTATATGGTGGAAATGTATGTGAACATTAACAAACAATATACAGACATGTACTTTCTACACATGTATATGTACTTACTATATACATGTGTAGGTACATATGTAAGTAAATAGTAATACATACATACTTATAAGCATTTATATGAATTTATGTTTTAAAGCTGTTTATGAGCTCATTTCCCTATATATAGGGTATGTTGAATATTGAATAAAACACATTAAAGTTTTTTCCCTTTGCTACTTTATTTAACATTTTCTCTCAACATTAGTTGATAGTTATCTGGAATATTTTACTTTATACGTATGTAAATAATAGTAAATGTTATTTAAAACTATGAGAAATAATAATATTTAAAGAAAATTCAGTGTGTTAAAGGATTTATAATTGGCAAATATTGTGAAGAGTTAAGGTGAAAATATGGTTTTAATAAATATGAACAACAGTTGGGCAAATGTGTCCTTTTTTTAATAAAGTCAGTTTTACACATATGTGTAATATTTATTAAGGTAGATTTTGGTTATTTAAAAAAAAACCAAAATTTTAATTAAATATTTTGAATAACATTATGTATGTGTCCTTACATAATTATTCATTTTATTTTTAATATGTATTTTAGGGTGGCCGTTATTTAGCATTTTTTTGGATTTTCTAAGCTCCAATTACCTAACTTTTTCTCCATCATCTACAAATCAAATACTAGAAAAATTTTAGAAAAATAGGATGACCTTTTTAGATTGCACAAGTTATTGGAGTTTCGCATTTTGGATCAAAGTAGCAATATTTTATACTCACTTAATAATTGAACATGATATTTTGCTTCAAAAATGTCGAATTTTGTGCAAACAAAGCGTCATATGCGGAAAGTTTAGCTTTACTTCTTTGCCAAACCAAAGCTTATGGTGAATGTGTTCCATCCGATTCAAATTGCAAGATATGTTTTGCTAGTTTTCAGAAGTGGTGATTATGACACGGAAGACAAAAATCGCCCATGCCAGTCAAACAAGTTTTCACACCAAGAATTGAAGGCATTACTCCATGAAGATTGTTGTCAAACTCAGCAAAAGCTTGCAGAATCAATGGGAGCTACTTAAACAGTAGGATTCATCCATGAAATACGATTTTGCATGTACAGAATGATGAATGATGTTATAAGAAAAAATAATTTTTGCACCAAATTATTAGCTGCGATGAAAAATTAATTCATTGCAGTGACACGAAGCGTAAGAGATCGTACGTGAAGCCCGGCCAACCAGCCGATTGGACACCAAAGTCAAATATCCATGGTGCTAAGGTAATGCTCTGTATTTTGTGGGAGCAAGGGTGTCTTTTATATGTAATGAGCAGCTGAAATCTGGCCAGGCCATCACAGGGAGCCTGTACCGAATGGAACTGATTCGTTTGAAGCGAGCATTTGCCGAAAAACGCCAAGGAATATGTGGTCAGACAAGAAACCTTAATATTCCATCATTACAACACTCGGCCGCATGTTGCAATACCTGTTAAAACGTATTTATAATGAATAGGAAGTTTTGCCTCCAGAACGTGCCTCGTCCGAATAATATTTGTTTCGATCGATGCAGAACGCTCTCTCTGTGATACGCTTCACTATAAAACAGAGTTCCCGATATTGACTTGATTCGTTCTTGGCAGTTCTTTTGGCTCGGAATACATATGTTGCCAGAAAGATAGGAAAGATAGCCATAGCTTACAATGGCCAATACATTGAATAAATTTATATTTTACAAATATTTCAAAATAAAAGGTGAAAAAAAGCACCAACTAACGCCAAAAAAATCTACATTTTCAAGCATATCCCAATTCAAAATTTTACTTATGCCATTTTTTACCGAAATTTTAAAGTATTAAAAAAAATATCAGGGATTTAACTGTCTTAATTTTGTGTCTTCATTTAAGAGGTGTACTTAATGGCCCTGACATTAGAAAGATATTCAAGAGCAACTTTGATTCATCGCTTGATGAATATCATGCAATGACATGGATTTAATTTCAGTCTTTTGAGGGGGTTGAGACGTGGAACCGGAAGCAAGAGAAAGAAATGCTGTATTATTTTGAGAAAATCGGAACACTGATGACATTAAAGCTGCATTTTCATCAAGATTTTATAAAACAACTTCCTACCGAATACGATGAGCAAGAGCGGTTTCACCAAACCACAATGCCCATGAAAAAACTCAACGCATTGCTTGCTGATGCATTGTTTTTCATTCCTTTTTCGATTTCTTTTCTAATTCATTTCAGGTAAGTTGGTGGAGTCACAAGATCACGCTGTATGATGTTAATGAAGTATTTGAAGAAGATAAAGCTGATGATGGAGGGCAGTCTGGAAGCAACGTGCCTGCGGACACCATAATTTCTGAATCAGAGTCAGATTAGCACCACGATTTGGATCCACAATTTAAGAAAGTGCGATTTGCAAGCACAGGGGCATCAACATTATTAACATAATACGCCGAATTTTTTTTTATTTTTTGTATGTTTCGGGAAATTTTTCACTTTTGCGGCTACCTAAGAGCTACCTAAACAGTGTTAAGAATCATTTCTACGAAATTCATATGTTTTAGAAAGTCTTTACTGAGATCTGAGGTACATTTTTGTAGTTGATTGTTTCCTTGAATTTTGAATGGTTTGGTACCTATGGACCTGAAATAGGTAAAAAAATTGAATTTGTTTAAGTTATGATGAAGTTTTTGGATTTATTGTGTTCACAATTTTTGTTCTTTATGACAAGAGCTACAACTCTGTCTCAGAGAGTAAATCAAAAATGAGCCTGAGAAAATTATCACTTTTTTGCAAAATGACACCTAGTCTTTGGGGGCCCATAAAAAAAGTGCATGACTTTGGGCAAAACTGGGAGAAAAGGGTTTTTTTTTTGTATTTTATCACATAGTGGTGTCCGTATATGGTTATATTTCCATGACTTAAAAAAATACACAGTGTTATCAAAGACCAAACAAAATAAAATATTTTTATAGTGGTTATAGGAGGACTAAAATGTTCTGGAGTTATTTATAAATTATAATTGTTATTACGGAAACTATTTGTTTGAAGTTATTGTTTTTATATACAATTGCTTATAAAAAAATAACAGTTATTTCGGGTCTCTGAAAAATATAGTAACGATTCTAGTAAATGCTAATTAAGGGTTAACAAGTAATATTGTTATATTTGGCTGACTTACCATCAATATAACACGAGCACCGATATTTGTGTATTTTGTGTAAAATATTTATCTGGTTTGGTTACTTTTATATTTTCTATTACTATAAAATATTAATGGTATATTTCTCCTTGTAAGATTAATGCATTTGACATATATGTATACTGATCCAAAATTTTTTAGCGATTCAACCTATTTTTCGATACATAAGTTTTCTATTAACAATAATTGTGACAAATATCGGTTTTCTAGGTATCCTTGTATTTGAAATATCGGACGGACATTTTGTTCTAAACATTTTTTTGGTTGGATCGATATTGTTCATTTTCAACAACAAAGATTATTTTCGGGATAATTTCACCCCCTAAGTCTGTCCTTCTAGCCCCTCGGCAGTTGATCTTATGCAGCTCTGGGCACTTATGGGCTGATGTCACAAAATTCAGTAGTATGATACTTGCATACGTACATCTGGTATGTGTGAAATTTTACTTCGATGTCGCAAGGGTGTTTTCTAAGCCCTATAGAAATATAGTCATACTGCGCTCACTTTTTGACACTTATGTTCAGCATACTTTGGCAAATCACCATGAATAGATTAATGCTTGAAAAACGCTACCAAATTATCCAAATTTACTTTAAAAAGCAGTCATCGATTCGCGCAACTTATAGACGACTGAACCCTATTATAAAATTGTGTTCAGCGATGAGGCTCATTTTTGGCTTTACGGTTTTGTTAACAAACTAAATTTCCGCATTATAACCTGGTTTTATCGTCAGCTGAGGTAGTTCAGTCGAGTCTAGGGTAGACTTACGGATCCCTTACTATGGTCGATAATATCTTTATTGTTTAATATTTAATACAGTTAAACGCAAGCGGTAACTACGGTCTTCTGGTGATGAGGTTCGTTGGTACAGGATCGGGTGATAACTAAAACTAAATTATTTTAGATATTTAGTATATAATACAAGCAATTTACTAGGGGGACAGTTAGCCAAAGGCTCTGTATTGACCAATTAGCCGAAGCCTCTGTCTTGAACAGTTAGCCGCAGCCTCTGTACTGTAGAGACGACCAAAGTCTCTGTATTGAACAGTCGGCCGAAGCCCCTGCACGGAATAGACGACCGAAGTTTCTATATTGAACAGTTGGCTGAAGCCTCTGTCTTGAACAGTCGGCTGAAGCCCCTGTACTGAACAGACAACCGAAGTCTGTGAGCCTTTTTATTGAACAGTCGACCGAAGTCGCTGGTAAAATGTATTATTTATGTCAGTCTACTTTGATAAATTAATATCAAAGTGGTTGGCAAATTCTCTCTCGTATGAACCGCCCCGACAATGTGTAAACTTTGGTACTTATACACAAATTTGTATAAACTATATGTTCACACTAGACAGCATATTGTGATGATGTTCCCACTAAATGAACTTAACTAGTTTAACAATTATGATTTAAATGGTTTATTATTAAATTAATTATTATTATTTTATATTAATATGTACGGGAAAGTAACTAAATACTTATCCACGTTACAGCATATGAAGTGAGATTAATACACAACAGATCCTACTGACTCCATGACACTGGTAGCATCATCACACCATATTTATTCAAAAATGAAGCCGAAGCTCACGTTACAGTCAACCGAGAACATTACAGCACTATGATCAATGATTTTTTTTTTTTTTTTGAAAATATAGATGTGATTGATTAGGGTTTCAACAGAATGGCGATACGTGCCATACGGCAACCACAACCAACGATTTATTGAAATCAAAATTTGTCGATAACTTGATTTGAAGAAATGGACCTGTTCATTGGCCTCCAAGGTCATGCAAATTCACGTCACTGGTTTATGCTGATAAGCCAGTAATCCGTCATTGTTGTGACATACGGTCAGCAATGTTCGAAAAGTGGCGCAAAACAGGACGTCCAGAATGTGCTTTGTTAAGAACAGCGGCGGTGGCCACATGTCCCGAATCATTTTCACATGTTTATGCTAAGTATTAATCTTTCGAATAAAAAATATTGGTTGTGTAAGACTTGTGTATGAAAAATGGACATTATTTAGCTTATTTGAATATTTTTCATATAAAAACCATTATGTATTTTTTACATTTTCATTATCTGCTATATTATTATCTAGTGTCTATGATAAAATCACCAATAAATATGAGATTACTGCTAATTCTTTAGTAAACCACACAAGATTCATCAAAATTCAGCATCCTAATGATATGCTGTACGAAAGCGCCATTAGCTATATTCAAAAGTACTTTCCACTTATTTCTTGTTTAATTCTATACTAATGTATAAAATTATAAAATAATGTTCATTTCTGTGTTTTAACTTTATGAAACTTAACAACAGTTTAATATTTATAAATAACTTTGTATAACATTATCCAGCCCCTTAGACAACGAAACCTCCTCGAACCCCCCTGCTTCTGTACCATTATTTAAACAGAAAATGTTTAGCAAATTTTATAAAAACATGTAGTAACACTCATGTTATTTGTTTTATGTTTTTTGCTTACATAAAAAAATAAAACAAATCACTAACGTACATAAGCAATTTGTAACAATTTATTATAAATTTTCAGCAACATTTCAAAAAAGCTAAAAACCAGCAAAATATATATCATGAAATATATTCAAAACAGTGGAATTTTTGTTCTGTTTGTTTTGCTTATTACTTAAACTGTCTATGTCTCTACCTACACAGTGTAACGAATTAATGTTTAAATGTACAATTTTACAACCAAACAAAAGTATAAAGTTAATGTTTTAAACATGTTTAAAATATAGGTGGTAGGTGTTCTTTTAAGTGTAGCTCATATTTTTTTTTGTCCCATACTCTCTTCTTACTTTATTCCAGTGGGAAAATTCAAACAGCCGACTAAGACAAATAACATGTTGGTTGTTTCTTCTGCGTTTTTGTGATATGGAAAATTGAAATTTGTTATTTGTTGGGTAGCAGGTGTTGAAAATTTGCTGCACAGGAACATTTATTTTACTTTATTTTTTGTAATAGTCATATATTTATATTTGTTATATGTATTGCTTGTAGTTGAAAATCAAGACGTGTACACTGTAAAATCAAAATGAAATCGACTAATATGTTTAGATATGCCATAAGGACAAAATGTGTTTAAATGTGAAAGTGTTTAGTGGTAGGAAAATGAGTTTTGAATTACGATCTTAACTTATGATCCATCTTTTGTGATGTTGTCTATATGGGCTTAGGAACTCATTGCATAGTTGAGTAAAAATTAAAGGACAATATAATTATACCAGAAATATTTTATATATAAACTTTTTGATGGATATATGAACATTTACCTCAGATGGTTTATTGGCACATACCTGAAAATAAAAGAGAAATAATAAATTAATCAGAGAAATACTCAGTTTTAAGATTAATATTTTGAAATAAATTTAATTTAAAATGGAAAATTTTACGACACATCAATTGCCATACTAGATACAAAATTTGTTAAATTAATTAATGTTTTAATTGAAATGAGAAAAAGCGAAAAACATGTAGATGCTGATTAAATGGACTAAACTAGTTGAATGCTTTAAATTCTGTAAATCCATTCTTGTCTAAAACTCAAAAGTTAAAAAATTTAAAAGAAAAAACTACAATATAGAGAAATAATAAAACTATAATAGTAACAGCATTATTTTGCGTAGCACCTCCCATACAATGTAAATCCATGCGAATATCTGAAGAACTATAATCGTAAAAGAATTTTAATTGTTTACAAATTAATTTCTTATCACTATACGGAATTAAGCTTAAAATAGACAGGATTGTATTAGTGAGCATGACAACTATTCAACAAAGTAAATAGTTATCTTCCAATATCTCAGGAACTATAATTGTAAAAGTCTTCAAACGTAATATGAATCAATTTCGTATCACTGAATGAAGTTTAACAAACAAATGGGAGTGATCGGTACAGGGGGTGAGTCACTTCCCATAAAAAGTAAACAGTTACTTATAAATATATTGAGAACTATAATTACGAGATTATTCAAACTGTTTCCGAATAGCTTTCTCATTTTACATATATTTTTTTTACCTCTAAACATCTAATTTCATTACGATGTGGGTAGCGAAGCACACTGAGTTTTAGGTAGTATATATATACAAATTAATTTGTGTTTGTTTGTATGATTATTTGCTTATCTGTACTTTATAGGTGGCTAAGAATAACTTTATTACACCGCGACTTTGTAATGAGACTCGACTTATATAAATATATTATGTCCTGTGATTCCAATTGGGCACAAAGGGCCATAACAAATCTATTCCATTCGATTCGGTTTGATGATATTTGCTTTACTTCTCTCCAGCTAAGATCACTTCGTCTGATTACGATGTTCAGTTGCCGAAGCCATGTGTGTAACGGTCTGCCTACTCTTAGTGTCCTACCCTGCGGGTTCCAAACAATGGCAATTGTAGCTGTGTTATCTGAAGGACTGCGCAGCGTGTGACCAATTCAGCGCCATTTGCGGTTCAATATATCAATATGGAGTAGCCGCTGATTTTTTTGTTATTTTTAATACAAAAATCATAGGTAATATTCCTTCTACCAACTGATATTAAACTACTGCTACTAAACAATTTATTTAATTTTCATAATGCCTTTATATTTCAAGAAACCTAATATTTTTGTTATATTTATTTCAAATTTATGCCACAAACTTTGGCTTTAGCTAATAAAAAAAAAAATGTGTAAGAAACCGTTGGAAAACTTTTTCTTAACATCTTTATTTTTATAATACTTATGTATGTATATGCATATAATTTTTTCATAAAATACAAGCAAACAATTTTAAATTTTTATTTATTTAACTTAATTTTTTTGTTATTTCTTTATTTTGTATTTTTGGGTTCATAAAACCCAAAACAAAAACAAGAGCCTTGACATTTAACTCTAAAGACCAACGAAATCATTTACTTTTTGTAATGAAAATTAAAGAAAAGACAGGGAAAAAAGGTAAAAGGAAGTCGCCGACAAAAGGTGTAAGGGTAAGAAGGTATTAAAAGTTTATGAAAAAAAAAAACAACGTATTTTAACGAAACCCAAATAAACTCTTACATACTTACACACAATGTGTCAACAGACATTTATTTTGTCATTATTTTCAAGTAAAACTTTTTCTTTGTGTCAAGGTGTTTGCTCCATGTAGATGGTACCTTTACCAAACGAGAGACACTTGATGTTTGTTTCTGTTGTGTCCTGAAGGTAATAAAACTGTATGAGAAACGCAACAATAATGAAATTCGAATGAAAAATAAAAAACACAAAAACAAAAAAGAAAGATATATGACGAAGGTTTTTAAAATTTGTTTCAAAAATTATGTAACATTTGTTAAAACATGAATATTATTATTTGTCTTTGTTACAACAAGGAACAAATTATTTAAAAAGCATATTTTATATTTTTTAAATTTTTGATGCAAATTTGCTTTGACCAGGTGATGTCGGTTTATATTTCTCTGAAAATGTAACACATTGTTTAATATTTGTTGGCTGACATAGAAGATATGTAAATATTCCTGTAAATATGTTGAACACTTACTAAAGCTCAACTTAAAGCTAAGTTGACTAACTGTAAATGCCTGAACGACATGTCCATATTTCAGTAAAAAATAAATCTCAACTATTCATATCCGAACAAGTAGTGGATATCAAGAACATTTTAGCTTCAATCATAGATCTTTATGTGTATATTGGTCTTTTGAACGCGGTTTTTGTTTCTAATAACTTATAAGTCATTTTGAAGGGTATATATCTATCATTTATTCTCAGTTGTTGAATATTATAGTGTTAACAAAAAAGTTTTTCTTCCCTTCTAAAATGTCGAATTATGTGCCAACAAAGGGTTTTACGCGGGAAGTTTTGCTTTGATTCTTTAATTTGAAAAAAAAGTAAAGCTGAAGCACACCGATTGCTTACCAAAGCGTATGGTGAATGTGTTCCATCTATTTCAATGTGCGAGAGTTGGTTTGTACGGTTCAGAAGGAATGATTTTGACACGGAAGACAAAGATCGCACAGGCCAGCCAAAAAGGTTTGAAGACCAAGAATTGGAGGAATTACTCCATGAGCTGGTAAAATTATTTGAAGCTACTCCAGCAGGGTTCATTCAAAAGCAGAAAGATTTGGAACCATACACAGAGAAAACAGATTCGTGAAGTGCTTCAACCGAAATTCTTCTTTATGAACTGAATTTCTGTTGATAGAACCGAAAAATTCTATGTGTGCAAGCGAATCATTCGATTGGAAACAAATTCGGTTGCTACTACGAATCTGTATTCTCTGTGTACGAATTGAAGCCAATAGAACTTGAAAGACGATTTTGCATATCCGAAATAATGTTTGAATGCTGTAAAAGAAAATCATTCTTGTACTGAATCATTACTGGCGGTGGTAAATGGATTCAGTACGATAACCCGAAGCATAAGCGATCGTACACGAAACCCGCAAAACCAGCCGAATCGACACCAAAGCCAAACATCCATGGCGCTAAAATAATGCTCTGTATTTGGTGGTAGCAAAAGGATCCTATCTATTGTGAGCTGCAGAAATTTGGCCAGACCATCACAGGGAACCTGTACCGAAAGCACCTAATTCACTTGCAGTGAGAATTGTTCAAAAAATGTGCAGAATATGCAGCCAGACATGAAACAGTTACAATCCAATAATGACAACACTCTGCCACCTGTTAAAAAGTATTTAGAATGAAGTGGTTAGGAAGCTTTGTCTCACCCGATTTATATTTGTTTCGTTTTCTGCATTGGGATACGCTTAATTTTGGAACAGAGTATTCAGTATTAGCTTGATTCGTTTTTGGCTTCAAAAGATGAGCCGTTCTGTTGCTAGAAAGATTGGGAAAGTTGATAGCAAACAATGGCCAATAACTTGAATAAATTTATGTTGTACAAATGTTTAAAAATAAAAGCTAAAAATATGAACAAATCTCTTATTTGAAGTCATGTACCCAATAATTACATCAAATTGAAGCTTTTTATGTGCTTCAGATTTTGTATCAATCATGTGTCTTCAGGTAGTCCATTTTAGCTTCAATCGTAGGACTTTCCAAAGTTAAATTTTAGCTTCAGTCGGAACATTTTGTGTAGTTCAGATTTAGCTTTAATCATATGCCTTTATGTAATCTTTCCAAAGTTTAGTTTTAGCTTCGATGGGAGCTTTTTATGTGTTCAGATTTAGCTTTAATCGTATGTCTGCATGTAGTTAAATTTTTGCTTCAATCATAGATATTTCCAAAGTTTAGTTCCTGCTTCAATCGTAGTAGGGGTTTATGTCGTTAAATATTAGCTTTAACCGTAGGTCTTTATTTAGTTTAATTTTACCTTCGATCGTAGGGGTTTATATAGTATAGTTTAAGCTTTAATCATAGATCTTTACGTAGTTAAACTTAAGCTTCGATCGAAAGTCTTTATGTAGTTTATTTAAGTTTCAATCGTAGGTTTTTAGATAGTTAAATAGTTTATGTAGTTCAATTTTAGCTTTAATTGTAGGTCTTTATAAAGTTGAATTTTACCTTCGATCGTAGGGGTTTATATAGTTTAGTTTTAGCTTTAATCATTGATCTTTACGTAATTAAGTTTTAGATTCGATCGAAGGGGTTTATGTAGTTCATTTAAGAGTCAATCGTAGGTATTTAAGTAGTTAAATTTTAGCTTCGATATATGTCTTTACGTAGTTTAGTTTTAGTTTCAATCGTAGGACTTTATTTAGTTCAATTTTAGCTTCGATCGTTGGCCTTTATATAGTTTAATTTCTGTATTCTCCGAAGCTGTCATTGAACCGGCTTTGCAGCCACAGTCTTCTCAAGCTGAATGCTACTCATATTCAAGTTCTGTAATGGTGGTATATTCCACGATACATAATAATAAAGCGTTCCCAAAAATAATTGGAAAATTAACTCATATCGGGCTTAAAGTTTTTCTGACAGTGATTTTAAATTTTCTATGATAAACATTCTTTAAGATTCAACGAGTATAAAACCTATTCACGTCGTTGAGGCAAATATAAGGACTGAGATCGAAAAAATCATAAATGTATGTTAATAAAATTAAACCACTAAACTAACAGAGCATACATTTCGTCATCCGTTATGAAGCAGGTATATTTTTTGTATAAAATTTGACTTCAATTTCCGTGCTCTGTCTTTGGCCTCTAAATTTTTAGCAGAGTTCCTGTCATGAACTTTATGAGCCTTGTGTGTTTTTAAACCTGCATTGTCTTTAAATTTTCGTACCAAATAGTCCAGGTACTTAGCTAACCGGACATGTGTTGGGAACTTTTTTGAAAATGCTTTATATTTTTTTTTTCTCCCGGTACTGTTTAATAACATTGGAAACAGTTTGAAAGCAGGCCTTTGATTGTTTGGCTAACTCTTTTGGAGAACCAAGTTGGGTTTTCTTGAAAATATTTAATAATTTTAGTACGCACTTTTTTCTCATCACTCATTTTAATCAGATTTACAACAAATGAACACAACTGCTATTAAACATAATAACTGACATGCTTTATAAAGGTATTTTGATAAAAAAAATCGTTAAATACTTGGGTTAAAAGTATTAATGAAAAACGTGTGTTAAGGTATTTTCGATCTTAGTTCTTAAGCTGATTGATTGAAAGTATAAAAATACCAGAAACCTTACACTATGCTCAAAACAATGGATCTGTGTTCACAAGAGATCTTCAAGAAATAACAGCTTCCTTAGGTATAAACTATGTTATGGGCTACTGGTCCACTGAACCAAGGGGGATACCATGTATTGCTTCTGTAACACCTCTTTCAAGATTTGAAACAATGAGTCGCAGTTACAAGCTTATCTTGAATTTAGACCAGTTGTAGCTATAGGTATCATTGGCGGTTTTTCTTTTACATAACACCAACATCCATGGCAAATAAAAGAATGCAAAATATAAGACTGAAAAAGTCTATACCATTACATGTAATGGGAAAACGTAAACGATGTGTATAATGTGCTTGTGTAGACTTGTGTAGAAAATCGAACCAATAACATATTCAATGCTCATTTTTGCTACACAGCAATTAGAAATAATTTTTTAGGTTTCATGCATAAAATAACCAACAAAATCAGTTTATTTAATTAAAAGCAATGTTTTGTTTCTGTTTTAAAATGAATGTAAAGGGTTTGCCTACTAGAGGTGTTATTTTGAATCACCCGGCATTTCGGTAGCTGTCACTTTTGAAGCTTTTATTCTTTGACATTTGAAAAGCAGAAACAACGTCATTACTAAAACTGGATCGAAACACGCTCCAACAAAGCATTGAAATTAATAAAATTCACTACAAAAATTGTGAAAATCTTGCAGTCACAATTCGCAAAACTAAAGTATTTTTGGTTTGTTGTGAAGCACCTTGTCGGACCGCAATACAGAAATTGGTGGAAAAATTCGAGCTGTTGGGACAAGTTAGTTAGAATAAAACCCGTTAGAATAAAACCCGTGCACGTCGCTCAAGAACAACTGAGAATATTGCTTCTGTAGCCAAAAGTGTTGATGAAAAGCCAGATTTGTCCATTCCTCATCGTTCTTTGGAATTGGGCATTCCACAAACGTCGTTACACCGTATTTTGGATAATATTGATTTGGACAACGTTTAGATTCAACAAGACGGCCATGTCTCGAAGAGGTGATCACAGTTGACCACCGAGATCTTGTGATTTAACACTGTACGACTTCTTCCTTTGGAGCCACGTGAAAGATATGGTCTATGCCAACATTCGTAAGGCTATTGAGGACATTGGGCAGCCACTTTTCGTTTTGGTTATGGAAAATTTCATGAAAAAGGATATGGTCCTGTAAGCATGGTCGTGGTGGCCGATGTTGATTTTCATTATTAACGGCATACCTTCCTCTTTCTTATGAAATAAACATCCGATCATTTATCTCAAAAAATGTCAGTTTTCTTTGAATACCAAAATAACACCTCTAGCTGGAAAACCCTATATAACCTTCTGATACTAATTTCTCTGTTCAGAGATTGTCGGCCGTTGATTCATATTGGGACACATTTGTCCCAAAAGATTTTTACTAATCTACTAACGTTTTTTTATTTTTTTCCTTTTAACTATGTTTAAAATAGTTCTTATTACTTCACAAAGTTTACTCAGATTCTCAAAAGCTTTTGCGTACAAGTTTTTGTAAAGTTAAACTTAGCCCTTTTTGTAGTTCAATTCTGTCTTCAATCGCAGCTATTTATACAGTCTTTCCCTAGCTTTATGAATTTCAATTCTATCTACAATCGAAACTCTTTCTACAGCTTTATTTCAGTTTTTTGCCTTTGTATCTGTCATATCTTAGCTTTAATCGAAGGTCTCTCCACTAAATTTTGTTAGCGGAATACTCGTATAAACCATGTTATTTTTCACATTATACTTTAAGTATCTTAAGCAAATATGATTTCCTTATCAAACTTACTATAGTCTATTTTTGTAAATGAAAACAACCTTGATATTTCAATAAACCCAAAAACTTTGCTCAAAAGAAATATTTTTTAAAAAGTTTTTTCTTTTTTATATTCTCTGTAGAAAAAGTTAAATCTTCTTAATCCTAACAGTGATTTGTGTTAAAACAATGTTGCAAAATACTAAAGTAAAACCAAACAGCATGCAGAAGAAAAAAAAAATTCAAATATAAACATACTCGTACGAGTAAACAACAGAATTTAAACCAAAATTGTAAACTCAAAAGTCAATGGTTTCGAGGCACACAAATACAAACCAAAAGAATTTCAAAATAAAGGCCGTAACAATGTACACATACATTCATATAAATAAACATAGATACACAAATATGTGTACATATGTGTGTGTGTATGCTTTGGTAAGGTATTACAATTCAATACTAGTAAATATGCTACATTGGTGTTGTATTTCAACAATAGTTGAGTTTTTTTTTTCTTTTTGACAATTATTTGTATGTATATGGGATTTCCTTGCAAGGTTTATTACAAAATGTTAATATTTTCTTTAACACAAATTCATATTGTCAGCTGATTTATGCTTAGTCGTGGGATTTTCTATGTCAGACTACAAAATATGACGATATGACGGCCAAACATGACTTTCTTGCTTAGTAACGGATTTAAGAATTTTGTTTTTTGAGTCAAATGTAAATACTTAGCTCAAGGATTTTTGTAAAGCTTTGTCATTTAATATCAAGTCTTTATTCTAAATAATTTACCAAAAACTCTTCCTACAACCTTCGTATTCATAATCCTTTAATATTTTTTTTTTTGTGTGTTTATTTTCCACACAATTGTTTTCACAAAAAGTGTAGAACCTTGCTATTTTGTTATTTATTTTACGATTTTTGTTCTATTTATTTGTATGCTTTGTATATTTCTATGCATATGTCTGTAGAGGTATATGCTTATATCACTTCTTGCATTTGAAAATGTCAGTATATTTGTACAACTGTTTATGTAGTGGTTTATGTTTATTATTATTTTCAGTACTTTTTTTTTACTAAATTGTAGTTATTTTCTACATATGAATATGATATACATGAATCTTTACTTTTTTGTTTGTCTTGTATGTTGTTTTTATTCACTTTCGATACACATACGTACGTACATGTAAATATAATTTTCAAATATATTCATACATTAGTATACAGTGAAGAGTATAACAAAATGTTATTCTGTGTGAAAAAAATTCTTATGGTATTGATTAGGAGTAAGTTATAAACAGCTTCCTCCATCACATAAATCCAGCGGGATATATCAATCTGCCTCAAAATATTTCCAAGAAAATGACATTGAATTAAAACTAATGACTGAATTAAAACTAATTACTGATGATCTGTCCTAAACAACCAGTGAAATGTGCATACACGCAGATAAAAATATAGTTGTGCATATTTACTGTAATCATTTCAACATTTTTACAAGCTTTTTAACAAGCCACATGACCTATTTATATGATTGTGGTAACCATAATATGGTTTACTTACAATTCACATGATTGTATCAACCATATATATCGTTACAGTAAACAGGTATATGTTTGTGACAACCATTTATATGATCAAAGACTTGCCATATTATGTTGCTCTCGGCTTATGGATATCATGATCTGAGAACAATATATTATGATAAAATTATTCAGCATAAAAATGGTTAAATTTGTTTTCTCTTGAATATATTGAAATTTAAGTTATGAAATAATAAATCTTTTAATGGGTCGTAGGTAATAGTACATGTGTTAGGGGGTTTCTAATATATTTTAGCCCAAGAAAACTATGGTTGGGAGGGATAAGGGGCAGCAGCATTTTCATCTAGCTGCTTGAAAAAGGCAAAAAAGTCATGATTAGTAAAGAAGATTATGTATTATATATCCTGTGTTTTTCAAGGGCAATCAAAAGCACATATTTTTTTTAATTGGGTACATATGCGGAACAAAGAACCTCGCCCACAACTCCCGAACAGGCTATTCTGCAAGACGTGCGTGAAGTTCCAATTATGATCCTTTTTGAACACGTTTCTATTCCGTAGAACTACCTTCTGTCTAAGTATATCTGGGAAACAGAAACTGGTGACACCAGTCGAACAAATAGTTAATTACATACCTTAAGACATCCTTGGGGCTTTACAGATTGAAACATAGTCGGGATTTAGTTAGTATAGTTTGTCAATTTTTATCAAATCACTCGACCAGCCATTTCTTAAAAGTTTATGCAAAAAACTGCAAACCAAAGCAAAGAAAACAAAACCACATTTTGCTATATGAGGGAAAAACTGAGGCAGCAAAACTAGTCTGTAATGCCCAAGAGTGCCTAAAGGCACTCATCAATAAATCATGTCTCTAAAGAGTATCCTACTTTATTTTACATAAATCTATACTTAATAAGAAAAATTTTATTGCAATCGGGAAACTTTAAAACACTTTATTCAACCTTTGATAACACAACATGAACTTCCCATATTCTTTTGGTTGTTAATGCACTTAGTTTGCAAAAAGTGCAGTAAATAAGAAAGAAGAGAGCTTTTACGATGTTTCAAGGCTTATTAAAATATTGAAGTACGTTTGTTAGAAACCGTTACAAGAGTTTTTGAAATGAAAAATCTGTTATATTTGCATTTATTGGTATTTTTGCGATGAGTGCCTTAAGGCATTCTTAAGCATTAGAGTGTTAAGGACTATACCAACATAAACAGGTTGGTTTGGTTCAGTTTAGTTGTTATGCAAACTCCAAAACTACATATTTGATTGTATTTACAATGTACATGTATTGATATTTTTTGAGTTTTTAGCTATTTTGTTAATTGCTAAAAGCAAGAGTGGCTAATTGCTTTATAATTGCTTAAGCTTTATTTGTGTCTTAAACCAAGACTCGGGAGATGATCGCTTTTCTAGTTGGTTCTAGGAAATGTAGGAAGAAAGATAGAAAAAAGATTTGCTGGAAATGTATGCATTATATGATTCGTATGGCTAAAGAGAGAAGTTTCCTTACTGCAAACTTTATGAAATCTTCCAGAAGTAGGCATATTTTTTGCTTTATTATACACTGAAAAATGTGTTCAAAATAATGGTCATAAAGTTGCTGACTTATACCACCTATTAGTACTGCACTAAAATCGCCACGATTCTCTTAACACTATTAAGAGATAGACAAGATATCTTGTTTTGTGTCATAGTCCCAAGTTCCAAGGACAGAATGAATAGGAATGTCAAATGTTTGACAGGTCATCAAGACTTATTAGTAATGCGGTTTTGTGGTTCCTCAGAATTAATCTACAGAAATACTATATAGCCATATCAGGAGGACGAATCCTGCTTTATGGTTCAGATTCAAAAAACTTTCATAATATTTTTGTATTCATTGAAGATAATATTTTCTGTGAGATAAGCGACAAACTTTTGCAACAGTTGGATACAATTTCAAACAACGGTTATAATTAAGGACTTTACCCGCTATTTTGAGTATCGGATGAACTTTTTGATGGATGCAACGTTTATCAGAATAATGTATGCAATTTTTCCAATAAATAGAAAATCGCTAAGAAAATTAGCACTTATGGCATACAAAATCTAAAACACTTCAAAATGTTGGGAAGTAAATCTCGAATACACACTATCAATATTGATAAACAGTTCTACAGTAAGCTTTATCTTAAAGTCGAGGTCAATTTCAGGTCGAGGTAATATTTTGAATTTATACAGGAAGTTACCAAGTGTATTCAGAAAGTTACCAAATGCATTCTTTTGAAAGACACTATGCTACTCGTCCATTGTGACAGCCGAGAATGTTATCGTATTTTTCTTCAAATGCCTTGCGATGTCTCCGTATTTCCTGCCTGCAAAGTCCTGTCCCACTAAATTATTTTCTCTAAATAAATCCCCAATAAAAAATTACTATTACTTGGAATTTGGGCTTAAATAGGAACTCGTTTTATTGCGAGTTCCACATGACCCTTATATGATGCCGGCAGGATGAATCTACTTATAGGATTCTGCCGTCAGGAAATAAGGCTAATTGTTTCTACCATTACAGGACACTGTCTAATTGGAACACATGCTAAGAGAATGGCCCTACAGTTCAGTGATTACTGCAGAAGCTTTCATAATGAAGAAAAGGAGGAGACTGTGTCCCACCTGCCATTGCAAGGCTCTGTTCAACATGAAGCAGCATATATTTAGAACTCATTTCCTCAAGTCTAGAAGGGCTATCAAGGATGAAGCTGAGACTTATCCATTATATCATCATCTAAGACCCAAACATTCCATCATCAGGTTCAATTTGGAGTGTCGAATGGGATACCTGATGTTTAATCTTGTGTATCACAACGGGATCAGCTATTGAATGGACCCCAGTGAGGTGCTTGAAAAGATATTTATGCTCGTTAAAATGATCGGATGTTGGTTTGCATTGTAGCTATGGTCAATTATGAATCGATGTGCACAACATTTAAAGATGTGATTCATTGTATATGAAACTTATTTGTAGAAAAATATATGGGTATATGGAAATAATACATCCAGTTTCAAAATAATACATGTGCCAAATGGACATGGTTAAATCGATGGATCTACATCGGACATTGCTTCGATAACTTTCTGATTTGAGAGAACTGTTATTTTGTTTTATCAAATCAACCCTAGAAAACTATTTTTTTCCCACAGAACTGTCATTATTCACAAAAGTTGTCAAACATTCTGTGCAACGTGCTGTTTACCACCAGAGAAATTACAAATTGTCAAACGAGTATTCGAAAATATGGCCATACAGCGAATACTTAGATCCAAAGGTTGCTCGACGAGTCCTTTACATTTTGTATTAAAATCGCCGTTTAAACGCTGTTATTATTACTGATCGTTATCTGGTGCCCCAAGTAAAAGATTTTGGATATACGCTAAGTGGTAAGGCTATAATCAAGGTAAAGGTTGACTTGATAAAAGCTCACCATCAAATATCTGTTAAAAATATGACATTGAGAAGATAGCTATGATTACTCCTATCGTTCTCTTGGAATTTACCTGAAAACTTTTAAATGGTACATCGACGAATTTGTGCGTGGCTTAGATCATATAATCTTGAAGAAAATAAGCGACATGTAAAGATATTGCTAATTTATATCTAAAATGCCACTTCAACTGGTAGTGTTAGCTAAACATTTTTCTATTATTAATTAGACTGAAACCGCTTATATTACGGATACATGAAGAATGCGACAGAAGAGCGATCCATGGAGCCAAAGCAATATCTTCCGGGCTGCTAAAAATATAAAGGCACATTACTATTTTCGGAAATGTCAGTAAAAGTTGAACAAAAATGCAAAACCAGTTATGATTGATCTTGAACTCAACTCCTTTGGAAGTAAGTGCCTATATATTTTAGCTATAAAAAACCTAATCATATCATTGAAATGAAATGGAAGTCTTTTTTTTTGTAAAATGGACAGCTCATTTTGTTCATTATTGTATAGATTGTATGACTGTATTATTTCAGTGTATTGTTGACTTGTATTTGTTATTACTTTTTTATTTATACATATGCATGTATATACATATGTACGTGTAAACATTAGAGAGTGTGAGTGGAGTTTTATGTGTTTTTAGGTTAGTATTGTTTAGATACATTTAATGTTTATTATGGTTTTTGTGAGTGAGTTCCTTTTTTTTCTTTTTCTATGTTTGCAAATAAACACATGCATTTACTATCCCCTGCACATATTTACACATTATTTTACACTTTTATTTAGTTCACACATAAACATTTATATTAGGTTGGAACTTATTTTGCCGAATCATTACTTACGATGAAAAAATGATTCACTACTATAACCCGAAGCGTACGTACGTGGAACAAACTTCCCGCCGAAGTGTTTCCTGCCATTTCCAATATGGGAAAGTTTAAATCGAATGTCCACAAACACTACTCCCTCTTTCCTCCCTCCCATAACCTATTTTCCTAGTTCCAACACAATGCTTTGCATGAATAGGGGTCATCCCCTGAGTGCTGGTCCAAGAAGAAAAAAAAACCCGAAGCGTAAGAGATCGTATGTGAAGCCCATAAAACGTTATAAGCTGCTGAAATCTGAACAGACCGTCACAGGGAACCTGTACCGAATGCAACTGATTTTTAAAAGAAATTATAAAGATATGTTTTTTTATAACGATTTTTCTTTTTTTTTCCATTCTCGATTCTTGGATAACATTTATTGAAAGTGAGCACAATAGTAAGTGTATACTTTTGAAAAGTTTCACAATTGATCTTGTATCTTGATTTTAGCTTTCAAGCATTTATTTGCCATACATTTTCCACAGTACTTTCTATCAATCTTGGACCTTTTTTTCTAATTAAAGTTGGTGGAACAAAGGTTATATGAAATGTTAGACCTTGGGAGCGTCGAAAACGAACAAAACTTTTTTTGCTCTTATATTGCACTTTTGAAGTGCAATATAAGAGCCATCCTAATATACATGCATATAAGTATAGCATACTTATATGACTTTGTATGTGTATTGTGCAAAGTGCACAAACGCTCACACACTCACACATCCCAGTGCATTAGTGTTATTATTTAAATATGTTAAAAAGTATTTCTGTTTCCTCCTGCTTACAGTTTTATTTTAAGCTTGTTTTTTTTGTTCATATAAAAGCAGGATTTACCATCCTTTTGTTTTGCAGTATTTACCTAGTTTTGTTTTTTTTTTTTTTTGCTGCCATTGTTGTTATATTTGCTGATTTTGTTGTGTTTATGTGTTATAGGAGATTGTGGGGTTCCCGGTGTTAGTTATTCTTTTGTGGCTTTATATAAATGTATTAAGGTCATTGTTTTTAAACAAACAGGCTTTGTACACTAGACATGTTAACGCGATTTAATGGTTTTTTATTAATTTTTTTTTTATTCAGAGTATGTGTTAATGTTGTTCTTTTTATTTATTTTGTGTCCTGTGAGCAAGAGTGAGTTTTAATGCTTTTTGTTTACCATTTTGCTAAAAGAAAGGAAATGTTTTTATAATGTTTTTTAGTGCATTATAAAAAATGTGGATTTTTTTGGCGCACTACATATTTCAATTTAATTAAATTTAAGACCAATATAATCCTGAATTTATATTGAATTGAATTTTATTGAAATTAAATAAATTTCTTGTCAAAAATTCTTAAAAAAATAATGCAGTATTTACAAAATTAAGGTCACTATAAGTTTTTCATCGAATCTTTCGAATGAAATTGGATTTTTGTTTGAAAATATTACTTAATATGTATGTTTGAGGGTATAAAAGGTTATGAAAAAGAAATTTTAGGCAGAATTTCACAACCGTTTGAATGTTAATGAAAACACGGCAGGCTAGGTTTGTTCCATGACTACTAATAACGACTTTTTTGTGAAATACTGTATAAGAACATCTCCAAATTCGTCAAATGTGATGGCTGCTTCAGGCTTAACTGAAAGAAAACACTGATTCTGTCAACACACATCTTTCAGTTGACTCCTCTCAAAATATTAATAAGCTGCGTTATTTAGTAGTGTTGAAAAGCCGTTGATAGCAGACTACAATGATTTGAAGATAAAATGGAATGAATTTCGTGTGCTCATTAAGCATAATTTTTTGTGTAGAAAAACCATCACTCAAACCAGTGCTAAGCTTGGTAGATACTATGGGAACTGAGTACCATCAATTTCAATGGCAATAATGTGGTTTACTGTACTCCGTTGTGGCCCCACAAGCTCGGACTATGCCGAACTTTGTGATTACCCAGTTGAGGAATCTACACCCGATTGGGGATTGAAAGTGCGAGCGATTGTGGAAGCCATAAGTATCTCACATGGCTCAATGCTTTCAATTTTTAATGATCACTGGTGTATGAGAAAGCTTTTCGCAATATGTGATCCGCATAGGGTTGACAAAAAGGTACACACATGTGCAGTTTTCAATGCAAAAATCCATGAATTATGCCTCGAATTGCTCTCTCATCCACCCTATTCTCCAGCTAGCACCGAGTGACTATTTCTTGTTTCCAAACTTAAATAAATGACTCGGCAGAAAAAGATTTGACTCCAACGATGAAATCATCTCACAAACAAATACCTATTTTAATGACCCCGACCAATCTTGTTTTGAAAGGGATAAACAAATTGGAGAAACGTTGGACAACGTGTACATGGCTCAAATAATATGTTGTAAAATATAATGATTTGTTATAAAAAAAAACTGTGCTTCTTACAAAAACTCACGGACTTAGTGAGCCACCATCGTAGTTTTAAAATTTTAATAAACTTCGAAGAAGATTTTTTTAATTAGTCAATTGACAAGGTCTCCTATCATGTCATATTATCACAATGTCCTAATATTTCACAATGGTTTGAAAATTTTGTTATTGCCTTTCAAGCAAAAAATGTCCTAAAGTAGTGGTACTCTGTATGCTATGTTTATTGAACGCCTAAGAGTCCATTATTCTGAGACGACCAGTCGTGAAATATTAGAACATTGTGACAGTATGACATGATAGAAGACCTTGTGAGTTGACCTAATATTTAATTTGATGTCTTATCAAGTTATTGCGCCAAACTTTTCAATATGTTTTGTTATATATTTAACAAACACTCCACTGATAGACAAAGCCCATTCAAGCATTCAGATTTTTTTGAAAATTAGTTTGACTGATTTTAGCACTTTTCCTATACCTTTTTTTATTTGGTTTATGACTTAAAAATGCGGTATTTTTTGAAATGTTAAGTTTTTATTTTGAAACATCTGAACAATATAAATTAATTTAAAGTATTGTTCATTGTTAGCTATAACCTTTCCCCATCCATAACATATGCATTACGAGAAAAAAAAGAACTGCTCATCTTTTGAGCCCAAGAACGAATGAAGCCAATACTCTGTTCCAAAGTGAAGCCTATCCTAAAGAAAGCATTCTGCAGCGAGTGAAACAAATAGTATTCGGACTTCATTCTTCATAGTTTTTAACAGGTATTATAATGTGGCCGAGCGTTGTCATAATGGAATATTACTGTTTCATGTTCTGGGCATTTTTGGACCAATACTCGCTTAATACGAATCAGTTGCAGTTGGTATAGCTTCCCTATGATAATCTGGGCAGATTTCAGCAGCTTATAAAATATACGACCCTTTTATTTCCACCAAATTGAGAGCATTACCTTAGCTACATGGATATTTGGCTCACAGACGTGCTTCACATACGACCTCTCATGGTTCTCGTTATCGTAGTGGATCCCTTTTTCAGCACAAGTAATGATTCGGTGCAAAAATTATTTTCTATTACAGCGTTCAAGCATAATTTTGGACATGCAAATCATCTGAAAAAGTTTGAAATTGCTACGTGATAAGCTCCCAATGATTTTCCAAGCTCTCGTTGAGTTTGACAATAATCTTCGTGGAGTAATTCCTCCAATTCTTTGTCTTTGTTGGGACAAATTTCTATAGAAAAGTGTCTGGTTGGGCCAAATTTCTATAGAAAAGTGTCTGGCTGGGACACATTTCTGTAGAAAAGTGTCTGGTGGGGACACAATTCTATAGAAAAGTGTCTGGTTGGGACACATTTCTGTAGAAAAGTGTCTGGTTTAGACACATTTCTATAGAAAAGTGTCTGGTTGGGACACATTTCTATAGAAAAGTGCCTTGTTAAGACACCGAACAAAACATCTCTTGTACGTTGAAACCGATGGAACACATTCACAATACGTTTTGGTTAGCAATCGGTGTGCTTCAGTGACACTTTTTTAAATTAAAATTTAAAGCAAATCTTACAGCATATGAAGAGTCTTTGGTACAAAATTCTACAGTTTCAAAATGACATATAAGTTACTAAAAACAACACCGCGTTCAAAAGATACGCCATCTATTGTAAGTCCCACATTTTAAAGTTCAGAAGTGGTGACTTTAATCGCCCAGGTCAGCCAAAATGTTTGAGGACCAAGAATTGGAGGCATTAATCCATGAATGTTATTGTCAAACTAAGCAAAAGCTTGCAAAATTATTGGGAGCTACTTAATTAGCAATTTCAAAATTATTGGATTCATACAATAGCAGGAAAATTGGGTGCCATACGAATTGAAGCCGAGATACCTTGAAAGACGATTTTGCATATCCGAAATGATGCTTGATCGCTATAAAAGAAATCATTTTTGCACCGAATCATAACCTGCGATGAAAAATGGATCCATTAGAATAACCCAAAGCGTAAGAAAACATATGGCGCTAAGGCAATTCTGTGTATTTAGTGGGACCATAAAGAGTCCTATATATACCGAACGGAACTGATTCATTTGAAGCGAGCATTGACAGAAAAACGCTCAGTATATGCGGCCTAACATGAAGATATTATAATCCATTATGACAACTCTCAGCCACATGTTGCAATGCCTGTCAAAATCTATTTAGAACAAAGAGGTTGGGAAGATTTGAATCACCTGACTTATAGTCCGAAACTTGCTCCGTCCGAATACTGTTTGTATCGATCTATGCAGAACGCTCTCTCTGGAATACGTTTGACTTTAGAATAAAGTATCTGAAATTCGTTTATTACATTGAATGTTATTACATTGAATAATTGTAATCAGTAACACTTCAGTTACAATTACATGTAATTTAAAATTATCATAGGAAATATCGTATAGAGCGATTGATCGTTGTAAATTTGTTCAGAAATTGCTAGAAAATTATTGCTCTTGGTAATGCTCAGCTTATATTTAGTTAGTTTTAAATAATACTCTTCTAAAGATATTATTTAAAAGTTTTATTTATTTAATTTTTTGAATTTCTATTTTTATTTTATAAGCATAACAATATTTTCTTCCACTCCATAAAAAACTAACTGCAACTACAAAAAACCCTAATCTAATGTAATAAACTATAAGTGATGGAACTCTATAAAGGCACAAAATAAACATAAATCTTCAACAAAGACTTCACCAAAGATTTGACACAATTTTCACTTTGGCCTTAAACCACACACAACGAAAGAAAAAAACTGAAATAAAAAATATACAAAAAGAACTATAAACAGCAGCAAGAAAATATGTATGTAAACTGTAGATGTATAAGTAAAATGAAATACATAAAATCTTAACAAACCCAGAGTTTAAATTGCAAAGCTTATTTGGAAAAGCTTGTTTATTTTGTTCTATAGAGTACAATAGTTGTAATGGCAGTGTAGTTGTAAAGCGAAATATACATTTATTCTTACAAAAAAAATAAAATAAAAAATAGAATACACTAGTATAAAGAAAGTATATTGCCGCAATGCTTACTACCGTCTAACCGCAATAAACAATAAAATATTACCACCAAAGTGGCCACAAGAATTGCCACATGGCGGAGATTAGCACAATAATAAACAACTTCAAGTGCAGCAATAGCAGGCACTTCATACATACTAACACAGCCGAAGCAGCAGCAACAACAACAATAGCAATAAGAATAACACAGATACAAACAAACATGTTACAGCGCCATCATCACTACTGTATAAATACAAATACACACTACTGCTATTTCTTGTAGAAGGCTGAAGGTTGTGCCAAAAGTTTAAAGGAGTTGATAGGAGCTATGATGAATAGTTCCTGACTGGCCATACTACTTCAATTTCATGAGATTCTGAGGCCAAAATGTTAAGAAATGTGATTGTTGATTTTCGTTCCACAAATTAGATGTCAACATTTGATTGCTATTTTGTTAAAAATAGCAGTTCGGTTCTACTTTACCCACCTCTAACACCGAGTGACTGGTACCAAGCCTAGCTCTAAAATGAGACCAAGAGAGCCCTTTTTACCTCCTCCTACAACCCTCGTTCAATAACAATAATAACAACCAGAATTGCAGCAATCACAAGCCATTCAAGTAAACAATATTCAACTCATACCAAGACCGTCAAACAGGCATTCAAACCAACAACGAACCAGCCAACATCATTTGCCACGTTAACAACAATTCTGCCACTTTCATATGAACAAACATCTACAGCAACAACAACAATAGCAATGACAGCAACAACAACTATAACCAGCAGAAAGGCCAAAGAACTAAAGCCAGTAAGTTGTTGGTGGCCATAAATCGTAGATGATGTTTTTTTTTTTTTTTTGTTTTGTTCATTCCCCAACTATTGTTGCTGTTGTAGTTTTTTCCGAATGCGGTAAAAATTTGCTGAAGACCAAAAACCATAGTGAAAATTGTTGTATGAAGTACCAGCAGCAGCAGCAGCAACATAAAAAGATGAACTAAATAATTCTATTGTTTTTCTTTGTTTTATTTTTGCAATTTTATTTTCATGGAATTTATGAAAATTTTTAGCATAAAAAGAAATTCACAATAGAAAAAATAACGAAAATATTAATAAAATTTTTAATGAAATCATCAAGACTTTATTTCACTGCAAAGATAAAAATAATGCTGTGCCAGAGAGCTAAAAGGGTGTTTTTTAATAAATTTTAAATTCAAAATTATTTTTATAAATTACATTGGGTACTTGTGCATAATGATCACATATAAAATCAAGATTAACTTGTAGAACTAAAAGTTAAATTTTATAAATGCAAAGACGTATTTTGGCCAACCTTCAAAAAAAGTTCAATTTTAAACCATGCTAGTGAAATTATGCTGCTAAAAGCTGCCAGTATATGAGCACCTGTGAAGACTGAAATAATTTTGGTATCTAATGTAATGCAGTTTTTGTTTCTACCCGGGGAATACCTAGTCTGTCCAGGTTCTTCGCTTGAAATCTTCTTCACCACAAAGCCCTCTTGTATCACTACAAGAGAGTGATTTCAATGAACAAAATTAAACAAAATTGCTCTCATTTCACACATAGGAGTGATACAATAAAAAAATGCATGACAATACATTCTTATGAACTAGGTGCAATCAGATGATCGAATTAATCTCGTCGTATTTCATCCGCTGCATTTGTTTTCCCATAATAAGTCGTTAACCGACCGAGAGCCGAAGCGTCTATATCGTCGAATCCTCTATTAGAAGCTTCGTCCCATAGACGACAACTAGATTGGCAACTGAGACCAACAAACATAAGTCTGTTGTCAAAAATCTAGTTCATAAGAATGTACTGTCATGCATTTTGCTGCTATAAGCTAAGGCTAGCAAATTAACACAATCCGACGAGATAAATGCTTTGGATCACGGTCGGCAAACGTGTAATTATGTGTTTATTTAAGTTATTTAACTCTCATCAGCTAACTACAACTAATTGGCTAATGAGCACAATCCAGCGAGATAAAGGCTTCGCAACACGGTCGACTAACTATGGTTTTTTTGCTACGGTGTTAGTACGAAGTAAGAATTTAGGCTTCGGCTAATTATGCTTTGTTACCCGAAAGCAAAGTATAACTAAATCAGGGCTTTGATTCTTGCTAGCTTTGTTAAAGTTTTCTTATATGTTTTATATTAAAAGACAAGGTTTGGAAATTATTAACAAAAATATACTAATACATATATTGTATTAGTATTAATTATATTAAGTTGATATACTGACTTTTGTACTATACACTACTAATATAAAACACCTCTTATTCAGCAACTATGTTTTTGTTTAAAGTCATAACTCAATTATCTAGTTCAAACTGCAGTCGCAACAAAGTGCTTAAGTACACACAATTTCAAAAAAAAACAAAAAGGGTTAGCTCAAGACAATTGTTTGTAAGAAGACAGTCTGGTTTTGAAGTGCTATAATTTCAATATGATATAGTTTGTTTGGAATTAAAAACAATTTGTATAAAAGGAAGACTAACCCCCATTAACACGAAGGCTGGTTATGAGTTAACTAATAGTTATAGTGTCGGTTAAAATTATTTTTGTATGAAAACTGTAAGTATAATTGTTAATTAACACATAACCAAAGTTCGTGTTACTTGGGGTAAAACTTATATTACTTCTCCAGTTAACAAAAGCTTAACAAAACGAATCTTAAAAAATAAATGAACTAAAATGAGTTTTTCGACATTTTATAGTAATCTGCAAACAAATAAAGTTTTCGTTATGTAATTAATATAACAATTTATAGAAAAAGCTCAAATAAAAAAGTGGAAAGTTTAAAAATTTGTCTCTATGCAGGTGTTTAGCCCTGAAAAGAATTAAAAATGGCACGTTTTGGTCGCCCAAAAGGATATTTTTCACATGATTTCATGTGCTCTTTGCTTCGACGGTACTATGTCCCGAAGGTAGAGTCAAAGTAATGATAAGTTCACACCTAGTTATTCGAGATTTGTGTGATAGCTGGGAAGTTTATTTTCCAATGTTTTACAACTGTTGCGAATATGTGATTATTCCTTTCCAGTTCGTTGTTCTTTTAGTTTTGTTCTCAAAACCTTTCGAGTTTTGTTCTAAAAACCTGCGAAGGTACGGCTTAAAATATTAACCGGCTGTCGATTCCAAATCAGGATATGTGTGAAAAGTCAACAATATCTCGGAAAAATTGTCTCAAGAAAAATTCCACCATTTGTAAATAAGGAACATATTATCACAGTACATTTTCGTGAATACAATTGGATTCTGTAAGCAAGCTAATACTCTAACTAGAGGGAAAAAGATCAATTTTTGTACGAGATAATCCGCTTAGAAAATGCTTTTTTTCTGCATTTATGCAAACCTTTTCAGCAAGTGGCTATAATAGAAGCATTTTATTGCTGCCGTACATTCCTATTGCATCCGAAACAGAATGATTTTTTGCTGAATCGTTTAGTAAGATATCAAAGAAATAAGAAAACTTTCTAAAAAAATTACGACGAATCATTCAACAATTAAATTTAATTAAAATAATAAAATGCATATAAAGAAAATTTCGTCTCGCAGTGGCAAAATTTTGTGCAAAATAAAAGCTATTTCTACCCAGCAAAAAAAAAAATAAAAAAATACAAGTAGTTCAAAGTGAATGACACAATTTATTTTCAATGCCTTCCTAAATTCAAATAAATTCGTCAGTAATGAAGCGCTTAAAAGTATCATCCATGAACAGTTTATATAGATGATCTGGGAATTCAAAGACTTCACGTTTTATTTTTTTCAATTATTTGAGATTGAAGTATATATATTCCACATCACCATAGTGGGGAGGGTATTATAAGTTTGTGAAGATCTTACAGGTCGAACAACACTTTCGAAGAGCACCGAAGAGTTCTATGAGAAAAGCAGCTCGTAAAGTTAAATGCTCTGATTCTTTTGTGTTCAAAGGCAAAGCTAATGCTTTGGGTTGAAGCCGTAAAAAGTTCCTGAATACAATGCGGTAAAGAACTGAGAAGCAAAAGAACGATCAAACAAATTCAGGTCAAATTTTATAAAAAAAAAAAAATACACCTGTTGTGTGAAAGATGATGAAACTTATGCTAATACCAGGTCAAGATTTTTTTGTGGCTGGTGGACGAGGTAATGTTCAAGAATAAGAAGTTTCTTGTGTTGCATGTCATTTGCAGTAGTGGCAAAAGAAGCCAATCATATGTGACATAGGCACGATATATAACGTATGCGGAATGAAATTTCAACAAAACAGAAAACGCTATATTTGTTTCCAACGTTAAAACAAATAATATGTAAAACATTTATACAATAGCCCATTGTATTGATTTAATGTAAGAAACAAATTTATTATATTAATGTACTTTTGTGGCAGTTATGAAGAAATTTATATGCAGGTGTTGAAAATACCGATGTTAGCACTAATATTTGAGTTTCTTGTCTTATTTTTCTCGATTTTTATTTTAAATAATCTACAAAATCTCTTCTATTTAAAAAGGTCAAAAAACCCTCAAATTATTTTCAATTTAAATAAAGTGGGAAATTTGTTCACTTTAGAAAGTCTAGAATTTGAAGGGTGTTGGAAAACACCAAAATCATCACGGCGTCTCTGATATTTTTTTTTTTTTTTTAAATGATTAATTTTGTGTACACATTTCATAATATATTAATTAGAATTTATGGTCAAATCAAATTCCAAAAAAGTCAGAATATATATTTATATATATTTTTTTTAGAAAGAAGATTGTGTCCTACTTTGCACATCTTATCAATAATAGGATTATTTATGTGGGATTGATTTAGCCCAGAAGTTTGTTGACTTCAATAAAACACAAAAAGGTTTCATTTAATTGTTTATTGGTAAAATTATTCACTTAAATCACTTAGGTCTAAGGGGTAACTTTTTAATTAAAAATAATTTAAAGTAACTAAAAACAATTTTAATTCAACTTTAATTCAACTTTTATTCAACTTTACAACTTTTCACTTTGGATGCTGCTGGACAACTCCCTTCTAGACTAAAAATGTCTGTCTATCTAAACTAAACTCGTCACTCGTCCGATTATAAAATGTTCCAGAAAGTTCGTCCGTGTTATATGTCATATTGTTGTCACTTTTACTCACATAAGTAGTCGTCAATAAGGTCAGTTAATTTAAATAATAATTAACCCTCAATAAGGTCTGCCAGATCTAGTAGAGTGACCAGACTCCAATCCCACATTTACTTCCAAAAAAGTTCTTTTTCTCTGCTTTTCACTGCCACATGATGTTAAATATAACAAATTGTTCCCAATGAAAATAGATAAAATATGGAAAAAATTACAAATGCTTTTTCAATGTAGTTCTTTTCTTGATAACATTTTAAAATAACTAAAAGCCAGATTTTCAAATGGGGTTTTAAGGTATTAAGGCAAAACATAACGTAGTTCAAAATAAGTCCTAAAACACTAATAGCTCATGTACTTTTTCTTTGGACAGTATAAAAATTTTTGTTGCAATTTCATTCCGCATACGTTATTACGGAGTGTCCACAAAAATTATTTTTACCTTTCTTAAAACAGCACAAAGTGCCTTTATACTTTTGGCCCAATTTGGCATCATAGAAATATGGAAAAAGTATGTATCACGGGAGGCAAATCCAGGTATTGTGCTCTTGTAAAAAGAGAATTAAAGAACACAGGAATGGTGTCTCTGGACATCTCCGATTTTAAGCATAAGTAGACCACCTCGTCCGAAAAGGTAACGAAAGCAACTATAAAATCATTAATGGGAGGATTTACGGTAACAATTTTTTAAATATCTTCCACAATGCATATAACAATAAATGTGTTTTACCAAGGAAAACGAAGTTGCATTCGTTCTATGCAATCATTCAAATCAATAGCCGAATATTTAAGTACACACATTAACTCATAATCTCTAATGACACGCTAATGTTAAAATCGTGCATGTTTCACTTAAATCAAAGCACTTCGTCACCAACTTGATTCTCTGCCTAAACCAAAGAGTATTTTTTAAGACCGACAGAATTTATGAAAGGGTTAAATGTCAAAAGAACTGTCATACTGTGCTTAGTTTTTAAACTTTTTTAACATTTAAGGATGTGATCAGTATACTTTGGCAAATCAGGTTGAATATATTGATGTTTGAACAACGCTATCCAAACTTAATTTGCAAATCAGACATCGATTTAGGTAGCTTATGGACGATTGTTTTATCGCAAAATCGTGTTCAGCGATTGAGCTTATAGTTGCTGAACGAGTTTGTTAATAAACAAAATAACCTCATATGTATTGATACCAACAGATCCTACAGACTCCATTACATCCACAGTTCACACGCTGGACTTTATTTCTTCAAAAATGCAATGGAGATCATTAACGCACCTTTATCAATGATATTTTGTATGAAAATGTGAATGATATTCATTCGGGCATGATGTGGTTTCAACCGTATGGCGCTACTTGCATTACGACAATCACAGCCATATATTTACTGAAATCAAAAATTGACAATAACTTGATTTCGTGACAACTCTCGATTATTTCCGGTGGAACAATGTGAAGTCACTGGTATATGATGATAAACCAGCAACAATTGACGTATTGAAGGCCAACATTGTTCGCGTTATTTGTGACATACGGCCAGTAATGCTCGAAAATTGGCCCAAAATTGCACGTCCAGAATGCGCTTCATCAAGTACAGCCGCTTTATCAAAATGCCCGAAATCATTTTCAAAAGTTAATGACATGTATTGACAATTCGAATAAAAAAATTTAATTAAAACAAATTATGGATATAAATATTCATAATGGAGTATACTTAATATTTAATTAACAGTTGTATAAATATTAAGTATACGCACCATATTTGTATATTTGACATCCATACATGCGTTTGAGTGTTATTTAATTATTTTTTAATAAAGAAAATCTTTTTTTCACATTTTTAAAAACATCTTTATTACAATGAAACTGTGAGAAAACGAAATTTTAATAAACTTCATTCATATTACTGAATCAATGTTTCAAACCATTATCTCTTTCTCCTCTTTATGACATTAAAAACGGAATTATATCATGCTTTAAAAATTGTGTATTTATAGACTTGCATTTAAATACACACTTCATAACATAATTTTTTGTGAAATTTAAAAATAGTTACTCATCATTGTGACTACTTTTATGGGCCATCAGAGGGAGAAAAAAAACAGAGAGTGAAAGGATAATGTATGAGTTAAAATCCATTTTCTTAATTCCATTTGCTTACATTTTCTTTCCTGTCTTTTTTTCTGCTTTAAAATTAAAATTTCCCATTATTTAATGTTGTAAAATTTTATTGTTTCATTTAAACAATTGCATTTACTCGTAAAGGAATTATTAAAACGAGGGTTGTTTTATGAAATTGAGTATAACCAAAGAGGTTTTTACAAGGTTATTTAATTTATTTTATTAACCATCGTGTTTTTTTTTTTTTTTTTATTCTGACTCAATTTTTTTTTTGTGCTTCGTTCATAAATTTCATTTTTAATATCACTCCTTTAGTGAGTGTGTGTGTGTATTTTGTGCCCTTAGTTCTTGTGTTTGGTGTGAAGCCTGTACCAACCAGCAGCTGCAGGCACTGCAGCAGCATCAATAAAAAACACTTGCGTTAAAATTGTATAATTTTTATGTTGTGTACTTTGAAATATGAATGAATTTTTGTACATTAAACGTTTTTACTATTATTTTTTTTTTGTTTGCTCTTATATATTTTTGGGGAATTATGACTATTACTATGGCACAACTATAATTTATTGGTCGTTTTTTTTTTTAAGTGCAAGTAAAATTAATGCTCCAAATACTTATGTAGAAAAAGTTTTTCCATTTTACAAGCATACAACAATGTTGATCAATTATGTGACAGATGAAAAGAGTGACACATACAAAAATGTCAAATGATATCATGAGGAGGAGTGGTTGTAGATCAAATTTGCAAACATATTTCTATAATAATGTCATTATTTAGTAAAACAATCTATATATATAAAAGAGTAACGTTACTGAGCGACTACCACTACCCCAAAGATTTGGGTCCTGGTTGTCAGTTTTGCAAAAAAGTGATAATTTTCTCAAATTCATATCTCGCAAACAGTTCGGAATTTTGATTCACTGTCTGAGGAAAAGTTGTAGCCATTGTCATAAAGAACAAAAATTGTAAACACATAAAATCAAAAAAACTTCATCTTCAAGATCAAAATCTCAAAAAAATCTAAAAAAATTGGAAATAAATAAAATTTTTTTTAAAGCTGCCTAAAAGTATGCTTTAGTATATAATAATTTAATAGTTTTTGGCTCAAACAATTAATTCCTTTAATTTTTTCTTACTAACTTATATTTACCTACCGAAACGGTGTTAAGAATCAGTCCTAGCAAGTTCATATGTTCTATAAAGTTGTTTATTAAGCTCTTAGATACATATTTGTAGTTGATTGTTTCCTTGAATTTTGGACGGTTTGCTACCTATGGACACGGGAAAAAAGGTAAAAAAATGCACTGTGTAATTGATTTAAAATCGACCAGCCAAAATGCCCAAAGGTAGAAACATGAAATTTTGACTGTAAGTTCTCCTCTCCTTATGTGGTATACCTAACAAGGGATTTTTTTTTTTAATTTTAAGGTTTAGGAAGCAAAAATGGCTAAACTCAGTAACCATATGGCTTCTAAACTAATACAGAATATGTAGACAAGTGTTTGGTAGTCTTTGGAAATACGAGTATTTCGTATTAGTACTTTTTTTTGGAACATTATGTATCTTTTGAACCAATAAATATTAACATTAATCTTAAATCATATATTTTACTTTTAAAAATATCAAATATAAATTTAATACTTTTTGGAAAGTTGAACTCCTAGGGGATAAAAATTTTATATATTTTAATAAAATATGATTTTCTATAAGTTGACATTGAAACTAAAATTTGTTAAGCCGAATGGGGAACAAAAAGGGGTAAACATTAAAAAATTCATTTGATACAAAATTATTAAGTCAATTTTGATTAACTAACAAGGTGTTATTTGAAACTTGAGATCGTAGGTGTAGATTGGTCCAAATTCAAATCCAGTTTGTTACCTTTTTAAAACAAATTTTTTTCTTTAGCTGAAGAACACATATGTGAATCATTTGAAACATATCTGCGTCACACAAAACTGTAATCATGTTGAAATTTTAAACCTGACGTGTGTTCAAGAGGTAAACGAGAAGCTAATACTTTTACAGATACTGGTACTGGTCCAATAGTATTTTCAATTATATAAATGATCGATATAAAATTTAGTGGTGTAAAAATTAAACGTAGGATACTTAAAGATATTAAGGTACCATAAAAAGAGAGCATATGATATTGTACAACACGAGTTAAAATCATTGGGAAATTGAAATCATTTGGGAACCCTTTATGGAATTTTTTACTGGTACATTTTATACTTTCTTTTATGAGGAAGCGATATTATTTATATGAACTTTTTCTTATTCCTAATGTCATCTTTATAATTTTCTATATTCGTAAATCAAGAAACAGAGACAGGAACTCTGCTAAAAATTTAGAGGCCAAAGACAGAGCACGGCAATTGAAGTCAAATTTTATAAAAAAAAAACTTCTGAACGACTAGAAGAATAAATTAATTCCCTTTTGTATGTTCCAACTTTTATCAGCTTCATGGAGTTCGAGTCTCTGCTACAAAAGGAAATAAATTTATTCTTCTAGTAGTCGTCCTGTTTCCACTTGGATTATTCGCCCTTGTTCTGTAAATCAAGGAATTGTAAAATCGAATAATTTATGTTTTGCAAATCGCACTATTTTCTACATTGATACCGATTTGTGTACTCGAAAGTATATTAAGTAAATCATGTGGATTCGATTTAGAGAACACTAATTTTTCTTATAAAATATTTTGATTGAAAATGTTAGTGATCACAAACGATCGGCCTCTTTCTGTTAGGACCACTATTAACCGACTTTTTGCCTCGTTTAGGTTTTAGCTCATTTACATTCTACTATGATTGAGCGATAAAGCACACCAGGTTAGCTAGTAAGGACTGAGATCGAAAAAAGCTTAACATAGAAATCTACACAGAGAAAACAGATGCGTGATAGCAACCGAATTTGTTGCTAATCGAATGATTTGGTTGCACTCATAGAATTTTTCGGTTCTATCAACAGAAAGTTAGTTGACGAAGAAGAATTTCGGTTAAAGCAACCAAACATTTGTTACCCCTTCTAAAATTTTGTAACCACAACTGTAAAATTCGGCCACTAAGGAAGAATCATTCGATTGGCAAGAAATTCTGTTGCTATCACGAATCTATTTTCTCTATGTATACATGCATATACAACCTTTCCATTAAGGTTTTTATAGTGATTTATGTCACTTTGTACTAACAGGTTGTCCATCTCCGTTTAAAATCTACCACATTTTTGTGCTTTTCAAGACTTTGCTTCCTTAGTGACAGGATGCCAAATCAGTCCAAAAATAACTGGATGCATCCCCTTTTGTAAACATTTCTTGATATAAATTTCGGTATTTACAAAGCCCTTCGCAACAAATGATCGGCTCTTTTACCGCAAATGAATATCAATTTTATACAGCAATCTCTCGAGCAACAGCAATATAAAAATATTGACCCGAAAGCTGTGACAAACTTTCCAGAACATACGTTTCGTCATCCATTAGGCAGCAGGTATTTTTTTTCTTTTAAATTTGACTTCAATTGCCGTGCTCTGTCTTTGGCCTCTAAATTTTTAGCAGAGTTCCTGTCAGGAACTTTTTGAGCCTTGTATGTTTTATTCCTACATTGGGTTTAACTTATCGTACCAAATAGTCCAAGTTCTAAGCTAACCGTTTTGATTTCCTACCGGATGTGTTGGGAGCTCTTTCGAAAATGCTTCATATTTATTGGCTTTATAACAGGGAAAAAATCAAATAATTATTGGGTTAAACGTTTTAATGAAAAACGTGTGTTAAGGTTTTTTCGATCTCAGTCCTTATATACATATTTTGTTGTGAATTTGATTAATTTTTAGATATTTTAAAAGATACTCTAACCTTTAATTGAAGATGTATACTCACTAAGACACCACAAGCTTTTCTAACATAATTCTCATGGCATATCAACTCGATATCCCATATTTTAGACAGCTCCTCGAACCCCGCACAGTTGATTAGAAACTTTTTCTTTTCTAAATAAAATAAAAATAGCTTGATAACAAGTATGTGGTCGCTTAAAAAGCTACATGCATCCAAATTTTGAACATGTAAAAAGAGTCGTATTTTTAAGTATTTTTTTTTTTTTTTCAAAAGTCCCTATACTTTTGCTTTTATAGAAAAAAATTTCTTTGGAACTATATATAATTTTTAAATGATCCGGAATGAGAATTTCATGCATAAGCGTGTAAAGTAAAATTTGGCTCATTTGTGCAGACATAGCCTCCACCAGCCTTATCCAAACTTGGACAATTTAAAAAAAAAAAAATATATAAAAAAGTTAAGCACCAATCCTCGCAAGAGGTAAATGTTTATATAGCTCTTATGTTACCTATGTACGTACAATGTTCTTATACTATCACAAGGTAAATAACCTCACAGTGGGCACTTTAAAAAAAACTCAGTTTTTGGAACACATTTTTCCCATTTTAGTAATTTTGGTATTTAAAAGTCAAAAATGCCAAATATTATAATTCTATTGATTAAAGAACAATTAACTTTATATTTATTCCTAATTTTGTTTAATTTACATTAAATTAAATTTTATATTTTTCTTAATAGATAATCACCATGTTATATTTTTTTAGTTTTTAATGTAATGACGTCCGAAAAATTTATAAATTTATTTCATTTGACTAAAATATCAATTCTCATATCCAAAGGTTTTCACCACTACCAAATAATTATGTAAAAATCTTACATTAACTCTTCAGAAGCTCCACAAACCTAACTCCCTTTAACAAAATTTTACGATTTTTCATATATTACATGCAAAATATGCATATTTATATATTAAATGTAACTTATAAATTCTAACAGAAACTGACTAAAAAGTAAGGTTGTTAATATTTTTGAAATGGGGCATGGTTTCTGGAGCTTCAGATGAGTAAATATAAGATCAAAGACTATTTATATTTGAAATTTCAGCTCATTCAGATCATAAATGAGGTGACCAACTTTGAAAGGCCACCCTCTGGCTCCCCACGGCAAAGAAGTCAAATAACTGTTACGATACCTCTAATAGTTCTCGCGATTCTGAATTATTTCCAAAAAATAAACATTTCTAAACCCCTGTGCATTGTGGATCTCATAAAGTTTAATCACTTTTCATCAGTAGTGATCACTGATCAGTGGCACATAAAGTATTCAACCTACTATTTATATTTGAAATTTCAGCTCATTCAGATCACAAATAGATTTTTGGTGATTTCACAAACTTTGAGAGGCCACCCACTGGCTCCCCTACCGCCTACGAAGCTAAATAACTGCAAACCATTTTGAAAACATCTCAGCTTCAATCTTGTGAAATTCGTTACGATACCTCTAATAGTTCTCGAGATACTGAATTATTTCCAAAAAAATAAACATTTCTAAACCCCAGTGCATTGTGGATCCCATAAAGTTTAATCACTTTTCATCAGTTGTGATCAGTGACACATAAAGTATTCAGCCTTATTTAAATGAAATGGTGTAAAAATTAAAGCTGTATCGAAATCTATACAAACTAGACAAGTCAATATCATTAATTTGTTTAATATATTTAGATCCAAGGACACCCATATTAAATAACATACACATTATGAAGACAAATAATATAATTTCACTAAATTATACTTCCATCTTTCATTTTCTTGTTATTTTTTTTTTTTTTTCGTTTCCTTATCAATACATTTCTCCATACTAAGTAGGCCTTAATACGCAATGTTATAGGTGTGGGTTTAATATTTCGGAGAAAAGCATATGCAAACAAAATATTGCCTTCATTAAAATTTATCTTTAATTTCATAAATATATGATATCTTTTCTTCTATTTAATTTCCTTTTATTTTATTTTTTTTTTTTAAGAAAAAACTCTACATATATTTTTTTCTCTTCTATTATCTCTATAAATATTCACACTTGAGTTGTTTGCTGTAAAATTTGAAATAAGAAATACTTATGTATAAAGAAAAAATTTTATATTTGATGGTATTCCAAATCCTCACTGATTATTTTTTATGTATGAAAAAAAAGAAATATATAAAGAAACAGCAGCTCACAATCCCATTGATAAGGTTTTAAATTTCCAATTTGAACATATGACAATAATATTAGATACCAAAATGTTTTGTATATTCAAACATATATTTAATATATATACATTAGAATGGCTCCAAAAAAAAGTTGTAAATGTTTCCAACTAAACCAAGTAAGAAAGGTGGAGATTGACTGTTACACTCAGTGTAGGATAAATGAGCAAAACCATTTTTCTTTTAAAATTTCAATAATTTATATTCCAACTAAAATACAAGTTTAATTCATTCTAGGACACCGTTTCTCAATATTTTTGTATTGGCTTCAGTATTTGATAAACTGGATTAAAGAATCAAAAGGTCCTTTTTTTAAAGGTTTTTATGATCTTGTTTGGTTTTTATATATGCATAAAGCTCATACTTATTAATCGATGCAAAATATCTAAAGAAAAACAGTTAAAAACTCAGATTTTTAAGTTTTTCTCTGGAAATCTGTTTATCAAACGACATCTTTCGGTGTTAGTGAGTTAGTACGGAGAATTTCAACAATTTAGTCACTCAATTGCAGTAACGAAGCATTTTGGTGCATTTTTTTATTTGTCGTTCATGAAAGACATCCAACTGTTGTTCATTTAGCCGTACATCTGGAAAATGGCCAAAGAGTGTACTTTACTAAGGAGAATGTATTACATTATTGAGTTGATTGACAGCCATCTACAATATTGACCAGCTTTTTTTAAATGTGCTGAAATGGTAAATTTTTTGGAATATATCGTCAAAGAAGTTTTCCACCGACACATTGGGTAATATCTACACAGTCCAGCTAAGAAACGATGAGTGTTCCTATTTGTGTATAATATTAGTCAACGTTCAATCCAAGATTTGCGAACTATAAACGATGAATTGTATGACACGTATAGAGAAGCGTGTCAATGCAGACGATTGTTTGAGAATGACACTCATTGGAAATACACCCTTGGATATGCCGTGCTTTCGTCAAATGCTCTTTAAATACGAAAATGGCTTTCGATAATTATCTCAATATGCTTTTCATGCAAACCGACAGATTTGTGGTGCAAATACAAAGATGCCATGTGTGATGATATTTTGCATCAGATACGTATTAGAACATCAAATTCAAAAATGAGCGAGGAAATTTACAACGAGGCTTTGATATTAATTGTGCTTGATGATTTCGAACACGGTATTATCCGATGCTCGATGAATCAAATCAAGAGTTGAGACGCGAAAAACTATATGATTGCTGAGTGACTTGAGGGAATCAGTTCGAGCAAACGTTCCACTTTTGAATTGACAACAAAAATATGCATACGACACTCTTATGAAAGTTGAGAAAGATGGAAATGGAGGGATTTTCTTTGGACGCTCCCGGTGAAACTGGAAAAATTATTTTGATCGTGTTGATTTTGGCAACGATACATTCGCAGGATGATATTACACTTGCACTTGCTTCAGCAGAAATTGCAGATACGTTGTTGGAAGGTGGATTGAATATACAAATCAATGAAAATCAAACATGCAACATTTCCAAGAACATCTCACTCTTCATGGAACAGTGCAGCAAAGCAACCTGATTGTTTGGGATGAGAGTACAATGGCACATAAAAAGTCTTTGCAGGCATTAGACAAAACGTTGTAAGATTTACGAAACAATCAAAGCCGTTACGGTGGTGCGATTATTCTTTTAGCAGATGATTTTCGGCAAAAAATGCCAGTGATTCCACGTCAATTCCAGCCAATGAACTAGTGCATGTTTGAAGTAGTCCAATCAATCTGGAGAAGTATTTTCAAAACAGTAACTGGACATTGGCAACGGCAAAATCACGGTTAACATTTCGACTTCCTTTCTGCCAGTTCACCGAATGAAAATCCGAACTCATCCGAAAGGTGTTTCCAAACATTACATAATATTGCAATTGGTTGATGCGAAAAACATTGATGTCGACGAATTGAATTGATTGCTTTCGAATTGATGACATACAAATCGGTGGAATAAGTCGGATCGATAATCATTAATCAACATAAATCAACCACGTTTTTATAATGGTAACCGACTTGCGGTAAAAAACCTGATGAATAACCTCATCGAAGCAACAACACTTAAAGGAAAGTACAAAGGAGAAGAAGTTTTGATACCACCGATACCAATGGCTCCGACCGGCATGCCAGCTACGCCTGGCATTCGCAATGACAATTAAGAAATCTCGAGGGCAGTCATTGCGTGTTTGCGGCATTAACCTTGAAAATCCATGCTTCTCGCATGGTCAACTGTATGTCGCCTATTCCAGTGTCGCATCACCATCAGCATTATTTGTTTAAGCGCCAGACAACAAAACAAAAAATGAACATTGTAATGAACGAAAGTATGATATCATAGCAAAACAATAGCAAAAACTATTCCTTTCAATTAAAATGGTTAGCTGAACATTGATCTTTCAATCAAAATTTTAATAGAGCACGATAAAATTCATTGTTCCTATTTTCAAACCAAAAGTAAATCAAACACAACCCAAACCTCTACACAGAGAAAGCAGATTCGTAGTGGTAACCGAACTTGTTACCAATCGAATGATTCTACTTCAGTGCTAGAATTTTACAGTTGTGGCTACAAAATTTCAGAAGGGGCAACAAAATTGATATACCCTTCACCAAATTATACTTCAAAATAAAAATTTTAAATATATTTAGGTAAACGAAATTAATTTTTTTTTTTTTTTTCAAAATTTAAAAGAAAACAATTTTTTCTAAATTGTTTATCAAAACTTAAAGAAAAAAAATCCAAAAATTGTTTTAAACAATTTCTCGTCTATAAATAGTCGTGTCTACAGAGAGTCGCATCTATAGAGAGTCTCGTCTATAGCGTCTATAAATAGCTGTGTCTATAGACAGTCGCGTCTGTAGACAGTCGCGTCTATAGACAGTCTCGTCTATAGCGGGTCTCGTGTGTAGACAGTCTCGTCTGTAAATAGTCGTATCTATAGAGAGTCGCATCTATAGACAGTCACGTTCATAGCGAGTAGCGTGTATAGACAGTGGCGTCCATTAATATTTGTGTCTATAGACAGTCGTGTCTATAGCGAGTCTCGTGTATAGACAGTCGCGTCTATAAATATTCGTATCTATGGAGAGTCGCATCTATAGACAGTCACATCTATAGCGAGTGGCGCCTATAAATAGTTGTGTCTATAGATAGTCGCGTCTATAGACAATCTCGTTTATAGCGGGTCTCGTGTATAGACAGTCGCGTCAATAAATATTCGTGTCTATAAAGAGTCGCATCTATAGACAGCCACATCTATAGCGAGTGGCGCCTATAAATATTTGTGTCTATAGATAGTCGCGTCTATAGACAGTCTCGTCTATAGCGGGTCTCGCGTATAGACAGTCTCGTCTATAAATAGTGTCTACAGAGAGTTGCATCTATAGAGAGTCGCGTCTGTAGCGTTTATAGATAGTCGCGTCTATAGACAGTCTCGTCTATAGCGGGTTTCGTGTATAGACAGTCGCGTCTATAAATATTCGTGTCTATATACAGTCGCATCTGTAAACAGTCATATCTATAGCGAGTGGCACCTATAAATAGTTGTGTAGCGGGTCTCGTTTATAGACAGTCGCGTCTATAAATATTCGTGTCAATATAGAGTCGCGTCTATAGACAGTCTCGTCTATAGCGGGTCTCGTTTATAGACAGTCGCGTCTATAAATATTCGTGTCAATATAGAGTCGCATCTATAGACAGTCACATCTATAGCGAGTGGCGCCTATAAATAGTTGTGTCTATAGACAGTTGCGTCTATAGACAGTCTCGTCTATAGCGGGTCTCGTGTGTAGACAGTTTCGTCTATAAATAGTCGTGTCTACAGAGAGTCGCATCTATAGAGAGTCACGTCTATAGCGTCTATAAATAGTTGTGTCTATAGACAGTCTCGTCTATAGCGGGTCTCGTGTATAGACAGTCTCGTCTATAGCGGTTCTCGTGTGTAGACAGTCTCATCTATAAATAGTCGTGTCTATAGAGAGTCGCGTCTATAGTGTCTATAGACAGTCTCGTCTATAGCGGGTCTCATGTATACACAATCGCGTCTATAAATATTCGTGTCTAAAGAGAGTCGCATCTATAGACAGTCACATCAATAGCGAGTGGCTTCTATAAATAGTTGTGTCTATAGACAGTCTCGTCTATAGCGGGTCTCGTGTGTAAACAGTTTCGTCTATAAATAGTCGTGTCTATAGAGAGTTACGTCTATAGACAGTCACGTCTATAGCGAGTCGCGTGTATAGACAGTAACGTCCATAAATAGTTGTGTCTATAGACAGTCGTGTCTATAGATACTCTCGTCTATAGACAGTCTCGTATATAGCGAGTCTCGTCTATAGAGCAGAAATCGGCAGGGCGTAAAATTGCCTTTGCATGTTTTTGGTGTTGTATATTTTTTGCCAATTACGTAAGTGTGAAAGAAAATAAAACCAGAGAGCTCTTAAGGTGGCTCTTTGCGTATGTCTGCTATAGAGAGTCGCGTCTATAGATAGTCACGTCTATAGCGAGTCGCGTGTATATACAGTGACGTCTATGAATAGTCGTGTCTATAGACAGTCACGTCTATAGCGAGTCTCGTGTATAGACAGTCGCGTCTATAAGTAGGTGTGTCTATAGAGAGTCGCATCTATAGACAGTCACATAACTTTGGCCTGTGGAAAGGTATTGGACTCTTGTAAAAAAAGAATTAGAGAACACAGGAAAGTCATCCCAAAAAGGTAACGGAATCAACTATAAAATCTTTAATAGAATGATTTCGAGAAAAAGTTGATCAATTTATAAATACGGAATAATACAATACTTTAAAGTTTAATAAATTAACTTATTTTTAAGAATTTTTATATTTAACGGTTTAAGTTTTATTTAACTTAATACAAGTTCAGTGCAAATGTAACATTATAGCTTGAGTACAGCATTATTTTTAAATTTTTCATCTCTGATTTCCATACTCGTATTAAATATAGGACACGAAACGTATACTTACTATTGAATTTGAAGTTTATCATAATATTAAGTATACGCCACCAACTAACTACCTGCACAACACATGTATTCACAATAATTGTGTAGCATACCTTTTGGTGTTAACTTTAAATTCACCACAGACGTACGATTAATGTGCAATTAATGGTGAAATAAATATTAAGTATGCGTTTGTTTTAGGAATAAATACAAATATGTATAAGGTTTTTCTGGATCAATCTTTAATTAAAATTACATAGATTTTGACAAAAAATTATTTTATTAATATACAGTGCCAGCTCGCTACTAAATAAAAACTGAATTTTCTCGATAACAGAACCCAAACTTTCATTGAAAACTTTTATGTAATTTTTAAAATTAGAATGGATTTGACATATTTACTCTTTAATTTTTTTTTAAAAAATTGGAGATTTATTGTATATTCAATCTTTTGGTACAATCAGAGTAAACTTATCATTTGACCTTGTTGTATATTTTCGTAAATGACCATTGTCATAGATGAGATTTGCATTAAAACAAGTTGGAAAAAGTGTCATATAAAAATTTTCGTAGAACAAAATATAAACAATATCAAAATTTCAATGTTCATCAACTTCAGTGGACTGCATCTTTTTAGCGCTGTGAAGCGCTGTCTAACGAAAGATGTCAGATTACAACTTGAAGTCTCAGCTAAAAGTCAAATTCAGCTGCTCCTATCTGCTCCTTTCCCAAAAACACAGTAAAAACTATATAATGATAAAGTAACAAAACATGAATTTTCGTTCATGCATGGTGTTGTTGCCATCTTTTTCATACATACAAATGGGCTACTCTAATGTATGTGTGTTAACTATATGTATATATATATGTGTGGGTATTAATCCAAATATAAGTTTAAATATACATGATTACATACGCCTACGTCTGGATATTCTCATTTATATTATATAATTCGAGTATTGTATTTCAGTTGTTATAAATATATATAATTCTAAATAATAGATACTGTCATTGAACTTTTACATATTTAAGCAAATTAGAAAAAAAAGCTCTTCATGCACGACTAATTTAAGGTTATGTTTATCTTTGGCGGAGATAATGTAAATTGGCCACCAAGATTGTACAATTCTTTCCCGCTATGCTTGGTGTTAATGGAATTTCTGAAGTCTCAGATCTATGCCAACAAACCACAATCGATCAATGTTCTCCGATATATGAGATATAATATTCCAATAGTTGTCATGGCATTCTCTGCCAATTATTTTTTTAAGAGAATCCCCGAAGACATTAAATCTATCCAGATCCACTCTTAAGGTTTCCTAAGCTCAACCATAAAGAAAATTATGCAAATAAAATTGTTTTTTTATTTTAGAAGCTCACATAAAAACATAATTATATACTTGCTAGTAAATATCAATATGTTTGCCACTTTGAATTCATATCACTTTTCATTTCGATATTTAATTTGATATTGGATTCTAAGGCATTGAAATCATTAAGGACTAAGTAGTCACATACACACACGCATAAATTAATATCCAACAATGGTGTTAAAATGATAATAACAGCACTGTAACGCCTGATTGTCATTATAGCTGAAGCAACAATAACAGAAATAACACATATAAAAATAAATTTTATTAAGAAAGTATAAAAAAGAAATACATACATGTAATTGTACAAGACAGCCAGCCGCCTTATGCATGTGAGTTTTGTTTATGTATAAATATATACATTTGCATTAGCAGTGCTGTTAGCAGTTGGAGGTGTTATTAAAAAAAAGTTAGAAGTAACAAAAGCTAAATAAACATTACACCCATAAACATTAAGAATGAGGGCTGGCATGATGGAAAAAAATATAACAAAACTCACATTATAATAATGTTTGATAATTGACAGGCAGTAAAGTTTTGAATATATTTATACCATATATACGAGTATGACACAAGTACTTGTACACACTTCAATAAACGCACAAAAACACTCAAACATATACTTGTTTAAAGGTATATGCAGTATGTGTCTTTGCAAAGCTTTAATGAGTTTAACTTCTTATACTCATATGTATAAATTTACAATACGTTTCCAATTGCTTAACGTGACCGCTTTTATCCAGAAACTTGTTTATTAATTAGCACGTTCCTTTTCATATCTGTCCTTAAAACAAATTTTATAAATGTCTCTTAAGACTCTAATGTTGGTATACAGAAGTTTAATGGGAACGGCAAAGATAGAACCGAAGTTTTCATGACAGGGACAGTAGATAGGTATTGCGTGTTGGGTCAAGTCGGAATGGAAACGGTATTATTAAGCACGGAATTTTCAGAAAGATTTAGTTGATATTCAGTGTGAGTAGAACATTATTTTAATTTAATTGTTTGTGAATAGATAGTAATGTAGTTAAAATATATAAATCAAATAATACAAATATGTTATCAAATCCAAATATGTATATAATGAATTTGATTGAACAACGGGATGGATTTTTTCTCATATTATAGTCATATTTTTCCAGTAATTTTTAAAGAATACAAATGCGAGCAATATGCTGATCAACTTACTTAGGTTTTTATACCCACCACCAAAAAAGTTATATTGAGTTTGGCATTCCGTTTGTATGTCTGTTGAAGGCACGATAGACTCTACAAGGAAGGACTTAGGGGGATAAAAATACTATAATATTGTCACTGTTGATCAGAAATATTTGATAATAAAAATGGACAAAATCGCTTTACTAGAACCAGAGTTATAGACCACAATGTAAGACAACCTCCAATGATATTTTTCAAAAGTGTGTTGCAAATAAAATCATGAAATTTTGGAAATATATATTTTTTTTTGATAAAGAGATAAGCTCTGCTGGAATTGGCAATAATCGGCCAATGATTTCCACCATCTCCTTATACAAATTTCATCCCGAAATATGGCTCTATGGTACATTAAATCCTATTGATTATCAATATCCATACAAAATTCTCCAAACATGAGTTTTATGTAAAAATAAATCTCAGAAGAAAATTTAGTTTGGATCGGTCCAAGTTTGAAAATATCACCCGTATATAGTGCAGTTTACAGGTTGAAATTCTACATAAAACATCTTAATATATATTTAAATCGCCGTAGCAAATGTTTTGAACAGCGGTCCGAAGTTGAACCTTTTCCGAAAAATACTTAATACCTATCAAATTTTGAGAAGATCAGTCTATAATTGATCACATATCCCATATAAGGACCACTTCCGAAAAACACATTAATCTACACAGAGGAAACAGATTCTTTGACTCGATTATATTCACACTTTGTCACCCACAATAGAAAAATTTGGTCGTTAAGAATGTATGATTCGATTAACTACAAACTCGTTTGTCACAAATAAACCTGTTTTCTCTTTGTACATAAATATCTGACAAATATCAATTTATAGCTAAAATTGTACACTCGATTTTTTGTATATTGGTCGATATTTCATCACTGCCTTCATATTACGCCCACTTCCAAAAAATCACTTAAATATAAATGTCTTATAAATATTATAATCAGTTTTAAATTCGACATCAATAATCCTTATATACACAAAAATCGTCGCAACTAATTTTATGAAGAACGACCTGGTAAATGGTTATAGGTCCCATATAAGAACCACTTCCGAAAAACACATTTACCAAAATATAAGTCTATATCAATATCGAAGCAACATTTGACTCAGATCAGTTATATTCAAAAATCATATTATTGCTTTTTTGTGAGGATCAGTCCATAATTTGACATGGCTTCCAAGTAAAATACATATGTCTTCAGATCGGGATGTACCAAAGCTAGATCTAATGGATAGTAATTCAGACACATTTTTTCATCCGTCAGAAACTCTCTGAGTGGTCAAAATTTGACATTTTTAACAAACAGGTGTTTTTTCTCATCCATGTAACTTAAAAATAGTGTAGATAGCTATTTCTTTAATTTCTTTTAAATTTTTGTTCCAAAATCAAAAACTTTTTCAACTTTGTCTTTCTAAATGAGCCATTTCTTTTCAAAAGAAAGTTTACGTGTTTTTCTTTAAGAGCTTTTTTGTAGCTTAGTGGGATGCAAGTTGGATATCTATCAAAATAAAGGTTTTGTAACTCAAGACATCCAATTTTTGACTTTTTATTTTTGCTCAAAGGAAAGCTTAGGACTTTTCATTTAAGAACTTTTTTGCCACTGAGTGGGATGAGAGTTGCATATCTATAAAAATAAACATAAAATTCTTGACTTTTTTTTGGAAAATCTAAATTTTTTTTCGAAATGGAGTCTATTTACTTTTTTGCTCAAAGGAAAGCTTAGGTTTATTCCTTTAGGAGTTTTTTGGTCGCATGTCAATGTAAAACATGTTATATAAGTTCTAATTAGATTAAATTTAGCACAAATATCTTTCGTATATAACAAATTACATTACAAAATGTTTTACAAGTTTTAATCCAAAATTTAGCATAGCTCCCATATAAGTCCTTTTCCGAATATCAATATTGAGAGATGCATAAGTTTTAAGAAGTAGTTGAACAGGATAAGATCATAATAATTCATATCCTTCATGGAGGGACCATTCCGAATCCCGAATCTAATAGATTACATCGAGCAACAGTCATTTGTACTCATGGAAAAATCAATGCATACGTGAAAGTAGTCTCCACACTTAGTATCACAGCCTACTTAGTTGTTATTGATAGGATCAGATATCATCTTAAATTGTTTTATGAAACACAAGAACAAATATTAAATAAAAAAAGTCTTTTCACATGTAACAATTTTGATATTTTTTTCATATACATTGAATATATTCGTGAATCGTGGTATCAGGCATGCGATACAGTTCATTACTCTGTTTACTTTGCTATTACTCTGTTAAGATGTAAGTCTTAGAAGCTTCTATTTCTAGAAAATAGTGATCTTAGTGATATTTACCGATCATTGTGGTCATAGACCTCTAAGAATGTATATTGGGCTCACTATATATCAGTATATTTTGGATGCTTTTTCTCTCTCTATAAACAGAATAATTTGTTTCATAAGAAGCCTGGGCCTATTGTGGTAAAGTTATAAACTGCACAAAATATCCAATGGTTTGCCCTTGATAAAGCCTCCCTAACATCTATATAACCTATGTATATGAAATTAAACATATTTACAAATGTAAATAGTGCCAGGATTCATAGAAAATGATCGGCACCAGAGCTAACATTAAACTTTCTTGAAAATATTGATACTTTTACCCAAAACTCAAATTTCTAAATAAAATGTGCAACCTCAAAAAGCAACCTAAAGTAATAGCACTTTCATGTGGATAATTTTGCCATAAATTCTTATTTAGCTTATAATTGGCATATTAAATAAAACGGTTTCAAATTACAAACCAGCCATTACCTTTATTACAAAACCCAACATTTATTATAAGTATTATTGGTCACATTAATATTGATATTTCAACACACCTCCCCCCACCTTACTTGTCAATAAAGAAAGTTGAAACTTTTCTATATTTCTCAAACATTATAAAAAAATATATACAAAATCGCTTTTCCTATACAAATGAATGTATCTGAGTGTGAGCTTAGTAGTATTGTAATCGTGTTCCTCATTTATTTATTTTTTTTTTTATGCGTGATTTTTAATGATACGTTATTATGACCTAAAACAAGCTGATATCATGTATTTATACAGTATTTGTTTATGTACGAGTAAGTATATGAAATACATACTTAATAATACTCACACACAGATGCAAACAAAACTATAAAAAATCTTGGTAAGTATGTAAGGTGTCTTTCAAAATTATAAGGTAACATACTATCGTTTTATTTATTCAAAAATATAAATAGTAGAGATTGTTACTATTGGGTTAAATACTTGTTGCATATTTGTATTCTTTGTATTATTACCGTAATTAAGGTTAAACCATTGTGTAAACATCTATTCTGTAGGCATTTAAGTACCATAAAGATATATTCCGGGAATACTTTTGTATGTGAGCTAGGAGAAATCATTGGGCGATTCTTAATATTTTCAACAGAGTTTGTTCTTTTATCATATGAGTAATTTCATGGTATTATCCCCAATTTCATGGTATTCTGAAAACTATTAAAATTGTTGGAGGTTGTCTTACACGTGGGTCTATAATCCTGGTTCTACTAATTCGATTTTGCTGGTTTTCAATAGCAAACTGTTTAGAACAAATATAAGCATTTTGGTATCGATTTCATTAATTTCGCTAATGTATTTTGGACCAGAGAGTATGTTATACAGACAAGAAGATAGACAAACAGACAGACAGACGGCCATAGCTCAAACAACATAGAGTTTTATAAGGATCAATAATATATATATTTTGTTGGGTCTCAGTTGAATATTTCTCGTTGTTACACATGGAATGACAAGCACATAAAGAGTTTTCCAACAAGAGTTGTTATTTTCAGTCACCCGGTATTTCGGTAGCTGTTACTTTTGAAGCTTTTATTCTTCGACATTTGACAAGTAGAAACTACGCCATTACTAAAAATGGAACGATACACGCTTCAACAATGCATTGAAATTATTAAAATTCACTACAAAAATGGTGAAAATCTTGCAGTCAAAGTTCGCAGAACTAAAGCATTTTTGGGTCGTCGTGAAGCACCTTGTCGGACCGCAATACAGAAATTGTTGGAAAAATTCGAGATGTTGGGACAAGTTAGTGATGCGAAGAATAAAACCCGTCCACATTGCTCAAGAACAACTGTGAATATTGCTGCAATAGCCCAAAGTGTTGAAGAAAACCCAGGTTTGTCTATTCTTCGTCATTCTTTGGAATTGGGCATTCCACAAACGTCACTGCAACGTATTTTGCATAAAGACTTGGGTCTTAAGGCTTATAAAGTTCAGTTTAAACAAGAACTCAAGCCGGCCGATTATCAACAACGTCGTGTCTTTGCTGATTGGGTCCTTATTGTTACCTCTCGAGATCTTGTGATTTAACACCTTGCGACTTTTTCTTTTGGGGCCAAAGAATACCCACGCCAACAGGTATACCTACGCCAACAGCCCAGCGTCGATTCAAGAACACAAAGATAGAATTCGTGAGGCTATCGAGGACATAGATCATCTACTTTGCGATTTAGTTACGGAAAATTTCATGAAAAGGATACGGTCCTGCAAGCGTCTCATTATTAACGGCATACCTTCCTCTTTATTATAAAATAAACTTCCTGTCCTTTATCTCAAAGAATACCATTTTTCTTTGAATACCAAAATAACACTTCTTGTTGGAAAACCCTGTATATTGATCGAGAGAGTGTGTTACACAGACAAGCAAACAGACTGACAGTCAGATTAGAATTTCATAAAGATCAATAATATATATACCTTGTTGGGTCTCAAATGAATATTTCTCATTGTTACACATGGAATAAAAATCCTCTATATATCCTCATTCATCACTTTGATGGTATAATAACATTTATCTAGCAGTTTTTACAGATTCATGCGCTTTAAAATGAGAGCAAAGGATTCTTATCTGAAGAACGTTTGAACAACAAGTATTTTAGCCAATAGTAGCAATTAATACCATTTGTATTTTTCGTGAACAGAAAAAACCTTATAATTTTGACGAGCACCTTATGTAAGTATTAATACTCCTGTGTATGTTTGTGTGTGAGTGTTTGCATTAATTTGTATGTCTTTATGTTTTCTGTTTTTACCTACATATATATTCAGGTGTAAATAAACTGTAAGTTTTCTGTCATTAAAGCTGTACGTGTTTATGTATTTTTGTATTTCTCTTTTTATTTATTCTTATTTGTTTGTGATTTCTGTTATTTTCTCTAACTCTATTTTTTAACTTGTTTATACAAGTGGTTGAAGCATGTTTATTGACTTTTATTTGTACGAGTATGTTTGCATATGTGTGTCTTTGCGTTGGTGTTAGAGAGAGAAAAAAACGAGGTGTGTTTTTTGTGGTGTTGGCAAATAATACAATGATTTCCGTTTCTGTACTTTTTTTCTGTTTACTACAGTTTGATTTCCGGCTTTTATTTCGATTTTTCTGTATACGGATTTGAAATGAACATGTTACATGTAACAAACATTTCAAACATTATAAGTACGAGTGTACGTACATGTTGATGGTGTAATTATTACGTGTAGTTGAGTTCTTTTAAATATTTTTTTTATACTTGTGTTATTGATTTTAAGTAATTTTATATTTTTCTTGAATTAAGATGACATTTGAGATAAATTACACATAATTGCATTTATTAGCACAGGTCATGATAATTGTGTAATTGTTTTTGTGTAATTGACTGTTCCTATGTAAATTCACTAAAAAATGATTTTTCGAAAATAAATAAATGTAACCAAATATCTCTTCAACTAATAGAAATAACCTACACATGTAAGCGTATATTTTAAATTTCAGCTCATTTGGATCACAAATGGATTTTTGGCGATTTAAAAAAAAAAAATTGAGACTGGTGGTGATCAACTTTGAGAGGCAACGTACTAGCCTCCATTTAAGCTAGGATGCTGAACATCTGTATATCAACTCAAAAACACCTTAGCTCAAAACGCATGAAATTTCCTGACAATATATCAAACAGTTCCCGAGATACCGAATTATATATAAAAAAAAAACTTTTCTAAACCACTGTGCGCCATACATAACATCCAATTTTCTCCATATGTATCATGTAAGTATAATTGATGTAATTCTTATATATTAATCATACGCCCTCATAATCCAGCAAAAATTCAATTTGAAGTATTTACTACGGTATACAATTAAATGGGTTTTTGGTTTCATCGGGTTTTGGTTAATCGGGCAAATAATTAATGGAGGTTTAAATTTAATCGGTTAATAATCGGTTAAATTTAAATTATTCGATTAACCGAATAATTTATATTTTCATTTTAAATTGAAAATAAAGCCACGAATTTTTTGTAATTATTAAAGTTTTGTATTAATAAAATTAAAAAAAAAAAATGATAATAATAGCAAAAAAATATTGTATTTGAGATCTTTTTTATGTACACATGTGCTTTTTTTAGGATTTCTGTTAAAGCTTCTGTAATATTCTTTTAAAAAAAGAAAATGATTTCCTTTTAAACGATTTTCTTTTTAGTTTTATTAAACTTTATTAAACTTAAATTGGAAAAAACTCTCACGCTGATTGTAGATGTTGGAGTAATCGAAAGGCATTTTCACAGTTTCCTTTTTTAGTTTTTTCTTAGCATATAAAATCCTCCATAATACACATATTCCTTTTTGGATTTTTAATATTTTAAATAGTTTAGTTAAGATCTGATAAAAGACACGTTTCAGTAATGTCGTCAGTTTTGTCTAGTATCATGTCGTCCTCCGTCTAGTATCATGTCGTCCTCCAAAGTTCATCATAGAACATTCTAGAAAAAAGGTCACTTCCAAATTCTCTCGTTTCAGTTTTTGTCCTATACTTCAAAAAACTATTGCTTACAGGGATTGTGCCTGAGTTAAGAAATAAAATTATTGTATTAAAATTATATTTCTTCTATCATTAAGTCTCGACTTTTAAGCTTTTCAATTAGTAATATAATTCTTGGCCTTCATCGAATTATAAATTAAAAATATTTTTTAAAAACTTTAGTAGAAACCTCCAACGGCTTTAAAGTCTTATAAAGTTACCCAAAGCATGTATTTCCGAATTTGTAAAAGGATTCAAACCAAAATCAGCTATAGCATGGTTAACGCATTTGTTTATACATATGTAGAAAATTGTCCATCGTATTGGAAAAGGACCGATAATGTTTTGCAGCATGTATAAGGTCAATCTCTTTATTTTCTTGCAACTTTACTTAAGCTTGTAAATTTAGTTGCTTTTCATTTAATTTACTAAAAAGTTCACAGCACTACGTACATGATTAATTTCTACTTTAGGTTCATACTCAGAAAATTCGGTTAATCGATTAATCGACACAAATTAATCGGTTTATTTGTTATTTAAAAATCGGCAATTTTAAATTATTCGAAGACTTAACCGACCAAAATGAATCGGTTAACCGATTAATGGTTAATCGTTTGAATACCCTAGTATTTACTGAAAAGTTTAGTTTCTGATAAATTTAAATACATTATTAAATAAAGTAAAGTCAAAAAATTAACATGTTTTCGAATTTTTATTCATCGAATACAGTAATCGTTTTTGCCTTTATCTCAGCCATTTATAGGCCGATTTTCTCACTTTTGAAAAGCAACCTAAGTAGGACTATAGTGAATATACTGATGTATCAGTCATGTATGTAAGTTATATGGGGAAAGTTGATTTCAACAGGCAGACGGACATGGCTATATCTACTCCGCTATATATAATGATCCACAATATATAATTTATGGTAGCGCCAATGAAAAATGTGAAAATTATAAACGGAATGAAAAACTTATATACAACACATATTTTCATATATGAAACTAAATATTTTAATAAGTGATAGAAATATATAAGTTTGAATAAACTTAAAATTAAATTTATAGTTTAATGTTTTATTATTTAAAAAACCTTTTAATTAAAATTGATTTCATGGAAAATTAATGGGAATAAAGTAACTAAAAACAACAGTCAAAAATTATTTATACAGTTGATGGATAACGCTCTATTTTATAATACCAAAATCCAAAATAAAAAAGTTAATATTTTTTGGTCCTCTATTCAGCTTAATTACGGCCTCTATTCGCTTTTTTATTGAGTTTACTGGATGTTTAGTTATATCTTTAGTACTTTCCCTCCCACTCTTCCTTTAAAGAGGGTTCGGAGTTTGACCTTAGAGGAAATGCTTCGTTTTCCAATATTCCGGTCTAAAATTTCCCAAAGGTTCTCTATTGGGTTAAGGTCTGGGGATTGTGGAGATGAATTTAACTGCTTAGGCACGTTATACAATTATCACTCCTTAACAATTCTAGCGTTGTGCTTTGGGTCATTGTCTTGCTGAAATACCCTTAGAGTTACATGACCTACATTTTCAATACGTACTTTCAAATTGTCCTTTAAAATGTTTAAGTGGTCTCGGTTGCTTATTGTATTTTCAATAAATACAAGATTACAAGGTCGTGCAGCCGATATACAGCCCCATACCATCATACAACCCCACACCGTCATGTTTTACGATAACACTAATGTTTTGTGAAAGCAGCTCATGCTAGAGTATAGCATGATGGAGGGTTAATAATCAACATATCAAACTATATTTCTAAACCAATTGCATTTGTATCTTTAAACTGCATTCCAAATGACGGAGTTACTCCAGCAAGGTATTTAATTAGACTTAAAAGATAAAAATGTAAAAATTGGCCTGGTATGTCTACTTTTGCCCAATATTCATTACAAGTGTATAAAATCTAAATTTTATTTTAGCAAAATGTTTGTGAATTTTGTTAATGGCAACTAAGTAGTTACCACATACATTATTTTGTAATGGGTAATCCGTACGCAGCACATCATTTTATTTAGTGGAGTTGGTAGTTATTTTTATACAAGTTGGTAAGGAACTTTTTGCATATAGCTCAGGTTTCTAGTATGTTTGACGGAAAAAAGAGACGTTAGTGGTTCAGCACCAGTCGAAACCATTCATTTTGTTTGACATTTTATATTAATTTATATGTTTATGGTAAAACCATTGTAAACTTACTATAAAATAACCCGTACATGGAGCAGTGAAAAAGCAGCTAGACTTTCAAACACAAGAAAACAATTTTGCATGCCGGTTCAATACCCATACAAGGCAATTTTTTCTGATTTTTTCATATACATATTCTTGTGGTGAATGTAAGTACATTTCTAAGCGAGCCGCATGAATTTTGTCAAATTGCGAACAAAAATAACTAGTGTTTCAGTCAAATAATAAGTACTTATTACTTAGCTTCAATATTACCTGCTGGCTTACTAGGTAATTAGTGTTTTTTATGGAAAAATATTCTTGAGTACATTTCTTTAAAAATTTTAATTAAGAAATGTGGTTTTGGAATATTTTGGGTAAACATTACAGAATTTTTAAGCAGTTACGTCTAAATTATGAAGACTATAGCTCTAATTCCTATTTATGTTATTTTACGTGTCACTAATAATATGCAAAAGATAATGTATTCATTTGTTGAGGGTGTTTTTTAAGCCTGTTAGAACATAAAAATGTAAAAAAAAAACATGATAAAATAAATGTTAATCAAAAACATTTTTAATTTGAAATATCAATACATGACATTAACATTTAAAAATTATTTCGGGTATATGGTCACCGCGGCTGTTATTGACGAAGCGCATTTTAGACGTCCAATTTTGGAACACTTTTTCAAGCATTGTTGTCCGTATGTCACGAATAACATGAACAATATTAGCATCCAAGGCGTCAATCAGCTTAAACCAGTGACTTCACGTGGCACCGCAGGAAAGGTATCAAATTCACAGGTTCATTAATCGAAATCAAGTTATCGTCAAATATGGCACTTAGCGACATCCTGTTGAAACTACATCTCAACCGGATCAATTTCATCCATATTTTCAAACAAAAAAATCATTGGACACGGTGCGAAATCGATTTCCATTGACCGTAACCTGAGCTCCGCCTTCATTTTGATGATGACACCAGCGTGTAAACCGCACCAAATGGAAGAGTTTTCTTGACGTTATGGAGTCCCTACGGTCTGTTGTGGATTTGTATCATTCCATATGTGGCAATTTTGTTTATTAACAAAACCGTTAAGCCAAAAATTAGCCTCATCGCTGAACAGGTGAGTTTTTAACTGCTCTAGAGCCTAATCGGCGAAAGAGCGACGCATATGGTAGTCTCGTGGGTTTAATTCCTGCACCAGCTGGATCTTAACGGGGTGTTGGCCAATATCTTTGTGAAAAAAGTTTCACGTACTGGATGGAGAGAGCCTCAATTTCTGCTACTGCCGACGAATCAATAATTTTGGATCTTCTTGTTTACAGCAGCAGTATTCTCTTCAATATGTACATTCCCTCGATGTGTTGGTGTTATTGCATTATTTAAAGAGTATGTGGTGTGAAATCTAAACACAGTTCGACGGATGGATTGCTCTGATGTTCACAACTTGGTAGTGTTGTTCAAGTGTCAATCTATTCATGATTATTTGCCAGAGTATACTGACCATAAATGTAAAAAAGTGAGCACAGTATGACAATTCGATTGGCAGTTAACCGTTTCGTAAATTCTATCGGTCTTAAAAAGGACCCTTTATATCATTTATATTTAATTTTGGCCACTAATTGGTACACTGGAGCGGACTTTATATATTCATTAATTTGGTTCGAAACACCGAATGGTTGACATAAATCTCTGCATGTCTCAACTTAAAAGTTTTATCTACCTAAGACAGGATAGAGGTTAAACTCAAGATAAGGAAAATTCAAATTTTTAATTATTTAAATCTTTAATGTCCAAGTAAATTTTGCAAATATTACAAAATTTTTTTTAAAACGAACATGGATCACCTCTGAACTCTGAACCACTTCTCAAATACAGTGTATTTATCCCCTTTTAAATCTAACTCTATTGAACTCTTAAGTAACACTGTCTTTACGCAGGTGTGTGAGTGTGTGTGTATAAATTAATTGTGCCACAAACTCATAAATATATTTATTTATGAATATGAAGCTCTTCACATGCATATTTATAGTTGTTTATAATGTCACGTATCCAACCGCGTAAACCACTATAATTGTGGCACATAAAAGTAAAACAAGAAACTAAACTGTCATTCAGCATGTTTAAATTTCAATATGTGTCCCTGAATGTGTCTATATTAAACTCTATAATATGTGTGTTTGTATATATACATACTTATATAAGTGTAGAAGTGTTTATACATGTAAATGTGTATGTAATATGTATTTGTTTTCAATAGTCTGTGAGTATCTGTGTAAATTATTATATTTTAATTGGGTGGCATGTGTCATTCACTGTATTGACGTGTCTGTACTGGCCAAGTCTGTTGTCTAAACGTGTGTATGTGCGAAAATATTACAATCAAAGACTTTTAATATAAACATTTGTAGGCTTCGTATGTATGTACTTATGAAACTAACAATAACAACAATAATTGTTAGGGAAAAAACGTGTTAAAGCTATAAATTGATTTTATTAACAGAATTTATGAAATCAGGGATATAAAGTCAGTTCAATAAGCAGCGATAAATAAATCAATAAGAATAATAACGTACACAATAGGGTGGCCAAATGTACACACTTTTTAACAAAATCGATTAAATTTCGAGTGCACAAAGTTAATATGACCAGTTAGCCAGCCAGACGGATGGACAGACATCGTTTAATCCACTCGGAAAGTGATTCTCTATCGGTGTACTTTAAAGTAAGTGTTAAGTAGACTACTATCTTTGGACGTTATAAACATCAGCACAAACGCATTATATCCCCCCCACTATGGTGGAGTAGGATATAAATAGGGTCAACAAAAATATTCACACAAAAAAAGTGAGTTTTTGGTATGACTGAATTTTGCGTATGAAAATGAATTATATCAGTTGCACTGTAACCCAAAGATCATTATTGTTAGTGGGTTTAACTTCGGGTACCCTCTTCTTAACATCTGCCCCCGATGGGGTTTAAATAAGGGGACTGTAAATGCCATTCAATCAAAGGGACATTATTGTCGTGAAACCACTTTTTTTCTGGTATATTTAGGGTCATTTTTTTGTTGCATGACCCAAATCAGTGGAATATTTTCCGAAGCATACTCCAGCATTACTTCCTTGAGTATTTTGACGTATTTTGTTGCATCCATGGTGGTATTTATACGGTGAATAGGCCCAACACCCTAGTACGAAAAACATCCCCATACCATGATACTGGAACCTCCATGTTTTACAGTCTTTGCGGAAAATTTTAGGTTATATTCCGACTTTGGTGGTCTTCTAACATAAGATCGAGATCCATTTCCACCAAATAAAATTATTTTTGACTCATCTGTACACAGAATTAAAGCCCATCCAAAATTTGTGTCCAGATGTTAAGATGGGGGTATCCGAACTCAAACCGACTAACAGTAATGATCGTTGGGTCACAATTTCAATCCCATGGGAAGACGCTCCAAGGCAGTTATTTCCAACAAGGGTAACGCAACTAAATATTAAAAACAGTACATAAGGATAACAACTCATATTACAACTACAGTAAACGATATTAATGCAATTGTGTTATTTTTGCTTTTAGGTCAAGATGAGCAGTGCTATTATTTTGACAGATTATTTTTTCAGATTTTTTGAAAAAGTTTTTGAATTATTTGTATTAATTTGAATTTAAATGAAATTAGTATTCATTTTATCATTTTTTATACACATTTTTTTACATTTTGAATAAAATTACAAAACCTTTTTTTGAACAAATACGATTTTGTTACCTGTATTAAATCAGGTATGCTAGTGGTGTTATTATTTTGACAGCAGCTGTCAATCGATGATAGACAGTTTTATTTACTCTTGCATATTAGGTGCATTACGTCGCAGTGCATCTTCATCGAGAGCTGCAAAGACACCCCAAAAGTATATCTAAACGAACGATCAAGAGAAAGAGTCGATTTAAGGTTGGGTGTATTCTATTACAATAAGTATGATGACTACAGTAACCACAAGGACGTACTGTTTGGTTCATTGAATAAACTTTTTCCAAAATCTTCTTTCAATTGCTCCTGTTAACAAGCTGAATGAGCAAATTCAATTGAAACTGCCTAGCGAATCAATAAATTACAAATCGATTGATACAGTAATGAACGAAGAACAAGTCGTCAGTTGTCCTACTGATTTCACGAATTCATTGAAACCAGCCGGAATGCCACCAGATGTATTAACATTGAATGTTGGATCACCGATAATGCTTCTCCGTAACATAAACGACGATTTCCAACGATTTTGACCATTTGAAATCAAGCGGCTTCAGTTTCGTCTTGCTTTGCTTTAACCACAAAAAAAGCACAAGGCCAATCGTTGACTATTACTGGCTTACATTTGGAAAATTAATGTTTTTCACACGTCAAAAATACAGCATACAGCATGGTACACCAAATAGTTTATATATTTTTAAACCAAATAATAAAAAAGATTGCATATCCCCTGGCCCTAATATGAATTCATAGACATAATATCCCATTTGCATTAAATACATTAGTCTCTATTTTTAAGGGTATAGCATGACACTGTACTTATAGATATCAGCTACAACTTTGTCATATGACCACCTCATCTGCCTTATTTAGCTACAGTGTTTGTGGTGCGATGTCAGGTAGTGGGAGTGCGTGCTTTAGTTTTGTCCGACATTGTGTATTAAAATTGAGATTCAATATAAAACAGATGTTTTCTAAGGGCCAGCAACGCGGACCGGGTTCAGCTAGTTCAATATGTTTATGACTGCTCAAACTGTATTCTGGGGGACATTTTTATGGGGGTTAGGTGAAATCAGAGGCCAATATTTCCCATTTTTAACTTTATCAACAGCTTGTAGTTGTGGAAAGTTTCAGCCAGCTAGCTGGATGTGGATTATTTTTATTTAGTCTTTTAATTTTTTTACATCAAGTCGAGAATATGATGTCATGTAAATGTAAATGTCATGATTGTCATTTGAGCCCTTTTTATGGCATTTTCCATCACTTTGGCCAAAACTTCCGGCGATAGATCCTCACATTCTTGACGGATATTGTCTTTAAGAGCTGCAAGAGTCTGAGGCTTGTTGACATAAACCCGCGACTTCAAAAAGCCCCACAAAAAGAAGTCTGGAGCGGTAAAATCAGGCGATCTTGCTGGCCAGTGCAAATCGCCAAAACGGGAGATTAGGCGCCTGGGAAATGCATCCTTCAGAATATCGGTTGTGGCACGTGCAGTGTGTCCCGTTGCACCGTCCTGTTGGAACCACATGTTTTCCAATCCCAATTCATCAAGTTGCGGCAAAAAGAACTCGTTGATCATTGCTCTGTAGCACACACCATTCACAGTAACCGTTTGGCCGGCGACGTCTTCGAAGAAAAAAGGTCCGATGACTCCTCCAGCGAAAACAGCACACCATACAGTGACTTTGAGCGGGTGTAATGACTCTTCGTGGGTAACACGCGGATTTTCAGTGCCCCAGAAGCGTAAATTTTGCTTATTTACGTACCCGCTAAGATGGAAATGGGCCTCATCACTCATGATTATTTTTGATGAAAAATCATCTTCCTCTTGATGGTGATTAAGGATGGCTTGAGCGTATGTTAGACGCACTGATGCACAGTCTGGACTGTGTAGGGAAACATTTTCAAATCTTGTACCAAAATTCGCTGTAAAAACCGTCGACTGATACCCATTTGCGTGGCACGTCGTCTGGTCGATGTCGACGACGCTTCCATGACATTCTCGGCTACAGCAGCATTATTCTCTGCAGAACGACTACAACGGGGTCTGCCACGCCTGGCAGCATCTCGTGTTGTGCCAGTCTCTTCGAGGCGAGCAGCTAAACGTCGCAGTGTTTCACCAGTAGGCGTTGGACGGCAAGGAAATCTGCGACGAAATTCACGTTGTGCCAAAGTCACCGACCGATTATTGGTCAAATAAATAGTCAGCAATATTCCGCGTTCTGGAGCAGTGTAGCGTAACATTGTTTATTAACGTGTATTTCGCATGTATTTACTACACAAATGTCAAAACAGAACTGACATTAGGGGCCAATCGCAAAATTTATAGCATTTTCTGATAGGAGGATTACTTTTGCGCCACCTTGTACATATACATCGATTTAAGTATGATTAATTTCTCGTTAGGTCAACAAAGTCCCCAAAAAATTTCTATGTTTCATCTGTTTATTGTACAGCAGAGAAAAACATGACATTTGCATCAAGAAAGACTGGTCTCTGAGAGAAAACATGACGGTTTGAAAATATATTGTTATAAATCCGCCTTTCGTTTCCAGAGATAATATAATTCTGCCTCCATTCTCGTTAGATCAACAAAATTCCCAACAAATGTCCATGTTACATCTGTTTATTGGACAGCAGAGAAAACACGACCTTTGCATCAAGAAATACTGGTCTCTGAGAGAAAACACGACGGTTTGAAAACATATTGTTATAAACTCGCCTTTGGTTTCCAGAGATAATATAATTCTGCCTCCATTACACATCAATTTGGGACTAACGAAGGCATTATATAAAGCTGGTCAATGTTTAGGTTTGAGTACAGAAAAACTGAAATGGCACAGAAATAAGCCTTTTAATGAAACACAACGATTTTATACATTCAATGAATATTGAGATGTAGCGGCTTGGAAATTTTTTATTGCCGTTTTGAAAAATTTCCTAGGAAAGCAGAAAGCTATAAATTACGAGTAATTTAATTATCTTTAACAATCATAAGCATAAAAGTACACTATCTGCACAGTAATTGAGAACAAGTTTCCTGAAAGTACACAGTTAGAATCAAGGTGTCGAATATACTTTAAATTAAATTAAGTTTTGACGGCTCCAAAATCATTATAGACCTGTGTAATTTGTGAACACAAACGTCAACTGATTGAAAAAATTATACACACAAACAAATATGTATACACTTTTTGCATACCATAGACCAAAAAACGTTAAGAATATCAAGCGAAGGGATAATTATTTCTAAGATCAATTCACCTTCATCAATATATCTTCAAACATTCACGAGCTACCGAATTATATCCACTATAATATGTTTTGCTCAAATTGTCAGCATTTAGTTGTTAAATGACAAACAACAATTTTAAGCCTTAGGAGCAATTCCGTTTCATTTATAAAAATTTAAATTTAAGCGAATTATTTTGTTGTTTGAAGAGATATGTCTAAAGGCTTTAATTATTTTGTAATAATACCTGATTTTAAGTTGAACCTATCTATTACAAGGTTTTTTTTTAAACTAAAAATAACATAGTAAACTATAAATAACTTTAACAAAAAGCTGTTGACATTAAATTAACCATTGTTTGATGAAAAGTTGTCAGTCAGGTGTCAAACTTAATGTTTTCAAAATGGTTAACACACAAATGTGGTATATACAAACACAAAAACAGGTATTTACACCCAACTATGTATGTGTAGCTTAATACATACACACATACATACATATGTAAATTTATGCCATTTACAAATATAATACATAGTTTTGTTGCTGCACTTTGGCATGTTAATTGGCCTTATACACAAAGTTCCCCTATTAGGCCCCTAAAATAGCTGAAATTTTCAAAAGTATTCCCACAACACACAATTGCTCAAATAGGTATCGCTACATACTCCACTTCTCATTATAATTATTGTGGTTATTAGCATTATAATGAAGAGGTCATCATCATTATAACTATAGCAAACAATAATAGAAATAATAATAATGATAATGATGATGATGATGGTCATGATTTTAAAAGGACAAACACATATAGAAAATAGTTTTATACAAAAATTATTGCCACCGTGTATGTCTGACATGGGAATGATGATATGAAAAAATTGGTGGTTACAAAAACAAAAAAGAAAACAGCAGCAGCAGGAGCAGGAGCAACATAAAAAGCAAAGTCAAACTCATTTGTAAATATTATAATAATTGCTTGGACGTGACATAAACTTATTTCCTATTACATTCTTTGTTTTTGCAGTTTTTTTTTTTTTTTTTGCTAATTTTAATATTCTACTAGTTACTGGCTTAACAGTGGGTTGAATTGAAATAAACTGTCCATAAACTTCCAAACTATATGTTAGTGCACTCAATATTATTTACAGTGTTGAGGAAAGAGGCTATAAAATAAATTGTTACTTATAACCATGAATTTCAAAGTGAATTTGACAGACTACCCTTGTCTAAACAAAGTTTTGACCCTCGCGACTGACGTTTATTTAACTGACAAATATAGCCTGATCTGTAAGTAATACATCTCTGAATTTTTTACCAACAAAATTGGTCATGCCACTGAAGCACAACGAGTGTTCCATCGGTTGAACGAAAAATTCCCAGAATATGCGGCCAGACATGAAACCGTATTATTACATCATGTCAACGCTCGGCCACATGTTGCAATACCTGTTAAAAAGTATTTAGAATGAAGTGGTTGGGAAAATTTACCTCACCAGCTTTATAGTCCAGACCGTGCCCCGTATATCGGAAACCAGGCAACATTTGTCACTAGTCCCCCTATAAGGTCCTTAGAAAATGAATTTAATATTCGTTATTGTCTTATAATAATTAAGAACGTGATGAAATTGAACTTAAAGAAGTCCTCTATGAACCTTCATCTTTCTACCAACTTGTGTGTGTATCGGTCCACAATTGCCCCCACATTATAACTTCTACATCAGAAAAATATTTAATTGTCACATGTTGACATATTTGGCACAGTATTAAACGGGAGTACTAAGATACTTTTGAATATGAAATAATATCAAACAAAGTACGATCGTATCAAATTGTCCATTCCTGGTTGAGCGTTACAGATGTGTAGTGTATCCTTTGCGTCAAATAGCACAACGGAATGTTAGTGACAGATCTCGCCATCTATGGTAGATCTCGCTGCGCTGAACGCTCATCTGCACTTGCTGGCAACTCAAGGTGGTATTAAACCTGCCGAAATATTCCCACACCCCTGTGTTCATGATTTGCAGGCAAGAACTTTATGTTCTGAGAGCTTTTCAACCGGTTTTCCACCAAAATCGTAAAATCCATTTTGGCGAGATTTTTGTACATTTGTTATGTGGAGGCAGAGAGTATTGCCTCAAAAAACTACCAGCACTGAGCAAACTGACTTTGCAGAACATTTAATCATTTAAACCCCCGTATTATAAACACTAGATTGTTTAGAGGCCATATGTTCCAGTGGGAGAGAACGATGACAGAAGATGGATTTATTGTTTTCTTTAGCTTAGTTTAGTTTAGTCTACAAGTAGAGCTTCAGTAGCTAAATCCACGTTGCTGTAATTGGGCCTCCGGATATAATGAAATCCTTTTACCAGATATTCCCTTGAAAATTTCCTTGATCGACTGAAGACAGACGCTTATGAAGTAAAGGTTTTTGGACCTCTGGTCATCGAGGCCAAACAAAAAAGACCCTAAAACCAAAATAAAATTATTTCCTGTTCCCTATATGAGAGAAGAGACAGAGAAATGTGTGTATTAGCATTCTCAACTAGGAGAAATATTGCTCCACAAGGAGAATATATGGGAGTAGTTCTGTAATTCTGTGCAGCTTAGATCCCTTTGATATGGGCATGACTCTACCAGTAGTATTAATCTAAAACCAAAACCTTATTGCAAATAAGACCTTGCATCTCGACAAATTCACGAGAGCCTAAGAGACTAAGATGATAAAAAAGTTTTTCTCTAACCATTCAACGAAATTATCAAACACAAATCCACAATTACAGTCCTTACGAAATGTGATATTTCCCAAGTTCGAATAATATTCCTTAGGTTCTCCCTTTCAGCGTTCGGTATGAAGGCGTTTACTAAAAACATTAGAAATTACGATCTTGAAGGCATCCTCCAACTATTACATTGTCATTGGTCTTCAGATCATTAAAAATTGAAGAAGAATATCATGGCATTCAACTTTTTTCGGTTTTTGTGAAAGACAGTAACAACAAAAGCACAAACTTCCACTCTTAAAAGAAGATCATGTACCAAATCTCTGGTACATTATTTGTAAAATTAAGGACATCATAAGCTTTTTCAAATAGTAGTGATTTTGATTTATACTCGTTAAAGTGATTTTCGGAATCGGGGCTTATATGAGAACTATGAGAAATATTTCAACCATCGAGCCATATTTTAAAGATTTAGTTGTATCAAATGTATCATGGGTTCCAAAGATTATTTGCAAAATGTATACTAATCTAATGAGTTGGATGAGCAGAAGGATTATAAAGTTGCCGTTCCGTAACTGGTATAAATAGAAGCAACATGAGGAGTAAAGTTTATAAAAGTGTTTTAAGTGCTCTAATCAAGATACAACACTCAGGATATGTTACAGTTCCGAAACCTCCGAGCGCGGAATTTACATCAAACTGCTTTAAATGAAGCTTTGTCTTTGCGCCTGAACTCACAGTGTCAAATGATCCTATAGACTCAATTAATGCAAAACTTGAACTTTCGCAATGCAACTGAGATTAACTGGTTATATTTTTAACTCTCGGAGGTGCAACCATGTCTGTGCAGAATATTTGCATTTAAAAGTATGTATAACTGTATTTTTTTTCATGTAAGAGACATGACTTCATGACTTCTACGGACACAATCTAACATATTGTGGATCCGAGTTCGGCTTAATCCATGTTATCAAATATTTTGGTTCAAAGTGGTAGCTCTTTTCTATGTATATAGTAAAGGGATTCACAGATTAATAATGCATGTGCATAATTGTGTATGCACTTCTTTTTATATTTTATTTTGTATTTGTATTTTCAGTGCGACTCAAAGGTAACTTATGGAGCAAGGAAAGAATTTAAAGAAGAAAAAAAATAATGTTTAAAAATAGAAAAATGGCATTTTTAAGATTATCAGAAGAAGACAGAAGTGGTAAGCCGGTGATGATGAACAGCCCGAGGAAAGTACTCCTTCCGAAGGCGACGGCGGATCGTATCCAGATTATGTGCCATTGTTAGATAACGTGCCTGCAGATGCTGATACAGACTAAGGTATTGAAACAAAGAGTCTACATAACGATGATGAGGACAATAAGAAGGCGCTGGATTTGTGTCTGAAGGTCCTGAAGCCATCAGTATGGACGAGGAGCCACTTTCGTTGAGTATATTTTAAAGATAAAAGGATGGTAAGCTTTAGTCAAGTCTCCACCGATAAGTTGGAGGTTAATGATGAAAGACGTGTCTTCCTTTTGGAACTGGCAGAACAACTAGTGATCTCCCACTTGAAACAAAGAGCAACGAATCCAATTGTACGAGGCATGAAACACGTCAAACTATCAATGGCTTTATTCGGTGTAGAGGTAAGCATTACTTTTATTTATTCATTAAATTAAAATTCTAAACAAATTTTTAAACTTTTTTCCAGCATGTGCCGTATCCGTATCTCCAAGTATAGCTCGTGTTCTTTTTGTTATAAATTTTACAAAAAGCAGCGAAAAACATGGTATTGCAAAAAACTGGTTTGTTTACAGCACTCAAATGCCAGGTATTCGTCGCACATTATATTTGTTTTATTAATTTTAAAATAAAATGCGTATGTAGCTACTTAAGATGTATTAAATTGTATTCATATTGTTCATTTTTTGTTTTTCCTAGCATAAAACAAATTTACACATACTTTTAGGACACCTTGGCCCATGAAACCAAAATTTCAGCCTACAAACATCGCCAAGTAACATTACAAGAATGTTTTATTGGAACTAAAGAGCAAACATCTGCTTACTGCAAAATGGAGTAAAATGGACATTACCTACAATGCGGCTGAGCTTAAACTATTCATTAATAGTTTCAAAACTAGATTAAAAATAGAATTGCTCCATCATACAAGCCCAAAATCATCGGAACCATTTGCCTACAGTGTAGAAAACAAAGAGCCGTACGACTCATTAAAAACTATTCTCCAAGAATTAGACTACAATAAACATCGATGAAAAATATGCTGTAACTTGAAGGTAGTAAGCAATTCTTCAGTATTTTTAACCTGGATGCATTAAATACATGTGCTTTCTATATGAATGCGACTCCAGATATAAGGTAGACCACTATACAATACATGGAAGTGTATGGAATTAAGCAAATAAGTGAATTGAAGATCCCCTGGTACCTCAAAATAAAGTTTATTGCCACCATTACATGCAAAACCCGGTCTAGCGAAATGTTTCCTGAAAATTTTACCTAAGAGGGATAGTATAATTTAGCTTAAATTTTCACTGACTCACTGAAAGTAAATTTAAAGAATTTAAAAACATAAAATATGTATATTTTTCTTCACTAAAATATAATATACATATGCATATTGCTCTCTTTCCTTTAGGTGTCCAGGTTCAGAAACTTGTCAAAAATCAAGCATTTCATGACGTCTTAAATAGCACAACAATTAGCAGATATCGGGGAAAGAAGCTCTCGATGTTGTTCTTGCGGAAATTTGTTGGTGGAACAAGAACTTGCATAAATATAATGAAGCGAGAGAACTTTAACTTTTGTCTCCTTCAGACTCTGGTTTTTATAGTGACCATATCTATCAGCCTTAGAGCATCAAGTACAGAAAACAAGCAAGGGTATTTGGGAGATCCAGTAGTTGTGACAGGTAGTTTTTTGGAGTTTGATTCTCTCGCGTATATACCATGGAGCACCTGTTATTGTTCTTAACAGTGCTGACCGCATTTGCAATTTTTCAACGTTAGATGAAGAAGCTTTATAGCACTTTCTATTCCAAGTCTAGAGCAGACCATGTGCCAATTAGCCAGTGCAATTGAACTGAATTTAATTTTATTTGTGTAACCTTGGCTTCATTATGGTGGGCCCATGTTAGACGGCGATCAAGATGGATAACGAGATATCACACATGGCCCTGTTCTGGAATTTTAATAATATTTATCTATATGGAAGGACAACTTTCTCGTCTTACAGTAAATGTAGTGTGAGACAAGTTTTTTTGCATTGATTTTTGTCTTCCATTTGTTCACCCATTTTTAAAAATCGCCGATGTGAGACTAGAGTTGTTTTTAAAATAAAATATTAATAACCTATACACAAGTTAATCAGTTGCAAAATGGTGTAAAATAAGGTAACTTTAAACGGCTATAAAAAAGCAATAAGAACTAATTTAGCAAAACCCTTTCAATTCCCGATAGACCTGCTCCGTGACAGATTTTCATGCTGCACAGTGTTATGAGACTAGAATTCTATATTATTAAACTACTTTTTTCCTAAAATTTTGATTAGCTAATAATTTTTGCTTTAATTAAAATTCGTAGTCAAAAATTATTTGTTTTCAAATTAACAGAACTGACTCTAGAAAATTAAATTTGGATATGGAGAATATATTAAAGAATTTGTAATTTACAAGAGCTACCAAATGTTAGATTATTATTAAGTGAAATCTATTAATAATAAAGATCCAACATTTATTTATAATTAACATTAATTATTTATAGTTTTTGCACCGGCAATTTCTTTATCATTCAACCCCACTGTGAGCCACTACTAAAGAGACACTTCTTTCATTCACATACAGTTTGTGTGTGATGTGTAGTTTTTAGGTGTGTTTGTGTATATTAAAGTAAAATATTCGTACATGTGGCAGTTTAGTAATTCTAATTAATCATTGCTTTACTACTTTTTTCACTAACTCACTCCGTAGCGCAGACCCATCTCCAATGTTTGCCTCTGTTGTAAGTACATGTGGCAACAGCTGTTACTGTATAATGAGTCAATACAGCTGACACCACACTACTGAATATAAACTGTATAATAAAGCATACTTTTAGGTTAGTCTAGCAAAATGCAAAGAAAAAAAAAACGCAAGAAAACAAGCAACTACATTACAGAATTATTAATGGAGCTTACGTGATTTTAATAAAATACTGAACATTTCGTTGTATTAAGATGTAATGCTAAATATTAGAATAATGTTTTTTAATTTATACTTAGTAATAGTGTAATTTATAGTAAACTGCAAAATGGAAAATAAAACTTCCGTTGGAAATTAATTAAAATGTTAAGCTCATGCTAAGTTTAGGGTGTTAATGGGATAAAATAAAACGTTTTCTTAATAAAGGCCAGAAAAGAAAAATTTAGTAATAAAATGAAACTATATTTTATTTTACTTTCTTAAAAGTCCTTGAGGTACGAGAGAGGTCATAGTCCTCCGTTTGCTTAAGAAGATCATTATGAAGTTTTTTTTATGTATATCTTTATTATTAAAGAAATTTCACTTATTTTATTGATTTAAATCTAACTGTATTTATTTTATTTATTTAATAAATTCCTATAAATTTAATAAAATAACAAACAAGTTATATTATATTTTACTTGCTCTTTCAAACGAATATACATATCTACATGTGTGTGTTACATTCTATATACTTAGATATTTTCCTTTTTATTTCAAGCTTAAAATCTTAATACTATAAATACAAATCTACCATCTACTTGACTTTTATCTAGACCACCCGCATATAATGTTACCAGGAAACAAGACAAGAACAACATAAGAATATACTACAAGCCTCTTAAACCGGAAATCACTGATGCACTTTCAAGTGTTTAGCAGCAAAAAAAAAAATGAATAGAAGGAAGATAACAAAATTTAAAACTGAAAACAAAAACAAACATGCATAATCATGCCTCAAGAAGAAATCGAAAACGAATGAAGAAAGAGATGGAAAAAAATAATAAACCAGCAAACAGTGGGGCAGTATGAAGAAGCATCGTAATAATATTTCAATTTGTGGTAAATTTGTACTGAGGGAATGCCTCAAACTATAAAAGTTTAGCAACTCAGCAGATAATATTAAGTTTTTGGTTTCCTAAGGAAATTGGAAAATCGCTCGTGAAATATGTTCAATGTGGCATGAGCTGTGTGGTACAAAGAGCCGTCCTGTTGAAACTGCATGTCGTTGGTGTCCATATCAATCAATTCAAAGACCAAAAGAAGTTGGTAATCATCGACCTATAGTGATTGACTGTGATGGCCTGGCTAACGTCGTTCTCGAAGATAGATGGACTGATGACATCACCAGCCTAGAATCCATACTAAGCAGTGAATATTTCGGGATGCATTGTACGCTCTTTGATCCCATGTGGATTGGTAACTTCCCCAATTTGACAATTCTGTTTGTTCACATACCCATTCATCCAGAATTGGGCCACATCGTGTAAAATGGACGAAGGCCACGGAACGTTGCCCGAACCGAACACCCATTTTTAAAGATCAATTTTATGATCTCCAATCTCTATCCGTTCACGGTGATTTGGCAAACCAAACTGAATTAATGATAGCCAATTCGTTAGATGCAGTTTCAACAATATGCCCGCTATCAACTGTCAAAGTTTGGAAGTCCCTATTGAAAGAGCCTTTATATTCGTGAAAACTGAAAGTCTATAATATTTTTCATCAGTCGCTGTTATAGATTTTGATCTATTATTTGCTTATAAAACAATTGATGCTGACTATACAATGGATAACAGTGGCATGCCAACTGAGACTGCTCTACATAAGGAGAGGGATGTGATATAATACAATCTTTCTTAAGTTGATTACAACAAATTAGGCCGGAGGAACGTTCAATAACATCACTACAAATGCTGCGAATGTGGCTTTATCGAGCCAATGTATTATTAAGGATCTATGTTATTGAATTTCGAATATGATTGTTTATATGTCAATCACCCTTGATTGGTTTCTTCTAGTATTACCCGCCTTTTGAATCAAGTAATAACACAAATTATATTCTCTCACTAGAAGTTGTTTAGAATCCAATGTTAAAATCTATGAAGAAACATGATTGTGAAGTCGCCGATAATACTCTTGATACTGCTATTGGAACATTGTTGCTAATAGACAGGTCTTGCTAGACCATCTATCCAAATGACCTCCCTGCTATCTACGATTCAGAGGAGCTGTGCAGCAGATGCAGGTAAAAAAAACATAATTTACATCTTCACCATAACCCATAGTTGCTGCAATGTAGAATTTTATGTACTACTGGTCTGAGGCAAGAAATGTGTCATCATTGGCTATTCTCTTCATTCTCATCATCTACCATGCCCTTAGGTGATTCTGAGGCAGTAATAATCTTAAGAGCGGGTTTATCCCTCTTATCACTTCGGTATCTTTGGGTTTATTTTCTTAGCGCGTTACGTTTATCAAAGATGCTTTAGCAGCTGAAACCTTAACCACTCTGCTGTCATAAGTTGGAGGTTGAGAATTACAACACTTGGGTTTGCCGATATCATGACTATTGATGTCAGATTTTTCAATATCTGCTCAGAATCTCCAATATCATAATATAGCAAAGAAGAGTGTTCAAAAACTAAGAGCTAACTGAGCTATCTCTAAGGTCATCGCATTGGGGTGGTGATCACGTATTATCACTAAGGATTTTCTTGAACACAACCAAGTGTTATTGCTTCGCCAAGTCTCATCTGGTAGCGGAATGGATTTCAATTTTGCTGCATCGGAAGATACAGATTTATTGATATAGACTTTCGGGGTATCTGATTTCAAGCTACCACAACAGGTCTCCTTAAGATTTAATTGAGAGTTTTATTTTCAACGCTGAGTATTCAAGCCATAAATTTCACGAGACTCTGCTACAACCATGGCCATAACATTAAGGAGGCAGTCCTTAATGCGATTTTAACTTCATCAAGTCTCATTTAGTATTGAAGATCTTACACTTTGATAAAGGCTCATATGGGGTGACTTGTGGCATCAGAACTAAAGCACCTGCTCAGTGATCATTTATGTGAGCCTAAGCCAATTCGAATGATGCTTACTGCTCTTTAGTTAGATCTTAGAGTTAGTTTGGAGCCTAACTGCTTAATAAATATTAAAGTAGTGATGGCCTGTGAGAGATGATAGATGGCTCTTAAAGAGGTTACAGGATCAGTGGTGGATTCTTTATTAAGAACTTTGGGATAAAATCCTAGTTTAGGCTACCTACCCGCTGTTCTACACTCCAGGCTGAAATTACTGCTATTAAACGCCCATTAGCTGGCTTATGTATTATCGATTATCTGGGGATTTCTGTATATTTACTGATAGCAAGTTTGCCGTTAATAGATTTATGTTAACTGAAGAATGCGGGGTGTCCCTAAATAAGATACCGAAGCATTCTAGGATAATGCTTATATGGGTCCCAGGACATGGTAGAATCAGGGTAATTTTATAGCAGACTATTTTGCCAGAATGCCAGCGATGATGAGTGAGAAGACGATCGACCCCTTTTCTGGTATTTGCTACTTGCAAACTGCAGAAGCTATATGGTACTACACATGACAGGTAGACCAATGAATCCGCCTTTATTATTGCGAGGACGACATGGCCTGTATATATAGCCGGCAGGGCGAATCTACTTATGGGATTCCGTCATGAGCAAATAAGGATACCATTACAGAACACTGTCTAATTGGAACACATGCTAGAAGAATGGGCCTACAGTTCAATGACTACTGTAGAAGCTATCAAAATGAAGAAAAAAAGCAGACTGTGTTCCACCTCTTTTTGGAACCCCTTTCGTTTCGTGTCTAGAAGAGCTATCGAGGATGGAGTTGAGACCCATTCATTCCTTCAGAGAATCTGGTTGGTTTAATTTGGAAACAAAGAGTGTCGAATAGGATATCAGCTGTTTACTCTTGGACCAATGGACCCAAGTGAGCTGCTTGAAGAGTGGCTGTCCATGTAACATAACCTAACCTAGAACAGATGCAGAAGAGTCGGCAAAGAAGTATTTCTACACAGTTGCCTTCTGCATATGGAAAGTTTTGGATTAGGCTTAAACGGGAGCAAAAAGTTTCTTTAGAGAAACCACCATATTGTTGGAGACAACTGGACACTATCTCCTTAAGATGTAAGCATACCAAATACTGAAAGCTTAAATCCTTTTTCCTTGGTATTCTAACTGGTTTTATTCATTAGTTTTGTAGTTTAGGATTTGAATATTTATTAACATTAATTTGTTTAAAAACTCCCACTGTGCAGCACTCAGATAAACTCGTAAGTTTCAATCTAATACAAATAGTATAAAATAAACGAAAAGCAGATACATTAAGCAGATATAGAAATAGAAATGCCATTGTATAGAATTGCAACAATATGTGTATGATGTTCTATCTTTACCATATCTAGTTGCAATGACATACATACGTAGAGATATTGCACATATGTACATACATGTGTAAGTAAACACATATATACATATATATGTAGTATATACTCTCACATTCATATAACAAACAATAATATGCTTATAACAATATCCACATACATATACGCCAACATATACTAAATGTATTAGACATATTGCAAGTAGCAAGCAGCATATATTGAAAAGCCTCAAGCGGCATATTTGTATGTTTGTTTGATACACTGTACATGTAACAACAACAACAACAAGAAGATGAACGAAAAAAAAACAAACGAAGGGTATTAAATTTTAAGTCGCTTGTTATCCTTTAAAAAGATGGCAGACATGTTTACAATATGAGATTGAGTAGAAAAATATGAAGGCGGTCATGGTTGGTAGCTGGCTGATGTTGTAGAAACTCTCTAGTACCAGAAAAATTATTAGCAAAGCATAACAGTGCAATTGCGAAAACAGAGCTGAAGCTAAAGGGGTAATAACAAAACTGCTGGCTTGCTTCCTACAAAGGATTCACACAAAATACATACAATATAAATGTCGCACGAACATGAGTAGAGTTTTTTTTTTTTGCGCAACAGCAAAAAATGCAACAAGAATCCAACTTATGCTAAGAAGCTAAAGGCTAAATTACACTGTCAATCAAGAGTTGTTATAAATCTGAAGGGAAAAGAGATGATTTTCTCTTGGACTCTTCTAGTTCTGTTTATGAGTTTTTATCTTTAGCCATGAAGTATGTTTAATAAAATAATGGTAAATATATAAAAAAATAATGATGTTAATCATAATCTCTTAAATATTTATAAATAATACTATTCGTTGCTAAATATTAAATCTAATAAATATCGATAGTTCAAATGATGTGGAAAGCAGTACAAAAAAAAATTGATGTATGCAACCCAATCATTCAATTAACAAGAACTTTGGTTGGCACAACGAATCTATTTTCCCTGTGTATTTATGGAATTCATGCTCGTCTCACCAACTCAATTATGCCAAGGATATTGATTAGATACAAATTCAGTCAATATTTAATTGATAATATTTGCTAATTGGAAGAATATCTACATACGAAGTGGATTTTAAGCATATAATAGAGTTAAAAGTTAAATGGGTTTTCGAAAAATATATTTGCTTAATATAGGACATTAAATCTGAGGCAATTGAAAGAGCACTAAGTAAGAAGTGATCATTTGTGTTATAGAGGTGGATACATTTCATACCACATACTCTCTAAATGATGCAATAACATCAACAGGTCGAAGGAATGTGTGTACTGAAAAAAGTATCACCGCTATAAACAAAAGTATGCAGGAAGATCCAAATATACCGATTCGTCATCGGTAGCAGGAATTAGGGCTCTGTTCGTCCAGTACGTAAAAATTCTTCGCAAACATCTTGGCCTACACTAAGATCCAGCTAGTGCAGGAATAAAAGTCATAAAACAATGATATACGTCGATCCTTTTTTCGATTGGGCTATAGAGCAGTTGGAAACTGACCGGATGTTTAATCGCAAACTTATGTTTAGCGATGTGCTCATTTTTGGCTTAACAGGTAAACAAAATGTCCGCATACGAAGTGAGACAAATTCACAACAGACCCAGCTGAATCCATTATATCCAGAAACATGTACAGGACCTTATTCCAGTCCTGGCGTTACGTTCAATGGAGATCGTTACCGCAACATGATCAATATTTTATTGTTTGAAAATATGAATGTCATTGATCCGGGAGAGATTTGATTTCAACAAGATGCCCTGCGTTGACCGCAACCATCGATTTATTGAAATCAAAATTTGGCAAACTTGATTTCGTGAAATGAAACCTTGGAAGCCAATGCTCGAGAAAGTGGTCCAAACTTGGATGCCCGGAATGCGCTTCGTCATGAGCAGCCGCGGTGACCATACGTCAGAAGTCATTCTCATGTTAATGCCATGTATTGATCTTTAGAATAAAGACAAGTTTTGATTAAAATTTTGTTATTTTTTACAGTTTCAAGCTGTCGACTTTCCTACGCTATTTATACTTTTGTAAAGATATTAACGATTCGTATTCTTTCAATTATATGCAAATAATGTTGAAGAAGATTTCAAATGCCTCCTTTAAGATAAACTTTATTTCATCTGTATTCGTGTGATGGGTCTGTGGAACGCACAACAAAGAAGGAAACAAATTATTTAAGTAGACTTACTGTTTATGGTGTGAAATTAACACCCGTCAGAAATATTTCTCATTACATATAATTTTGCAAAACTAACTCCAATACTAACAAAAAGTACTCTTTCAATCGTCCTTCCCATAACCTCTATTCCGAGTACAAGCACAATTCAGTGCATAAAAGACTTGTTATTAATATTTAAATTCAATTCACTTTTATTTTATTTAATATTTCAAAACTAAATTAACTGAGCAAAAGATTCCCATTAGTTAATTTGGTATAAACCTTTTTTCGTTTAATTATACTAGCTTTTTGATAAACTACCCAGGATAAACTCTTAAGCTGGATGAGCAGGTTCAAGAAAACAAATTTTAATTATACAAATTTGTTATTCGTTCACAGAGAAAAATTAGAATTAAGTCGGAAATGACGCGGAATAAATAATGATCACTTTTAAACTAATAGATGGTCAAAAAAGACGAATAACTTAAAACTGGCAAACAACACAAAAAATCTATATTCCTTACAGTTAAAAATATTCAAATGAATGATGGTTCGAAAACCCCATGAATATAAAGACTCAAAGCCATCCAATTGCCAACTATATAGATAAGAATACATCATCCTTATAGGGGATATCAAAAATTTATTTTGAATATTTGCATAAATCAAACTTCCATATTTTAAATACAGCCCTCGCATCTACGGGATATAAAGAAAACTGTTAAGTATTACATACTTAAAGTGTAAAGCCTATTTATGGCATAATTTTCCCTCTATTCAATGTTTTTTGGTCTTTTGTTTCTATAACGACATAAAAACACATACACGTCCCTGAAACATGACTAAACCATCGTCGTCGTCGTCATTCATATTAATATTTCTACTGCTACTACCACTACTATAGCAAGGTTAACATGCTCACTAGGGTGGCCCTTACCAATATAGAGTATTTGTGTTAAATTTCAGCTACCTAGCTCATATCGTGTTTTTAATAGAAAGGGTTCAAAACTGTCCAATAAAGCAAAGTTAGACCTAGATATTAAAAGTTAAAAAATACATAACAAAGATATATTATTTTACTTTGAATTTACTAACTCATGATAACCTAAAGCAATGATACTCATATTGAAATTCTGTTTAACTTGAGTCCAATGATTTCGTAAATATTAATTTTGAATTATCACTTGGGTATGAGAAAGCTTTCCGCAAGATAGCTGCAGCATTTTCTCACAATCGGGTGCACACATGATCAGTTTCCATGGCAAAAATCCATGAATTAGGCTACGAAATTCTCCCTCTACCACCCAATTTTCCGGATTAATCCCCGAATGACTATTTCTTGTTTCCCAACCTGAAAAGAAGTCTCGGCGGAAAGTGAGTAGACTCCAACGATGGAATCATCTCATAGAAAATACCTATTTTATTGACCTCGACACAACATGTTTCTTGAAAGGGATAAAAAAATTGGAGAAACCTTGGACAAAGTGCAAAAGGGATTATGTTGAAAAACAAAATATTGTTACGAATGTGCAATGACGATTTGAATTCAACGGTCTGTAACGACTGCCTGCAGCATTCATCATGTTTGAAGGCACGTCCATTGTTTGGCATTGTTTGTAAGTACGGCAACACTAAATGTTTGGGCTGCTGGCAATGACATCGAAAGCTCTGGAATTCGAATGTACTAGTATATCAGTTAAGAGCATTGTAGAAGATTCCCGATGGATGGCGCATGTATAAATAGTGGCAGAGCTGGCAGTCGTGTGTTGAGTGATTATTTGAACTGTTGTTGTTGTACATTTTAAATAAATAAAGAGTTGTTACAATTTTAAACTACAAAAACTGCTTTAATTTGCAATCAAAAGTATCCGGTTTATTTAAAAGAAATAAACCCCGTTTTTAAAAGGTAAAAACGTAACAATATCTTTTTACCCAAAAATCTGTGTTTAATTCAGAAATTTAAGGAGTTCTTAATCAACACTCGAATCATTATATTGAAAATTAATTATTTTCTGATATAGGGATTTTATGGGGATAAGGTCAAATTATAAGGCAATTATGAATGTTCCGATTTTGATCAAATTAGACCATAAAATTGCAAACTAAAGGCCACCCTAATGCTCACATATTCATACACTCTCACATAAGTACACATACATACACTTGGTTTATCATACGAAAATTATATGCTGTTTTATAAAATTTTCCCTACGACCTCACATGCCTCACATTCGCTCGTATATGCCTGTGTGTGTTTGTGTGCTGTTTTGTAAAAATATTTATTTATGCTGTTGGCTTTTCATAAAAACCCATAAAATAAGTATTTGTTTTTTCTATTACAAGTGTACATAACCTTTCTAATCTTTCACTATTACTACTTGTATGAATATGAGTACATACGTACGAGTATGTTAAATGTAATATAATACCACCAGTATGAAAAGGAGCTCTAGCCAGACTAGAATTATTTCATTTTTTTTTTATTAATATAATTTACAGGGTTTGTATTTTCTTTATTGTCTTTTGTGTAACAAAGAGAATTTTGTTAATAATGTCCTTGAAATTTGTGTAAAGACGACTTGAATACAATATGGATTTCTTGAGACTTTAAAATATAAGTGAAAAATTTAATCAGTAAGATTGAGGTAAGAGTTAGTTTGAGAGAAATATGTATATTTTGGGTTTGTTTTTATCATAATTTTTAATTGAACTTTACAATTTTCATATAAGCAGTAGATAATATTTTTTACTATACGCATTAGTTGTGTGTAAAAGAAAACAGAAACGTTAAAAAATTTTTAGGAAAATCAATGTAAAGAATATTTTTTTAAGCATTCTTGACGTCCAATTTTGGGCCACTTATCAATATTAGCCTCCAAGGCGCCGATTGTTGCTGGTCTATTAGCATAATTCAGTGACTTCACGTGACCCCACAGGAAATAATCCAGAGGAGTCAAATCGAACGACCTTGGAGGCCAATTGACTAGTCCATTCCTGGAAACCTAGTTAGAAATATCTGTTTTATATTGCATCTCTAACTCAGTTTTAAAGCACGGGCTCCACCGACATCACTTCGCACCCGAAACGCTTATTATCTGTACGTCATGTGTCAAAGTTGTAACAGATATCTATAAGTACAGTGCCATTCTATGCCCTTAAAAAAAGAAACGAATGTGGGCAAATAGGATATTATATTTATGAATTTATCTTAAGGCCAGGGGATATAAAATGTTTCTTGTTTTTTTATTTGGAGCAACAATATTTAAATACAAATGTATGCCAGCAAAGGTAAGACGAAAAGGGGAACTGGAGCTGCTTGAATTAAAATGGTAAGTCGTTGGATAACATTGGTATGCGTGGAATCAGTACGACTTCGCCTTTGATTCTGCCACCGATGATTGTTGCATCAATTATATTTGGTGAAGATTTTTTGTTGGTCAATCTTGTTTCGTTTCATAATTTTGGCGCGTTGCTTCTCCGCAACATTATCCTTCAATGTTAATACATGTGGCGGCATTCCGGATGATTCCAATAAATACAAAAATTCAGTAGGATAATTAACGGCTTGTTCTACGTTCATTACTATGTCAATTGAATTTACTCATTGAGCTTCTTGACATCATAATTTTTTGATGCCAAAATTAGATTTTTTGTAGGTGGTTGTATGACTTGGGATACCATGTCGACAACGGCTTGCAAATTCATTACCATTGGGCGGGATTAATTGGACTTTTTCCATTTTCGATGTCCAATAATTGTTTTGAGAATGTTTCGGTAAAGACATGCATACGCAAGTTCATCGATATCTTTCGGCTTTTGTAGTTTCATTTCCAGTGAAACAAATTTGAAGGAATTTCGCATTATCATTGGGAAGCGGTACATTTGGCATTGAACTTTAAAGGTGGACATGAAGCCGACGTTGTTTACGATATTAGTTGCCCCGAAAGATGCGATCTGAAAGCAAGAGTTGTACTTTCGCATATTTTGAAGGAAGTGCTTGCGAATTGGAGTGTAACTTAGAAGCAGCTCAGGCTGCTCAATATTTTCTGGCAGAACAACTTTACCATTCGAACAGCACATTCCCGGGGATTCCTTAAGGATCTTCAAAACTCTACAATGTAAGCAAAGTTGGTTCAGAATTTCATCCTTAGAAGTCCTACCCAGACAAAATGACAAACATTGCTAAATCTCCTTCGAATGTTATAAGAACCCAGAATATATTATGTGTTACAAAGGGAATGACATATTGATTTTGTCATTCCACTCATCAAAAAGGTGGGTAGAATAATTGGACTTAATATAATTTTGAAAGTCCATAAATATTTATCCGCTTATGAAATGTTTAATTTATTAACAGTTTCACAAATACCTATTTATGCTGAATTCCTTTATATTTTCCTACCCTTTAAATTTTAATTTTAAATATAAACCTTCTTTTGTTAAATATTAATAACTTAGGTAAATCATTTCATTAAATCATATTTACAATATGACTTAACCAAATACAATGCAATGTAAAATGAACACATTAAGATGGCCCTCCAAAAAAAAAAAAAAATAATAAAAAATAAAAAAAATTTATTTTATATATATATTTACAAAATTATTAATTCTACAGTTTTCAAATATGATCTAGATTGGTATTTCTGTACACAGCCACTTAAAGAGTACGAGAAAGATATTAGGTCTCAAAAAGATCATCATTGAGAACCCATCGTGCCAACCACAGACGGAGAGTCATAGATTGTCTTAGAACTTTATGAGGACCTAGGTTTAATTTTTGCTCACGATAAGGGACATTCTACTGTAACATTTCCAGCAAAACTTGTTTTTATCGATATTGATTTTCGATTGAGCTTTAAACTGAATGACATGGAAAGCTTAAAGATTACGACACTTGTTGTTTACTCCCTTAAGTTGTACGTTCAAAAGTCTTTACTCACTGAGTCTAAACTTCAATTCTTTGTCAAGTTTTTCTGCATGATGTTGTATTGATTAACCTGCTTTAGAGAATGCGATAGTTATATGTGTGTATGCTACAAAATAATCAGTGCTCTTCATACTAAACACTCGGATTTGCTAGATACACTTTTTCAATTCTAACAATTGCTTCGCAATGGACTGAAAATTCCATCGGCTATTGTACCATGGTCGAAGTACATACCTTTACTGGCCTGATGTACTTACTACGATATAATTCAGTATTTCCCAGGCAGCAATTCTAGCTGGAAACCAGTGTTACCAGGAGCTGGCTAAAAAAGAAGCTATATTGACTTCAAAAAAAGGCCAGAAAAAGCCGAACTGTTTAAAAGAAAAGCCAATAAAAAAAGCTAAAATAATAGAAATTAAGAATTTAGGTTTATATTTATTTTTAAATAAAAAAATTAGAAAATATGTTCATAAAATTCATAAAATTATAAAGGTACACTTCAGCAGAAAACAAAAAATAACATTAATCATTAATAATAAATATACACATATATATTTTTATACAGACAGAACTCAAATTTTTTATTTTTTTTTTTTTTTAATTTAAGTACTAAGTATTTACTATTTCAGTGTTTCGAAATCACTACATAAAATATACATTAATATATTTCAGTCTTTTAATGATACATGTATAATTATAAAGCAGTTATAATAGTTTTATCATAATCGGAAGAATCAGAAATAGAATTTGCGTAAATATAAATAAAATACAATAAATAATATTTATGTAATTTTTTAATAATAATCTAATATTCAATAACGCATCAAACATTTTTAACTTTACAATTTACATTGTACTAAAAAGTCGTACAACCTCTGCATTACATTAGGAAGTACTAAAAAGTTAAATACTAGATTAACCATGTCAAAAAATGGACATTGTTGGTTCTATATTTGTCCATATGTAGTTTAAAATATTCTGCCCATAAGCTTTAATCTTCGTAATTTCATTAGCAGTTTAATTTTTCACATACATAATATATTTTTTTGGTTTTACGAGTACATTTTATTTTAAGTGTATTATCAACGGATAAAAAATCGATTTAGTTTAATTTGCGATATTATTTTTCATAATCTTCACAAATTAATACGTTCTTTATTTTATCTCTCATTCTTCAAACTTGTATGAAAAATGTGGGGAAAACATTAAACAATTTTCAATTGGAGATGATAATGGACCAAATTCTTTGCATTATAAGTATTACAATTTGAAAACACATACTATGGAGAAGAAATTTTAAATCAGAAAACAGCTCTGATCCGCTAAATTGGTTACAAATGATTAATTTACTTTTTGTACTTTGTGCAATACTGGTTTCAAAAAAAGATGGTACACCAAATTATAATCAGTATGTTAATCACTTAAATGTTTGGCTTTGTAGCATTACTGTTTTTAACTCGAAGCATAGATCCACAAAACGTTTAACGGCTATTTCAAATGACAGCCATCTAGTATCAAAAGTTTATGGGGCTCTTGTCCATTATATAGCAATTTTGTCTTGAAAGTGAATTTGCTAGACATTTATAGCTTTCAGATATACAACACTCTATTTAATTTTGAAGCACTTTATGTTGGCAATTGTTATTTGTTCCTTTAATACTGCATAATTCTTGAGTATGTCAAAAAGCTAAATGAAAAACAGTTATGAAGTAAAATCAAAATGGCTCACAAATATAAATTTAGCCTTTTTTAATTTCAAAAAGGCTATTTTGAAATTAAAAAAAGGCTAGAAAAAAGCCACGAAGCTAAATCCAAAATTTCGAGGCTAAAGAGTAAATAAAAAGGCTAAATTTAGCCTCAAAAGGGCTAAACTGGCAACACTGCTGGGAACCTATTTTATGTTACAGTAAATTCTCTTTCACGAGTTCTTTTACTCTCTCGCAAATTTGCAAATTTGAGTAGGACTGAAGAGTTGGTGAATATGAGGTGGAATGTTTGCTAGGAATCTGAACAAATGTTGAATATTCCCATTTCATTCGATTATTAAGAGTCATATGTGTGAGCTAGTGTCTGTGGTAACTGGACACTGTCTCATTATGTGACAAGCCTCCAACGCACTGATTGTATGCTATGATAATGCATACAATCAGTGCTGTGTTTTCTTTCTCTCGACGTGGAATATTTGTTGCGAATAATTCGTCGTTCGTCCCAGTTAAATTATACAATAATGTCTGAGTGTCGATTTAAAACCATTAAAAGGTATTTACATCTTGCCGATAAAACTAATTTTGATATAACAGATCATATTGCTAAAGATCGCCCCTTTGTGGCTGTTCTTAATAAAAAAATATATTCAGTTTTCAGTCATATTCTTTTACAGATTAATGATGATTCCAGTTTTTGACTGGCACTCACATAATATGTTTATAAAATGAAAATGCTCAGAAAATGGCTACTTATTTTATAGTATTTTATACTGGGGTTCAGACACTCCTAATGGTAAGAACATATGTACTGGTGCCCAAAAATTTTTAGATTTGCTTTCTTAATTACCTGATCATGAATTTCATACAGTTTTCTTTGAAAATTTTTTGTTCTTCTTATCATCTTATGTGAAAACAGAATGGAAAATATTCCGTTGCTAAATTTAAAGAAAACTAAGCGAGGAGAATTTGATCACTTAGTTGACAGGCAACAGGAAATACTCGGTTGTCAATGTTATATCAAATAACTTCACAGTAGAATCACTAGTCAAAGATATTGTCTATAGCCGAAAGTGATAAAAGTATATAACCAAGACATGGGTCGTGTTGATCTTCGTGATAATGCCCTGGCCAACTACCTAATATGTATAAAAGGGAAAAAATACTTAGTAGTGGCCAATATATGCACATCGGGCACAACAAACCATTATCGCAAATTGATTTTCGTTATGTAGTCACAGACAACTATTACCATACGACAAGGATAATGAGAACTTGGAATATCCCACGAACCTTCCTCGAATCAATGAGAAAGTACATGTCGTATCAAAAAGCTCGTGCAATAAACATAGTCGGTGTAAGCAATATTTATGTGGGGACGGGTAGTAACGGACGAACGACAAGAAGTGGCAACACTTACTAAGATTACAACACTGTTGTTATTAACTGACGATTGAGAGGGAGCGAGTACCAAAACTGACGAGTAATAACTTGATCGATAAACGCAACAAGACACACGGGACAGTTGAAGTTTGGAGTTTGAACAATTAACATTAAACATTCAATTTAAGTCTAGCACGTAAGCCCGAATTTATTAAATAAAAATATAATTAACTTAAATTATTTAAAAAAAGGCGTTTTCATTAAAAAACCCTACATTTATCTACTCACCAAATTTTTTGATGAATACCATAAAGTTTTTTAAATGTAACGTATTCAAACAATAGTTATTTTAAATAAAACCGCATTACTTTAATAATTTCCTTAAAACAAAATTGGTCCATTCACAGGGTCTCTTATCAGTCATATTGTCATAATGTCCTAATATATCACGACTCGGTGGCTCGTCTTAACCGACTTTTAGGCATTCGGCGTTGGTCTCTGCTGGTTGGTTACGATAACACAATAAACATAGCACAGAAAGTAGTATTATTTTAGGAAATTTTTTGCTTGAATAGCAATAAAAAACATTGTGAAATATTAGGACATTATGACAATATAACATGATAAGAGACCTTGTGAATTGACCAATGGTCGATTTTCGACCGAGCCATACTAGGAAAATGGCTACTATGGGGCAAACATTTTTAATTTTTTTTTCTTAATTGGAGCTTTAATAAACTCCGTCGGCTTCTAGTAGTGGTCGATAATGGGTGTCTGCGATAAGTTGCTACTATCCCATTGGGCGGTCAATAGATTTTTAATATAAATATTTCTGTCTAAGCTAAGGGAATATTTTGTCCCTAGTGCAACCTATCTAATGCTCAAACCTGCAATGATCTTATCAAATAAAGACTCACTTTGTACAATAACGACTTAAATTTGTTGTATTACACAGTGGCCCAGCCTAATGCAGATACAAATGCACATTACACAAGTAAATCTGTTAATACATATATAAGTTTAACAAATCCTTGCAATATGTTAATATCATAATTAAGCCTTTAGAATTTCATTTACAAAAAAAAAAAAACAAGAATAATTTATAAATTTTATCCTCTTCATGAAATGTTTCATTTAAATATTTATTTAGAGCTTTTGAAAAGTTGTAAAATTTCTAACCTCAATATTTACCTATGTAAATTGTTTTATATGATCCTTATGAATACACAGTCATAAATGTATTACATAGACATACAAATAGCAAAATATGTATGTAAACGAGGCAAATCTGAAAAGTTATTTCAAAATTTAAAGTTAATAGTTATCTAATGTGGTGTTAAGTCCATTAAACTTATGAACGAAATTGTTGCTTTTTAAAGAACTTTTAAGTCTGTTTTGTTATCTTCATATATTTACACTTTTCCTGCTATAACCATGATATACAATGTGTACTTATGAATATATACTATAAATATATACCATTATATGTATGTATTTCTATATACTTTTGTAAACATACATATATGTATATTAATACATATGTGTAGTTAGTTTAAACAATGAAAATTCATACATGCCATGTTTTATAACCATTTAGCAACAGCTCATACCTGCAATGAAAAGTAGAAAAAGAACAAAAAGTTAATGTTTTAGTTTTTGTGTTTTTTAGTTTTTTGTTTTATTTTCATGCTCATATCTGTATCTCAGTAACTTGTTAATTAACGCATTATTAGCTAAGTAAAGTTTTGCAAATTTTTTTTTCCTTGTTTGTTGTCGAGTTTTGTAAAACTAAAAACAAACATTAAGGTTGTTATTAAAAAAAAAATTAAAGAAAAACGTTTTAAATTTTAACTTTTAACAAATTTACACAATATTTAACACCTTAGTTGGAGTAAACTACTTGCTAAATCTAAATACAACTTATTTAATTGTAAACAAAAATACGAGTAGCTTAATTTGTTGTTGCTAAAAGTTTACTTAAATTAGGAAATTTTATGAGCTACTTTATGTTGTTCAGACTTCAGTTTATTTATTGTATTAAATTGAAATGAAATTTATTTACTGGTCAGTTCAAATTGTAATTTGTTTAAACTAACTCGCCTTTTTGGCCCTTTGTTCCTTACAGGAACCACAGGACATAATAATAAATAATAAATTCGACTTTTTATTACCCATTACCAAAAAGATGGGATAAACATATATTGAATTTGTCATTTCGTTTGTAATACAACGAAATATTGATTGTGGACTCATACAAGTACATATACGTGTATTCTGGTTCTTTATCGAAGCCTAATATGATTTAGCTCTTGAAGGTATAACAGGACATAGAGAAAAGGACCAAAGGATATTACGTTTTCATAAAATATTTTCACTTGATCGGTCACATGAATGTATGAACCATATATATGGTTACAGTAAATGTATATGTTTGTGACAACCATTTTTATGATGAATAATTTTATCGAAATATAATGTTCTCAGATTATGTTATCCTTAGTTGGTTGGATAGTTGGTTACGTGGGTTGCTCGCAAGTTAGCGAGTTCACTCGGAGGCCTTGTGGCCCATTGTGATACCCTTAGGATTTCCATTCCCTTATTTTGAAATTTCATACATAAAGGGAGAATAGTTGCCCACACTAATTTCGTTGAATATGTGCTTCTTATTATCCCCGTGAGAACCAGCCGGTACTTCTAATAAATCTGACCATATTTACTAGCCGCACATCTCTAAGATAGTTCAGATCATAGAAAAGAGCTCCACCAAGATGTAGTAGCCTAAGGCTTGGCAGTCACATATAAGGTGTTGTACCGATTATTCCTCCTTCTCATCCAAACAACTTCTACAATAGCTATAACGTGGGTAATCCATACGTTTCGACATGCGTCGAATTCCTACTAAGAGCCTGATCAAATTCCTACTAAGAGATAAAAGAGTCTTAGTCCTATTCTCTGTCAAAGTGGGCCACAGCAATCTGGATATTCTATAAGTGATGATATTTGACCACTTTAGTTCCGTCTGACTACAAGCCCATTCATTTATTAATTTCGATACGTTGACCAAGGGAGTGTGAATTTCCCTTTGCGCAAGAGTTACGTCCAGGGACGACCCGTTCGTTGCCCATTCGTCGGATACTACATTTCCCCGGATGCCCTCATGTCCTGGGACCCATATCAACACGACGTGATGTTGTGTCAGTTGTGCCACTGATTGGATGCAGTTGAGAAGACATTTCAACTTAATAAAGTTGGAGTTAAGAGCCTTGATTGATGCAAGGCTGTCCAAGTAAATATGTATAGTCGAATTTTCGAGATTCAGTTCCCGGATTCTTCTCGCGGCTGAATCTATGGCATACACCTCAGCCTGAAAAACCGTGCAGGTAGCCGGTAATCGAAGAGGCAGCAAATCAATGGCCTGCCTATCTTTTGTAGGATGGTGTCGTGACCAATACGATCATATTTCAGTCCGCTCGACTGTTTGAGTCGTAGAGGGGACTTAGCAGAAATGCATTTGATATATATGTCAAGGGGAGTTATATTTAGCATCGTCTCTAGACTGGCCTGAGGGGTGGAATAGTTTTTGTACCTTGTTTAGAGTAGAAAGGTGAGTCTTGGTGTCCACCGCTCTCCACAAACAAGAGCCCCATAGATCATACTAGTTCTTATTACCGCGGTGTACATCCAGTGTACAATATATGGTTTAAGACCCCATCTCTTCCCAAAGGTTTTCTTACATATAGAAGGCACATAGTGCCTTCCGCGAGACCATAAAGTCCAAAATTACGCCAAGATATTTGGCTTCACTTGAAATCTTTAGAAAAGTACCATCCAGTCGTGGAGGTCTGAATTCTGGGATTTTGTATCTCCTGGTGAAAAGAACCAGTTCAGTTTTGGCAGGGTTGACACTATTCTCTGGCCCATGATAGTAGAACGCTGAGAGCTGATTCCATGAGTTCACTTATTGTGGAAAGAAACTTCCCTTAAATAAGAAGCACAACGTCGTCAGCATATGCGACTTCTTTGGTGCCTGTCCTACTGAGCCTCAAAAGGATTTTATTTACAACAAGATTCCACAGAAGTGGAGAGATGACACCACCTTATGGTGTGCCCCTTGACACAACTTTCCTTGTTATCCATAAGCCGAGAGCAACATAATATGGTAAGTCCTTCATCATATAAATAGTCGTCACAAAAATATACTTGTTTACTGTAACAATATATATGGCAGATACAATCAGGTGAATCATAAACTAACCATATTATAGTTACCACAATCATATAAATAGTTACTGTGACTAAATATTGTTAAAAACTTTTAAAAATTTTTAAATGGTTACAGTAAACATGCCGAACTATATTTTGTTTCTGCGTGTATAGAATAGCAGTATATGTTAAAGGCCCGTACAGGACAAATTTAGTAGAAAAATACCTCTTGATCTCTGTTATGTTGTGACAGGGTTACGAACTGTCGTCGCGGCGCAAAAACAGTGTTGTACCATATCATGCAGGAAACTAGTGGATGTTATTTTTCTTACAAAATAAGCTGAGAAATAATGAGAACTTAACGAATAGACTACTTATTATTCCGCAAGAAAAAGTATTTATTATTGTTCGCGATGTCCCAAAAGTAAGCGATATTTTGCAATAAAGTTAAAATCTTAAGCGATTATGTACGAAAAATATATATATATATTTTTTTTTTTTTTTTGGTTGAGACACGACTCGAACCAGCGAACTTCAATCATTCCCAGCAGTTTGAGAAGTGCTAACTGAAAACCTTACACTAATTACATTACTACTTGTACAACAAACTAGTTCGCTGTGACTGCTGGAAAGCGCCAATTAAATAAATTTCATTTACACTACATTTCGTCCTCATAATCAGTAAAAAAGAATAGTCAGATATTCGCCTTAAGTTTTTGAATATAAATTCAAGTAAAACAAGTAAGAAAGTATGGTCGGTCAAGCCCGACCATATAATACCCTGCACTAAGTAAATGAGCAAAAACATTTTTCTTTCAAAATTTCAATAATTTATATTCGTGAGCGATTTTCGGAAGTGGGCCTTATATGGGAGCTATGACCAATTACAGACCGATCACCACGAAATTAGGTGGTGTGATTAACGTATATATGAAAGTTATTTATGTTAAATTTTATGTATATACCAACATTTTTAGGAGATTTATGATCATTAAAGTGATTATCGGAAGCAGGCCTTATATGTGAGCTATGACTAATTATGGACCGATCATAATAAAATTTGGTGATATGAATTCTGTATATATAAAACTTATTTGGAGAAAAACTTGTGTAGATACATATATAAATTAAACATTTATGACCGATAAAGTCCAATTTTGGTAGGACATTTGTATGGGGGCTAGGTGAAATAATGAACCGATTTCAGCCAGTTTCAATAGGCTTGGTCCTTGAGCAAAAAAAATTATATGTACCAAATTTTGTCGAAATATCTTCAAGATTGCTACCTGTACAAGGTTTACATGGACAGCCAGCCAGACGGACGGACGGACGGACATCGTTTAATCGACTCAGAAAGTGATTCTGAGTCGATCGGTATACTTTAAGGTGGGTGTTAGACTAATATTTTTGGGCGTTACAAACATCTGCACAAATCCATTATACCAACCCCACTATGGTGGTGTAGGGTATAATAAAATACTCTAAAATGAACTTATGACTTCGATGTAATGCTGAGTGTGGCCGTTGGTATTTTGTTCTCTCTGATGATCCAGTAAATGCAAAAATTGAGAGTAAACTCACCCAAAATTCTTAGTAACAAATATAGAGTATTACAAACAAGATCACTGTGGTTTAGTGATTAGCGAATTTACTATAAAACCAAAGGTTGTGGGTTCAACCTCGCACTCTGAAAAATTATTTTTTTACTTTTTTATCAAATGCTGGAGAATTCGTACTATTGAATTTAATAGTGAAGTGTTATGCAGAGTATGCCAATCGGCCACCTGCAATGACATCCCTATATCAAAAACACCAGTCAGTAACGTTGCGAGTGGATTCAAAATTCACTAGTAGTAGCTCTCAGTGGCTGACTAATTCGACGTGGTGTAACTAGTTCAGTGAACTGCAGGGATATCACTTCGATGAAAACATTTTACGCTGAATGTGGCCGTTGGTATTTTGTTCTCTCTGATGATACAGAAATTGAAAAAAATTGAGAGTTAACTCACATGCAATTCTTTATAACAAATAGAGAGCAAGACACATAAGAGCTGTGTGGTTTAGTGATTTGTGAATTTGTCTATAAAATCATAGGTTATGGGTTCAACACCGCTTTCTGAAAAATTATTTTTTTCTTTTTTAATCAACTGCTGGAGAATTCGTACTATTGAATTTAATGCTGAAGTGTTATGCAGAGTGCGCCAATCAGCCTTTTACAATGATATCCCCATGTTAAATTCACCAGTCTTTAACGTTGCGAGTGGATTGAAAATTCGACGTGGCGGAACTACTTCAATGAACTGCAGGGATTTTTGCTTGTTAATTTAGCGCCTTAGTCACTAACTACGACTTGTTTCGGTTTCGGTTTTTGTTATTCTAAAAAACCCGGTTAAATGGTTTTATATTAAATATTTATTCAATATGAAGAAAGTCTACTTAAATTTATTTTTATAAACCCGGTTAAACGGCTTAAAAAAGAATTTATACAAATTATATTGTAATTTAATTAAAAATCATTAATTAAACTAAATTACAAAAATGACAAATAAAAAAACTCTACCCTAGCCGTGAGTAGAACTCACGACCTCATGATTGGATTTATATACGACTTTATGAATATGGCTACAAAATAATGTATTCCTCATTGTATTATTTTGCAGTTACATTTAAAATTGTACAATATAAGTGAAGCTTTAGCTGGAAAGTATATGAATGAATTTGTATCCCAAAAAATCTTTACTTACAAAATAAGCTGAAAAATAAAGAGAACTTCAGGAAAATATTACTTATTATTCACTAGAAAAAAATCTTATTTTTGTTCGCGATGTCATCAAATTAAACGATTTTAAAACTTGTTCTGCAAAAAAGTATTTTACAAGCGACTTATGTAGAACAAAATTTTTTTTTGGTTGTGCCACGACTCGAACTCATGAACATTAATAATTTTCGTTTGTTAATCTAGCTCCCTACTCACTACACCACGGTCTAGCAATTTTGTTAAATTTTAAGATCATTGAAGTGCATGCTTACAGCTAACTTTATACAAACGTGCAACAATATACCCTACAGTTCATTGAACTAGTTTCGCCACGTCGAATAAGTTAGCCACAGAGAACTACTACTAGTGAATTTTGAATCCACGCTCAGTGTTAATGACTGGTGAATTTAGCATGGAGATGTTATTGCAGGTGGCCGATTGGCATACTCTGCATAACACTTCACTATTAAATTCAATAGTACGAATACTCCAGCATATGACAAAAAAATAAAAAATAAATTTACCAGAAAGCGGGGTTGAAACACATAACCTTTTGTTTTATAGTCAAATGAGCTAACCACTAGCCACAGAGCTCTTATTTGTATTGCTCTCTATTTGTTATTAAGAATTGCATGTGAGTCTTCTTCCAATTTTTGCATTTTCTGCATCGTCAGTGAGAACGAAAACACGAGCGACCACATCCACCACTACATGTGGTCATCGAAGTAAAGATTTTTTATTTGTCTCAAATTTATTTTCAAAAACTTAAGAAGAATATCTGGCTATTGTTTATTACTGAATATGCTAGCGAAATGTAGTGCAAATGAATATCACTTTAGCATGCACCTCAAACTAGTTAGTTTTACAAGAAGTAATTTAGATAGTGTAAGGTTTCCAACGGGCACTTTTTAAGCTACTGGGTATTTACTAATTGAATTTATCTACATTGGGTACTCTTTTGTTGAGAATTATTTACATCACTTGTGTTGGTTATTATGTTCTTATTACAATATTTCAGCACTTACTCTAAGCTAAAAATTCTCATTAGGTTCATACTTTTTTAATTATACATACTTCAACAAGATGTTGTTTACTGTATCATCTGAATTGAGGATGAAATAACTTATTCTCAATAAAAACAGATTTTTTGCATTAAAAGCAAAAATTAATGCAAAAAAAAAAAATAAATATTCAATAAATTTCAATAAGAAAAAACTAGTTATATTCTACACCACTATAGTGGAGAGGGTATATTTGGTTAACATGCTATGTTTGTAACATGCTAAAATTATACCCTCAACCACCATAAGGGGACAAAAGCCCCTTAGTGCGGTCAAAATTCGAAAAATGTAAAAAATGAGCCACAAATTGGTATATGGGAGTTTTTAATGTCGCCGATTACGATTTCGTTATCAGAATTAGCAAATCCAATATGGCGTCCTGTCATATGAAATAACTTATAACTGAATTTGCTAATTGACTAAAAGTTTATGTTTTGATATTATTAGGGTAGATATTTAAAAAATTTATTAAAATAAATATAAAATATTGGAATGCAATATGGCGATTTAAAAAAAATCAAAAAAATTTATTGAAATTGAACATTATACAAAAATTAATGTATGTATGTCTGTTTATTTATTTGTTTGTTTGCCGATCCTCTTGATATTTGTACTCTATGTGTTCCTCTATATCTGGAAGGAAGAATCAGTTGCTTTTTATTTTGAAAATTCAAGTGGGCGTGGCACTTCCCACACCAAGTAAATAGTTATTATGGAATATCTGTTGAACTATATTTGTATATAATTCTTGGCTAAAAACGGGCGGAATTGAAAAAATGGGCGTTGCATCACCTATACGAAGTAAATATATATTTTCGAAAAGTAAACAGTTATTTATAAATACACCTATCCCTCGATTTACACGATAGATGCGTTCCTGAAAAAATCGTGTAAATCGAAATGAAAAATTTTTGCATGAGAAATCGTGTAAATCGAAAAAAGACCCAAATACGAATAAATTTAAAATTTTGTTTAGAAAATGAATTTATTTTAAAATAAAATAAATATATTTCTCCATATTTATAAAAAAATTTAAATTTAATCAATGTTTTAAAGCAAAATTTCCATAACAAATTTGATTTTAAAACGATGTTTAAATATTAAAATTGTATTAGCTTTCGATAGAAAAGTCCGCTGTGGCATTATTTTCCAAAACTGTCCCGATTCGTCTGTATTGAAGACTCTATCAGGAATGTATTATTTGGCAGCAATAATTACAGTAAATTTTTCGGGATATCCTTTAGACACATCTATTTTAGCAGAAGCTTGTTCAACTTTTAATTATAGATTATGTAAGGAATCATTAAGTTTTTTTATAATAACAGTGGTATCAATTGGGATTCAATTTTGAGTTTAATTTCCTATCCAGATCATTAGTGGCTTTTCCATATTTTCAATTGTAATGTCCCGAACGCATGTAGTTGTACTCAGGCTCATTTTGGTTTCATCTGCTACACTTTTCCTATTATGTTTTAATTTTTTATAGAAAACTATTTTTGAGAATTGTGCAGAATATATTTACTGAAAAAAAATCGTATGAATTGAGGTAATTTCCACATCCCTCGATTTAAACGAAAACAAAAAAATCGTGTAAAAAAAGTATCGTTTAAATCGAGGGATAGGTGTACCTCGAAAACCATACTTTTTATTTCATTACAATACGGATAGCGAAGTACACCGGCTTTTATGTAGCATAACAAAAATATCTTCGTCAATTCCTGTTTTTTTTGCAGCTTGTAAAAATATCCAACGTGCAGCTGAATTTTTTTAATTCACTCAATCATATCCATTAGTCCCGGTCCACACTGTGAAACATTTGCTGCAAAACATGTTTAAATTCTCTTTTGAAACTGCATTGGTGTCCACACAGGGAAGTTTTTGTTTTTTAGTTTTTGACATTCTTGTACAGAACGAATATGAACGAATAAATGTGGATGACATACTCAACAAAAACTTCATGTACATCGACAAACTCAAATGTTTTGCAGCAAATGTTTCACAGTATGGATGGGGACTTATGTATGAAAAAAATTAAAAAATAAAATAGTCCTTGCATATCCTTTTCTGGCAATTTACTATTTAGAAATTCACATTCAGGTTTAAAATTAGCTTATTGTACTTACATTGAGCTGTAGAATATATTTTGTTTCGTTTGATTAGCTTAATTACAAACACTTTGTTTAACGGAAACTCCTACTAGTCGATCGTTCTTACGGTAGTGTGGCATTCGTGTGAAATCCTCATTCAAACTAAAATTATGAAGAGCATTTGAGGCAAGGTACCTTACTATGAACATTTTTCAATTCCTAGAGGATTCCTTTAATCATCACAATAAAAAGAAACCCCTAACTAAAATTTTGTTTTTTCGACTTTTGGCCGCACTGTGCAAAGTATACCAATCTGCTCAGGATCACTTTCTGATTCCATAGAGCGATTTCCGTCCGTCCATGTAAACCTTGTAATGAAACTACAGGCCGAAATTTAAAAAATAATTTTACAAAATTTGGACAAGCTTTTCTATTGTCCCAAGGACGATGTCTATAAAATTTGATTAGAATCGGTTCATTATTTTTGGCACACATACGATTGCCCTATCTAAAAATAGTCAAGCTCTCATAAATATTTTAGTTATTTAAATATCCACACCAAGTTCAGCACAAATAAGTTTTATATAAGCCGAACGCGCATTTACAAATTTTGTAACAATCGGACCATAATTATTCATAGCTCCCGGACCATAATTATTCATAGCTTCCGAAAATCACTTTAACTAGCATAAATCTCATACAAATTTTGGTATTCAAATAAAATACAAAAGTGTCTATACAGAAATAGAGCTATACATGAAATTCTCTACAGAAAATAGTGTTATACACACACTCTTCTACAAGTGAAATCGATTTATGTAAAACTAATATACACAAATTTGTCAATAAAAAATAGAGTTATACACAAAATTAGTTTTATACACGATACTTTCTATTGAAAGTTTCTGTTCTGTAGAAAAAATTGTGATAAACTGAATTGTCAATAAAAAATAAAGCTATACAAGAAATTTTCTATAGAAAATAGTTTTAGATATGAAACTTTCTATTGAAAATATTGTTATACACAAGATTTTCTATAGAAAATAGTGTTATACACAATGTTTTCTATTGAAGAAACTGTTATACACAAAATGTTCTATAGAATAAACTGTTATACACAAAATTTTCTATAGAAGAAACTGTTATACACAACATTTTCAGTAGAAAATAGTGTTATGAACAAAATTTTCTATAGTAAAACCTGTTACACAAAAAGTTTTCCTAAAAGAAACTTTTATACACAAATGTTTGTCTAAACATGCTATTATACACAATTTTTTGTAGTGAAAACTGTAATATACTAATTTTTGTATAGAAAAAACTTTTCTAAACCCATTTTTTACAGAAAAAATTTTGATTTAAAAAATTTTGATTTAGAAAAACTGTTATACACATTTATTTTTCCGTATCTTATTGTACTGCCTCAAAATCTATTTTTAATACACTATTTAACTAAAACCCATTAATTATAACAATTTAGAAAAAAAAAACTAGTCATCCATTTCGAACTCCTTAAATTATTGTACAAATAATATGTTTCGTTTAACAATTTAATTAAAACAACCTCCCACAGTATGCCCTTATTTTTACACTCTGTGTTATTCCCCCTTTTCTTGGTTTCTCAACTACAAACAAAAAAAAAAAAAAACAACAACTCTTTAATTTGTCTTAATTATAACTTTCGCTTGTAAATGAAATAAAAAACAACAGCCTGTCATTTATTTTCTGCTATTTACCTGAAATACCAAAAAAAAAAAAAATAAAATAATAAAAATAACGAAAAATTATATTTCAACCACTATGTGCTACTCAAGGGGCAAAATACAATTTCCTATGGCGTGTTATGTCATGTTTAAGGAAAAATTATTATGTTATTTTCTATTGCGAGGACATTTTGTATTCAAAAAATATTAGTATTAAATAAAAAAACAATATTTTTCTTTTATTTTTGTTTATTAAAGGGTCAAAAGTAGTTGTATAATTATTTAGTCGTTTTTTTATGTCTTTTGTGTTAAAATAGTAATTAAAGTTAAAGAAAAATATGGAGTTGGCTGTTGTTTAAATGTCTAAGTTTATAATACAATTAATTGTCAATAAAAATTTATCATAGAATCGATGGAATATTTATGGAATCAATGGAGGAACAAATTAAGAAAACGTGGCATACTTTTAGGAGGTTTTACTCACAGCATGATATTAACAGAAGAGTTTATATTTGGGGAATTCACACGGTCTGCTATCAGGTGATATTGTCATATATTATGATAGTTTAAACAATTGTTGTTGTTGTACAAACAAAAAATTTTTATTTTATGACAAAACAATAAACATAGTTCAGAAAGTCTTATTAGTTTAGAAGTATTTTGTTTGAAACACAACAAAAATTTTTTGGAACTATCATTATATATTAGGACATTATGACAATATGACCTAATAGCAAACCTTGAGAATCTCCCGTTTGTAAAAATTCACCAAGATTTTTGGTTTTTTGTAGGGAACTCCAGAGGCCTGTAAGCTGGAATTTTGTATTTCCTAATAAAGAGTATCATCTTCGTTGGATTGCCGCCCAGACCATTCTCGTTGACTTATGATGAGAATGAGAATCAGAATTTCATGAGTTCACTTGTCGTATACAGAAACTTTTTATTTAATAGTATTTATGTAGAATTTCAAATTAATACACAAATTTCCTGAAATATTTTCTCAAATTTCTTTGTAAAAAATACAGTGCTACAAAAATTGTGAACACATAAAATCAAAAAAACTTCATCCTCGTGATCAAAATCGCAAAAAACTTTAAAAATTCGATTTTTTGTACCCTTTTTCCCCTGATCAGGTCCATAGGTAGCAACTCGTTCAAAATTCAAGGAAACAGTCAACTACCAAAATGTGCCTAAGATCTCTATAAACAACTTTCTAGAAGATATGAACGTCCTAGAAATGATTTTTAACACCGTTTTGGTAGGTCAATATAAACTACTAAATTATTATAAACTAAAGCATACTTTTAGGCAGCTTTAAACAAATTAATTTCGATTTTTTAAAGTTTTTTGCGATTTTGATCTTTAAGATGAAGTTTTATTGATTTGATATGTTCACAATTTGTGTTCTTTATGACAAGGGCTACAACTTTACTTCAGAACGTAAATCAAAATTCCGAACTATTTGCAAGATATGAGCATGAGAAAATAATCACTTACAAAAACGACACAGGGACCCCAAGTCTTTGGGGGCCCATAAAAAAAGTGCATGACTTTGGGCAAAACTGGGAGACACGGGTCTTTTTTGATCACGTAGTGGTGTCCGTATATGATTATTTTTCCAGGACTCAAAAAATTACACACAGTGAAATGCTCTCTTTAATAAAGTTTGTTTGATATTTTGTTATCACATATTGATGGTTGGTAGGCAAGATTCAGCACAGTCGAATACACTCTTACTTGTTTGATTTATTTTCTTACCTAATTGACCGTATATTTTTTTACAACTTTAAATACGAAAATTCATTTACTTAATGTAAGTAAATAACAAATTTTACACACTCTTAATTGTTTTCATTAACTTTTGGTTTACTCTTGGTTATGTTTTTGCATAATTTAAAACAAAGTTACCCCCCCCCCCACCCCCTCTGCATCAAAATCACTGAACTTGTCTCTTCTGCCCGATTTTGCTATAAAAACCACATTACAAATTTCCAAAAAAAAAACTTTTGTTGACCTACATTTTGTTTTTAACTAAAAATTACATTTATACTGCTCTGTTCCATCCCTAAAAGACCAGAAAATTTAATAATTTTAACAACATTTACCACATGTATACATTTACAATTCATAGACAATTTTCCATATGTGCGGTTAAATTAAAATATATTTATTATTATTGTCGTTTTTATTAAACTTTAGTTGAGTAAAATAATGTTAATGTTTTTTTTTATATAAAAACTACTCATATACATTTGCTACATTTACATGTTTGAATAATAGTGTGTGTGTATTGGTAAAGTTTCTGTGTAATTTAAACTGACCTTTTATTTGTTTAAAATAAAAGAAATAAAAAAAAAGTTATTGAAAATTTTATTTGTTGAGAAATGTCAACAAAAGCATTTAATATGTCAGTGTTCATGTCATAGAGAAATAAATATAGAGCAGAAACTCGAAAATAAAAACTTAAACAAAAAAATGATTAAAAATAATCTCACCTACGAGTATGGTTTTTATTTTCACATTGTTTTTTTATTTTTTTCTAATACATTCTCACAACTTATGTCTTTAAAAAGACACTTTTCAATAGAAGAAAACTGTCTTTTAAAACACACTTTTCTAAAGAAGAAAACTGTCTTTAAAAAGACTTTTTTCCACAGAAGAAAACTGTATTTAAATCTGTTTTTTAAAAGACATTTTTCTGTAGAAGAAAACTGCCTTTAAAAAGACACTTTTCTATAGAAGAAAACTGTCTTTAAAAACACACTTTTCTATAGAAGAAAATAGTATTTAAAAAGATACTTTTCTATAGAAGGAAACTATTGTTAAGAAGACACTTTTCTATAGAAGAAAACTGTCTTTAAAAAGACACTTTTCTATTGAAATAAACTGCATTTAAAAAGACACTTTTCTATTAAAGAAACTGTCTTTAAAAAGACACTTGTCTATAGAAGAAACCTGTATTTAAAAATGCACTTTTCTATAGAAGAAAACTGTCTTTAAAAAGACATTTTTCAAAAGAAGAAACCTGTCTTTATAAAGACACTTTTCTATAGAAGAAAACTATCTTTAGAAAGACACCTTTCTATGGAAGAAAACTGTCTCTAAAAAGACACTTTTCTCTAAAAGAAAACTGTTTTTAAAAATCCATTTTTCTACAGAAGAAAACTGTCTTTAAAAAGACACTTTTCTAAAGAAGAAAACTGTCTTTATAAAGACACTTTTCTATAGAAGAAAACTGTCTTTAAAAATACACTTTTCTATATAAGAAAACTGTCTTTAAAAAGACACTTTTCTATAGAAGAAAACTGTCTTTAAAAAGACACTTTTCTACAGAAGAAAACTGTCTTTAAAAAGACACTTTTCTATAGAAGAAAACAGTCTTTAAAAATACATTTTTCTATAGAAGAAAACTGTCTTTAAAAAAAACTTTTCTGTAGAAGAAAACTGTTTTTAAAAAGGCACTTTTCTAAATAAGAAAACTGTCTTTAAAAAGACACTTTTCTATAGAAGAAAACTGTCTTTAAAAACAGAGGAAAACTGTCTTTAAAAATACATTTTTCTATAGAAGATAACTGTCTTTAAAAATGCACTTTTCTATAGAAAAAAACTGTCTTTAAAAATACACTTTTCTATAGAAGAAAACTGCCTTTAAAAAAAACTTTTCTATAGAAGAAAACAGTCTTTAAAAATACACTTTTCTATAGAAGAAACCCGTCTTTAAAAATACACTTTTCTATAGAAGACAACTGTCTTTAAAAATACACTTTTCTATAGAAGAAAACTGTCTTTAAAAATACACTTTTCTATAGAAGAAAACTGTCTTTAAAACGATACTTTTCTGTAGAAGAAAATTGTCTTTAAAAGGACACTTTTCTATAGAAGAAAACTGTCTCTAAAAAGACGCTTTTCTATAGAAGAATACTGTCTTTAAAAATACGCTTTTTTATAGAAGAAAATTGTATTTTAGAAGACACTTTTCTATAGAAGAAAACTGTCTTTAAAAAGACACTTTTTTATAAAAGAAAACAGTCTTTAAAAAGACACTTTTCTATAGAAGAAAACTGTATTTAAAAAGACACTTTTCTATAGAAGAAACTGTCTTTAAAAAGACACTTTTCTATAGAAGAAAACTGTCTTTAAAAAGACACTTTTCTGTAGAAGAAAACTGTCTTTAAAAATACACTTTTCTGTAGAAGAAAACTGTCTTTAAAAATACGCTTTTCTATAGAAGAAAACTGTCTTTAAAAAGACTTTTTTCTATAGAAGAAAACTGTCTTTAAAAGACACTTATCTATAGAAGAGAACTGTCTTTAAAAATACACTTTTCTGTAGAAGAAAACTGTCTATAAAAAGACACTTTTCTATAGAAGAAAACTGTCTTTAAAAAGACACTTTTCTATAGAAGAAAACTGTCTTTAAAAAGACACTTTTCTATAGAAGAAAACTGTCTTTAAAAAGACACTTTTCTATAGAAGAAAACTGTCTTTAAAAAGACACTTTTCTATAAAAGAAAACTGTCTTTAAAAAGACACTTTCTATAGAAGAATACTGTAAAAAGACACGTTTCTACAGAAGAAAACTGTCTTTAAAAAGACACTTTTCTATAGAAGAAAACTGTCTTTACAAAGTCACCTTTCTGTAGAAGAAAACTGTCTTTAAAAATACACTTTTCCATAGAAGAAATCTGACTTTAAAAATACACTCTTCTATAGAAAAAAACTGTCTTTCAAAAGACACTTTTCTATAGAAGAAAACTGTCTTTCCAAAAACACTTTTCTATAGAAGAAAACTGTCTTTAAAAAGACACTTTTCTATAGAAGAAAACTGTCTTTAAAAAGACATTTTTCTATAGAAGAAAACTGTTTTTTGAAAAGACACTTTTCTATACAAAGACACTTTTCTATACAAAGACACTTTTCTTTACAAGAAAACTGTCTTAAAAAAGGCGCTTTTCTTTACAAACTGTCTTGATAAAGACACTTTTCTGTAAAAAAATAGTTTTAGATAGACTGTATGTATGTAATTGAAACATCGAAGGCGTATACTTAATATTTATGCTTTTTATATTAAAAACTAATCATACGCATCGGTGAACCAGTACGAAGCTCAAAGAAAAAAGTTTTTTATTAGCAAAAATATATCTTTGCTTATTTTTGTTAACCTACATAATCAAATTTATAAATTTTTTATATTCTTTAAATTGTTTTCTGTGACAATTTAACATTTTGTTATTTGAAATTTTTTTTTTCCGCAGTGATAATTACGGATTATGAAAAAAATTCTATGATGTTCCCTTCAAACTTAGATTCCCCAATGCTAAATGTGTTGGTTGTTGGAAGTTTTACTTTAAGTCTTATAGTTAAATTTTTATTTGCAATTCCCAACGAAGAATTTTTTAAAAGCCGACAGAAAAAGTAGTTGGATTCTGGAAAAAGAACAATAGCCACTTTTCTTTACCAATTGGTACACCACAACTACGGTATAAGTATGTACTGGTATGGTGCCAGTTGAAAACATTTTCGAAGAAGATATTAAGGAAAAATTAGAGGAATAATCATCAGAAAACTACAATAATGAATTAAGGAGAGGTAATGTTCAACAATTCTCAAAAATGTTTGATTTTCCTCATACATTTACCAAAAGTATTACTAAAATAACTTAATAGTTAAAAACAGTTCCATACTTTTAGATGTTATCATATCTTAAATCATTACAAATAACCTAACACATGTAAGTACAGGTTTATTGATTAATCTTTCCATTGAAATTTCTATTATCGATTTCTACGCCACCTTAACACTGCATATACACAAAATCAATTAAAAAAAACCATTTGTTAATTATAAAAAAAAAAAATTACATACAAACAGCATGTTTTAATATGAATATTATTGTGTTTAATAATTACTAACAAAAAACCACCAACTTTTGATTGTTAAAGTACAACGTTTTGGTTATTTTTTTATATTCCTCTACAGCAGTACTCCACTTCATTCTATTTTAATCAATGTATAATGTTGATCCTTGTAAACATATGGTTTTAATATTGTATTAAATATACACCATTGAGAAGTAAAAATAACAGCCACGACGACAACAACAACAACAAAATTGTAATAACAATAAAAACTATTTAACATATAATCCAACTTTAATACAGACAGGACATGTCTCGTCATTAATATGAACACGAGTATACATACAAAGAAAAAAAAAACATCAATACCACTGCAAATGTTGGTTATTTTTTATGAGCATAAAACCCTTAATGATATGATACAATACCAAACGTTATGATGTTATGTTATGTGTTGTGTAAGTATGTAATTTAATTCTTTACAAAAAATAATTGTAGAAAAAACAACACAATTTTTAATTATGCATTGTATTCAGGAAATAATTTCATCATGTTAAAAAAAGTTATTTACATACAAACTTGAAAGGGAGGTTTATTAAAAGGTGTTAACTAAAGAATAACAAGAAGTGAAACACTGTAAAAAAAAACCTAACTCTAAGAATGTGTTGTTAACATTTTGTTTATAGATATTGGTGTGTTTATACTCAACATCAAAAAAGATGGTGGTATATTGATTTAGTTGTTCCGTTTGCAAAACATCAACATTTTTGTCTGGGTCCTCCTAAGATTCTAAGAGAATCTAGCTATGTTCGTCGGTTTGTCTGTTCAAAATACAAGAAACAGTACATGAATTATTAAGTGATATTGGAAGTCTTCGTTTTATCCCATTTAATTTATTAATTTTCTAAATATCTATATAGAGGGTTTTTTTAAGCCCGATAGGACTCAAGTAAGGGTTAGCTGTCATGTTGAACTCAATTTTTGACATTTATGATCAACTCATATTAAATAGATTCACACATGAACAGTGCCACCAAATTATCCAAATTTGTGTTGAAAATCAGTCATCGGTTCGCTCAAGTTATGGACGACTGTTTTATTGCAAAATTGTGTTCAGCCATGAGGCTGATTTTGTCGGGTTCCCGTATATGTGAAATCAATCCACAGCAAACCCTACAGACTTCATTACATCCCAAAAAATACACAATTTGATGCAGTTTACACGCTGGTGGCATCATCGGACCTTATCTCTTCAAAAATGAAGCCGCATATAGCGTTATGGTCAAAGGAGATCGTTACAGCAGCATGATCAATGATTTTTTGTTTGAAAATATAGATGATATTGTTCCGGACGAGATGTGTTTTCAACAGGATGACGCTACGTACCATAATGCGACCACCGATTTATTGAAATTAACATTTGGAGATAACTTGACTGTGAGAAATGGTGCTGTCAATAGCCCTCTAAGGTCGCGTGGCTTCACACCACTCCAATATTTTCTATGGGTCCACGTGAAGCCACTTGCTTATGCTGATAAACCAGCAACAGTTGAAACCTTAGAGGCCAACATTGCTTATATTACTCGTGACTAAGGATAGCAATGCTTGAAGAACATGCCCAAAATTGGAGGTGTAGAATGCGCTTCGTCAGAAACATCTGTGCTGGCCATATGGCTGAAATCATTTTAAAATATTAGTGAAATGTCAACATGTATTACATTTGCCCTTATACAAAGAAATTGCAATGAAGTCATTTTAAATAATGAGATAGTTCCTAGCTCAGACTACGTGAAAAACCTTTGAATTCACTCTGATAGGAGATTAAAATGGAAAAATCACATCATATTATATACTGAAATTATCAATGAAATTATACTGAAGCCCATATGGGCATGTGAAATACAAGATTGGGGCACTGCAAGTAACTCCAATAAAGACATTTTGCAATCCAAAATCCTCAGAATGATTGCTAATGCTCCATGGTTTATAACAAACAACAACATTCATAAAAACTTATGCGTTCTAAAAATAAAGGAGGAAATCAGAAACTTTAGTACGAGATAGCTACTTCGGCTTAGTAATCATTCCAAACAGACACCACTACGGTAATGAAAAGGCAGATGAACTAGCCAGAATGGGATCTGCCTTAGATTTCTCCAATGCGGTCTCAGTAGCAATTCCATTGGGGACTATTAAAGGTATTATCTTTAAACACTTTCTTAAAAAGTCTGAGAATAGATAGCATATCTAGGGTATCCAAGTTGATGTGGCCATCTTTTAACGAAAAACGAACTGTGCAACTGATAACTCGGAGCAGAAGGGATATATCAAGTTTGCTGGCAGTACCAACAGGGCACAGGATGTTAGGCAAGCATGCAAATTGCCTGAGACTCCCTTTTAACGACCATTGTCGTAGCTGTAAGGATAGGGAAAAAAAGGAAACACCTTCTCTGCAAATGCCCAGCCCTGAGTGTCAAGAGACATAAATTCATGGGCAACTATATATTGACCAACCTTGGTGAGATAGAAGGGTCTAAACTCAGTGACCTACTGAGATATCTCACAGCTACAGGTTGGGTTTAGCAAACTCGACTCTTTTGTATACATTCTACATACATTGCGATGTAAACGAGATTACATCTAACGAGTGATGTGGTCTTGTCAAAACGGAGACCCTTCGACTCTACTTGATTGTTCGCACGCAGTGAACTACCACTTGAACCAACCAATCATTCCAATCTATATGCAATTACCCTACTTAATGTCAGTGATGAGTTAAGCTTAGCTATGGCACCAATATTTTTTCTCAAATATTGTCTGCTGATAAGGTTTTGTTTAGTATTAAAAATGGGCAATATCGGTCTTCAGAAAATAACTTGAACATTCATAATTGTCTTATAAATAATAATTAAAATCGTAATCAAATTGGACATTAACAAGTTTTATATGAACCTAAATCTACGAACTTTTGTAAAGATCAGTTCATCACAAAAATATGTATTCCTACATAGTGATATACCCACAATACAAGATTCAGCAAAGCCGAATATAACATTCTTACTCGTTTTGTTTAAAACAACTTGATAATATTTAAATTTTTTTTTTTTTTTTAGTTTAATAAAACAAAACGTTTTTTAGCTCCCATTTATTTCATATAGTTTATTATGTTAGCAACACTATAACAAACTGTTCATTACTGCCTACAAATATAGAAATTAATTTATCTTGGCTGTCAAAATAATGGTCTTCATATGAAACTGCTGTGGTCTATGTGTTTAAAGCTTTATACATCTGCCCCTTAATACCCATTATAACTTTGTTAGTATTTAAAAAACTTTAATAATATTACTCCTACTTATCGATTTATATTTATAACTATTTTGAATATTTGCTTTTATAAATCTTGTCTACTGTACATCTAATCTATTCTCTCATCTAATTTAATTTCTATTATTTAATCCTTTAAAACTTCATGCTTACAAACATATTTTATTTCCCTTTAACTTCATATTCCTCATGGCATTTTGTCAATATTGATTAATCAAAATACAAAAACAAACAAAAAAAATAGAGATAGAAACATTAATTACATTTGCATTTATAGCAGCAAGCAGGGAAAAGATGCAGTAAAGAGGAGGCCTTCTTAAAGGCCTTATTTTGCCGACACAAGGACACACAAACGCATTGAAAAATCCTTTAAATTTTATACAGCGTGCCATTGGGACCCAAGGCCTTGCACACTCGCTTTTCCTAGAGGACTGTGTGGTTACGGCTACTACGCTGTCTTATTTGTAATTTTATTTAGAATTCATCTTCATTTATTTATCAATTTTTAAAACTCGTTTAACAAAGAGAGCTAAATTTTATTGTAATTGCAAAATCAATCATGTTTGAGTCTTTAATAAGGTTTATTAGACCTTATTTTGTAATGCATTGAGTATTGTGTCAACAGATCCTTTCGAAGGCCTACAACGTTAAACCCTAGCAACTTTTTCCGCTGGGACATTTCATATACACACATACCTACACACAAAAGTTAATATCACTTTGAAATTTCATAATAATATTAATATATAATACTAGCATACTTTTAGGTTAAGTTTATATTTAAATATTTATATTACAATTAATAAAACATTTATAACTGTTGTCTAATCGAAAAATCATTATGCCATTTACGTTTTATTAATTATTCAATTAGTTATAACGTGCAATATAATGTTTAATAAAATTACAACTTACAACAATAGCTACAACAACAAAAGCTATACAACATTGTTGTAGCAACTGCAAATAACAATTAAATTACTGTACAGCAACAACAACTATAGAAAATCTAAAAGTAATTTGAAATAACATTTTATTGACACGTTCGAATTATTTATATATAAGTATATGGGAGAGTGTGTAGGACAATGAGGAAAATGCTGAAGTAATAGGGTGAAAAGTAAATTGTAAATATAATGAAGTAGTGAAAATTTTAATTTATGTCCATTCAAGGGAAATAATAGCACAAAGAGAAGAACTAGAATAAATAAAGTTGAAACATTGAAACTTAAGTACCTACAAGTATGCTATACATAACCTTTAAATTCCATTGAAGGGTAACTTTACACAACTGGTGCTGTGATTACTTACTCAGGAGTTTGAATCGGTTACTGTTCTAACAGTTTATATGATATGGTAAGACTGTATAAAAAGCGATTGTCCTAGAATGGAGTAAACTGACACTTTTGAAACATTATTGCGGCAGATCTGTGATACATCACTGAACTAAACCAAATGACATTTTTCTGTTTATTTTGATATTATAATATAAAAATTATTTATGAGAAAAATATCGAAAATCAAAGGATATTTAGTGAGCATAATTACAATGGCTGTGTTTTATTGCTATCGTTGAGTGTTAATTTTGATAGTTACCAAAACATATAGTCTTAATCATGATAGAAAAACACAAGGCAGTCTCATTTTCTCTTTTTGTCGCCATATAAACGTTCAAATGTTTATTGGAATTATGAAAAATCGTGCCACCGTATTCATTCTTAAAATCCCATTTTTTTTCTTTATTTAAAAGTAAAAAATAAATAAAACAGCAAACAAAAAATTTAATAAAAAAATTCCTTTTTGGAAATAATTATAAACTATCACTTACACAGACTCCATCAATGAATAAACACAAAAAACTACGGGAGGCAAGAACCGAAACAAATTTCTTCTTTTTCAACAAACGAAACTTATATTTAGTTTTCATAATATTCTTCAGCGAATTGACCAAACATACTTCTGGTTCTAGTTTGGCTCAAAAAAGCTGACAGCAAAATTCAGTGAAATCCCGTTTTCACTATTTCTCGCTTATTCATCGATTTTGTAAAAGTTGTTTTATACAGATGGACGGATGGACAAGCTCTCAGGCGGACATCGTGTCTCATTATCCAGTAGTGTACAAATTAATGTGTATTATGAAATTACAAAGCGATTAGCAAATTTACGTAAAGCCTTACTTATGGTGAAGGGCATAATAAAGCTTTTATGTAATGCATTCTGAAATTTATAAAAGGTTATGTTAAATTGAAGTTTGTAGCATTTATTTCAAAATGGACATAGATGTATGGACGAAGCTATATTATCTAAGAACAATTTAAATGACCAGTTATACTATTTTTTGATTTGAGAAAATCTGTATGGTTAACAAAATTTACAAAAGAAACAAATAATTTCATTAAATATGTTTCATTTAAGCATTACAAAAAACCAATTTAAAATAATTCCAATAAACTTCAAAAATATTTTTGTGAGAGAGATGAAAAAAGATATAAAAACAAATTACAATGTAGTTTCATTTTCTCTTTATGTCAACCTTATTAAGCATTTGACAATAAAGAAGGTTTGAAGTTTATGTGTAAAATAAAGCTATCATATTCTACGTTGGGTAGTCATCTTGACGCGATGTAGAGGCTTAAATGCGATGATCTGTGCTGGTCATGCTGGAGGAGACAGTTTAACTTGAAGATAACGACTATAATGGGTTTCAAATAAGGCTTAAAAACCTTATATTAGCCAAACACACTAAAATTCTACTCCAATTGATCAACATCGAGGGTATTGAGCAAACATATTAATCTATCCAGGACACGTTGGAAATAGGGATAAAAGTCTTCTCGCAAATCTCTAGCCAACACATAATATAGTTCCAGTAAAGACAGCAGTGGCAAGTTTGTAGCACAGACTAGTTTAATAAAAGTAAGTCGATCACAAAATCCTTTTGATGCAACAATTGGGGCAACGTTACAACGATTATTCCTTGGATAAATTTAAGTACATCCATTGTTTTAAAGTCTGATGGAAAAAGGTTTCATTATCTTCGGACAGCCCTTCATTTTCATGACTTATGTGATATAAAGCCAAACGTCTTAGATTAATCCGTTTTTTTATTTATTTTATTGAAAATTTATCGTAGTATTGTAAACTTTGTCTAAATGTGACAACGCTTCTCTGAATATTTACAAATAAAATAAACTTCAATAATGCCCTTTCTTCTCCAAAAATTATAAATGAAACTACCATAGAAACAAAAATACAACAATTTATATGGCTGATACAACAACAACAAACATTATGTACCATGTATTTTGTTGTTAGGTTTTTGACAACAGACTTAGGTTTTTGACAACTATGTATCGTCTCTATGTTACCCTATGGAAACTACCTTGTAATTTTTTATATCATGCTAAAATTTTAAAAATTTATTACTTAGATCAAAAACCCCTATTTTGAGTTGCGACTAAAGCAACCTACTGAAAGTTACCCATACGTATGATTAATATTTAATTCGTATTTGAATTAAATAATACTTATACGTCATATAATTGGTGGTTTGTATTTAGTTAACGGAAATTTAAAATTATTATAACAGATTTGCAATTGCAATCAAATTTGTAGATATTTTAATTCGTTCGGTTTTAAGTACTATCTTACGATTTGATTACAATTTCTGAATAATACATAAGAGTACAATACTATTGTAAAAATTAGATAAAGGGATAAAAAGTTATACAAAATATAAGTTGAGTGACTTTATTCATCCTATGAATCCATATTCATTAGAGCGATTTACTTCGCATGGAGAGCAATAAATTGATTTTATTACTTCCTACAAAATGAACATTGTAAATTGTTCTTTATTTAATGAAATTAAATTATATAATGAAACAACTAGACATTTATATATAATAATACAAATGTGTTAACTAGATTATAAAATAATTATAAAAACTAAGTTGACGACAAGTATTCTAACAACTCGTCCATCCTGACATTTGATCGACCCGATCATAATGTAACATACATTTAGTGTTGAATAACAGAACTAATTTCGTTATTTTACATTAACTACAAACATAGTCGTCTTGATTCAACTACTCTATAATAAAGAATTTGATTTATCTGTTGAGGTTCAATGTCAGTAATAATATATCGATCATGTGGCAATTTTTTCTTAGCAATATAAGGACATTTATATCTTGACCTACTAGTGAACTAAAACTCTGTCCACATCATTGGAACACCAAACCTCAAATATCTACATTTACCGCTCTCCTACTATCTTCAATGTTCACTATATACATTTCTCACAATATTTTTTTCATATGGTTTATTCAGAGCCTTAATCACCATCTAAGAGTAATTGAAATACGCGTTTCTTACTATGTACGTTATAAGATTTATAAAAGTTTCGACAACAAATATATACACACATTTCTGGCATTGCGACAACTTTTTCGAAAATATAGAAATGTTTATATGAGATGACGAAACTGGCACACGAATTTACTTATGAGAGCCAAAATTTATAAAATAAAACATTATTGGTGTTACCAATTTGTTCATCTGTGTAATCAATATCGTGGTTTTGTAGAGAAGATCTATTTTTGAGATGGTAATCCGCAATATTATTTCAACGTGCGACATTCATATATCAGTCATTAGAGACTCAAATCTCAGCGAATATCCTGTTTACCACAAACAGTAAACCACTCTTCCGATGGCCGAAATCTCATCCTGGATTACTCTACATTGATCATGCAGCTGTAGATCTCGAATATGTCACTAATTGAAGAAGATACAGAAAAGAGTCTTCGATGGAATCGTATATTCAAATTGCAGGTAATCTAAGACCTTCAGCCCCCACAGAATTTACCCTGAACGTTATATTTAGCGCCAACAGCGTTATAACGAAAAAATCATGTTGGGCGTATGTGATTTTTCATATATGGCAATAGTTTCCTTTGATGTACTCGCTTGAATTTCAGGTACCAGAACAGTTGCGAGTCAAGAATTATTCCCAAATACTTCGCACTGTCAAAAGGTAATCAGTACAGGTTTCATTGCCCCAGTACTTATTGAGGTCTTTATACATCGCTATATGATAACAGAGTCCTTTGTACCTAAATTGGATGATAATGATATGAAGATGCCACATGCCCTTAAAACAATTGAATTAGTTACTCGTTAGTTATCGTTTGGTGATCAGATTTTCTTCACTAGATAGTCTAATTTAATACCTATGAATTTATTTTTATGACGTTATTTGAATTTAAAGGTCTATGAGAGCAAGCTGACAACCACGTGAGTATTGAGGAAATTCAAAGCTTCATCAATGAAATTTGGCCATTATATACATATGGAATATTTAAAAGAAATAGTGCGTATGAGCTAGCAAAGCTGTGGAAGCCATTTCTTAGTGGGCTATTCCATATGTAACCATATCCTGTGTACCTTACGATATTCTAAGCCCCATCCACAACATTTGCTGCAAAACATTTGAGTTTGTCGATGAAAGGGGAAAGAGGAATGGAAAAGGGTACTCTGTTTCATGTACATGAAACTTTTGTTGAGTTTGTCATTCACATTTATTTGTTCTGTACAGAAATGTTAAAAACTGAAAAGCAAAAACTTCACTGTGTGGACACGAATGCAGTTTCAAAAGAGAATTTAAAAATGTTTTGCAGCTAATGTTTCACAGTGTGGACCAGGACTTAGAAGAATATGTTCATTACAAAAATATGAAAAAATTAAATTTATATAAAAAATTGACCATAAAACGATTGATAATTAGGCAAAGAACCTAGTCTCTTCTTCAGTATATGTTACTGCATAGAATACCGGTTCTTTCGACATCAATTATTACCTGACAGTGTCCAAAATGGTCTGATATTTATCATTCATAGAGTTATTATATGAACTCCCAGAAGTGCTTATTACAGTGTATATCACAATTTATCATTGACTATCAAAGAGGAGACTATTTTTACTCCTTTTCTTTCCTGTAAAGCTTCTAGACAAAAATTTCGGTCTCGAAGACAAACAAATTTATATTTATAGATGGATTCACTCAATTTATGAAGCCTGGTATTTTGTATTCTGAATGCGGCCTAAGTTCTGCTACACTCACTCAGTTCTGTTAAAGAAGCAAATGAATGAAGTCATCTAAAAACTTATATGGTGATGAATAAGAGAAGACGAATGAAGAACGATATGAAAAGTGATTCAGAGTCAATTACTATAATTTAACATTATCGTTAATCATAATTTTTGGGTGTTATCAACATTATCCCCACATATAAGGGCGTATGTTGTAAAAATTTAGTTTTGATTTGGTGCAAATTAAAAAAGCTTTCATACTAATTACATTTGTTAGATAAACATTATGTAGTAATATAAATAACTCTACAATTTAGATAATAACAAAAGTAATTTATAAGTAATTAAACTATGGTATTAAATGAAACAGGCGATTGCACCAGCCTTGATGTAGGCTTTAAAAAGTCATTATATTGTACACAACATGCATACAAGTAATTTCACAAAAATGTTTTCATACTCCAAACTCATGCTCTATTTGAAATTTTATAAAACCAAAAATATTTTCAGCAACTGTCTAGACTTGTTGGTATTTCATATAAGTATTAAAAAAAAAAACAAAAATATAAAAAAAAATTCTAAAAGGTTAAAAACTCCGCTTAAAACACAACAAAAAGCCATAGAACATAAAAAAAACTCATACAAATAACAAACTCTTGTTATAAACACTTTATCGTTTAGTTTGTGTTTTATTTGTACTCCCAACTTTTATTCAAAATTCAATATTATTCTTATTATATGTATGTTGTATTTACAACTTTATTTCTCTGATTTTTTATTTTATTTTTTATGTTTTTCAACATAATAAAATCAAATTAAACTCCGCTTGTTTAGCAAATTATTTTCCGATAATCAGTTTTATTTCTCTTTAGCGCGCCACAAAGTATGCTTTAGTTTTGTTTTTCCTGTTTGTGATATTTTTTTTTTCTTTATTTCTTCATGAATTTTCTGTTTTTGTTTGGTTTAATATTCAACTTGAACTTTGCTTTTAATACTCTGGCAACAAAATTTGTTTTCGATTTTTTATTATTGTTGTTTTTTTTTTTTTTCTTTGTTTTGGAGCTATGGTGTGGGTGAAGATGTTATAAGTTTGTTGGAAGGTTTGCAACAGGAAGTGAATATTTTTAAGGAATTGTTTTTTAAAGGTTATATCACAAGTTTGTTGGAATTTTTTTGGCAAAATGCACATATTTACTAAGGGTTTTATATTTTATTATTCAAAGTTGGAGTTTTTGATTAATAAGACTTCAAGGTCCATTGTAGCCAAGTTAATGGGTGAACAGTGTAAGAAACTCATTCCTTTTTCTGTTTAATATAAATAACTAATACTAGACTCTTTTGCACATAAAAGAAATATAAAATATCATTTTAAATTAGAAACTTGTCATTTAAAAAAAAATCTTTGAATTGTATACAATATCAGTTCACTTGTCAACTGCACACAGCCAGTTCATTAGAATTTTGCCTTGAGGTGTTTGTTTGGTCGTACTCGTCTGACTCTTACATTTTTTTTTTTCGATTTGTTTTTATGTTGCTGTCATTCGATTAAAATAAAAGTTTTGCTATATTTAATAAATAAATGTTTTTGTTTAAGTTCTCAGCTTTATTTTTTTTTATTTTTTTTTTGTTTTTCTGAATTAATACCCGTTAAGTAGATAATCTCTATTTTAAGTGCTTTGGCACGTTTTCATATTAATGCTTGAATGTTGCCAGCGAGTGACTTGAGGGAGGCAGGAAATAAGAATATTTAATAAAAATTTTATTAATTGAAACTTGAATGATATATTATTTACAGTAATTAAAGAAAAGTGAACAGAAGTGGGATCTATGATACAAGTAATTATTATGGGAAATTTGAACTCGATAGATATGCATCATTTGTTCATATAATCTAGCGTTATTTGGTAGCATTTTCCAATAGAGACAAGTTGATGTTATTTTCAATAAGTATGAAAAATAACATCAACTTAATTTTTTAGTAAGATAGTTTTCATATGCTAAATTCTCAATTTTATTGATAAATTCACTGAATTTTATTGTTGGGGGATAAGCTAGTTCTTATGAAGAATAAAACCGGTCACGTCGCTCAAGAATAACCAAGAATATTGCTGCTATAGCCCAAAGAAAACCCAGGTTTGTCAATTCCTCGTCGTTCTTTGGAATTGGGAATTCCACAAACATCATTACCCCGTATTTTGCATAAAGACTTGGGTCTTAAGGCTTATAAAGTTCAGGTTACAAAAGAAATCAAGCCGGCCGATCATCAACAACGTCGTGTCGTTGCTGATTGGGTCCTTGTTATTATCTCTCGAAGAGGTGATCACAATTGGCCACCAAGATCTTGTGATTTAACACCTTGTGACTTCTTCCTTTGCGACCACGTGAAAAATAAGGTCTACACCAACAGCCCAGCGTCGATTCAAGACCTCTTAGATAGAATACGTGAGGCTATCGAGGACACAGGGCAGCCACATTACAATTTGATTATGGAAAATTTCATGAAAATAATATAGTTCTGTAGCGTGTTCGTGGTGGCCATTTTTGTGTTGTGCGATCCACTGTCCAGTCGACAACGAAATGATGAGCCCTTGCCGAAGAACGTGTGTTGCGTAAAAAACTACAGGTTTCGGGAACAAGTTCCCTAATTTCAGCCGAGCACATACCATTGTAGTATCGGCAGAATAGTGAAACACAACCTACATTGCGACGATGTTCCAGAGAGTCAATAGCGCTGGATACCCTACTGTCACCGATAAGCACCTTCGCCCTCTCATGTGCGCGGTCGAGTAACTCAAAAATAGACTTCGATGGTTGGATATAAGTGGTGTAAATAGTAAGGAGATCAGATGGAGTAAAATATATTACTTACACCGTTTTAGAAAACCAAGGCACATGAATGCTTCTTTCGACACTTGAAGAAAGTGTTTTATCCAGCCAACATCTCATTGAATACTCATGCCTAGAACATCAAGAGCTTCTGATTCCTAAATATTTAGACCACCCATAAAAATAGATAGAGCAACATGATCTGTTGTGCGTTTGTGTGTTAACATACAACCTTGAGTCTTGCGTGCATTGAAATTGACTCTATTCGCACAACCCCATTCAGAGATTGTCACAAGAACTTAATTATGCTCATGTCATTCATGTTTTGCCTCATTGCCCCTATCTCCGAAAGGCTTGGCCTATAATTGAACGCATATGAATGGCAATTGTTGCTGTTATCTGCAAAAGAGTAGATAGGGTTGGAAGTTTGACATAGAAGGTCGTTTATAAAGCTAAGAAATGGAGTAAGAGAATTGTATGTCTCTACATTTGGTGTTTAAGCTGGGCGATGCTGAAACAGTCAGACACTCAGTAACGTTACTCCTTTGTATCTATAGATTTGGTTTAACTTCAGAAAACAATTCAAGAAAGTGTATTAGTTAGTGAATATATTCGTACAAAGGCAAATCAATATTGAAATATAGAAGGCACAGGAAATTTATTAATTAAGTCAAAGACTCTAGGTGAGTTAATTTAGTGAACACTTAATTGAAAACGTAAAATATTGAATATGTTCTATATCAAGAACTGTCGCGATACTGATTACAGGCGCTAAGGTCTACCACCTCTAAGGCACTTTTTACTATTTTAAACTGGCTACCAGTTGATTTGATGGTGATAAAAATGGCTCTCCAATCTGTTGTGACACTGAATGCTGGCTGTTCGTGGTGAGGTACTATGGACACATACATAGTAATATCGATTACTGCATCGCAAAATCTTTATTCGATAGGCATTTGCATATAATAATCCCGAATAAGAATTTATGGCAGCGCAGACTCTTACCCCCTAACGATGTCACAAGGGTATTTACTGATGGCTCGTTGGAGGCTTCTTTATTAATAACTTTGTGATAAAATCCTACTTCAGGATAATTAACTATAGTACGGCTCTTCAGGCGGAAATTACTGTCATTACTGTCTAACTGTCTGAGGTTTTATCGAACATCTGTTGATATATGTATATTTACTGATAGGAAGGTAAATATACATATAGCGGGTGTCTTCACGACATCTATGTTAACCGAAAAATGCCGTGTATTCCTTAATGAGATAGCGAGACATTCTAGGATAATGCTTATATGGGTCCCTGAACACAATTAAAATCTCAGGGTAATTGTATAGCATATGAATTGGCCAAAAGAGGTGCGATGATGAATAATGAGGCGATCGACCCCTTTTCTGGTATTTCCCTTGCTAGATGCAAGATGGCTGCACAGCAGAAACTACAAGGTGGCGCAAAGGTAATCCTCCTATCAGAAAATGCTATAAATTTTGCGATTGGCCCCTAATGTCAGTTCTGTTTTGACATTTGTGTAGTAAGCACATGCGAAATACACGTTAATAAACAATGTTACGCTACACTGCTCCAGAACGCGGAATATTACTGACTATTTATTTGACCAATCATCGTCGCAGATTTCCTGGCCGTCCAACGCCTTCTGGTGAAACACTGCGACGTATAGCCGCTCACCTCGAAGAGACTGGCACAACACGAGATGCTGCCAGGTGTGGCAGACCCCGGAGTAGCCGTTCTGCAGAGAATATTGCTGCTGTAGCCGAGGATGTCATGGAAGCGCCGACGACATCGACCAGACGACGTGCCACGCAAATGGGTATCAGTCGACGGTCTTTACAGCGAATTTTGGTACAAGATTTGAAGATGTTTCCGTACAAAGTCCAGACGGTGCATCAGCTGTTAGCTGCTGACCGCCAATCGCGTCTAACATATGCTCAAGCCTTCCTTAATCACCACCAAGAGGAAGATGATTTTTTATCAAAAATAATCATGAGTGATGAGGCCCATTTCCATCTTAGCGGGTACCTAAATAAGCAAAATTTACGCTTCTGGGGCACTGTAACCCACGTGTAACCCACGAAGAGCCATTACACCCGCTCAAAGTCACTGTATGGTGTGCTGTTTTCGCTGGAGGAGTCATCGGACCTTTTTTCTTCGAAGACGTCGTGGGCGAAACGGTTACTGTGAATGGTGAGCGCTACAGAGCAATAATCAACGAGTTCTTTTTGCCGTGCCACAACTGATATGCTGAAGAATGCATTTCCCGGGCGCCTAATCTCCCGTTTTGACAATTTGCACTGGCCAGCAAGATCGCCTGATTTGACCACTCCAGACTTCTTTTTGTAGGGTTTTTTGAAGTCGCGGGTTTATGTCAACAAGCCTCAGACTCTTGCAGCTCTTAAAAACAATATCCGTCCGCCGGAAGTTTTTGGCCAAAGTGATGGAAAATGCCATAAAAAGGCCTCAAATGACATCATATTCTCGACTTGATGTAAAACAATTTAAAAGACCAAATAAAAATAATCCACAAGAAGTATCAAAGATTTTCATTTATTTTTAATTACAGCCAAAAAACATCGGAAGTTTACTTTTGCGCCACCTTGTATATGAAAATGCACAAAGCAGGTGGACCAACGAGCCTTCCTGTGTTATGACGAGGTCTACTTGGCTCTTTGGAATTTCGTCGTGAGCAAATAAGGCTAATTGTATCCTTCATTACAGGACACATGTCAGAAGACTTGGCCTACGATAGAAGGGCTATTAGAGGAGCTGTCATAATGAAGAAAAGAAGGAGACTGTGCCTCACCTATTCTGCCACTGCTTGAGGGAACGCATCCTAGGAATTCCATTCCTATCATGCCTGGATGAACTATCAAGGATGAGTCTTAGACGAATCTACTCCTTCATCAGAGAATCTGGTTTGTTTAATTTGGATACAACGGACGTATAGTAAATACCCTGCTGTTTACCCCTTCGGTATCACAATGGGATAAGTTTTAAGTGGACCCAAGTGAGCTACCTGAAGAGTGGTGGCCCATGGAACTTAACCAAACCTATATCAACTTATATGCACCTTTCGTTTGTTGCTTACTTGTTGATGGATCGGATGCAAATTTTGAGAAAATGAATTTTGATTGTGTTCTCTTTACATTATACTGTTAAGCCTTAATTCAGTGCTCTGTTTGTCATCAAATACTGTTTAAATAATATACCATTAAGAAGAAACAGCACAAATGACGAAAAAAATTATGTTAGTAGTTAAAAATACACTGAAATTACATATGTGTGGAAAACCACACAAGAGGCTAAGAAAATTAACTTTTTAAATATCTGGACAAAAAAAAATATTTGTGAATAAATTAATGCGGCACTAAATGTCAAGAAATGTCATTAACCTTGACAAATTGTTTTTAGATGTACACAGAGAAAACAGAACCGTGATGGCAACCAAATTTGTTCCCAATCGAATGATTCGATTGTAAATAGAATTTTTGGGTTCTATCAACAGAAAGTCAGCTGATAAAGAAGAATTACGGTTGAAGCAACAAAACTTTTGTTACCCCTTCTAAAATTTTGTAGCTACTGCTTTAAAATTCGGTTACTAAGGTAGAATCATTCGATTGGCAACAAATTCGGTTGCTATCAAGAATCTGTTTACACGGTGTATAAAAAAGATTCACAGTGTGTGGCTGAGGTTCATAAAGTAATTTTTCATAAAGTAATTTTTCAGATCTTCTGGAAAGAACATTTTAATAACGATGACTTTGAAAAACGCAAGGACTCCGAATAGCAGAAATTCACATAGATCATAATTTGTTAAGGAACTATGAATATAAATTTGAGATTGTGTATTAAAAAACAACTTCTAAGTAAAAAAGACATACGAAATAATACAAATTTGTTGATAACAATTATTATTTTGTTCTTAAATCTTGATCCTAACTACATACCAAAACGAGCAATGACCTTTAATAGAAAATCCTTAAACAATTAAATACCACAGGTTTACTGGCCAGTATTAAATCAACCATTTGTGTTTTCACTTTAAATAAGAGTCAGAGCAAAACGACTTAAAAAACTGTTTTCTTTTTTTTTTGAAAAATAAAAATCAAATAGTAACTTTAAATACAATGAACGCAAACCTATGTTAGACATCAACTCATAGATACACACCGATATATACATACAAATATACTAAAACTAAATTTGGTATGAAAATCACGTACTGGAAAACACCAAAATACAGCAGCAACAACAACAATATTAAGAGCAAAAACTATTATACATAAAAAAAGAGGCCAGGCTACCAAAAGGATACTCATACACATACATTTAAAGGTATGTTTGTATGTAAAACAAATCTACAAAAAAAATTAAATAAAATCGTGGCACATAAAAAAAAAGAGAAACGTATAAAAAAAATCGGAAACTATAGAAAGAATTTTTATAGTTTTTATTGCTTTAACAACAGGGGAGTGCTGCGAGTGACTAAGCCTGTTTTTCCGTAGTTCGAGAAGAAAATTTTGCAAAAAAAGTAGAGTGAAAAAAGTGAAAAACACAAGTAGAGCAACAACGTGACTATATAAACATGGAAAATAACATTCCCTCATTTGCAAAAAAAAAAAAACGAAAAAGAAAACAAAAATGTGGTACAACTAGGAAATGACTGAAAAGTACAATGAAATTTAGTGCAAAAGTTTTAAATTTTTCCAAAACTGGGCAAGAGTTTGATAATAAGCTGACTGGAATTGTAATGTACTTTAGAGGTTGAAAAAAATATAGGCTTAAAGTTTTACAGATTTTTGCCAAAGAAGGTAAATTTGAAGTCTACGTCTTTCTTTATATTAATTTTATGCATTTTGATACTACTGTTGCATGATTGCGTATACTTAATATTGGATATTTGAAAATTAAAATATCACTCATACTCACAATTTACATTAGATTTTTCCCTTTGGCAAAGGGAAATTTGAAGTTTAAGTCTCTCTATTTTTTAATGTTATACATTTTATTACTATAGTTGCATGATTGCGTATACTTAATGTTGGATAATAGAAAATTAAAATGTCACTCATACGCACAATTAACCTTTGCTTTTAAAAATACTTCCTCAATTCTAAACAAGTAAGGGTGTTAACTCTGCTGTGCTGAATCTATTTTCAATATTTTACAATAAAATATTTCGTCAACTTATCGATCTGTAACTCAGTCAGTTTTTCTCCGACTTTAAATATTTTAACGGGTTTGGAAAGAAAACTGATTACGCTTTAAAATATCGTGCATTTTTTGATACATTTGTAAGTAAAAAATATTTTTTTGTTAAGAATATCTAAAAAAAAATTATGAAATTTTTGGATTTTTATTGCTTTTCATTGATTATTTTGTTTCATATCAAATACAAATTTATACCAATATATAATGTATAAACATAATTTAGTTTTTAACAAAACCTCAGCATACGAAAAAAAGAAAGAAAACTATACAAATAAATATTTGTACAATTTTTAATTTACAAGTTAAATTTCTTCAAAATTTTTTGTTCAAAAAAAGTTTAATAACTTTTGCAAATACAAACCGATTTTAACATGTAATGTTTCTTCTTTATCTAAATAAAATGGTCTTTAAAACAGCGTACAAAAAAAATTGGTTTTGATAGAAAAAATTAAAATAACTATTGTTGAATTTGAAAAATTACGAAAAAAAATAGAAAATAACGCGAAACTTTTCATAAAATCTTCAACAATTTCTTGGAATATACACTAGGGTGGCCTTTAATAAACGAAAGATGGATTTTTGCCATTCTCACCCCTAGTTTGTTGACCAGTGGTAAAAAAAAAACCATCGTGAACAAATTTTAGGTAAATCCGTTGAGGTTAAGACGTGCCGCAAGCCCTCTGAAGTTTTGAGATGCATTTACAAGGGGAAAAAATGCAATTTTTTTTTTTTCAGTTTTTGTAAAAATTTTGATATTAAAAAAATAATTTTGCAATTTAGTTTAAAAGAATAGAAATGTGTACGTAATTGTTTTTCTAATGAGACTTAAAAAACAGAAATTGGTCAAAAAATTTTAAAGTTATTAAAAATTCCCCAGGACATTAATGTGTAAATGTAGGAACAAAATTAAAATATTTCAATAAATATTAAAATTAAAACTGATTTTTACTTTAAATATATCCATATTTACTTGTATATTAGTGTTTGTCTTCGTAGGATACCGTTAACCTATTCGCAGGTATGACCAAAAAAAATAAATTTTTTTAACGGCAGTTTCAAAACTCCATTTTCAATTTTTTAAAAATTTTGTTAAACAAATTTCAGAATTTTATGATCATCTCATTGAAACTTATTGAGAATATAATACGGAATAAAAATATAAAAAAATTATGAAAATATCTCTTATAGTTTTTCCGTACTTGCAATTTAAATTTGGAAATTTTCGAGAAAAACAATTATTTGGCCATATTTTGGCGAATGAGCTCACTTTACTTACTTTTATGAATTTTAAGTAAATCCTATCTAGAATATCAAAGTCCAGATCATACTAAACACAGTCTGAAAGTTTTACTAAAATTGGTAAACGCTGAAGCTTAAATATTGAAGGTCAAATGTAAAATTTTTCAATATTTGGAAATGTTATTTATTTTTGTCTTGATTTTGATGAAACTTAAGAAAAATATAAAACGTAGTCTAGGATTTATAATAACAATGAAAATGGAAATTAACCCTTAATGGCACTTGGGGTTAAAATGACCCCAAACTTTAAAAAACATAAAAAACATCAATTTAAATCTTAAAAAGAAAAATCTTGAAAAAAGTACCTTTTGAGAAAAAGAGCCAATTTACCTTTTCCCTCTTAAATACCCGTCAAGTTTAAAATTTCAAAATACATAGTTCTGTGTTTCAGTGCTCAAGAAAAAATTGCTTTAAAAAAAGTACCAAACTGTTCACCTGGATTTGGCCCAATTTATACGTTGTCACTCGATTTCCAAATAACACCCTGTTTGCATTAATCCAGGAACCAACATTTTATCAAAATTGACTTAATAATTTGAATTCCTTTTTGATACTTTTTTGTTTTCATTGTGGTGATAATATTTTATTAAAATACTCATATATCTATGTCAATTTATAGAAAAATGTATTTTATGAAAAAAGTACCAATACTAAACACAATACACAATGTAGAATACTTGACCTGGTAATATAGTAAACGAGGACATTAGCACAAATTGGAATTGTTTGTCAATAAATAGCTCTTCTGCTTTTTTACTAGCCCAGGAGCTCCATATCATGAATGTTCAAAGAGTTAAAATTTCCAAGAAGCACGAAATTCATATTAGGTACTCTTTGATAAGTGTTCATTGGAAAATTTATTTCCATGTTTACTGTTTTAAAGGATACATAGGCTCCGAAAAAGGTACCAAAATAAGGTTTTTACTACATTCTCCACCAAAAGATTTGAATTTCCAAAAAGTACCAAACACCTGTCAGCATCTTTTTAAAGTAATACCATGAATTTTCAAGTTTTTTTCGTATCTGAATTAGTTAAGAAGATACAGGGTTATCGTATTTACCCGTTTATGCCATTTTTTACATTCGAATTTCCAAAAATTTCTCTTCTTAATAGCTCTATTTTTGTGGAGGGGGAATTTACAGTTTAAATTGTATGATTGTTGCTTCAGCCGATTCGGCTGTGTGATGATGAATCTGTCACTCAGTCAGTCGGCATTTATTCAGAGTATTTTAAAACAATTGTTTGACTATTTTAAAGTATAGAAATTATACAACATTTCTTAAAATCCTTCAAGTAATATTTTTTTTACTATTATTTTTGTTTTAATTTCACTAATTTTCAGTCACTTTAATTTATTTATTTCTTCCCCAACTGTTTAACATTTGTATGCTCATTTATGTAATCAAAAATACAAAAAATAACTTTTAGTAATTTTATTGGTCTTGGGGTTAAAAGTTATTTTATTTGTCCGTTTAGCATAAGATACTGCAGTAATTACGTGTTGAGCCTTTTAAAATGTTTGTTTTCATTACGAATTGCAAATGCGAAGAGTAATTTATGAAAAGGCAGCAAAAAACGTTCTTATCAAGTTTGACACAAAAATTGCTAGAAGCAATTTTAAGTAATATTTAAAAATACATGTTTATCACTATGAACTATGGGTAACATGAAACCTATCATGTTAATTATTATAAGCTAAAGGCCAAGTGCCAAAATTATAGAATTTTTATTAAACAAATATTACAAAACTAACTTTATAAACGTTTTGAGATTGAAATATCGTATATGTTTACAAAATTTACTAAAAACTGTTTGTTTGACCGCAATATTTTAAAAATAAAAGAAAGGAACCACAGTATTGTAACTCTCTGCCCACAGAGGGATATTGCTTGAAAAGATACCAGAAATGTGTTTTATTGCCTCTGTTCTTAAACATTTTTCATTTATATGAAATGATCACATCCTTGTGTAACCAAGAAGCGAAGAAAGTGTTTCAGAAAGTTCCCTGTTTAAAAAAATCTACACTTGATAGTTTTTACTAGCTTCGGAAATATTCAATATACAAAGAAAACCTCAAATGACACAAATTCATCTATTAGTGATAATGTGGTACCACTCCCAATAAAATTCTGATTCTCTACCGTGAAGACGACAATCAAAGGTCTTAAGGCTGGAAAATCACCTGATATAGATAAAATTACTACCACGATAATAAGTAATTTGCCCAACTCAGCACTGAGTATTATTTTGTTCATATTTAACTCAATACTACGTATTGGATATTTCCCATCCTCACGGAAAATATCTGAGATAGTTATGATACCAAAACCGAGAAAGATATCACTCAAGTAACATCATACCGTCCCATTAGCCTGTTGTCAATATTCTCAAAACTTTTTGAAAAGTTGTTACTTGATAGCCTTATAGTATACCTTGATAAAAATTGCATTAATCCTGACCGTCAATTTTCAGAAGAAATCAAAGTACAATGGAACAGGTACATGGGATAACTACTATTATTCGAAAAACCTTCGAGAGTAAGCATTATTGCTTTTATCTCAAGCCTTCAATAAAGTCTGGCACAATGGACTAATACACAAAATTATTACATTACTACCTGCGGATGAGCGTGATGAGGAATATCGCGTAAAAGGAGTACCAAAAGTTTTTGGATTCCGTACCCAACACATCCAAGACAGCAGCCGAAGGCACAGAGAAGTCCAAGCTTGGACTTCGCACTGAACAAGGCGATGGCCACACTTGCCTAATTCTCGCCATCACGGAATCTGGTTCAGTCGAGCTTGAGAAGGCGGGTTCTTCGGGGTGATGGACGCTAAGGTTAAAATGTTTCGGCCCGCAGGTACGGGGAGCGGTGAAGCTGATGAAGTTGAAGCGACAAACTCTCTGCCCACACAGATGAAGCTGTCCGAAACCCCCCCCCCAATAATGACAATGGCGCTACAGATAACCTTCGAGTACTCTTAGCCGAAGAGGATCTGGACATTGGCCTGGTGCAAGAACCCTGGGCGTCAGACTCGGATGTGAAGGGGTTTCCGGCCTCAGCATATAACATATGACAGAAGCCTTACGATTGCCTCAAGCTACATGGCACATGAGAAAACAGTTCCTCCAGCCAAAGTTAGTGCTCTACTGTTCTCTGTTGGGGCATCAGACGACTTTATCCTGAAATGTGATGACAATGCCAGGCATTCAATCTGGGGTAGCAGTGAAATCAATGAAAGGGGTGAATCTTTACTTAATTTAAATAATTCCAATAAACTAAATATATGTAATTCTGGTAACAAGCCAACATTCGTTTTTCCAAGTTAGATAGATATTACAAGTTAGATATTACACTAATTAATGATAGGTCTAAGGTATCAGTAGATAGGTGGAGGCTATCCAATAAAAGATCGTTATCTGGCCATAATTGGATTCTCCTCAAAATTAGACTTCAGAACTTAACAAATAAAAAAAATTTTAGGAACCCAAGAATTTAATGGGATCCTTAAACATTAACTTAAGAACATGCCAGAAAATAGAGGAAACCTTTAATAAAACTGCCAAGGCGAATGTATATAAACTGCTTAAAATTTACATACAAGAAAAATCTTTCCAGATCAGATCAAAAGATGTGATCGCTTCACGACGAAAGATATTCGCTAGTGTACCACAGGGAATTATTTTATGGCCATTCCTATATACTTTATATACTGCAGATATGACTACGAGTGCACTGGCTCAGAACAGAGCCATGTGAGATATCTCGGTATCCATCTTTATCGCCGTTTAAAATAGACTCACCACATTGAAGCCAACGTTACACACATAAAATTGAAGTCAGTTCAATGGCACTCGCTAATTGGCCCATGGTCTGCTCTGTGCAGTTATAAAATCTATATGGCTACACAGTTATAAAACCGATATGGCTATACGGCATTCAGCTATGTTCATGTAACGTTGAAAAATTGCAAAGAAAGCAGTCAGCACTCTTAAGGAAAATAACAGGTGCTCCATGGTACATTCGCAAAAGTAATATCCATAGAGATCTCAATGTCCCCATACTACGCGAGGATATCAAACTCTCCAGTTTAATCTACCTATCAAAACTATTGGATCATCCAAATCCCCTTGCCAGGGAGTTGCTGTCATTTGAGGGTCATAGACGACTGAGGCGATTGGAAACACTGGATCTGGCCAGATAATCATTTTAAAGAGCACTCATGTTGGACATTGCAGCGTCAATAATAACTTTAGTTTTAGTTTAGGTTAAGATTTTAATACTAATTTAAATTTCTCAAAAGAAAGATTCTATAAAGAAAAGAGAAAAAAAATGAATAAAATAAAAACAAGTAAGAGTGATATATTTGGCTATGCTGAATCTTATATACCCTTCATCTTTGTTGTGGATGCATTAATTTCCCACTCTCAGCGTACAGCCTCCTAAATATATCAAGAAATGTATTCTTCTGGCTATTGTATAGTGAATAAGTAAATCACCTAATTTTCGATTAGCAATAACGCCAGTGTAAAGATCTCTTCATGAGAGTCTCCATCAAGTTCTTTATTTTTACACTTCCAATGCTACGCGTAGGAATAACAAACATCTGTGTTTAAAATTACACTACCCAACAGCATTTTTGGAACAGAATAGTGACTCCGTAATTCTGAAAGGCCATGTTGAATAGATAATTTTTGTAGAAGCAACTTATAGTCCAGCTGGTATGAGTTGTTTTTACAGTGGTTCAAAGTTTGAAAAAATGGTTCAAAGATGAAAAAATTGTCAGAGTTATATTGTGGAATTTTATGCTCCTAGCTCCTCTCTTTATTGGTCAATTTGATCCTTATTTCGAGAAAAACAAAAAAAGTAGTTTCAACAAATTATAACTCTAACCCAATGTAAAGAAAACTCAGACCAGCTGGACTATAAGTTTATTCTACAAGAATGATTTACTCAACATGCTCTTTCAGAATTATAGGGTTGCTGTTCTGTTCCAATCAAAAAGTGTCAATTGGTTGGTAACTGTTATTATTAAAGTTATAATGGTTATTTATTAAAGTATGTATAAAGATTTTATTTTCAGACCATCGGATCATCGACAAAGGCTAACATAAGGGCCTTCTTAATGTATACTTTTGTGTTATTTGTTTGTTTTAATATAAAGAAGTTATATTTCTGGACAACCAAAATATTTCTCATTTTTTATAATGTCAGCGTGAACTGTGAGCTTTCAGGATCCTGCAAATTTTAAATTATATTTGCTCCAAAACGAATTAATTGTTTGTATTTCAATAAAAAAATAAAGTAAATTTTAAGCAGACTACTACCACTAGTAGTCTGCTTAAAATTTTTATTATATTATTAAAATATTCCTATCCGTTTTCCATTGTTGATCAAAATTGGAAACTAAAGTTTACTAAAGCAACAAGAAGGGATACGTTCTTAACATAAAAATATACTCCGCTAAGCCTTAAGGAAATATTTTTTGAAGTTTGCCTAACTTTTGTGTTTATTTTAATAGCTAAATATGCTTAAAATAACTCAACCCAATGAACTTCATTTTAAGCCACATAAACTATACTTTACGTCCATAAAATCACCTACACTAATGGCTACATTTCTATAATGTCATATAACATTTACATTTCCTTTAAAGTATCATTTCTCAACTTTTTAAATGTAATTTTCTTAAATGTATTTCATTTTATAACCATTCTGTCTGTTTTGTCCAAAATACAACAACTATAGATTCTTGTTATGGCATTTTAATTCATGTTATGGCATACTTTTAGGCTTTTACGTTTATCAGTCTTATGTGACCTGTTTTATTTTCTATGATTATTTCTTTTCTTGGTTACTTGTCCAAAAGACGCCCTCTTCATTCGTTTGTTTTGACGTTTTATGGGTCGTTTTGTTTTCTATTTGGCTTGGAAAAATTTTGTATGCATAACATGTTTTTCAAGTTATTTGGGCCATATCAAAACACCCTGAAAATAGCTTAGACCAAAAATCTTAGTTTTTATATGAGTAGACAAATGAATTGTTGAAATTTGATTCTTTTATTTATATATTTCTTTTTTGTTTTTTGTTAGTAAATGTATTTGAAGGCATTTTTATGGCCAATTTAATAATTTGCTATGCATTTATGGAATATTAATAGATGATGCTAGTTTGAATGGTGGAAATAATAAACCTGTGAAATCATCAGAAAATATGCTTTCATTTTGTGTTAAAGGTATTACAATTAACCGTTTTTACAAGAGCAAATAATTTGTTTAGATTTAAATATTTACAAAAATCTTTATTAAAATATTTTAAGTATATTTGGTCAATTCACAAGGTCTCTTAACAGTCATATTGTCTTAATATATCACGACTCGGCAGCTCGGCTCAACCGAATCTTGGGCATTCGGCGTTGGTCTCTTCTGATTCGTTACGATAACACAATAGACATAGCATAGAAAGTAGTATTATTTTAGGACATTTTTTGCTTGTAAAGCAATAAAAACCATTATGAAATATTAGGACATTATGACAATATGACATGATAAGAGACTTTGTGAATTCACCAAGGTTCATATTATAATCCTTTGCTCTACAAATCCCTGATTATTAATTAAATTAACCTTAAATTGTTTCCAAATCCATATTTCTTAATCAATTTTCTTTTGTTTTCACTTAAATTGAAAAAACTTCTTATCCACTTGAGTTCATTGAAAGTTTTGTGTGTGAACAGCGTGAGGTGAGAATGTGTTGTTGCATTATTATTAAATTTTCAACCATTTATCACATCCACATTTTGGGACTAATTATGTCTAACATAGAAACAGTTTATTACCTAATGACTTAAATAAATACTTGAACACACCTAAAATTATACAATAGTTTTTGTTTTTTAACACGACAGAACACGCACTAACATTAATTTCTTACCCTCGAAATTGCTAAAACACAACAAATACCTAAAATAATAAAAACTAAAGAAACTCAACAAATAGCAACTTAATTGTAGACGACGTTGTTCTCAGTGTTGTATTATTATAGTATTTTTGTGGGTATTTGACACTTTAGCAGGGAAATGAAAGAGAGCAGTAAGAGAAAACACACGGAAAGAGTTTTACAGCAACTATTAGAAACAGAAGAAAAAAAAACACACAAATGGCAAAACTTTTGCCTTTATTTTGGTTTAAAGCTTATAAAAGCAACAAATGATATATTATTGTTGCCAGTGGCAAATTTATACACATATATATATACACATACACGCACTAATACCTATACCCACACATACTTACTTTAACTCTAATATGAGTTAGTCCTGTAAAATGTTATTTGTGTGTGTATAAATATGTATGAAAGTATGTAGTAAGTATTAGCAAGCATTAAGGATATATTACAGCAACAACTTGACAACAGTAAAAAAAAGACACAACATCATGCAAAAAAAAAAACAAAAGAATTGAAAAGTGGTAAGCAACAACAAAAGAAGTACTATATTGTTGTAGCAATTAATTATATTTTTGGCCGTATTTAAGTACTTTTATTTCAAACTGTGTGTGAAGTTGTCCTGGAGGGAGTAAAAGTTTATTCAGTTATTCGTTTTTTTGTGGGTTAGAGATGAATATGAAAAAAGGATAGGTTAGTAATGAATTATTAGCACCCTATTGTGGTAATTTAGTATTAAGTTTGTAACACTTTTGTGACAGTTGCGAATCATATTGTCCAATGTTACAACATAGGTATCAAAAGGTGAATCTAAAGAATCTTAAAGCACACATTATATGGTTTTATTGAATAGTAGTAAATGGTTTATTGCCTCTTTATTATCACAGATCCTTGATTTCAAATATTCACATAAATGTAAATCCAATGGTGTTGCATCACATGATCTCGTCTCTCGCCTCGGTACTCTGATCACCGAGGCGAGAGACTTCACTTCCAGCAATTCTCTCCTGCATTCATTGATTGCATGACATGTGGAAATCACACGTCATTCACACCAAAGTTATACAATTTAGGCAGAAATAACTAATGTCGCGAACATTTTTTTCCCAGGAATGAACTCTTGGAAACAATGGATCAGTTATAACAATAACCAGCCTCAAATTCGTAAAACTATGGTCCAATGATGCCTCATGTCTAAAAAAAAGGACACGTTGCAGTGCATTTGTTTTTCGACAATCACAATATTGGTTTTCTAAACCTAAAACCCCAAAAGCCTCCTAGTTGAAAATGTGATTCATCATTTAGAAATATTTTGTTCCAAACAGTGCACAATGGGCTCAATCCCAAAAGTGATAATAAATGTAAATCGTCTAAACTACTGGCCCGATTTCAAAATGATGTTTGAGCGAATCGTAGAGGAGAACAAATTCTTTAAGAAAATGAACTTTATAACCACCCTGTTGGAACATAAGGTGAGAGGACTGGGTGTCAAACTTAACCACCTCGGCGTAGGAAAACTTTTTACAGATTGTAACTTGTGTAAATATATAGATTTCAATGCATGAGTTTTTTTTTAAAAACAAGTGGAAAGGTATAAAATCTCCAGTTTGTTTAAATAAGTTATATCTTATAGATAAAAGATATTTAAGTTTACATTCTCGTGTTTTACTTCGTCTTTGGTTTTTCATATTTGCATACGTTACAAGCTGTACAAAGTTTTCCTAGTCAGAGTTATTCGACTTCCTGTATCTGACCTTGCATACTAACGGGTTGTTCACAAATTCCATTTTCTTGATGCATATGTCCCCTCTACGAATCGTTCATACATCTATTTTCAATTGGATTCAGTTGCATTACCACTTTTTTTGACACTTACCCCACTGTGCAGCGTTTCAAGCTAGCCAAATAAAACATTTTTGTTAATTTTTTGTATGGATTCTTCCTGATAATTAAACCAATATTACCTTGCTGACCCTTAATACAATAAGTGCTATACAGGGCCATAGAGGACGATCAAAATATAAAACTAAAAGACAAAGACTTCAATGAGTCAGCATGGAGTCGAATCAGTGAGGTACTATTCCATATCTTCTACCAGATTTGGGGTATTTATCGTCTGAAGTAAAGCAAATATATCAGAAGTGGAGCTCATGATTTAATTATATAAAAACCGACAGCAACTTCCAGTACAATTGCTGCTGAACAACAAATACCATAATCTTGCCAATATTCTTTATCTTATCTTTATCAGGATAACCTTGTTTTAACCATTATAGGGCAAGGGGGGCGATGCTATTTGATATCTTCAAATCGTAGTTCATCTTATTAAAGCGGAATGTAGATATTGAGCCTCTTGTAAAATAAGTGAAGAAAATTAATTGAAAATTGTTCCCAAGCTAAACGTCTATATCAGGAGTATAGCTCATGGTTGAATTATGTCAACAAAAATCACAAATAATACTGTAATTACTGACGTAGCACACCTGCTAAATATGTTAAAACAAATGTGCTACTTGAAAAAATATTCACAAGACATGTTTGTTAGGGCAAATTTGTTGAGACAGCACTTCACTCCTTAGTGAGATATTTTGAGAAATCCCTTGAATTTGGTAATTTCTCATTAGTGGCCTTTCTGGATATAGAAGGAGCCTTCAATAATGTAGAATTTGCAACTATAGTTTCAGCTCTACAATACCTTAGTCTGGACCAATCAACTGTATGGTTCATAATGAACCTTCAACAATATAGGATCATCCGCTCTGAAAATGGAACGGCGGTGATCACTAGAATGGCCACTAAGGGTACACCTCAAGGAGGCGTCTTGTCACCACTTCTGTGGAACCTGGCCATAAATTGTCTGCTCGGAAAATTGGATCTCATGGGTTATAAAACTGTCGCCTACGCGGATGAAGTCGCAGTCTCTGGGATCAATTTGGGCACGATATCACAACGTCTGAAATATACACTAAGTGTACTAAGTCGGCGGAGTATAGACAGTGGATTAAGTGTTATCCAAAGCAAAACCGAACTTGTACTATTCACAAGAAAATACAATACCAGTTCGTTAACTGGATATGTGATACGGTCATTAAGCCGACATTATTCTATGGAGTTTCTGTCTGGTGGAAGGCATTGGACAAGGGCTCAATTTACATGCTGTTCGAGAGGGTTATGAGAAGAATGGTAATCATGATAACAGGAGCTCTAAGAACGACCGCAACAGAGTCGTTTTTTACTATATTGAGCTGGATCCCCGTGGATCTAATGGCAAGAAAAATGGAATTTACCTTTGTGTTTAGGCTAAACGCGATTGGGGCGTGGAAACATGCTCCATACGATCACGCCAGCATAACAGGTAGCATCCAGACTCTTCCGGATAATATCGATTATTGCATTTTTGGGCCCTTCTTGGCGAGATACTTCGGTTTCTCAATTCCGTATAATACGGTAGCAATGGACGGACCTTTACTTGAAGCAACGGGCATCTCAGTCTATACAGACGGTTCTATTAAAGGCGATCGAGTTGGCACAGGTGTCTACATTCATGAATTCGGCATTAGGCTATCTTTTAGACTTCCAAATGAATGTAGCATAATTCAGGCTGAAATATCAGCCATCAAAAGGGCGGCTAACTGGCTCAGTTATAACAAGATATCAGGCAGGGATATTCGTATATGTACTGACAGTCAGGCCGCAATAAAATCTCTAACAGGTGTATACACAACATCTAATTTGGTCCAGGAATGCCGGGCATCCTTAAACAGGATGGCGAGACATTCAACAGTCATACTGGAGGGGGTACGGGGACACGGAGATATTACAGGCAACTACGTTGCTGATGATTTGGCAAAAAAAGGCACCATGTTACCTGACGGAAACATAGACTTCCTTTGTGGAATTCCGCTATCCAAGCTACAAATTAGTAATTTCTGCTATGAGCTCGCTCAGACAAGATGTGGTTGTGAACCCTCATGCGCAATTGTGAGCTTGTCACGCTCACAATTGCGCGAGAAGACTTGGCTTGCCCTACAACGACTTCTGTAGAAGTTGTCAAAACGGAGGAGGAGGAGGATGAAACCATTTTTCATCTTCTTTGTCACTGTCCGGCATTAGGTGATCTACGCTTACGGTGATGCATAATAAATGCATCAGAATTATCTCCCTAATGATGAATATTTAGGCTCATTTAATGCATTTTCCATCGTTCTACTTTTTCTACTCTTCTGTCGGATATGGCAGTGTCAGTGGCTCATTGACTACGGTATCGCTCTCCAGTTATAGTAACTGTTTTATCTAAAGCATGCTGGAAAATGTAAGCAAAATGATGAGCAAGTACATAAGCAGAAATCCAGATGAAAGTGGGCCTTATCGATCATAATAAAATTAGGTTTTTTGCAGAGTATCTCTATTTGTTTCACAATACCAAAACTATCTCCAATATTATGAATATTGGCTATAATACACGGCAATACATTCTCATGAAATAGGTTTTTGAAAACAGACTTAGGTTTTTGGCTATCAATTACCTATCTAGCTAGGTCTTACAATAAGTCATTAAGTCTTATAACTAAACAATTATTAATGATGGAATCTGGTGTGTATCTTCATAATATATCTTTGCGAGACTGTAGATTGGAATAATAACTGGCAGTTAGTGGAATATTAACAGGGGTATTAGTGCAAATGGTAGAATTGTCCCTGGTTATGTTAGTTGACTATTTGAAAGCCAACATTTTTTACTTGATGACATGATCTGAGTAGTGTTAATCGCTTGCTTCTCAAGAAGGTCTGTATTCAGGTTTGAGCTTGTTTCTGATTGGTTGTTGATACGAATATATGCCGAAACATGGTTGTTAAAAGGAGTCGTATAAATGCAAGGAGATCTTCAAAGTGTAAATGTCGACTAACTTAATCCTTGGAAACTGTCTATGAATTTTCACTCCTGGTTTTAAATCAAAGAGCACAGTTGGTGTAGGTATTATTATACAGAATTTCAGAATAATTGTTTCTATTAAACTCTAAGGTAAAAACCAAACAAATTTACTAACGAAAGTGTTAGATATGGTACACGAATGTAGAAATGATCGTTACTTTTCTATAGTGAAGGCTTTACAGAATGACCATGAGAAGAGTCTACAGTTTTGTATGTTTATACCTGCGACGATGTACATTGAATCGATATTTTTCAATGACCAGACAAAATTTGTTAATTTGTTAAACATATTGGTTTACAAGGAACACATTTTTTGACTGAAAAATTAATCCTTTGTAACCTATGTCATAGGATTGAACTATAGACGAAACTGAGAGTAAAATACATTACAAATATTTATTCTCTTGCAAATTTTATGGCTAACACAACAACAAAATATATTGATTTACATATATTTTGTTGTTGCTAGACTTAGGTTTTGACAGCAGACTTAGGTTGTTTTCTCAGTAACGCTTCAATGTATATTTTGTTCTATGATCTATGCTATCTATATTTCTTTACTGTGAAATTTCGATTTTCAATTGAGCACAATCCATTTTTCTGACTGCAACAACAAGTCTATTAACAAATTTAGAATACTTTAGTTTAACAAAATACAACTTTGTGGTAAAACGTTAAGGAAGTTTATAATTTATTTTCCTAATACCTTCTTATTCTTTTCTTTGTTTTAAAGACGCTATTTTGGTTGCTTCTTTTGATTATGATGATGACTAAAAGTTAAAGTGTTCGCGTGTTTCTAGCAAATAAATTAGAAAATATTTAGTTAAACTTAAATTGCTACCTACATAAGAAAATAAAAATAAACTAACTTAACAGTCTCTAGGCTTTAACCCTTATGTACAGGGTTAACAATTGATTACTTTAAAAGTGTTTAGGTTAATACAAGTATATTTATGGAAACTGATAAAGCTGATGATGGTTCACAAAATAAATGGGCGAGAAGTATGAAATTTAATCGATTATCAAGTAGTGACAGGTCAGAAAAATGATTGAGTAAGTAAGTAGAAACTAAATTGAATTATACAAAAGTAAAGCAAAATTTCCTAGGTATTGATAGCAACATATAGTTTCTTTGGTTTCTTTTCAACATTTTGCAAAATATCTGTTTCTTGGAAGGTATGGAATTTTTAGTAAAATTAGTAAGGAATTAAAAAGGTTTCACTATAACTTGTTGAATTTGTAGAAGTTTCTTCTCAATATTCCATTAACCCAGTTTACTTTGCACACTCCCAGTGAAACATTTCAGCATAATCCTATGCTTTTCAGGAAGTGATTTAAGGCTACAAATGTTGACCATTTTATAAACTTCAAAATAAACTCAACTCATTCACCTTGTCTACGCACATTAACAATAAAATATGGGAGGAAAAGGACAATCTTTTTTGTTTAACAAATCCTTCGACTATAGAAAACATGTTTCTCTAGAAACCAAACACAGCAACATTAAATGAGACCTTCTTAAGCCTTCAGTTACTGAGTGTATTTATTAGGGTGGTTGTAATTTATATGGCGGTAAAACAGGAGTTTATAAAAGGAGTTGTGAAAGATTTATTTTCGAAAGTAATCGGCAAGGTAAATGGTCAAATTACAAAAAGATAATTTTTCCAGCTTTTTGAGTTTTTTTTTTATGTTGTTTCCAAAGGAATAATGTTAAATTTTGGTATTGAATGAAAGATTTTGGAAACGCACATTGCATGGCTTAAATGTCTGCCCAAGACGTTCAACCATACCTGAATTTTTCTTATTCCTTGTCGAAAATTTTAGTTTTCTCTATTATATTAATTAATTTTTTGTTTTTAGCTAAACACAACAAAGTTCAGAAAAGTTATTTTATTAGGAGAAATAAGACAATTGGATATATCCTTCTTTAACCTTTGAAATGATTCCCAAAACTGCTTAATGATCCCTTAGCATAACTATGACATAAAAACCTGGCACCACCCTAATAATCCTAGTTTCCTTAGAGATACAGCAAATTATGTGAAAGTGTAGTTTAGGATTTCTGGGAATAGTACGTTAAATATGAAATGTTTGAAATATTCAACAAGTTTTTTTGTTGTTTTAGTTTTTCTTATACTGTAACCTTAATCTCATTTCAACATTAAGTAACTACTTGCTTGTAACAAAAAGTAACCTTTCCTTTTGCATACTTGCTTTAACTGACTGCCTAGCTGTCTCCTTAGTATTTAGACCTGCCTATTATTTTTTGATAATTCAATTAAGATTATTTCGTTTTATTTTATTTAATGTGTATACAACTAAACTAAACAAGGTTGACTGTCCTTTTTGTGGTTATTTAGTTGTTTTTGTTTTCACCCTATTTTAACTGTAGCTTTAGTTTGTTTGTAGCTCTCCTGCTATATTCAAATTATTATTATTGTTATTATTTTTATTATATGTTGAGCGAGGAGAAGAGGTTTTCAATTAAGTTTTATAAACTGTTGTTAGGCTGGCTGTCTGTCACTATGGTTTTTTTGTAAACTTTTGTAGGCAGGATGCTGCTGTGTTATCTTTATTATTTTGTAGATAACAGCATTTTTGCTCTCACTTGCAAATTCCCCTTTCATCGGCCTAAAAGTAGGCAATGTTTTACACTCTATTTCAAATCATTATCATAATGTTGTCGTTACGTGTTTTAGTTGTTTTTGTTGTTATTTTTCTTTACCAGAGGGTTATTTGTATTTGTATTTATATGAATTTCTTTTCTGGTCCTCTTCCTCTTCCACGTCCTTTGCATTTCTTTTTTGCTTTTTCTCTGCTTATTTTGTCTAGTTTATTTTGTAGTTGAAAAAAAAAGTTTTTCAATAAACTGGTATGTGGTGGCTTGAAAATAAAAACATTGTTTAAAAAAACTCATGATAAAAATCTAAAATTTTCTAGCAAAAGAACAGCAGGACAAAAATAGGCAATAGAAAAGGTCCTTCTTGGCTCTCGTTGTATTTGTTAATCATGAATATTAATGTTGTGCAAATACACATAGAAAAACTGTAAATGCCCCCCGGGAGAGAAACAATTAAAAATAATAAAAATTCATTTACAAAAACTTATTGACTACGAAAATCTTAAATTAAAATACTTCAAGTGTGTACTCAACACCTGGTTGCCCAACAGGAAGAGATACAAATGTATTTTTGTAAACAGTTAGAGGACACTTAAGATAAATCAATTGATTGAATTATTTGCATAGATAGAAGAGATATGGAAATAAATTTTGAATAGAATAAATACAAATAAAGTAACAATGATTACAGTGATTTCTGTGGAAGTTTTAGATTATATGTACAAAAATCATTATTAAGTATTTAGTACAAACATTGTTAGGATCTCATTTTGTGGAACGAAAGTCGATTTAATTCAACTGTTTGTACAAGCCTGCCTTTAGAAGCTCCCATATATCTTAGGATTATGTATAATACATTGAAATTTGATTTTTTTATATGATAAAAATCAGAAATCATAATGACGCAAAGCGAAACGATGCAAATCAAAATGACACAAATCGAGTTCTTAGTGTATTTTTCATTGGATAAAATTGAAGAGCTCCAAACCCCTATGAACCAAAGGATCTTAATTGCAGCCCTACGCTGTGGCCGGCCAGACGGTAGATAGCTTCCCACGGTCCCCCAAAGTACGCTAAGGACATAAATTCAGTTCGTTTGATACCAGAGTAGGACTACTTGTGTTATTATTTTGTGACAACCTATTTCGTTGAGGAATGAAATACAATCCATGACATTTCTCGACCTTACCTAGAAGGACATGAGCACACCTTGGCTGTTAAACATATCAACAGTAATTGTCCATTAATTCCAATAATTTAAGTATATGTAATTCTGGTAACACGCCAACATTTAATTTTTTCAAATTTAATGAGATCCTAAGACATAAACTTAAGAATTTGCCAGTTGTTGAAGACTCGATCACTGGTCTTGAAAAAATAGAGGAAAACTTAAGTAAAACTGTTGTTAAAGCTTTCGAAGTTTGCTGTCCAGTCACTAAGGCTAAGAAAAGCTTCCCTATCTATGAACAAAAAAACTCGTAGGACCTTCACCATTAGCTATAATTGTAAATCATGGCAACCATATCGTAATCAATTAAAAGCCTATAAGAAAGCTATAGTAGTCGCAAAAAGAAACTCATGGAGAGGCTTCTCTGAATCTATAGATAAAACAAAGGACTCTGCAAGACTCAGCAGAATTCTAGCCAACGGGCAATCCAATCCTACTTATATCAAAAGGAAGGATGACTCCTAGTCCGAATCCTTAGCAGAATCACTTGACATCCTACTAGATACCCACTTCTCAGGCTGCAAGGATGTTGCTGCGGATACTGAGATTGAATGTAGGACTCTCATGGGCGATTAACAGCTTCTCACATACAAGTCACCTGGGCCGGATGTTATATTGCCAAAGATGCTGCAAAGTGCAAAAAAGCATATCATCCCCTGGCTTCATAGAATATTTACGCTCTGCCTGTCTCTTAACCATGTCCCGGTTAACTCGAGGAAGGTCAAGGTCGTTTTTATTCCCAAAATTGGCAAAAGAAGTCATGAGAAGGTGAGGGAATTTCGTCCGATTAGTCTTTCATCTTTCCAGCTTAAAACGTTTTAAAGACTCATTGACTTGAGGGCTTATATTCCCAAAATTGGCAAAAAAAGTCATGAGAAGGTGAAGGACTTTCGTCCGATTAGTCTCTCATCTTTCCAGCTTAAAAATTTGGAAAGGCTCATTGACGCTCATTTAAGGCATCGACTTGAGGGTACAACGCGGCTGTCTAATTGTCAGCACGCCTACCTTAAGGGTCGCTCTACAGAGACAGCTCTGCATGAGGTTGTAAGAGTTATAGAGTGATCTCTCGAATTTAAACCATACACAATCGCAGTCTACCCAGATATAAAGGGTGCTTTCAATAATGTAACTACTCTTGCAATTCTGCAGGCTCTTACTGACCTAGACATTGAAGAATATATCAATGACTGGTTAGTAACAATGCTGAAATCAAGAATATGTAGTTACAGCTAATCTTGGTAATAGCGTTAAGTCCAAGCAAGTTGAAAGAGGCACTCCTTAGGGCGGGGTAATATCTCCACTACTATGGCTTATCGTTATTAACTCGATTCTCATTGATCTAGACAGAAAAGGGATAAAAGTTGTCGCTTATGCGGACGATGTGGTGATACTCGTATTAGGACTGTTACCGGACGTGATCAGTGATATTATGTCCATTGCTTTATGGTTGCTCGACAACTGGGCCACGACAAGTGGTCTTGGGGTGAATCCAAGCAAAACGGAACTTGTATTTTTCACCACAAATACCAAGATTCCAAGCTTCAAACTTACACGGTTAAAAAACTGTGAAATCCTCCTTTCAAATAATGCAAACTATCTAGGTATTATACTGGATCCTAAATTGTCATAGAAACTAAATACTCAATACAGAGTGAAGCAGGCAATGGTGGTCTACTATACCTGATGGAAGATGTTTGGTAAAAAATGGGGACTTAGTCCCAGCATAGTTAAATTGATGTATACGGCTATAGTACGTCCAATTCTTACTTATGGTTCTCTTGTATGGTGGACTGCAACTAGAAGAATGTATGTCGTAGACCAACTATACAAAGTCCAGAGATCACCCTGCATTAGTATAACCGATGCACTAAGAACTAATCCTTCAGAGGCACTGAACACTATGCTACACCTTGTGCCAATAGATCTTCACATAATGGCTCCCTCTGCAGCGCAGCTAGACTTCATGCATCTGGTTGTTGGAGATCGAGAACATATGGCCATGTGGGGATTCTGAGCCTATTGCCTTCGATCGTTCTCCAGCCTTCTGACTAAATTACTCCATACACAGATTTTGATAGGGTGTAGTGGTAATCTCGCGTACGAATATGACACTAGGATATATACATGAGCTGTGGTGTTGTTTCTGGCGAATAGATGGCGTAATCTGGACACATCTAGACAACCAACTTGTACCCCTTAACTCAGCACTCATATATTCTCTACCTCAAATAAAGTTTTAATTGGCCATTCAGCTAAATAGTTAGCTACCAATTGATAAGGATATAAGAGAAGCCTGGCTATCTAACATCAAATGTATACTTGTACCCCTTAATCCTGTACTCAAAAAACTATCAAGTATAAATGAAGATTGCGTAAACTTTCACCTGAAATATTAAAGGATATTTTTCAATGGGTCCTTAGAAAACTTGCTTTACAAATACTCGCTCGGGTTTGACCATTCGTTCGTTTGGATTCGTCCGTGAACCAAACTTGATCATCAACAAAGTTTGCTTGGACAAAAGTACTTTGCAATACATATTCAAACTCGTAGCTGTCAGCTATTCTGATAAAACGATCATTCTTAAATAAATAAGAGACATATTATGTCCCACCAGGTCACTGGATTTTATGCATAAATATACAAATCTCATTATTCATCAATATATACAAAGCTCGAAAGTGCAAAATAGCACCCTTTCAGAACAGTTTCTCATAGCCCCAGCATAGATATTCAAATGCGTCTATACACCTAACCCAATGAAGTCCTAGAGGTGGCATGTTCCATGCATCAAGCCGTATGACAGCATGGGTTTATAGAGACCTTAAATGACAAGTATCTAGCTTTAAGACTTCAAGTTCTAACAAAGGGCCATTGGCAAGCACAAAGTGTCATTATGGTTTTCCTGATAGTGCATAGGACTATTCGAGCTTAATGTTTTGTCAAGAATAACCAAATGTGCGAAACATCAGAGAACTCGATAGTTGAGTAGTCTGAAACTTTCATGTCAGCTCTCTTTCATCGTATAATATTAAGGTTAGATTTTGAGCCTCCTGTATCCTTTCCTATATCGTTATATCGTCAAACATTGTCACAGATATTACCAGATCGTTTTCGTAACCACATGTACAAAAAGTAGTTCAATTCCTATTTATGCAAAAATCAACTTTTCGAAGATCAAATGTAAATGACAGACATATGTAATACATTAATATACCGGGTAACCTTTCAAAAAATATTGTTATTAAAGTAAGCTAAATCGGCTTATAAATAACAGAGTTATAAGATAATGATGTTGATGCTATTTTATTGAAAAACTAACTACGAAACTCGTTATATTTATAAAAGCCCTGGCAGCATCGTATCCCAACAGTTAACAAAGTACTCGATGTATCCGTTATAGACAGTCACTAATGTCTGCTCACTTCGCTGACTCCAATTATAATATTTTAGGTCATTTGACGCTTTGTAGTGCAGAAAGAAGTAAATTGGTTACTATACATTGGATGTACAACTTAAAAATGCGGGATTTCTTTTTATTTTAAAACATTTGTACAATGTACACTTTTCTAAAGTACCTATTGACCATTGTTAGCTATGATATTTTATATCTTTCTGGAAACATATTCCGCGCCAAAAGAACTGCTCATATTTTAAGACCAAAAACGAATCAAGCCAATTTCGAATACTCTGTTCTGAATGAAACGTATCCCAGAGAGTGTTATGCATCGATCGGAACAAAAGACGGGGCAAAGTCCGGACTATAAAGCGGTTGAGACATTTCTTTCTAAGTAGTTTTTAACAGGTATTGCAACATGTAGAAGAACGTTTTCATGATATCGGTTGTGGCACGTGCAGTGTGTGCCGTTGCACCGTTGCACCGTCCTGTTGGAACCAAATGTTTTCCAATCCCAATTCATCAAGTTGCGGCAAAAAGAACTCGTTGATCATTGCTCTGTAGCGCTCACCATTCACAGTAACCGTTTGATCTGCGACGTCTTCGAAGAAAAAAGGTCCGATGACTCCTCCAGCGAAAACAGCACACCATACAGTGACTTTGAGCGGGTGTAATGGCTCTTCGTGTGTTACATGCGGATTTTCAGTGCCCCAGAAGCGTAAATTTTGCTTATTTACGTACCCGCTAAGATGGAAATGGGCCTCATCACTCATGATTATTTTTGATGAAAAATCATCTTCCTCTTGGTGGTGATTAAGGATGGCTTGAGCGTATGTTAGACGCGATTGGCGGTCAGCAGCTAACAGCTGATGCACCGTCTGGACTTTGTACGGAAACATCTTCAAATCTTGTACCAAAATTCGCAGTAAAGACCGTCGACTGATACCCATTTGCGTGGCACGTCGTCTGGTCGATGTCGACGGCGCTTCCATGACATCCTCGGCTACAGCAGCAATATTCTCTGCAGAACGGCTACTCCGGGGTCTGCCACGCCTGGCAGCATCTCGTGTTGTGCCAGTCTCTTCGAGGCGAGCGTCTAAATGTCGCAGTGTTTCACCAGTAGGCGTTGGACGTCCAGGAAATTTGCGACGAAATTCACGTTGTGTTAAAGTCACCGACCGATTATTGGTCAAATAAAACGTCAGCAATATTCCGCGTTCTGGAGCATGTGTTTGCTACACAAATGTCAAAACAGAACTGACATTAAGGGCCAATCGCAAAATTTATAGCATTTTCTGATAGGAGGATTACTTTTGCGCCACCTTGTAGATAGGACCCTTTTGCTTCCACCAAATAAAGAGCATTACCTTAGCGCCATAGATATTTGGCTTTGGTGTCGATTCGGTTGGCTGGAAGAGCTTCACATACGATCTCGTATGCTTTGAATTATCTTAATGGATCCATTTTTCATCGTAAAGATTATCAAGATGATTTTCTTTTATAGCATTCAAGCAGCATTGCCGCATATGGCGCATTTTTGGCTCAAAATTCGACATTTTCGAAGCAAAAAAAAAACTTGTTCAAACACTATAACAAAAAATAAAAGCCGCGTTCAAAATATATACCGTATATTTTAGTTATAACCCAATACATCCCATGTTATCTAGCGTGATGACAATTGTCACTTAAGTGTCTATAAGTAATCTAGAGTGTAGTCATTTTAATCGTTAATTTTGTACTGCATTTTATTGAGTACCAACTTAACTTAATTGTCTCTAAGTAACCTGGAGTATAGTCACTTTAAGGGCTTATTTTGTTCTGCACTTTATATTATGTCCTGTGGTTCCTATTAGGAACAAAGAGCCATAACGAATCTATTCTATTCGATTCGGTTTTATGATATTTGTTTTACTTTTCTCCAGCTTAGATCACTACGGCTGACTTCGATGTTCAGTTGCCGACGCCATGTGTGTAACGGTCTACCTAATCTTCGTGACCTAACCTGTGGGTTCCAGTCAATGCCCATTTTAGCTGTGTCATCTGAAGGCCTGTGCAGCGTGTGACCAATCCAGCGCCAGTTGCGGTTCAATATATCAATATGGACTGGCCGTGGATTTGTTTGTCTCCAGAGTTTCGTATTACATATAGTGTTTGGGCAGAAAACGTTTAATATTCTTCGGATACATCGATTAACAAACACTTGTAGGGAGTTTAAGTCTTGCACTTTATAAAGTAGTTATTGTACCCACAAGAAGTTAGCAATTATAGAGTTGTCGGATGGTTTGTTTACAAACAATCGATTATTGAACTATCTACGAGATTTCTTTTTATCTGGCTCTTTGATGTTACTTAGCAACCATACTGTAACCAGTATGTGAACCCAATGCTTTGACTACTTTGGAGCAGCTATATCATGAGGACATGTACGTGTTAAAATATCTAATCACGTAACTATTTCTCACCCTAACTGATAGGTAAAATCAGCAGTTCAGGAACCAGGAACTCTTACCATGTTCAGAATTTTATTTATTCACATGGTGAAGCTTGTTTTAAGATTCGTAACGAAATTGAATATTTTTTGTAAATAACTTTCAGGATCTTTGGTGAAGGTTATATTAGACTTATAACACTTTTACTATTTATTTATAACATAAATTACTTTCCTTCAAAAATTAACTGAAACACTTGTCATTGCATTTTCGCCTTCATTCCAAAACACAAAAACTTCTCCTAAAATCTAGTCCACCAACATAATTTATTAACAAAAAATTACTATTTACATTACAACCATTGTTCAAGTATTTATAATCACAATAATCAACTGGGACAGCAACTAAAAAATACTTTTAATTTAATTTAAACTAAAACGAAAACGAGAAACAAATTCAATTTATGTGTTTTACCATAACATCCATTTTTTTTGTACAACATCTAACAAACATTTTTGTAATTGTAAACCAAAACAAAAGTAACCCATGTAACCCGCCTTTATTTTCACTAACATCTATTTAAATATTTGTTTTTTCTATTTCGGATTTTAGTCTAAGCGTTCGTTATAACACAGAACATGACATGTGTATGTATGTATGTTGGTTGCCAGCATATAGCCCTGGAAAAAAAGAACACTATTTTAAATGGAATATTAATGTTGCAAAATGTTGTAATGAATGAATAAATATCATTACAAAAAAACATATAAGAAAAAAGCAAAAAAAAAAAAAAAACATAAAATATAAAAAGGGGCTACAACTACAAATCTACAAACATACATTCATACTCAGACTTAGCCTAACATGTATTGGGAACCTACCAAAACAAGCACTTTGCAGTTGCTTGTAAAGTGGAAGAAGGCTGGAGAATGGACATAGATGGTGATGTTTAAGTTTATATAAAATATCAACACCAATGCTGTTTTACAGCTCTGATTGGATAATAAAATAGGTATATAGTTGTGAATTTTTTGTCTCGATATTTGTTTTTAAACATCCCACTTTAATTACAATTACAATTAATTTAAATCTTATTTTCTTATTTTAACTACTCACGTACAATAATTCCAATTCACATTTATCGTATTGTCCACGTACCTGAAATAAGCAAAAGAAAAAATCTATTAAAACTTTAAAACTATTAAGAAAATCCGTAAAAAAAGAACTGAAAAGATTTTCTAGTTCATTTTATTCAAATAATATTGCGAATTTAAATCAAAATGGTTTTACAAACTTACACATGAGTTGTTTTTGCTCACGATCGAATCATATACAGTGAAATAGTTAAAAATCTGATCATAATTTCATCTAGTTTAAGACCAGATGCTTAATCCTTACATTCTTAAAAACATATTTCGATAACATAATACCGCACAACAGAAATCGTACATCCTTTAATATTATTGCAAGTTTCCATTTAATTTGTTTAAAAAAGACAGATATTAGTAAAACCCATGAGAGGTTACACATTACAAAATTTCATATTTTTAGCACTATGTTCCGTTCGAGCAACGTTTTACACTATAAGCCCCATTTCTGGATGAATTGTTACTTAATACACAATTGTAGAATTTGGGACAATACCAATCCACACGAGATCCAAGAGCGTTCAATGCATCCATAAAAAGCCACTGTTTGGTGTGGATTTTGGGCTGACGATATCGTCGGTCAATATTTCATTGAGATCGATGATTACCAACTTCTTATTACCAGAATTGGATGATAAGAACAACAGGACGGCGCTACGTGCCACACAGCTAAAGTTCCCTGGAGACGATCAAATAAACCCGTCAATCAGTGCATATGTGTGAGTGTCGTATGTTTGAAGCTTTAAAGGCCACGTCAATCACCATTGTATTTGGACGCATTTTTCCATTATTACCGATAATCTTGAAGAAACTAAAGTTTTTTTTTGTTAATCAGAAACGTAAAGGGGCCCATAGACACATACTGCCCATGAACCCTTCGTATACTTGTGTGATTGATATTTTACTACACACCTATCAATCATCATTTAAAAAAATGCGTTTGAGAACAAAAAAAATTATTATTTTCTATTTTTCAGTAACTAAAACGTCAAATTTTAAAATTATATTTCATAAAAATGAAAAAAATGGATACTATTGTTCAACTATCAACAGTACGAGTTCATTTCAAAATCAAAACTATTTTGATTTATCATACTGCGTTGTCTGTGTGTCGCAAAATTTACCAACACATGCTTATTGCATGAGCATGAGCAGTATGTGTCTATGGGCCCCTTTAAAACACATAATATAAATTATTTTTTTCATTCGCGCACTTCACGTGACGGTAAACACAAAGCAAATGAAATTTGATTGTCAATCACAACAGGAGACGATCAAATAATCAGTCGTCAAAGAAAAATTGCCGACAACACAACTATGTAATTGATGTGTTTATTTGATCGTCTCCAGGGCACTTATTTGACATTCTGCACGAGCAATTTTGTTTGCATTGTCATCTCACGTGTAGGTGATATGAACTGGCCACCGAAGTCGTGTAACAGACCCCGTTAGGTTTTTCTTGTTCGGTTTTCCTAAGTCGTAAGTCAATGCGTATAAGCTACAAACCACAGCGGCCCTCAAAGCCAACATAACTCATGTCATCGGCCAAATTCAGCCCGATGTTATACTTCATGCATAATTGCATCAATAAATATTTCAAATGTGTTAGATTATATCTCACACACACTTTGTTTTATTAAAGTTTAAAGATAGGAAGCTCTTAATAAATATTCCGTTTGTGATTTCCAAATTTTTTCATTTGCGGTCCCATAAAGTATATATATTCTGGGTCGTTATAGATAGCGGAGATGATATAGCAATGTCCGTATGTCTGTTGAAATCAATATTCCGAAGCCTCCAAATATATTACAGATATGATTGATTCATCAATATATCCGTTATAGTCCAACTTAGGTTGCTATTTAAAATCGAGAAACTCGGCCCACAAATGGCTGAGTTATAAGAAAAAACCACGAATACCTTGAAGTTACATGCCGGTTTAAGATCTGTGAGACTCGAGTGTTTATGTTGGTAGCTAGAGAAGAGCAACTCTGTAATCTATTCAGATTCTTGAATGTATGCAAATTATTACTTTACCCTTTATCCAATGATTAAAATCGTTGAATCGATTAACTCGACTATCGATCCCCATGATTTTTTAAACTTCCACATGAATATCCCGTCATATACGTAAAAAGCTGTCGAGTAGTTGAGACTCAATGTTTTTTGGGGAGCACAATAAAAAGACCTATAAAAAGCGAACGAGTGCCATTAGGTATACTACGTACTCCAGCAATAGTTCATTAAGTTACTCAACCACTTCCTCCTCTTGATCTCAATGCAATGAAAAGGATACAAATTTCGTATAAAAAACTGCTTTATAAATCGGATTTTTTAAAAATCTTTTCCTAGAGGTCATTGCATAATCCGGTATTTTAAGAACGACTTACAAAAACTCTTGTGCAAGCTCTTAATGAAAATATTCCATCTCCTAATAAAACAAGCAAGAAAGTATGGTCGGTCAAGCCCGACCATATAATACCCTACACTAAGTAAATGAGCAAAAACATTTTTCTTTCAAAATTTCAATAATTTATATTCGTGAACGATTTTCGGAAGTGGGCCTTATATGGGAGCTATGACCAATTATGGACCGATCACCATGAAATTAAGTGGTGTGATTAATATCTGTATGAAAGTTATTTATGTTGCATTTTATGTGTATACCAACATTTTAAAGAGATTTATGCTCGTTAAAGTGATTATCGGAAGCAGGCCTTATATGGTAGCTATGACTAATTATGGACCCATCATAATAAAATTTGGTGACATGAATTCCGAATATATAAAACTTATTTGGAGAAAAACTTGTATCGATACCTCTATATATTAAACATTTATGACCGATAAAGTCCAACTTCGGGAGGACATTTGTATGGGGGCTAGGTGAAATAATGAACCGATTTCGGCCAGTTTCAATAAGCTTGGTCCTTGGGCAGAAACAATGATATGTACTAAATTTTATCGAAATATCTTCAAAATTGCGACCAGCCAGACGGACGGACGGACGGACATCGTTTAATCGACTCAGAAAGTGATTCTGAGTCGATCGGTATACTTTAAGGTGGGTGTTAGACTAACATTTTTGGGCTTTACAAACATCTGCACAAATCCATTATACCCTCCCCACTATAGTGGTGTAGGGTATAAATATCATTAATGAACCAAATGATTCAGATTTGAGAGCACATAACCAAATGATTTAAGTCCTAATATAAGTACAATAAAGAAAATAAGCTATTACTTATAAATATGTTTCTGGAAAGAAAATGATTTAAATCAGCATAAAACAGAAATATTCCAATTTATGTTAAATGAAAGCATAGATGATATGCTAATTACAGAGACCCTTCTCACCATTATGGACAACTTTTATATTTTACACAAAGAATATACAATTTATATATTTAAAAATTTATGGTGATAATGAAAATTGCTTTGATTGCATCTCTCCTAGACATCAAACTTAATTGCCAATTAAACCATATTTGGAAATATTATGATTCATCTTCTGACCACTCTCCTGTAATAATTACTTGTTGCAGGAGAACAAACATACCTTTATACTTTTAGACAATTTGGCAAACATATAAAAAATGCGCATATCAGCAGTCATAACCACACAAGCCATTATTTACAATTTGCAGAAGATGTAGATACATATGTCAGTCATTGCCATCTGGTACGTCCTTGAAAGTTCCGTCTCTGACACATTCTAAGTTTCCATCATTCATATTCCATCTATGGCTAACACTCCTTTTTATAAAATCTTGTATTGAAAAACTTCGTCTCTGAAAGAGAATACTCATAAGCGAATGGCAATGAAACAGAAAGGGTGTTTTATTAAGATCGATAAATTCTTAAAAATAACACAAAAAAGTAAATTTTAATCAAACAAATTTTTATACGAAAAATTAAAACATGGCATTAATATGATTTCTGGCATATGGTCACCGCGACTGTTTTTGACGAAGCGCATTCTGGACGCCCAATTTGGGCCACATTTTCGAGCATTGCTGGCCGTATGTCATGAACAACATGAACAATGTTGGTCTCTAAGGCGTCAATTGTTGCTGGTTTATCAGCATAAACAAGGGTACCACATTCAAAAAACGAGAGGTGTCAAATCGCACAACTTTGTAGGCTAATATATACGTTCATTTCTTGAAATCAAGTTATAGCCAAATTTTGATTTCAATAAATCTATGGTTGCGGTCGCCGTAGTCACGTAGCGCCATCCTGTTAAACCACATCTCTCCCGGATCAATGTCATCCATATTTTCAAACAAAAAGTCATTGATCATGGTGTGATAACGATCTTCATTGACCGTAAAGCGAACTCTGACTTCAGTTTTGAAGAAATATGGTCCGATGATGCCACCAGCGTGTAAAGCTCACCAAACGGTGCATTTTTCTGGATGTAATAGAGTGAGAGCCTCATCGCTGAATACAATTTTGCGATAAAACTGTAGTCTATAAGTTGCGCGAATAGATGACTGATAAATTTGGATAATTTGGTAGCGTTGTTCAAGCGTCAATCTCTTCATGATGTTTTGCTAGATGATCATAAATGTCAAAGGTCTCTGAAATAAATCTTGAAACTGATGCATTGTTTTATGTTGTAGATAACATAAACAGCTGATATCAATAAATTCTTAAATTAGTTTAAAGCTAAATTGTTCAACCAAACAATTGAACTCATTGTTCCAGCAATTAATCTTAGGATAACTTCCCCAGTACTACACACAAATAACAACATAAAAACATTTCATTTCATTACAAACCTCTAAATTTTTATTTACATTTATGTACATATTTACACCAAAAACAAACCAACAACAAAAATATTCGGAAGTGCATACAACTGCAGTTCTACTCTAACGTTAGTAATGCCGTTAGTATGTTTACCACTAATATTACTGCAAACATGTAAATATGTATACATGTTTGTGTATATTGGGGTAAGTATTTCTGTAAACACACACACTCTGACACACATGAACCAGAAAAAAAAAGAACTTTTCTAAATGGTTTTTATGGTTTTTTGTTAACTAGTAATGGCCATGTTTTACTGAAAAGCGAACACACACTTACAAACTACTTGTCGTTTTGGGAAAAGAGACAGTGAGAGGAAAAATTAAAAAAGATTTGTTTTAAAAATTATATTTTTATTAAGTTGTTTATTCAGCAGTTGAAAGTAAAAAATAAAATAGTATGATTTAAAATTAATTAAAATATAACGGTTATATATATAAATAAAGTTATTGTAGATTTTGTTGAATTTGAAAGGGTATATGATTTGAGTCTTTTGATTAATTTGTGTTTATTTGAAATCATTTCTATTTATGTGTTCTCTACTGTATTTACAATTATGGCATTTTGTTTAGCTACTTAAGTATGTATGTGTTTCCTTGTGATTGTGTGTATTTTATTAAAATTGTGTCTGTATTTGACTAAACCATTTTATTTTTCATTTTGTTACAGAATTAACAAAACTGCACATAAATATATATATTAGGGTGGTCCTTATTTTCTCCGTCCTCTACAATACAATTCTGAAAATTTCAGCATATTTTATTTGAAATTTTCGTGTTTTAGTTCAACGTAGCAATATTTTCCACTTCATTATTTTAATAAAATTTCAATAATTTTTTTTCGTTATTGATTTTCAGAAGTGGTCCATATATGGGAGATATGAACAATTATGGAGTGATAGTTATGAAATTAGTCGGAAGAGTTCTATTAATTTTCAAAATGGAGAAATGGTTAATTATGAATCGATCAGCTCAAAATATGGACGTATGCCGTATTTGTAGTCGGTGTATGACTTAAAAATTTGGTGTATACAATAAATGACTTATCTTTTAAACGCAGTTTTTGTTTTTAATAACTTATATGTCATTTTGAAGTGTACATATCTGTCATTTATTCTCACTTTGTTATTGAACATTATAGTGTAAAAAACAAACTTTTTCTTTTGCTTTGAAAATGTAAAATTTTGTGCCAACAAATCATCATATGCGGAATGTTTTGCTTCCTTTCTTTAATTTGAAAAAGTACCGCTAAAGCACACCGATTGCCCACCAAAGCTTATGGTGAATGTGTTTCAACGCGCGAGAGATTGTTTGTTCAGTTCAGAAGTGGTGATTTTGATACGGAAGATAAAAATCGCCCACGCCAGCCAAAAGAGCTGAAGACTTAGAATTGGAAGCACGACTCCATGAAGATTGTTGTAAAACTCAACAAGAACTTTAAATAGCATTGGGAGCTACTCAAGCAACAATTCCAAAATGTTTATGAGCAGCAGGATTCATCAAAAATCAGGGAAATTAGGTACTATACGAACTGAAGACAAGAAATTTTGAAAGACAATTTTGCATGTCCAAAATGATGTTTAGACGCTATAACAGAAAATATTTTTTGTATCAATTCATTACTTGCGGTAACCGGATACCAAAGGCAAATATGCATGCCGCTAATGTAATGCAATGTATTTTGTGGTAGCAAAAGGGTCTATTATGAGCTGCTGAAACATGACTAGACTATCACATGGAACCTGTACCGAATCCAAATGATTCTCTTGAAGCGAGCATTTGCCGAAAAACTCCCAGAATATGCGGCCAGATATGAAACCGTAATATTCCATAATTAGAATATTCAGCCACATTAAGCAATAGCTGCTAAAAACTATTTAGAATGAAGTGGTTGCGAAGTTTTACCTCTCCCGAGTACTTACTATATGTATCGATCGATAAGTACGCTCTCTCCGGGTAACGCTTCACCTTAGAACAGTGTATCAGAATTTCGCTTGATTCGTTCGTGGCCCCAAAAGATGAGCAGTTTTTTCTGGCTCGGCATTCTAATGTTTACGGAAAGATTGGAAAAGTTCATAGCTGACAATGGAAAATACTTTTAATAAGTTCTTATTGTACAAGTGTTTCAAAATAAAAGCTAAACATTTAAAAAAATGTTTATACATAATTGCGAACTGCACTTTGCTAAATCGACTCAGAAACTAATACCGAGTCGATCGGTATTTTTTATGAAGCCGACGTGTTAAACTAATATTGTTGGGCGTTACAAACATCAGCACAAACGCATAATACCCTCCCCGCTATGTCTATAAGAAGATAAATATGGACAAAAATCCAATTAGATCTAGTTTTTGTATTTTATTTAAATACTAGCTTGATCCGGTACGCTTCGTTACCTATGTCGTAGTAAAATTAAAAATGTGGAAGGATTTTATAACAAAATTAATATAATTAATACTGGAATTTCTTGAGTAGCGAAAAGAAGCCAGTATAGTTAGCTCTTCAAGTTTCTCTAAAAATGCCTATTATTAAGTAAAATGAGAAAGCAGTAAAATTTATTTCTTTGATTTTTCATACAATATTCTCATACTTAAAAAAATTAGAGTGCAAAAGGAGGCAGTGTTATTAGTTCTCCAAGTTTCTCCAAAAAATTTATCTTACTAAGAAAAACGAGAAGTTAAAAGCAGGCAATATATTAAAAATTTAAATTTCCGAATTTTTGAATTTTTTTTCTTTACAAACCATCTCCTGAAATTTCGAATCGAATTAAAAAAAATCAGGCAAATTTCTCCAGCCGTCCTTACGTGATGACATTACATACATGTACCATTTAATTTTTATATATATAGAAAATAGACTAGCTGAACCCGGTATCATTTCGAATTTTTCCATTTCCAATGTCCATTAATTGTTTTGAGAATGTTTTGGCAGAAGGTTATTGCAGCAAATGCACACGCATGTTTGTTTATAGCGTTCTGCTTCTGTAACTTAATTTCCAGTGAACTAAATTTGAAGGAACTTCTGCATGATCATTGGGAAACGCGAGTAATTATCCGATTTTGTGGTACATTTGGCCTTGAAATTTAACCCTCTGACTGGCAAGACCTTAAAAGTTATCCGATGAAGCCAATAATTTTTGTTCAAGTAGATCAACGCCAGGTAAAAAATTTTGAAGGCCGCCTGTAGGCGGTCTTGTCAGTTTACGTGTAATATATCAACGAAGGTAAATTTTATATATAAGCAAATTTTATTGAGAGAAGGGAACAACCAAAGTTAAAATACGCATTATTTTCGATGGTGGTAGTTCCAGAAAAAATTTTTTATCAAATTGACCGCATAAAGACAGGTCTCATTTGGAACAATTTATGCAATGTTGCACCTTTTTTTGGCTTTTCTCTCCACCCAAACAAGAAAAATATCGTCAGCATCCAACTGAACAGCAGCTACTTGATGAGCAGCTCTTTTCCCAACACCTGATATGTCAGGCTGTTGTTGCAAAGGCTCATCGAGAACAGATGGTCATCCTACAGACGATATACAAGGTGGCGCAAAAGTAATCCTCCTATCAGAAAATGCTATAAATTTTGCGATTGGCCCCTAATGTCAGTTCTGTTTTGACATTTGTGTAGTAAACACATGCGAAATACTCGTTAATAAACAATGTTACGCTACACTGCTCCAGAAAATAATCCACAAGAAGAATCAAAGTTTTTAATTTTTTTTTTATTACAGCCAAAAAAAGTTTACTTTTGCGCCACCTTGTATTTTTGAGGAAAATAAGTCCAGCAGTTATTTCCTGCCGCAAATCTGGAAGCTGTAAAACAGTTTTTTAATCGGACACATTGTTGGAAGCATTGACCTCATCGGCCTGCAGACGTTTGTATAAAAATAATGCATCTGTAAAGACCATGCCCACAAAATAGTAGAACAACCTAATTAGAGATCCATGAGATCTACTACACCCATGCGATCATTGTATTCTAGAATAATTTCATATCATTGTATTCTCGAATAATTGCATATTATGATCAACAAGGAATTTTACAAAACAAGACTAGTACCTCTCATTGTGCCCAAACCACAAATAAATTTGTTCCCTCTTTTATGCGGCTTATTGGCCATGTATTTTCGAAAATGGTGTTTTGTTTTTGGAACATAAATGGAATCAGCAATACTGTCATCCCTATCAATACTTTCATCTGTGCTGCCTACAGAACTCTACAGAATCGATGAACTCGAGAAATTGTTCATCCGACATTTGCTCCAAATTGATATTTTTCGTATAAGGTCATTTAGTAATATCCATCTTTAACACAATAGTAAAATAAAAGGAAAAATAATAGAACCATAAGCAAACAATAGAGTTTTATGAACAAAAGGAGAAAACAGAAATGTAAGAGAGGAGGACATTTTTGTACACGCAAACCGGCAAGACCGCCTTGAGGAGGCCTTCACTATTTCGTTTTTAAATCAAACTTTTTATTTTTTTTCACTTCAAATACATTTTAAAACTTAGACATAAAATGTTATATAATTACCTTAAAATTTTGATATCGATCATTTTATTATAAATGTTGTTTTTTAATAGTTAAGTTTGCGAAATAATTTTCGATGCCAATTTGATGACTTTTTGCACTTGATAGCTGACAAACAACTTGTCAGAATATATTGGAAGGTATAAAGAAAATGTAAAAAAGTGTTGTGTAAAGACAGTTTTCACTATTTTGAAGCAAAAAAATATTTAATACAGCACTGGGGCCCAAAAATCGAAGACCGCATTGAGGTGGTCTTACCCGTTAGAGGGTTAAAGGTGGGCATGAAGCCGACGTCATTTGAAAGCATGAGTTGCACTGTTGGATATTTTGAAGGAAGAGCTTAGAAATTGGATTGGCGCTGGTGGGAGAATAATTTTACCGTTCGAAAAGGTATTACCTGGGATTTCTTAGGGAACTTCAAAACGTTCCACGTGTTCCATTCATTTAACGGTGAGGCCCTTTTCTGAATGAATGGGTACGTCAACAAACAAAATTATCGAATTTAGGATAATACCAATCCACATGAGACCCAAGAGCAGCAATGCATCCCAAAAAATTCGGTCAATGTTAATTCGAGAAAGACTTTGGCCAGTCTATCACCATGAACATGGAACATTCTGCAAAGGCGATTTTACTATATGTTGATCTAACGAGGTGATGTGAACTGGCCACCCAGATCGTGCGATTTGGGGTTTTCTTAAGTCGCAAGAAGATGGAGAACAATTTTAGTCCTCGGGTTCTTAGAAACTCAGAAGTGCAAAACAAGGACCTACTTACTGCACATAAATACTCATATACAGTGCACTCGCGGTAACGTGAACTAATTAAAACCAAGGGAGTTCATGTTAGTGAAATTGTTCACGTTAGCGATTGTCGAATTTCATGGAAAAAATATAAAATTTTATAATATAAACCTGTGTTTTACACACTTGAACGTGAAAGAAAACAAAATTATTGATTAAAATGCATTACAAAACAAAACGAGATCACGAGAAACTATAAATTGAAATAAAATTACATAGCAAATAAAATTACTCATTCGTTGCCACTAAAAAAATTTATTTAGAGGATACAAACACATTTTTTTTATAAGGGGATTCTCAAAACTTTAAAAATTTAATTTAATGTATGTATTGAAGTGTTGTCTACATGATTAGAAAACAAATGCAGTGAAAAAAATTGTTCACGTTATAGAGCTTTCTGAGTTTGTTCACGTTACAGAGTAGTCAATGTAAGCAAAAGCTTGTTCACGTTAGGCGGTGTTCACGTTAGACGGTGTTCACGTTACCGCGAGTGCACTGTATACATAAAAATCGACTGTTGGTTTTTCTCATACGGTTTGCGTGTTCATTTAAATTAGTTTGAATTTATAATGTAAACATGCAATATTTACCAAATGTATAAAAATGATGTTTTGTATAGAAACTATGAATGCAAAAGAATTTTTAAACAAAACTAACGTAAACCCTCAAAAATGTTGTAGTAAAATTTTGGTTTTTACAAAAAGGAATTTTAAATTAAAAGATCTGGTCATGTTGGTTGGCTTTTATTGGCAAGCAGATAAAGAGACTTGTACAGCTGTAAAATAAATATAAGGTTAGTGAGAAAATACTTAAGAATTTCTCAATTTAAATGTTGGTTTTAATCATTAGCAAAATGTATGAACTAACATTCCTCATGCAATTTGATATCATTTTCAATAGTTCCATTATTGTGAAATATTATTCGTGACTTTGTTACATACACTCAAACGAAATTTAAATGGATACCAAGGTGGAGTGAAATTTATTGACTTTATGGAAATAAATTCGTTCCTTATAATAAAATTCGTTTAACCCCTATCCATAAAATTACTGTTAATTTCGCTATTAATTAGTGAATCATTAAGCCTCGATCATGTCATTTTAACTTTTAATTAGATTAATTTCATTTTAAATGAATTTTAGACATTTAACAAACTTCTAACCAACACTAACAAATATCTGAAACACTCAGATAAACAAAAAAAAAAAAATAAATTAATTTTTATTGTCATACAACCTCAATCAACATCAATGCCAGCCAATTCACAAACTTTTTTTATAATACGTTTTTTTTCTACTTGCTCTCTTTTCATTCGCTTAAAATGACATTAATAAATGTCATTTACTTTGAGAAAACATCAATTTTAACATTAATGACCAACAGCCAACGTACCATCTAATAAAACAAACAGGCAGAAGGTAACATTTTCGCTTGGGGACCTACACAAACAATTTGTTTGGCAAAAATAAAAAAAACTCTGCATAAAGTTATAATTTGTAGGCGGGTATTTAGTCCGAGATTCATATTTTATGTTGAAAAATCACTGAGAATAAAACGAAAGAATATAATCCATAAAAACAATATGAACTTTTCGCATTAAAACAAAACAATAAAAACTAAAATTATTACAGATTTGTTGGGTCAAGAAAAAAGGAAATTAACAATTAAGTGTATAGGAGTGAGAAAAGGCGAGTGGACATGAACTTTATGCACCCTTTAGAGTTTAGTTGGGATAAATCATATTAAGCTTAAATATAATCGTCATAGTTGTAAGAATTTAGAATTGGTACCACTATAAATGATCAATTCTGGTACTAGTTGCCGTTCCCCATTGCGTTCCGAATAACCCAATTGATTTTAACAGGATGGCTTTACAGTTAATTCATAAGTTTATTTGTTCATTGATTACTTACCATGTTCAGATTCAGTTCAAGTTTCAGAGACTTTTACATTCATAAAAAGCCATGTGGGTTCGATGTGCCAATGTTAAGTATTAAGACAATCCCAGTGATTCTCTAGTTATGTGGGTGTATAGAAGTATGGTACTATCAAATGCTATCGTCGCTTTTAAGGATTGAGATCGAAAAAACCTTAACACACAATTTTCATTAAAACTTTTAACCCAAGTTTTATTTGATTTTTTTTTCTTTTGGATCTTATTATGTTTAATAGCAATTATGTTCATTTGTTGTAACAAAGTCAAACTGTTTCCAATGTTATTAAACAGTATCGTAAGAACTTTTCCGTTAATAGAAAGCCTGGTTCAGGTAGAAGGAATGGTTCACACGATGTTTCTAAAGCCAATAAATAGAAAACATTTTCAAAGGAGCTTCCAATACATTCGGTAGGAAAGCAGTTCGGTTAGCTCAGTACTCGGACTATTTGGTGCGAAAAGTAAAAGCCAATGCTGGTTTAAAGACATACAAGTCTCAAAAAGTTCCTGCAAGAAACTCTGCTAAAAATTTAGAGGCTAAAGACAGAGCACGGAAATTGATGATGAAACGTAACTATGGAACATTTTTTTGCAGCTTCCGGATCAATACTTGTATGTTGCTGATGCTTAAGGGAATGTTGCAGAAAAGTTTAGGACCCAAACGCAGTTGCGGCAAAAGAAGCCAAACATTTGTTACAAAGGGCTTTATAAATACCGAAATTTACATCAACGAATGTTTACAAAAGAATATGCTTCCCTTCATAAGACTTCTTAATGTGTCCACTTATTTTTCGTCTGCTTTGCATCCGTCAATATGGTAAGCAAGGTCTTAGATGGTAAAAGAACAATAATGTGGTATATGTACCAAGAGAGGCAAATCGTCCAACCTCGCTGGAGCTAAGGCCAGTGGAGAGATATTGGGCTCTTGTTAAAAGAGAATTAAAGAGCACAATAAAAATATGAAGAAAGTGTAAGAAAACTCAATAAAAAGATCGTATTAAAATGTTATTTTAGCACAACAGTTTCTACATTAAGTAGGTTTTCAGTCATAGGTGGTATGATTAAATCATTGTCTGCTGACTTTCTTAAATTGTAATTGTATTTTATGGTTTCAGAACTTCTTAGTGAACCTTGTACCTCTACCAATACGTTATCATTCACATAATAGTAGCAGTCATATATGTGATTGCAGTAATTAAGTATATGCTTGTGGCAATCTTTTTTATGATATAATACTTCACCACATTGTGTTGTTATCGGATTATCGTAATCATTTTCTGAGAACAAGATATTATATATAATGATTCATCATGATTGCAATAAACATATATTTATTTACTACAATCATATATATGATTGATACAATGATGTGAATGATAAACTAAAACATATTATGGTTACCATAATCATATAAATATTTACAGTGACTATAACATTATTAGAATAACTTGTAAACTTATTGAAATGGTCATGTACAACTATGTGTTTCTCTGGGTAATGTCTCTAGCTGTCTTCCTCTTCATCATCTACATAGCCACTGCTATGATCTGCTTTGCAGCAGGAGATTCATTTTGTTCTACTCTACGTTTCCGCTTTTAGAGTAAGAAACATATTTGTTTGGCTTTGAAGCAACCAAGTCTGTATAAATCCAGGATTAAGTAGTACAATAGTAAATCTCTTCCTTTCGTGTGGGAATAACTGATAATATTTTTGGTATTTTCAACCTAAGCTCGAAAATATTTCCGTTTTTTATTTAGGTATAACTACACATAGAAAAAAGATTCGTGATAGCAACCGAATTTGTTGCCAATCGAATGTTTCTACCTTACTGGAGGAATTTTACAGTTGTGGCTACAAAATTTTTGAAAGGGTAACAAAATGTAGGTTGTTTCAACCGAAGTTCTTCTTTATTAACTGACTTTCTGTTGATAGAACTGAAAAATTCTGTGTTTGCTACCAAATCATTCGATACCAATAAATTCGGTTGCTATCACGAATCTATTTTGTCTGTGTAACAATAACAATAATAAGTCCACTAAAAACTTCAAAATAAATAATTGAATATCACAAACACATTTGTTCTAATCATTCGAAAAACATGGGATTTTAGAAAGTTTTTCGTGTCTCCTATAATATTGCTTAGTTAATCTTGGCACGCACTAGTCCCTGAATACGTGTCATATCTTAGTGATTTGACGAGATATTCCATGATTTTATTCTACTGGATACTGAGTCACCAGGTAATTGTATACCTGCGGATACACCGCACAATGGGATTGAATCATACGCACTATTTTGTTTAATTATAAGAGACAATATTACTCCGACATCCCTTTAAGTCAACTCATTTATTTAGAACATTTTCTTATCGATAACTAGAAGAAAATTTAAAATCAACAAATAAAAGACATGATTTTAATGTTTATGTCACAGATGCGTAACCCTTTTGATATCGAAATTTTGGATTTATGCTTTTTCTTCTAAAATTCCAAAACGGGGATCCCCAATGGATTAAAGTTTGTTTTGAATTTGCCATGTTTGCTTTTAATCAATCGCGATCCAAATGTGGTTTTAATTAGCAAAAATCATAAGATTGGAATTTTGGTATTTTTTTATTTTAGAAATTATGGTATTCGGGAAATTACGGGCAAAATCCACAGCAAACACTTATTCTTTCGGTATGTATTGGACGCTTCTTGATCTCATATACATTGGTATTTGTTTTGTTGACGTACCAATTCATCCAGAAATGATGAGGCCCATTTATGAAGATGATTTTTTTATAAAAATAAGCGGAAGTTTTCCCGAACAGAATACCCATTTACTAATATGGGCTTTATAAATCCATCTATTGTGGGGTGATTGGGAGAATTCTCTGCACTAGTGATCTCGGGTGTGCAGCGAAGCACTCCATCTCTTGCTTTATTTGTTATGTTGCACTGGATACCGACTGATCTCATGGCCAAACAATTGGCCCTAAATTCGGCGGTATATCTACTTAATATTACTGCAAACATTAACTATTGCACAGCCTTTTCTTTATTGTCAAATGCTTTTCTATACCGAATGCGGATGGGTCAACATATTATAAGGACACGTTTGTTATCTATACAAATGGATCCAAGTCTGCGATTAGGTTGAGTGGGGCTTTTATATTACCCATTTTCAAAATGGGAGTTGTTTCAGGCTGAGATTTCAGCCATAAAATACTAGTTGAAGTACTTTTGGTTATTTGGTGAGAATATACGTATTTGTACTGATTTTAAACCTGCTATTCGTCATCAAGATTGGTACATGAATGCCGGGTATCTCATAACGAGATTGCGAGACATTTTTACCTGTAGTTATTCTGGGTGCCGAGTCACTTTGGTGTACTCGGTATTAATATCGCGGATAAACTGGCCAAAGCAGACTCACGTCTCCAAGTCGTCGAGATCGATCATTTGGCTGAGATTTCAGCCATAAAATACTAGGTGAAGTACTTTTGGTTATTTGGTGAGAATATACGTATTTGTACTGATTTTAAACCTGCTATTCGTCATCAAGATTGGTACATGAATGCCGGGTATCTCATAACGAGATTGCGAGACATTTTTACCTGTAGTTATTCTGGGTGCCGAGTCACTTTGGTGTACTCGGTATTAATATCGCGGATAAACTGGCCAAAGCAGACTCACGTCTCCAAGTCGTCGAGATCGATCATTTGGTCGGTATACTGCTCTTATTGTAATTTACTCAAACAGCGAACATTTTTCTGCCCAGCTCAGATTGTCTGGTTTACGACTATCGTAGGTCAACGTTCTCGGCTATGATAGCCATGCTTACAGGGCACTGCTTAATTGGTGCGGATGCTAGGAGATTTAACACTCCCTATAATGTCTTCTATAGAAGCCGCCACAACGAAGGCGAAAAGGAAACGGTTGAACCCGTCCTCTGTCTTAGCCCTGTTCTATCGGGGACCCGGACTACGACAATTGGTAGTCCTTTTATGCGTGGTTTAGCGGATCTATCGAGACTCGACATTAGGAAGATGGATGCGTTTAATCGTGCGTCGGGTTGGTTCGCCATCGAACTGTTTTCCGACATGTGAATGACGTTTTTGAGGACTTGAACATGATCTCTTAGAGTATCACAATGGAACCAATTCATGGACCCAACTGAGCTGATCAAACCGGCTGCCTTCATAACATAATTAAACTGTATCTCCACCTTCAAGTAGGGTACCCAAACACTTAATAACTCGCTATGAACAGATGTTTTGTTTTCCCATATTCACATTCACTTTTCAAATCAAAAGAAACTATTGCTGCGCTCTATTTATTTCATTGCGTTCACAAAGCAGGACAGACGGACGACACAGCAATAAAAATGTCGCTTAATTGCAAAAATTCTTATAACAAACAAAACTTTTACTTTTTTTTTCTCCCTCTCTCTCTCTTCATATAGTTTTTATTTTCCTTTTGGTGGGAATTAAAAGTAATTTTTCTGTTTATTCCAAAAAGAGAAAACAAATATGAGTATAAAAAAGAAATAGAAAATTTGTCAAATGGCCATTTCTGTTACTTTTTATTTTTATTGATGACAACAGACGTATCATCGTCAACGTAATCATGTAACGTATACGTTGTATCAATGACATTAAAAATGTCTTCTTCGCATTTCTCCAATTCCTTTTTGCTGTGTGTTTTCCTTAGGTTTTGGCATTTTTATTTTATAATTTCTTTATCTTCGGTACAGCCGGTGTGTGTGTGTGTTTGTGTATGAGTGTTTAAATGGTTGTTGTGAAGAGTCGTTAGCAAGATTACTGCAATGGTTTTTATTTTCGGTTAGACCCGGCTACCAGGAGCATTGCTTTATACACGTACTTTGTTGGAGTAACTAGATTGGTGTGGTATTGGAATAATGGCTCACAAAGTAAAATAAAGTATTTTTTTTATATGTATGTGTTTGTTTTTGTGCCTTTTATTTGTGTTGAGTATTAATCTCTAAAGATTTGAAGTGGTCATTGAATGACAGTTTCTTCTTATACCTATTTGAATGAGCCATAAAATGACAAAAGAAAAAAGTAATTGTTTGTTGGGGGATGAATGGCTGGATGGTTGGAGACAGAAGTTTTGTTCGCACATAAAACGAGCTTTAAGACAGACAGTTAGTTAGTCGTTTGTGTGTCACCGTAGATAGATTGCACATTAAAACTACTATGTATACATTCTGGTTTTTATACTTATTCATTGGGATGAGTAATGACTGAACGTGACTTATTGGGAATTTATTAGGTATAATTAGTTGAAAGTTGGAGAGCTAAGCAAAATAAAGTTTTTTTGTTTGCGAATTTTTATTAATCTTTGGTCAATAATGATAGTTAACCATAAACATGAATATAAAAAGTAATTTTTATTGTCGAAAATAATTGAAAATTTCGTAGACAAAGGTTAAATAAGTCAGAGAATTTTGTCAAATTTTGTTTTCCTCATATATCTCTTAGATTTTTAATGTTTATGTTGAAATATTGTTACGTTTTAACCTTTTTAAAACGTTGGTTTATTTCCTTCAAATAAACCGGATACTTCTGATTACAAACAAAAAGCCGTTTAGTAGTTTATAATTGTAACAACTCTTTATTTATTTAAAAATCTACAACAACAACAGTTCAAATAGTCACTCAGTGTCTTTATATACGCTTATCAATTCGCAGAAATGAGCACACACTTTATAATGTATAAACTTAAATGTACAAGGCAGTCGATGTTAACTCTTACAGCGTCTAAGATCAACTCAACTCACGACAGCAACCTCTGCCACTATTTATACACGCTCCATCTTTCATGAATCTTCTACAATGGTCTTAATGGACATACTAGTATGTTCGAATTCTAGAGCTTTTGATGTCAATGTTAGCAGCCTAAACATTTAGTGTTTCCATACTTATAAACAGTGCTAATAACCGCATGCTATCAACATAGTTGATAAGTAGAAGCTTATATTGATGGACGTGTTTATAAACATGATGAATGCTGCAGGCAGTCGTTACAGACCGTTAAATTCAAATCGCTACTGCAAATTCGTAACAATATATTCGCCTATGCCCAATACCGAAGTTCTGGATTTGCCTACCGTGGTACAAAATTTACATTATTGTTTGCATACCTCTCAAGACCATGTTTTCCATAGTGGCATGATGTCAAATTGGGCCAGAAATATGAATGCATTCTGTGCTGTTTTAAGAACACTCTGTAATATACAATTCTGTGTTTATCGTACATGATGTCACAAATAGAAATCGTCCTAACTGTCTGAGGAGATTTTCTATAGAAAACATCCTCACTGTCTGAGAAGATTTTCTATAGAAAACATCCTCACTGTCTGAGGAGATTTTCTATAGAAAACATCCTCACTGTCTGAGGAGATTTCCTATAGAAAACATCCTCACTGTCTGAGGAGATTTTCTATAGAAAACATCCTCACTGTCTGAGGAGATTTTCTATAGAAAACATCCTCACTGTCTGAGGAGATTTTCTATAGAAAACATCCTCACTGTCTGAGGAGATTTTCTATAGAAAACATCCTCACTGTCTGAGGAGATTTTCTATAGAAAACATCCTCACTGTCTGAGGAGATTTTCTATAGAAAACATCCTCACTGTCTGAGGAGATTTTCTATAGAAAACATCCTCACTGTCTGAGGAGATTTTCTATAGAAAACATCCTCACTGTCTGAGGATATTTTCTACAGAAAACATCCTCACTGTCTGAAGAAGTTTTCTATAGAAAACATCCTCACTGTCTGAGGAAGTTTTCTATAAAAAACATCCTCACTGTCTGAAGAAGTTTTCTATAGAAAACATCCTCACTGTCTGAAGAAGTTCTCTATAGAAAACATCCTCACTGTCTGAAGAAGTTTTCTATAGAAAACATCCTCACTGTCTGAAGAAGTTTTCTATAGAAAACATCCTCACTGTCTGAAGAAGTTTTCTATAGAAAACATCCTCACTGTCTGAAGAAGTTTTCTATAGAAAACATCCTCACTGCCTGAGGAGATTTTCTATAGAAAACATCCTCACTGTCTGAGGAGATTTTCTATAGAAAACATCCTCACTGTCTGAGGAGATTTTCTATAGAAAACATCCTCACTGTCTGAGGAGATTTTCTATAGAAAACATCGTCACGGTCTGAGGAGATTTTCTGTAGAAAACATCCTCACTGTCTGAGGAGATTTTCTATAGAAAACATCCTCACTGTCTGAGGAGATTTTCTATAGAAAACATCCTCACTGTCTGAGGAGATTTTCTATAGAAAACATCCTCACTGTCTGAGGAGATTTTCTATAGAAAACATCCTCACTGTCTGAGGAGATTTTCTATAGAAAACATCCTCACTGTCTGAGGAGATTTTCTATAGAAAACATCCTCACTGTCTGAGGAGATTTTCTATAGAAAACATCCTCACTGTCTGAGGAGATTTTCTATAGAAAACATCCTCACTGTCTGAGGAGATTTTCTATAGAAAACATCCTCACTGTCTGAGGAGATTTTCTATAGAAAACATCCTCACTGTCTGAGGAGATTTTCTATAGAAAACATCCTCACTGTCTGAGGAGATTTTCTATAGAAAACATCCTCACTGTCTGAGGAGATTTTCTATAGAAAACAGCCTCACTGTCTGAGGAGATTTTCTATAGAAAACATCCTCACTGTCTGAGGAGATTTTCTATAGAAAACATCCTCACAGTCTGAGGAGATTTTCTATAGAAAACATCCTCACTGTCTGAGGAGATTTTCTATAGAAAACATCCTCACTGTCTGAGGAGATTTTCTATAGAAAACATCCTCACTTTCGGAGGAGATTTTCTATAGAAAACAACCTCACTGTATGAGGATATTTACTGTAGAAAACATCCTCACTGTCTGAGGAGATTTTCTATAGAAGACATCCTCAGTGTCTGAGGAGATTTTCTAAAGAAAACATCCTCACTGTCTGAGGAGATTTTCTATAGAAAACATCCTCACTGTCTGAGGAGATTTTCTATAGAAAACATCCTCACTGTCTGAGGAGATTTTCTATAGAAACATCCTCACTGTCTGAGGAGATTTTCTATAGAAAACATCCTCACTGTCTGAGGAGATCTTCTATAGAAAACATCCTCACTGTCTGAGGAGATTTTCTATAGAAAACATCCTCACTGTCTGAGGAGATTTTCTATAGAAAACATCCTCACTGTCTGAGGAGATTTTCTATAGAAAACATCCTCAGTGTCTGAGGAGATTTTCTATAGAAAACATCCTCACTGTCTGAGGAGATTTTCTATAGAAAACATCCTCACTGTCTGAGGAGATTTTCTATAGAAAACATCCTCACTGTCTGAGGAGATTTTCTATAGAAAACATCCTCACTATCTGAGGAGATTTTCTATAGAAAACATCCTCACTGTCTGAGGAGATTTTCTATAGAAAACATCCTCACTGTCTGAGGAGATTTTCTATAGAAAACAGCCTCACTGTCTGAGGAGATTTTCTATAGAAAACATCCTCACTGTCTGAGGAGATTTTCTATAGAAAACATCCTCACTGTCTGAGGAGATTTTCTATAGAAAACATCCTCACTGTCTGAGGAGATTTTCTATAGAAAACATCCTCACTGTCTGAGGAGATTTTCTATAGAAAACATCCTCACTTTCGGAGGAGATTTTCTATAGAAAACAACCTCACTGTATGAGGATATTTACTGTAGAAAACATCCTCACTGTCTGAGGAGATTTTCTATAGAAGACATCCTCAGTGTCTGAGGAGATTTTTTATAGAAAACATCCTCACTGTCTGAGGAGATTTTCTATAGAAAACATCCTCACTGTCTGAGGAGATTTTCTATAGAAAACATCCTCACTGTCTGAGGAGATTTTCTATAGAAAACATCCTCACTGTCTGAGGAGATTTTCTATAGAAACATCCTCACTGTCTGAGGAGATTTTCTATAGAAAACATCCTCACTGTCTGAGGAGATCTTCTATAGAAAACATCCTCACTGTCTGAGGAGATTTTCTATAGAAAACATCCTCACTGTCTGAGGAGATTTTCTATAGAAAACATCCTCACTGTCTGAGGAGATTTTCTATAGAAAACATCCTCAGTGTCTGAGGAGATTTTCTATAGAAAACATCCTCACTGTCTGAGGAGATTTTCTATAGAAAACATCCTCACTGTCTGAGGAGATTTTCTATAGAAAACATCCTCACTGTCTGAGGAGATTTTCTATAGAAAACATCCTCACTGTCTGAGGAGATTTTCTATAGAAAACATCCTCACTGTCTGAGGAGATTTTCTATAGAAAACATCCTCACTGTCTGAGGAGATTTTCTATAGAAAACATCCTCACTGTCTGAGGAGATTTTCTATAGAAAATATCCTCACTGTCTGAGGAGATTTTCTATAGAAAACATCCTCACTGTCTGAGAAGATTTTCTATAGAAAACATCCTCACTGTCTAAGGAGATTTTCTATAGAAAACATCCGTAACAAAATGGTTTTGCCTTACTTATTGCCTTTTTAATTACTAAGTAATACATTCCATAAATCTCTCTAATAATTGTCTGTCTAGTTATATCGTTAGCTGGCTTTCTCATTGTGTATCCCAGCCAACCAAATTAACGCAATCGTATACTCAATCCTTAAGGAACCTGATTCGTTCTATTCCACAAATCTTGATTTGATATTGTGGCTGGCCAGAATATTCTAAGTATACGCCTGAGGCGACGGTTTACAAAAGCTTGCATAGTATTAATTTCGCGACTCGATGTATTCCATGTTTCGCAACCATATATAGGCACAGATTTCACATTGCTGTTAAAAACCTTGACTTTGGAGTGGGTTGAGATATTTTGCGATCTACAGAATTTGTTGAGCTTACCATAAGCTTGCCTTGCCTTACAAAGTCCACGCTGAATATCTTCTTTGCTACCCCCACTTTTTGAAACTATACTCCCCAGATAGCAAAATTTTTCCACTTCATCAATGCGATGACCCGAAAGCTGGAAATTCGTATTGCATAATGAATTTATGAGCACTGATTTGGTTTTGTTGATATTAATTTGTAATCCAGCTTTAGCTGCACGTGTAGCAAAGGCTTGGATCTTGGATTGCATGCCAGAGAAGCAGTGGGATAGAAGACAGACGTCATCTGCATAGTCGATATGATCTAACCTATCGTGGTGGCCCTACGAAATACCAACCATATCCATAGGGTGCTTAATTACTACGTCAAGTAGTATGTTAAACATAATGGAGACAAAACACAGACTTGACGAACTCCGACGTTGACTTTGATAGGTTTGCTTGAAGAGCCTCATGAACGGTAGGTGTTGTTGTTGTAGAGCTCCTTAATTATCTTAATTTCTATGGCTTTCATGTTTGACTCTCCTGAAAAGTTGTTAAAAACTATTAGCTCTGATTCGTTTTAAATAATTCATACTTACTCGTAACAGCACTTTAGCTTTGTTAAAGTTTTTAAATACATAAAAATTACTTAACCAATTACTGCTGTTATTGATTAAACTATTAAAGCTCCACAAAAAAAAACCAGTTCATTGAAACAAAACTCCAAATAACACTAGTCATTCTACATAAGTGAAAAATTTAAAATTCTTTTAAACTCAAACCCTCTTTTAACGTAAAAGAACTTAAATTACTTAACGAGCAAACGAAACCTGACAAAAACTTAAATTACTTGACATTTCCTTAAATGAACAGAAAACAAACAAAAAAAAAAAACAAAAAAAAAAAAACTTCATCATAAAAATGTAAAGAATTTCAATAAATTTCTGATGACAATTTAATGACACGTTAGCAAGTTGGTAGACCAAAAAGGTGCATTTACAACCACAAGTGTACAACTACCGCAACACCCACATTTAACCTGTAACATAGTCAGACTGTGAAATAAACAATAAAAGTGTGCTTTTTTGAAAAAAAAAATACAGAACAGAACAGAACAAAAAATGTCAACGTAATCATAAACCTTACTTAAAAATCACTTTTGTCATTAATTTTTCATTTGAATGGCGAACAACCAAAGTTTATCATATTTGTTTTATATCGTTCTTGGTGTTCTTTTTTTAGGTTCAGGGGGCGGTCTACATTTACAATACAACAAAAACAACAGAAATAACATTTACAACAATAATAACAATACAAATAATACTAGTCAAATAGGCGTATAAAATAGTTTTTTAAACGTCAAATAGTTGAGCAAAAAAAAAAAAAAATAAATCCTTTAAGAGAAAAACAATGAATTTAATAACACTGCACTGTGGGCCATTCAATCGGGTTTATGGAATAATTACACTACGCTACAGCAAAAATATGCAGGGGTTCTTATGTAGCACTTCTGTTTTATTAAAGTCCATAGAAATTTGAAATACTTATAGTTTTTATCGACCATTTCGTTTAGTACATTTTATACCCTTCACCATAAGTGGCAAGGACATAAATAAGTTTGTCATATCGTTTGTTATTTCAACATTTTTCATTTGCGTTCCGATAAAGAATATATGTATATTCTGGATTGTTATAGATAATGGAGTCGATATAGCCATGTCCGTCTGTATGTTGAAATAAACTTTCCGAAACACAAAATTAACTTACATATATGATTAATAAGTCAATATATCCGCAAAAGTCCAACTTAGGTTCCAATTTAAAATCGAGAAAACCGTTCCATAAATGGCTGAGATATAATCTATTTTTCACATTTTTTTTTTTCAAGAATTAGCTTTCACCCAATTTTGTGAAGATCGAACCATCAGTGGTCGTAGCTTCCACATAAGGACCACTTCACTACATTAACCTAAATAAAAATCTTATAAAAAAAATCGAACCAACATTTTACATAGATAGCTCGCATAAAAGATACATAGATATGAACGACCAAATTTATATGACAATCGTCTCCTAACAGCCTATAGTTCCTAAATGAGGCCCACATCCGATATTGATACAAAAATTTTACAAAAATTGTTATGCAAGTAACAAAACATCGGCGTGAAGAAATGATTAACCCATTCCTGCCTAATGGGTATTTAAATACCCAAAAAAATTGACCACCGTAAAAAAATTCTACCGAGTTCCAGATTATAGATTATGTCTTCAACTTAGGTTTTTATTTAGAAGTAGAGATTGAAAAATTTAAAAAAAGTAAAATTTTTTGCTTTTTAACTTTATCTTCCATATAGGTAAAATGGTGACATTTTTTTATGTCGGAAAATGCTGGGAAAAAGCGTTGCGACGCCTTTAGGTAGCTTTAGACATCCCATCTATAATTTAAAAAAAGTTTAAAGTAGTTTATATACACACTTGCTCGATACATGGTGAATAATGTAGTTGGGTATTTAAATACCCAACAGACTTTCATGAGTTCCAAATATAACAAATTTTTCCATATCAAACAAATTTTGTCTTATCATAAATAAAAAGCGAATTTTTTTTTTAGTTGGTTGGTTTACGTGGTAGTTCACTGAGTGCGAACAATCAAGTTGAGTCGAAGGGACTCCGTTTTAACAAGACCACACCACTTGTCAGATGTAATGTCGTTCACATCGTAATGTATGTAAAATGTATACAAAAAAAGTCGAGTCTGCTAGACCCAACATGTAGCTGTGAGATATCTCAGTAGGTCATTGAGTTTAGACCAGGCTGTCTCACCAAAGTTGGTCAGTATATAGTTGCCCATGAATTTATGTCTCTTGACACTCAGGGCTGAGCATTCGCAGAGAAGGTGGAAAATTGTTTCCTCTTTTTCCCTATCATTACAGCTATAATGGTCGTTAAAAGGGAGTCCCGGGCGATTTGCATGCTTGCCTAACGTCCTTCTATTCCGGGTTATCAGTTGCATTGTTCGTTTTTGGTTAAAAGATGGCCACATCAACTTGGCTACCCTGCATGTGTCTAAATTACGCCATCTATTCTCAGCCTTTGTAAGAAAGTGTCTGAAAATAATACCTTTAATAGTCCCCAGTGGAATTGCTACTGAAACAACACTGAGGCAGATCCAATTTTAAATAGTTTGTCTGCCTGTTCATTACCTTAGTGGTATCAGTGCACAGGGCCCCACACGAAAGTAATGTCAGATAGACGACCTAGCCTTGACAGAGAATTCTTACATTGCCTGACTAGTGAAGATGAAAATGTGTAGGCCTTCAGTGAAAGAAATGCCATGAGCATTATGCTCATGTAGTGTATTAGAAGTGACCATGATTGTAAAATTTTCCGCCTGGAAATCACTACACTCATTCGAAAGACGATATGAGCTGCCTACCCCAAGTTCTTCACAGAAGACACCAGAACCAACACCACATCTTATTTTAGAACCATCAGTATATATCCTGGTGTCATATTCGTATACCCCTACCCCACTCACTCCAGGAGGGAATTAAGACCTTGAACACCCTATACAAATCTGTGTATGGGGTAATATAGTCAGAAGGTTGGAGAACGATCGAAGGCAGTAGGCCCAGAATTCCCGCGTGGCCATATGTTCTCGATTTCCAATATCCAGATGCAAGAAGCCTCGCAGGACTACAGCCAGAGGTGGCTATTATGTGAAGGTCTATTGGCACAAGGTGCAGTATAGTGTTCAGTGCCTCTGAAGGACTAGTTTTTAGTGCACCGGTTATATCAATGCAGGCTGAACTCTGGACTTTGTATAGTTGGTCTACGACTTCCTTCTAGTTGCAGTCCACCATACATACAAGAATTGGAGGTACTATAGCCGTATACATTCATTTATCAATGCCGGGACTAAGTCCCCATTTCTTTCCACACATCTTCCGACAGGTATAGTAGGCCACCGTTGCCTTCTTAACCCTATGTTGAGTATTCAGTTTCCATGATAATTTAGAGTCCAGTATAATATCTAGGTATTTTGCATTATTTGAGAGGGGATTTCAGAGCTTTTCAACAGTGGAAGTTTGAAGCTTGGAATCTTGGTATTAGTCGTGAAAACCGAATTTTGTATTTTTTTATACCCTTCACCTTCGTGAGAAGGGTATATATAAATTTGTCATTCCGTTTGTAATTTCCACAATATAATTTTCCGACCCTATAAAGTATATATATTCTGGATCCTTATAGATAGCGGAGTCGATTAAGCCATGTCCGTCTGTCTGTCTGTCTGTCTGTCTGTCTGTCTGTCTGTCTGTCTGTCTGTCTGTCTGTCTGTCTGTCTGTCTGTCTGTCTGTCTGTCTGTCTGTCTGTCTGTCTGTCTGTCTGTCTGTCTGTCTGTCTGTCTGTCTGTCTGTCTGTCTGTCTGTCTGTCTGTCTGTCTGTCTGTCTGTCTGTCTGTCTGTCTGTCTGTCTGTCTGTCTGTCTGTCTGTCTGTCTGTCTGTCTGTCTGTCTGTCTGTCTGTCTGTCTGTCTGTCTGTCTGTCTGTCTGTCTGTCTGTCTGTCTGTCTGTCTGTCTGTCTGTCTGTCTGTCTGTCTGTCTGTCTGTCTGTCTGTCTGTCTGTCTGTCTGTCTGTCTGTCTGTCCGTCTGTCTGTCTGTCTGTCTGTCTGTCTGTTGAAATCAATTTTCTGAAGACCCCAGATATCTTCGGGATCCAAATCTTCAATCATTCTGTCAGACATGCTTTCGAGAATTTTGCTATTTAAAATCAGCAAAATCCGTCCATAAATAACGGAGATATGAGCAAAAATCCGAGACAACCTCTGAAAATTTCATCAAAAAAAGACAATTTATTGCATGCTTTGACAAAAAAGCAACAAAACGTATGTAAGTGTGTTGGATTCATTGTGTGTTGGCTTCATGCTTCATGCTTTGTGTATTTTGTTTTTGTTTTTTTTTTTTTTTGGTGTTTTACAAAAAAGCAACAAAACGTGCATATGTTTGTATGTTTGTTGGCTTCATTATTTTGTTTTTTTTTTTTTGGTGTTTGACAAAAAAGCAACAAAACGTACATATGTATGTTTGGATGTGAGTTGCGTATTTTGTTTTTGTGTTTTTTTTTTTGGTGTTTCGTTTCGTTTGGCGTTGTTGTTTTTGAGAAGGGTATATATAAGATTGTTGTTTCGTTTGTAACTTCTACAATATAGCAATAGCAATTAAATGTAAAATTTTTAAAAGTTTTCTTGATATATTTAGGATGATATATGCTGAAAATAGGCAAGTAATGCATCCACAACAAAGGTGAAGGGTATATAAGATTCGGCATAGCCGAATATAGCACTCTTACTTGTTTTTATTTTATTTAATTAAAATTATATATTATTTAATGTAATTTTATATTTATCTGGTGCTGCTCCATTGTGGTAGTGCTAGAAGCATGGAGCTAGGTGCAAATTCATCTGGCACTTCGAACTTACATATGCGGTTTACCACCGCACTGTAGCCAATGATGATAAGTGGATGGTTTTCCGATTAAATGATCGATTCAATCATAGTTAAGCTATATTTGTGGCCCGAAAGTCTGCATTTTCCCGGGAGTTTGATGATTTGATTTCACCATTATCGACTCACATACCTCTACTCGGAAATCAAATTGCGACATTTGGGACTTTATCTCTTATTTGCGATATACATAGCTTCCATGCATTTACCACAGCTGAGGCGAAAGCATTTGTTTATTATGGCCAACACCGCTTCTTCCTCAAACATTACAGTATGCTGGGCGGGGCTTCCAGATCCGAACGAAGCGATATTACTACCCTTTGTCCTAACTGTAAGTGGGAGACATCCTGATCCGATGCACCAGCTTATGGAATGAGCTGATACAAGTAAACATCGTCAGACGCCAAACACCAGTACTTGTAACCAAACCGAACTGGCTTTCCTTTGATAAACATTTTGCATGAATGTCGTCCATTGTAGGCAATCATTTTTTCTTCAATGGAAAGATTGTGGGAAAATATTCCAAATTGAAGAAACTTTTTGTTTATAAAATTATTCAATGGTGCAATTTTAGCGATTTTTTTTTGTTAGGATCCAACTAACACGTGAACATTGTTTGATCCGTTTGAATCTGTCTCATGAAATACATTATTTTATCATCGCACATCCAAGTGATTATCAATTGTATCAATAAGAATGTATTTGTGGCAAGACATGGTAGCCTGTTATAGTTATATAACACACCCAAAAATGTTATAATTTCACTAATAGATTCAACACCTCCTCATCAATAAACTTTTTCAAAACTCAATGTTGCTCATCCTGTAGATATTTTCATACAATGTCTAATATGATGCCGCCGTATCATGAAAAGGTACCTTGTCAAACTGGTAGTTTTGTCGCCGATACTATTTTCGTGTAGTTCCCTTAATGATTTTAGGTCGCTTTGAACCCTTACAGAGCTCCTTGCTGACGTATGGCTAATATTACTAGACGCTGAGATCACTGGTATATCATCATCCTCTTTTTCACTCTACCGCATTTCCTCATTCCAATTACTGTAGGTACGTTCTATCTTGAAATGTACAGAAATTACGATAGGCAGATTTTTAAACCATTTTTAAAATTAGTTTCTTAAAAGAACATATTTATGACGTTTTATATTTTTAACTTTAAGAACATCGTTATTTTACAAAAACGAAGGGATCGAGAAAAACTATAAACATACCGGTACTCTATGATCTTTGAAAAAACAGTATAGCCACATGAGATACCCCTCATATATTTTATACCCACAGTAAAATAAGATGGGGAGTGTATTGAGTTTGTCATTCCGTTTGTAACACATCAACATAATACTCTAAGACGATCGCTTTGTCCGTCCGTCTGTCTGTCGAAAATACAATAAGACTCAAATGAAAGGAGATTTCTGATCAAAATTTTCCACAAATGGTCACTGTTGATAAAATTTGTTTGGAATTGAAAATGGACAATAGCGCTGCATAATTTCACCTAGTCCCCATGTATGTGTCTCTATGAATACTGTTTGATCAGTCATAATCTTGCACAAATTAGTTCTAACTACTCTGAAATTATACTGTAAAGTACGGCGAAAATCAGGCAAAAGTTGTGCCTAGTCCCCATATAAGGTCCCTCTCAGAAAATTACTTCATTATTTATGATTGTCTTATAATAAATAATATGGTGATGAAATTGGATATAAACATACTTTATATGAACCTGAATAAATAATTTATTAATAGAATGATATTAACATACATTTCTACATAACTCATTTAAAGTTTTAAGAAATTAATCAATCTATTAAATTCTGTACAGTTCAGACCATAACTGCTTCAAATCCCCATATAAGCCCAAAACTACATACTGATAGTAGGTATACAATGAAAACCTCCCAACTTAGTTTTTGATTTGAAGTAGATATTTTAAATTCTAAACCACTGTATGTGTCTGAAATAAATGTTGTGTGAATATTTGCCTCTAGGAGTATTAATCTCTGCCTGACTTTATAGAACAATGTGTTTAACTGTATATGTTTTTGTATGTGTGAATGTAGTTGTATGTGTGCGTAAGTGTAATAGAAGAACGGATATGCTAACAACACCCACAAGATTTAAACTACAAGTTATAAGAACAAGTACGCCAACAACACTTTACCTGGTATAATTAACTCTAAAGTAGTAAAGAAATAGCGCAAAAAATATGTGAGAAAATTATGGGTGGTTGTGAACGACTGGATAAGTAACAGTAAATCGTAAGAATTTAATGTATTTTGTTAGGAAGTAATATAAATACTACCTAAACATGTGTCTCAAATAATAATAATAATAAGTAGTTTACTTGAAAGGGGTTTTTGGTGATCTATTAGTTTTATCAATTACTAAGTACGTGATGTCCTCGTGAATTGTGGTGAAGTTGAAAGTTATTATACCTTCTCATAGTCTCGTGCGTTTTTGCTGATGTTGTTTACGCTTAAAAATATTGTTCTAGAAACCACCAACTTGAAGTAAACCGATCGACTTAGAATCCGTTAGTCATGACCGTCCGTTTATCTGGTTGATAATCTTGTGCGCAAACTACAGATCGCTATGTTGAAGATACTTTTATAAATTTGGTATATGAGCAAAAACACAAGACAATTTCAAGACAAATAGAAAGAAGTAAGAGTGTTCTGAATCTTGTATACCCACCGGTAATAGGTGACAATAAAACATTTTTCTGATATATGGACCGATTGGTTGATATAAAAATTGTTTGTGTATTATAAGATAATTATGCATGTTCAAGTCATTTTCTTTGGGGGGACCTTGTATGGAGACTACGGTCAAATATTACCCGCATTTCGTCATACTTTAGAGTATAATTTGAGAGTACTAATAACAGATGTTTGCAAAATTTGATCAGGATTAACGCATAATAAACATATTTATGACTGCTCAAACAGTATTCTGAGGGAACATTTTTATGAGCTCTAGTTGAAATCATAGACCGATTTTGCCTATTTTCAATACCAAACAAACCTTTCAATACCAAGCAAACCAACAGAGAGTATTTGTGGAAAATTTCAACCAGATAGAACGTTTCATTTGGGTGTTTCAACAGACAGACGGAGGGCCGTATCTAGATCGTCTTAGAATCTTATAAGGACTCAGAATTTATTTACTTTTTGGTTCTACGTGGATAGCTAAAGGGTACTTCAATAGGTACTTCTGAATTTGACAGCTGATAGCGGTCAAATTGTAATCTACATCTGTCGAATTGGCTATTATTTAGTTTATTTTGCCAAATCACTATGGATATAGCGTTCAACAACACGTGAAAATGATAAAATTGTTTTATCAAAATTGGTGATATATTATGGCAACGTTTCACATGAATGGATGAATAGGTAAGTAAACAAACATTATTGTGGAATTTAGTACGATACCAATCCACATGTGATTCGAGAGCGTCCTATACATAATGCATATAAAACACCAACGACTTGTGGTTTCAACAGGACGGCGCTACGTGTTACACTGCTCATATCACATTATACATTCTGCACACGAGCGACTTGAGGGCATGGTCATCTCACGTGGAGGTGATGTGAACTGGCTACTGAGACCGTACGTTTTAACCCCGTTTAACAATTTCTTGTTGGGTTTTCTTAAGTGGCGAATAAGCTACAAACCACATCGGCCCTCAAAGCCAACATAGCCCATGGTATTGGCCAAATTTTGCCTGTTTTGTGTTGCAGAGTCATGGAAAATTGGGCATTTGCACGTTGTAATTTTATATTCCATACATACTGGTATAGATAGGAATAAAAAATATCATTGAATGCCACACACACTTTGTTTTATTTATATTTAATAACTCGGTAGCTATTTACTAATGTTAGTTCTTCAAGTTTCTCCAAGGTAAGGCGAACTAGCTATGTCCGTCCGTCTGTCTTTTGATGGTTATTGAAAATGGGTAAAATCGGTGCAGTATAACCAGAGTTATGAACCTAATTAGGAAACAATCTCCAAAAATTTTTATATTTTCAGATGGTCAGATGGACGGACAGATGGACATCGCTAAATCGACTCAAAAATTGTTATACAAGGTGGGGCAAAAGTAATCCTCCTATCAGAAAATGCTATAAATTTTGCGATTGGCCCCTAATGTCAGTTCTGTTTTGACATTTATGTAGTAAACACATGCGAAATACACGTTAATAAACAATATTACGCTACACTGCTCCAGAACGCGGAATATTGCTGACTATTTATTTGACCAATAATAGGTCGGTGACTTTGGCTCAACGTGAATTTCGTCGCAGATTTCCTGGCCGTCCAACGACTACTGGTGAAACACTGCGACGTTTAGCCGCTCGCCTCAAAGAGACTGGGACAACACGAGATGCTGCCAGGCGTGGCGGACCCCGGAGTAGCCGTTCTGCAGAGAATATTGCTGCTGTAGCCGACGATGTCATGGAAGCGCCGTCGACATCGACCAGACGAAGTGCCACGCAAATGGGTATCAGTCGACGGTCTTTACAGCGAATTTTGGTACAAGATTTGAAGATGTTTCCGTACAAAGTCCAGACGGTGCATCAGCTGTTAGCTGCTGACTGCCAATCGCGTCTAACATACGCTCAAGCCATACTTAATCACCACCAAGAGGAAGATGATTTTTCATCAAAAATAATCATGAGTGATGAGGCCCATTTCCATCTTAACGGGTACGTAAATAAGCAAAATTTACGCTTCTGAGGCACTGAGAATCCGCGTGTAACCCACGAAGAGCCATTACACCCGCTCAAAATCACTATATGGTGTGCTGTTTTCGCTGGAGGAGTCATCGGACATTTTTTCTTCGAAGACGTCGCTGGGCAAACGGTTACTGTGAATGATGAGCGCTACAGAGCAATGATCAACGAGTTCTTGATGAATTGGGATTGGAAAACATGTGGTTCCAACAGGACGTTGCAACGGCACACACTGCACGTGCCACAACCGATATTCTGAAGGATGCATTTCCCGGGCGCCTAATCTTGTTGAAATAATTTGTTTAAATTAGTTACTTGTTTATATTTACTTTGTATTTATATGTATTATTTTAATTTAATATGTTTTGTTATTTATGTTATTCCGAAAATTTTCTTTACAAATTTGTCAATAAAATATTTTCATTCTTGAAATCAATTCAGTAAATAAAGGTCGTATTTTATTTGGCTCAAAAGGTTATGGGCCCAGATCACATCGAGGAATAAATATTTATTAAAGCGCAGATTAAATAAAGATTTAAGATATGGAAGCTGAAAGCAAGATTGAAAAACTGAACGACGCATGTCAATGGTCAACATGGAAATTTCATGTTAAAATCACTATGATTGCTGCTGATGTTTATGAAGTGGCCACTGGAGATGAAGAATGTCCATTAACGGATGAAGGTAAAATTCGTGAATGGCGAAAAAAGGATGCTAAAGCTCAACAGATTATTGGAATTTCGGTTGGAAGTAAACAGATCATTCACATTACTAATTGTGAATCTGCAAAGTCAATGTGGACCAAATTACATGATGTTTTTGAAAGGAAAAATGAGTCCAGTTTACTGATGCTACATCAACAATTTTTTAATTTCACAAAAGATGCTGGTGAGAATATGATATCATATATTGCAAGGCTTGAAGAATTAGTTCAACGTTTAAGGGATTTCAAGGAGACAATATCAGATGATATGGTGATTACAAAAATAATATTATCGTTACCCTCTGAGTATGCAGCTTTTAGTAGCGCATGGGAATCAGCAAGTAAGTTAGAACGCACCTTGGATAATCTTAGAGCAAGGCTGGTGATTGAAGAAGAACGTTTAATATCTCGTGGAAAAATTGAACCAATTGAAGCTCTCACAGCATCCAAGCATAGTGATCGTAAAAATGTTAAAAATATCAGGCGTGATAATTTTCGAAATGTTGGTAATTCAAATAATTATAAACCCAATGGACGATGTTTTATATGTGGTGATGAAGGGCATTGGAAGCGGGATTGCCCTGAACGCAATCTTACAAAAAATTTTACCGCTTTGAATTCCGATGCAGATGATTTTAAAATTACAAAGAATAGTTGGTTAATTGATTCAGGTGCAAGTCATCATATGACTGCTAATCGTGACTGGTTTCATACTTATTCTTCAGAGGTAAGAAATGTTAAAATTGCTAAAGGTACTATTCAAGCACATGGAATCGGTACTATTCATGTAAAAATATTTGATGGAATTAACTGGAGCAATGGAATATTAAAATATGTTCTCTACGTTCCACAAATAGAGAAAAATTTATTTTCTCAAAATCATGCGTTGGATCAAGGTTTAACTGTAGAAGGAAATAGTAATAAAATAATATTTAAACGAAACTTTAATCAAAAGGTAGTTGTTGTGGGACAACGTCATGGAAATTTATCTGTCATCTGTATAAAGGTAATAACGACCGAGGCTAATTTAGCAGTAAATGAAAATTCATCAATACAAGTATGGCATGAGAAATTAGCTCATCAAAATATTGAACAAATTCGAAAAATTTTAAAAAATAATAATATTAATTTTATTGATGACAATTTTGTATGCGAAGCTTGCATGTACGGAAAGCATCATAGAGGTAGTTTCAAAAGCCGTGAAATTGTATCGAGTAGCTGTGGTCAAATAGTCCATGCTGATGTTTGTGGACCAATTCAAGTTGAATCTATTGGAGGTTCCAGGTATTTTCTAATTATAAAAGACGATTTTTCTCATTATCGTTTTGTCTATTTCATGAAATATAAATCTGAGGTATATGAAAAAGTAAAAATATTTTTGAAATTGGCACAAAATTCGTATGGTCATAATATAAGAATTTTTCGTTCTGATAATGGAACAGAATTTGTAAACGAAAAGATGAAGAAGTTACTTGAAAACGAGGGAATACGCCACCAAAGGACAGTCCCTTATACTCCACAGCAAAATGGTTCTGCAGAACGAGAAATGAGAACCATTATGGAAGCAGCACGTACAATGATTTATGCAAAAAACATGGATTTAAAATTCTGGGCTGAAGCAGTAAATACAGCAGTATTTGTAATTAATCGTTCGGGAACCAGCACTTTACCAGATAAAACACCCTATGATCTCTGGATGGGTAAAAGTTCTAAAATAGATAATTTTCAACCTTTTGGAAGTGAGGTTTTTGTTCACATACCCAAAGAAAAACGAAGTAAGTTAAATGCAAAATCAGAAAATTGTATTTTCGTCGGTTATGATGAAAATGTCAAGGGGTATCGTGTTTGGAACCCTACAAAAAATAAAATTGAATACTCTAGAGATGTTAAATTCATACCTTCAAATTTTACTGTTTCTACTGATAATACGAGAAAATTGCTTTTGGCAGAAAATATCGTATTTGGTTTAAGAGAAGAAAATGTTGAAAATAATAAAGAAAGCAATCACAATGAAATTGAAACCCTAAGTTCCGAAAATGAAGACTATGAAGATGCCTGTGAAAATTGCGTTAACAATGCTACAACAAACGATGCAGAATTTGTTGAAAATGTTTCAAACAACGCTATCGCCTCATCTCAGAATTTAGCTGAAATAGAAGTGAATAAAAGCAACCAGCGATTAAAGAAAAAACCAAGAGAACTTTCTTATTTAAGCCAGGAAAATATAATAGAAAATCGACTACGTGACACATCTAAAGATCCTCTTGATGCAAGTGGATTTATGTCTTTAAGCGAGGAAGAACCCATGAATTATGATCAGGCAATGAAATCTCCTAACAAAGCTCAATGGTATACCGCAATGACTGATGAACTAAAATCTTTGGAAGAAAATGAAACCTGGAAATTAGTAGATGCTCCCGCAGGTAAAAAGATAATAGATAATAAATGGGTATTTAAGATAAAATATCGGTTAGATGGCAGTGTAGAAAGATTTAAAGCTAGACTAGTAGCCCGCGGTTTCACACAAGAATATGGAATTGATTACGAGGAAGTATTTAGCCCTGTTGTAAAATTTACATCAATTCGAGTGGTTTTATCTCTAGTAGCAATGAAGAAGATGGTAATACACCAGTTTGATGTTAAGACTGCTTTTCTTTATTGAGATTTAGACAAAGATGTTTACATGCGTCAGCCTGATGGGTTCACTGATGGAACTGGTAAAGTCTGCAAGTTATTTAAAAGTTTGTATGGACTTAAGCAGTCATCAAGATGCTGGAATATAAAATTTACCATGTTTATTAAAAAATACAAGCTTGAACAATTAGAATCCGATCCATGTGTATTCGTGAATGTAGATAAAACTCTAATATTGGCTTTGTATGTTGATGATGGTCTTATAGCTGCAATATCTAAGGAACAAATAAAATCTGTTATTAACTATTTAAGAACTGATTTTAAGATAAAATTTTTTGATGCTGAATGTTTCCTTGGTTTAGAGATATGTCGTTATCCCAATGGCTCCATTAGTCTAAGCCAAACGAATTATGCTAAAAAGATTCTGAAACGATTTAATATGGATGATTGTAATGGAGTATCAACACCACTAGATGTAAACCAAGTATATGAAAAGTTTGACGATTCAAATGATTCAAAATTTCCCTTTCGTGAAGCAGTTGGAAGTCTTATATATTTATCAATTGCAACAAGACCTGATATAAGTTTTGCAGTGGGAGTTGTAAGTCGTTATTTGGAAAATCCTAATGAAGCACATGTGAATGCTGTAAAACGAATTTTAAAGTATATAAAATCAACTATAAATTTTGGAATTTGTTTCAGTGTAAATGAACAGTTAAAGTTATTTGGATATAGCGATGCAGATTATGCGGGTGATAAAGAAACTAGGCGATCAACATCTGGTTATGTTTTCTTGTTTGGTGCAAACATTGTAAGCTGGGGTTCGGAGAGACAAAAATCTGTGGCTTTATCAACCACTGAATCTGAGTATATTGCAGCAAGTTCTGCCGTTAAAGAACTAATTTGGTTACAGCGTTTAATTAAAGAATTAACAAGTGTGGAAATTTCAACTGAATTTAATATGGAAAATCAAAGTTCAATTCGGTTAATAAAAAATCCTGAATTTCATAAACGTACAAAACACATAGATGTTCGATATCATTTTATCAGGGAAAAATATGAAAACAATTTATTCAATTTAAATTATATATCTTCTGACGAACAATTGGCTGACATATTTACGAAGGCTCTTCCAAGGTCAAGATTTCAATTACTTAGACAGCTAATTTATATTAAAGAAAAATAGGGGCTTTATTTTAAACAAATAGTGGGAGTGTTGAAATAATTTGTTTAAATTAGTTACTTGTTTATATTTACTTTGTATTTATATGTATTATTTTAATTTAATATGTTTTGTTATTTATGTTATTCCGAAAATTTTCTTTACAAATTTGTCAATAAAATATTTTCATTCTTGAAATCAATTCAGTAAATAAAGGTCGTATTTTATTTGGCTCAAAAAATCTCCCGTTTTGGCGATTTGCACTGGCCAGCAAAATCGCCTGATTTGACCGCTCCAGACTTCTTTTTGTGGGGCTTTTTGAAGTCGCGGGTTTATGTCAACAAGCCTCAGACTCTTGCAGCTCTTACAGACAATATCCGTCAAAAATGTGAGGACCTATCGCCGGAAGTTTTGGCCAAAGTGATGGAAAATGCCATAAAAAGGGCTCAAATGACAATCAACTGTGGCGGCGGCCATTTACATGACATCATACTCTCGACTTGATGTAAAAAAAACTAGAAGACGATATAAAAATAATCCACAAGAAGAATCAAAGTTTTTCATTTTTTCTTTTAATTACAGCAAAAAAACATAGGAAGTTTACTTTTGCGCCACCTTGTACTTTAAGGCGGTTTTTGGGACAATATTTTAGCACATTATAAACATCAGCACTAACCTAATGTACCCTCCCCACAATGGTGGTGTAGGGTATTATAAGCTTCAAATTACGTGACAATATTTTATAAAGATCGGCTCACATTCCCGTAAGTGAGACGCATGATTTTTTTGAAATCGCGAATAAAAAATACCTAGTGTTTCAGTAAAATAATAAGTAGCTATCACTTAGCTCCAATATTACTTGCTGGCTTACTAGGTAGTTAGGATTTTTGCTATGTAAGTGCATTTTAACCTTCAATATATGTGCTATTAAACGACTAAATTATTCACTTGCATAGGTTTTACATTACAGAACTTTCTGAATCTATTACAGGATTTTGAAAACAATATATGTTTTAATTAAGTTGAAAGCTATTTACGATAAAATTTATTCCCCTTCTTTAATAGAATTATTATAAGTTGAAAAATATGTAAACGCCTTAAGCAACTTAACAATCTATCGTTTCTTTAGTAGAGTGCATAAAACATATTTAAGACTTTTTTGCAAATTTTTGTTACAACAATAATGGGAAATACTCATACATGTCAAATACTAAAAGGAGGAAAAAATAACAAAATAGAAAAAAAAAAATTTTAAACAAAATAAAATTTAACATTTGAGTGATTCCATGAAAAGCAAGAAATATGCATATACTTACTACTAAGACATAATTGCTTAGAGAATTTCAATATTGCGAACAGATCTGTGTCTCTACAATTCAGATAATTGAAAAACTAAAATTCTGGAAATTACCAAGGAAATGTGCCTTTTCTCTGTGGAAACTCCCATATGTAATTGTGTTATTTTTGCTTTTCTCTAAAATAAACTCTTTTTTCTCTCTCATTGTTGTTATTCTTTTTTTTTTCTAGTATTATTTGTATGTCATTATCTGGTGCCCCTAAAGCGTTTGCATTAGTTGACATGATTTTAATGGGTGGCAATTACATGTTTTGTTTAAAAACGTTTCAACAACATGCAATACATGGCAAATTGAAAAATGTAATAAAAAACATATTAAACGTATAATTTTTAAAAAATATATTTTTTTATAAACTTTTTTCTATGTTTACTTTTACTCATTTAGTTTCCAACTTACTCCTTCTTGTCTCATTTTAGTGTAATAAAAATCAGTTTAAATAATGCTATAGTAACTTTGAAAGGACTCAAAGGACATTTAATGTTACAATAACAATTTGTAAAGAATACAAAAATAAAATAAACCAAAGTAGAAGTTGTTTTTGTAACCATTAATGTTAATAATAATTGAAATAATTTAAAGGGTTTTTGGAGCTGATGAGGGGGAAAATAATTGTGTGTTATTCTAAAAAATCTATCATTGTCTGTTTAAAATAATTGCAATGAGAACGTTATTATACATTGTAATGCTGGAATTCTTAGTAAGAAAATAAAAGAGTAAGGTATAAGTAAGAGATTGGCAGCATTAGTTTTGACATGAATGAAGAATAAAATAAGGTCTTGATTCACGTACTGGTAGAAATCTATTAAAATTATTAATTAAGACAGGAATGACTGTCTCAATCGTAGGGTTTATCTAGTTAAATTTTAACTTTTTTGGAAGGTTGTTTCCTAGTTAAATTTAATTCAGTCGTAGGTCTTTATGTAGTTTAAGTGAAGCTTCAAACATAGGTTTTTATGTAGTTAAATTTGAGCTTTAGTTATAGGTCTTAATCTAGTTCAATCTGAGTTTCAATTGGTTGTCTATATCTAGTCCAATTTTAGCTTCCTAAAAAAGACTTTATGTAATTCTTCTTTAGCTTCAATCGTAGGGTTTATATAGTCCAATTTAGGCTTCAATCGTAGATATTTATGAAGTTCAATTTAAGTTTAAATCGTAGGTATTTAACTAGTTAAATTTCAGCTTCAATCGTAGGTCTCTTTCTAGTTCAATTTAAGTTTTATATAGTCAAATTTAAGCTTCAAAGGTAGGTCTTTGTCTAGAAAAATTTTAGTTGCTATCGCTAGTCTTTATTTAGTTCAATTTAAGCTTCAGTCGCAAGTCTTTATCTATTTCAATTTAAGCTTCAATCGCAGGTCTTATCTAGTTCAATTGAAGTTTCAATCGTCAGCCTTTATCTAGTTTAATTTAAGCTTCAATCGTAAATCTTTATCTAGTTCAATTTAAGCTTCAACCGCAGGTCTTTATCTAGTTCAATTTAAGCTGTAGTCGTAGTTCTTTATCTAGTTCAGTTTCAGCTTCAATCATAGGTCTGTCTCTAGTTCAGTTTCAGCTTCAATCGTAGGTCTTTATCAAGTTAAATTTAAGCTTCAATCGTAAGTCATTATCTAGTTCAATATTAGCTTCAATCGTAGGTCTTTCTCTACCTCAATTTGAGTTTCAATCGTAGGTCTTTATCTAGTTCAATTTAAGCTTCAATCGCAGGTCTTCATCTAGTTCAATTGAAGCTTCAATCGTAGGTCTCTATCTGATTCAATTTAAGCATCAATCGTAGGTCTTTATCTGATTCAATTTAAGCTTCAGTTTAAGCTTTATCTAGTTAAATTTTAGCTTCAATCATAGGTGTTTCTCTAGTTTAATTTAAGCTTCAATCGTTAGTCATTATCTAGTTCAATATTAGCTTCAAACGTAGGTCTTTTTCTACCTCAATTTGAGCTTCAATCGTAGGTCTTTATCTAGTTCAATTTAAGCTTCAATCGCAGGTCTTTATCTAGTTCAATTGAAGCTTCAATCGTAGGTCTCTATCTGATTCAATTTGAGTTTCAATCGTAGGTCTTTATCTAGTTCAATTGAAGCTTCAATCGTAGGTCTCTATCTGATTCAATTTGAGCTTCAATCGTAAGTCTTTATCTAGTTCAATTGAAGCTTCAATCGTAAGTCTTTATCTAGTTCAATTTAAGCATCAATCGTAGGTCTTTATCTAATTCAATTTAAGCTTCAGTTTAAGCTTTATCTAGTTAAATTTTAGCTTCAATCATAGGTGTTTCTCTAGTTTAATTTAAGCTTCAATCGTAGGTCTTCATATAGTTAAATTTAAACTTCAATCGTAGATCTTTATTTAGTTCAATTGAAGCTTCAATCGTAGGTATCTATCTGATTCAATTTGAGTTTCAATCGTAGGTCTTTATCTAGTTCAATTGAAGCTTCAATCGTAGGTCTCTATCTGATTCAATTTGAGTTTCAATCGTAGGTCTTTATCTAGTTCAATTGAAGCTTCAATCGTAGGTCTCTATCTGATTCAATTTGAGTTTCAATCGTAGGTCTTTATCTAGTTCAATTGAAGCTTCAATCGTAGGTCTCTATCTGATTCAATTTGAGCTTCAATCGTAAGTCTTTATCTAGTTCAATTGAAGCTTCAATCGTAAGTCTTTATCTAGTTCAATTTAAGCATCAATCGTAGGTCTTTATCTAATTCAATTTAAGCTTCAGTTTAAGCTTTATCTAGTTAAATTTTAGCTTCAATCATAGGTGTTTCTCTAGTTTAATTTAAGCTTCAATCGTAGGTCTTCATCTAGTTAAATTTAAACTTCAATCGTAGATCTTTATTTAGTTCAATATAAACTTCAATCGTAGGTCTTCATCTAGTTCAATTTAAGCTTCAGTCGTAGGTCTTTTCTAGTTCAGTTTTAGCTGCAATGGTAGTTCTGTATCTAGTTCAGTTTTAGCTTCAATCATAGGTCTTTCTCTAGCTCAATTTGAGCTTCAATCGTAGGTCTTTATCTAGTTCAATTTAAGCTTCAATTTAAGCTTTATCTAGTTAAAATTTAGCTTCAATCATAGGTGTTTCTATAGTTTAATTTAAGCTTCAATCGTAGGTCTTCATCTAGTTCAATTTATGCTTCAATCGTAGGTCTTTATCTAGTTCAATTTTAGCTTCGATCGTAGGCCTTTATCTAGTTCAATCTAAGCTTCAATTGTGGGTCTTTATCTAGTTCAATTTAAGCTTTAATTGTAGGTCATTATATAGTTCAATTGAAGTTTCATTCGTCGGCCTTTATCTAGTTTAATTTAAACTTCAATCGTAGGTCTTCATCTAGTTCAATTTATGCTTCAATCGTAGGTCTTTATCTAGTTCAATCTAAGCTTCAATCGTGGGTCTTTATCTAGTTCAATTTAAGCTTCAATTGTAGGTCATTATACAGTTCAATTGAAGTTTCAATCGAAGGACTCTATCTGGTTCAATTTTAGCTGCAATCGAAGAACTCTATCTAGTTCAATTTTAGCTGCAATCTAGTTAACTTTGAGATTTAAGCGTACGCCTTCATCTGTCTTGCGATCTCATACTTGCTGCCATTCACTGAAATCATCATTAAACCCGACATTAAATTTTAAACTGTGTATAATCTCTTCAATAAATACAATTATTTAAATATATTTTCCAGCTCCCTTTCAAAATCAAATCCATTATTTTTCTCATGACAGGCAGAAAATCCAAACAGTACTCCTCATGTCCCCCCTTTCAGACCAAAAACGATGCCATAAATTTAATTTACACTTTGTTTGGCATACAAAAGGGAACCATTTTGTATGATGCTTTTGTAATTTTACTCAATAATAAAGAATTACCAAAACCTTGTTACACACAGAAAAATAAGAAAGAAAAATCTATAGACACTTAGATTTTAGAAAAACGATTTACAAACCAATACCCGGGTAAAACATAATTTGATTTTATACTCGTACAAAAAGTTTCAAGCCAAAAAGCAAAGAAAACCAGCCAACATTTATTTATTGCAATAAAATCGAAAGAAAAAAAATATAAAACACTATAAAATCCTCTAACTAATGGCAATAGAAAATGTGTCTGAGCACAAAAAAAAACCGACTTTTAAGATTTTTATTAACAAAATGAAAAAAGAATAAAAAATACAAAAAACCAAATAAAATATATAGCGGAAGACAATGAAACCAAACAAAAAATAGAAAAAAAAGAAAGCAATCGTCTTAAGCCAACAAAGCAAATAAATGTTGGAAAGCAACAAACAACATTACGCTTGGACAGACCAAATCAAAATCATTGTAAGGAAAATGTTTTTTTATTTTTTTTGCTATAAGAATTAAAGTAATAAATTAGTTTATACTAAATGTTTGTCTATATTCACTTACTAACACTCTCTAATACATTCAAACTTACTCTTTGTACACATACATACACATATGCAGACATTTGAAATTGTTCTCGTTTTTTTTTTATTGCGTCTAAGAGCTTTTTAGCCTTTTTTTGTTACATTTTGTAGCATATTTTTAGGCTGTTGACATTTTTCATAATAGATGGTTTTGTATATTTTGACTATGGTTTCCTTTAATGTATATGTTGGTAAGTATGTGGTTTGCTTTTATATGTGCGTTTGTGTTTCTTTTTTTTTTTGAATCTCAGAAATTCATGGCCTGTACAATTGAAATATGTTTCTGTATTTCCTTCCTTTTTTGTTAAGCGACAAAAGGATATCATAGGCATGATACCACTCTCATATGATTTAGGAAAATGGGAAGTATGCCACTTGATATTTATATATTAAATAAATTATTTATCATAAAAAATACTCTTTTCGAGTTGCAGAGACGATGGAAATGAGGGCACTGGCTCGGAGCACATTGAAGGGTCTTAAAATCCCATTGGTGATTTAGTAAAATTCATTGTTAGCTAGGAGAAAATCTTGAGAGTCGTAGAATTTTTTAAGCCCCAGGTCTAGATAGCGTATTTCCGGCTTTACTCCAGTATTTGGTAGTAGTCTAGGAGACATGCAGGTTCATATATTTGAATTTGGGTATTGGTAGGGTAAGGATAAAAGGTACACCACAAGATGGTTTCATTTCTCTACTTCAGTGGAAGTGTGTCACAATTAAAATCCTTTTCATGATCAATAGGACAGGAGACACTTGATAGAAAGAATGACATACAATTCTAGAATTCAGACAACCTCGGTTGGATAGCATTGTTCTGAAAAGTCCGAAAGTTGCCTAATGTCTTTAAGTAATTCTAGACTCTAGTCTCTCGTGGAAACGTATTGCTGAGTGTCAAATGAGAAAGGCACTATGTGCCGCTTATACTTTTCAGAAATCATTTGGAAAGAAATGGAGTCTTAAACCTTGCATTGTACATAGGATGTACAGTGAGATTATAAGACCTATTCTTACCTATGAGGTTATTGTCTGTTGGAAAATGGTGGAAATTAAAATATACCATACCACTCAGAGCAACGTTCACAGACTAGTCTGTCTTGATCTAACTATATGCATGAATTCCACTCATAAAGCCAGTCTGGAGGCGCTGCTAGACATATCTCCGCTCAATATCTATATCAAATACATTTCTAATAAGTTTATTCTGAGTCTTAATTAGTCAGGTCGTATTGGTCATGGCACCATCCAACAGAAGAAAGACTGGGTAACCGTGGGACACAAAACGGACTATATACACCGAATTTTGAATAAGAATGCCGACAAGAGATGAATGACCCGAGAACTCAGTCCTTAGGGACGACGCGATCTCAATCTACAATGACGGCTCAAAGATGGAAAAAGGACACGAGCTAGGGAATATTCTCTGAAAACATCTCACAAAAATTAGCTATTTTGATAACCTCGACTAATCTTATTGTTTGGAGGGGATTAAACAAATTTGGAGAAACTTGGACAAAGTGCATAGAACTCAAAGGAGACTATGTTGAAAAATAAATAAAAACCTGAATTTCATTCAAAAAGGCGCGAACCTTTTAACCATCCCTCGTATTACTAACACCAAAATCAATAAATTTCAACAAAAGAGCATGTTAGACTCTACAGAATGCCAACATCATCTTTTTCACAAGAAAGCTGGCGGTTTTTAAGTAATATGTTGAACTCTAAATGTTTAACAGGATCGTGGTTTAACATACTTTACATTGCATTAGAATATGCTGGATGAAAATTTACCTCCTTTTCATGAATTTGCGTTACGTTAGCAACCTTCCTACATATAGGAAATTCACGGAAACAATTTGATATTCTGAGAAGGTTTGTTAATGAACGAACACAGTTTATTATCAAGAATAATACCGAGGTATTTACGCTTTCTTATGGTATCAGTCCAGACATATACTGCCGTCTTTGATGTCCTTGCCATAGTTCTAGGTATCCAACGCAGTTTATTGTCAAGAACAATACATACCCTCGTATTTTGCGCTGTGTGGATGTGTCAGTTCAATACCACTCAATAGGGGTAGCGTGGAAATAGGATTCTTGTATCTACAGAATCTACAAAGTTCTCTGTAAATGCTATCTCTTTATCATGTTATCATGTTCAAGTGATTCGTAACATTATCCTCATAGAAAAAATTTTATTGAATTCAATTTCCTAAGCTGTTTATGTCCAAATTCCGCAGAAGTGGAAATAAAGGGGCTCGTTGAGGCGTGCTTCCTTTGGCAAGTACTTATTCCCATTCCAGAACTGATAATCCTGTCCATGATAAACCTAACAATCGACTGTTACAGCCCTATTCTATATAATACAGATCCTATTGTTGTAGATTTCTCATTGTTTAATATCCCTTCTAAATCCGGAATGCTTCAAGCGTGAAATTGTCAAACTCAAATGACTCTTCAATATATCCTGCAAAACAGCAGAGAAGTGCCGTCTTAACTGACATTATTTTCAAGTAGACGTGATGAGTAGTGGATAGTAGTCATAGGTCCATTGACATTCGTATATGAATGTCATTGATTTTTTGCAAAGTTCTAAGAAAATAGGATAAAAAATCATACTCTAAGCACTTTTAAATCATTATTTTAAACATGTGATTAGGAAAAAGTTCTATGATGCTTAGATGATTTATCAAAGATGAGTCTTAGGCGAATCTATTCCTTCATCAGGGAATCTGGTTTAGCCTGGAAACAACGGACGTATAATAAACACTCCTTGGGTATCACAATGGGATCAGTTTTGAATGTACCCAAGTGAGCAGCTTGAAGAGTGGTTGCCCATGTAACCTAACCTAACCTTGGATAGATCAGGCTATTTTGATATAAAAGCGTTCCTTGCACCGATATTTGACTAAGTGAACGTCAGTGTAGAGCGTGTAAAACCATCTGGTAATAACAATGAAATCCTGCTGTAAGAATTCGATCTTTTGTCACTCTAGTTGTCTATCAGAATTTCCTTAAGAATTCTTCCTTTCTGATTGCCTTCATCTTTTGTAGCTTTTGTAAATTTGGCACCAGAAACAATCAGCACACCACTACCATTTCTTCATTTTCCAATACAAACAAATTTAACAATTTTTAAGCAATATACACACAATAACTTGTGAAAGAACTCATCGAATTATAAAATCTTTTGTTGTTTGTTGTTTGCTGTTTAAGTATTTATTGTCCTGTGTACTAAAGTAAGTTCCCTTAGTTTTTATGTTGGTAGTATGAGTATTTTAATATTTATGATCATTTTTCATTTTATCAAGCTGTGTGTAAATAATTTTGTATATGAATGTAAGTATTTATATGATCATCATGATATTTATCTAAATTTATATGTCTGTATTTATTTATAAATGCTCTATATAACATTTGTAAGTGAGTGTGTGTGTGTTTTAATAAGTCTACACTTGTTTTATAAATAAGAATGTGTCTGTGTAAATTAGGGTAGCCTTTATATTATACTTTTATAATGCTTTCAAGGTATAAATAGTTCTCCGTTATCTAAAAACCAAAGGCATAATTTAATTTGAGACAAATCGGATAACGTTTAGATATATCACATTTTATTTGAATTTTCAAACTTTGGGTTAGTAGCAAAATTTATATTATTTAAAAATGCGGGAGTAGATGGCGTATCTTTATATGTCATCTTGAAGGGTACATATCTGTTATTTATTTAGTTCTTGAACACTATAGTGTCAACAACAAATTTTTTTTTTTTTTTGCTTCGAAAATGTCGAATTTTTGTGCCAAAAAAGCGCAGCAGATGCACACCGATTGCTCAACAAAGCTTATGGTGATGTGTTCCATCGGTTTTAACGTACGAAGGATGGCTTGTGCTGCTCAGAAGTGGTGATTTTGACACGGAATACAAATATCGCCCTAGCCAGTAAAAATGTTTTAATATCAAGAATTGCAAGCATTAATCCATGAATATTGTTGTGAAACTCAACAAGGGCTTGCAAAATCATTGGGAGCTACCCAAGCAGCAATTGGAAAACGTTTCCGAGCAGCATGATTTATACAAAAACAGATAAATTGGGTACAATGCGATTTGAAGCCGAGAGACCTTAAAAGATGATTTTGCATGTCCGAAATAATGCTTGAACGCTATAAATGTAAATCATTTTTGCAACGAATCATAACTTGCCATGAAAAATGGATGCATTGCAATAACCTGAAGTGTAAGAGATTGTATATGCAGGCAGACCAACAGCTGAATCGACACCAAAGCGCTTAGTTAGTTCTCAGTATATCACAGGAAACCTGTACCAAACGCAACTCATTCGTTTAAAGTGAGCATTAGCCGAAAAACGGCCAGACATGAAACCGTAATATTCCATCATGACAGCGATCGGCCATATGTTCCAATACCTGAAAAAAGTATTTAGAATGAAGTGGTTGGGAACGCACATAGTCCAGACCGTACCCTCTTCGAACTACGTCTAACGATGTAGAACGCTCTCTCTTGCATAAGCTTTACTTTGAAACATAGTATCCGATATTGGCTTGATTCGTTCTTGACCTCAAAAGATGAGCAGTTCTTTTGGCTTGGAATCTATATGTTGCCAAAAAGATGGGAAAAGATCATAGCTAACTATGGGCAATACTTTAACGCTAGCACTGGCACTATTTACATATGTAAATATCTGAATTTTAAAATAGCTATAATATTTGTATTTTTAGTGCAATTTGGAAAAGGTTTGGAGTTAGTGAGTAATTTTTGAAGTTCTTCGTGCGCATAGAAAAAAATCCCCAAAAAGGTAAATTCACCATTATTTCTAGCCATTTTGTTACTCTTTCTTCATTATCTGCCAATATTTTCATATGTAAATATTTCTGTTTTGTATGCCTTATTTTTCATATAATTTTATTACATTTAATTGTTTATATTAATTGGCCATGAGGTGCTGTCCTACTAAGGGCAACCCTGAACGTTCCTCGGCCACATAATTTGATAAAAGAGGCTTGCGTATATATGACGTTTCAGGCTTAGATATATGCAAACCTCATTTAGGTTGTTTAGTGTTTGGGAGGGAGATTGAGGAATTGGAGGATCATTGTGATGTCGGATAGCCGGAGAGCACCTGCGGACTTATCTTCTCCTGATAAGTAGTCGTCTTGTACTATATTACATCCCTAAAAGGCTCTCGCTGACATTATGATGGTTACTTAGTCATAAGTGTCATGTCATGAGCACTTATAGGACCGGAAACATACTATGTCACAGTTTCAGAGAATGCTATGGGGAGGATCCAGATATTCGACATACAGGACTATACGTCTGAGGATGGTAGGCAAGTCACTTTGGACTCTCCTTTAAAGACATTGTCTTAGCTGCAAGGATAGGGAAAAAGAGAAAACGATTTTCCACCTTCTCTGCGAATGCCCAGCCCTTAGTGTCAAAATGCACAGATTCATGGGCAGCTACATTTTAACCAACCTTAGTAGGTATCTGGGTCTAGACTTAATGACCTTTTGGGTCTAATAAAATAAACATTTTAGAATACATTACGATATAAATGACACTACATCTGACGAGTGGTGTGGTCTTTTCAAAACGGGGTCCTTTCGACTCTACTTTATTGTTCGCGCTCAGGGAACTACCATGTAAACCAACTAACCATAGCCCTGAGGATGTACATTGGGATTCCCTTATGTTAGGGTAGTGCTGAGTGAAATACATCGGAGGAGCTTTGATGTCTGATCTGTTAATAAACAGAATAATTGGCTTCATAAGAAGCCTAGGCCTATTGTGGTCTTAACCAGTATTCCTAACGTTTTGTACAGTATCCCTAACAATAATCTACATATGAATATATAAGAAATTACACGTATTTACAAATGTAAATAGTGCTAGGATTCGTAGAAAACTATTGGTGCCAAATTATTTTATTCGAAATCAAAATATTAAAATGATTTCGGGCATATTGCCACCGCAATTCTAGACGAAGCTCATTCTGAACGTCCAATTTTGGGCCACTTTTCCAAGCATTGGCGGCAGTATGTCACGAATAACACGAAACATTTTGGCCTCCAAAGCGTCAATTGTTGCTAGTTTATTAGCATAAACCAGTGATTTCACGCGGCCTCACAGGAAATAATTGAGATGTGCCAATTTACACAACCTTGGATTCCAACTAAAAGGTCCCTTTCTCGAAATCGAGTTATCGCCAAATTTTGATTTCAATAACTCGATGATTGCTGTCACCATATGGCACGTAGGGCCACCCTGTTGAAACCACATCTCGAGCGGATCAAAGTCATCTATAGGTGTTATTTTGAATCACCCGGTATTTCGGTATATGTTACTTTTGAAGCTTCTTTGACACTTGATAAGTAGAAACTACGCCATTACAAAAAATCAAACGATACACGCTTCAACAACGCATTGAGGTTATTAAAATTCACAACAAAAATGGTGAAAATCTTGCAGTCACAGTTCGCAAAACTAAAGCATTTTTGGGTCGTCGTGAAGCACTTTGTCGGACTGCAATACAGAAATTGGTGCAAAAATTCAAGCTGTAGGGACAAGCTAGTGATGTGTAGAATAAAACGTCGCTCAAGAACAACTGAGTGTTGAAGAATACCAAGGTTTGTCCATTCCTCATCGCTCTTTGGAATTGGGCATTCCACAAACGTCATTACACCGTATTTTGGTAGGAGTTGGATGATATTGATCTGGATAATTTTTACTTTCAACAAGTCGGCGCTACGTGCCACACAAGCAACGAAACCAATGCTCTATTACGGGAAAAGTTTCCGGACCGTGTTATCTCTCCAAGAGGGGATCACAATTGGCTACTGAGATCTTGTGATTTAACACCTTGCGACTTCTTCCTTTGGGGCCACGTGAAAGATAGGATCTACGCCAACAGCCCAGAGTCGATTCAAGACTTCTAAGACAGAATTCGTAAGGTTATGGAGGACATAGGACAGCCACCTTGCGATTTGGTTATGGAAAATTTTCATGAAAAGGATATGGTCCTGTAAGTGTGGCCGTGGTGTTCATTTGGCTGATGTTGTTTTTCATTATTAACGGCATACTTTTCTCCTTATTATGAAATAAACATCCTATCATTTATCTAAAAAAATTAAATTTTTCTTTGAATACCAAAATAACACCTCTTGTTGAAAAACACTGTACAAAAAATTATTGATTATCAAGAAAAAAGTCCGATGATTCCAGCAGCGCGTAAGCACCACCAAATGATTCACTTTGTGTCATGTAATGGTGTCTATAGGATTTGTTGTGGATTAGAGTCACTCCATATGTGGCAATGTTGTTTATTAGCAAACCCGTTAAGCCACAAATTAGCCTCATCGATGAACACAATTTTGCGATAAAACAATCGTCCATAAGTTGCGCGAATCAGTGACTGATTTTCAAAGTAAATTTGGATAATTTGTTATCGTTGTTCAAGCATCAATCTATTCATGATGATTTGCCGGAGTATACTGGCACAAATGTCAAAAAGTGAGCGCAATTGACAATTAACCCTTTCGTAAGTTCTACATGGCTTAAAAAAAAAACACCCTATCGATATCGAACAATTTTTATATTTATAGAAATATAAAAACTTTTTTAATGAGTATTTTTTTCAAAATTTAAAATTATTTTTTTTTTTTTTTTTGAAAATATTGCAATTTTGAACCAAATCTCGAAATTTCAAATAAAAACGTTCTGCGATTTTGCTCAAAATTTTCAGCAGTTGTTTTTTTAGATGACGTAGAACAATTTTTGACAATAGGAGCATCGAAAAATAAGAGCCGCCCTATTGTTTATAAGTGTTTTTTATGGTTTTTATGCGTGTCTGTTGTTAAGTGTGTGAATGTATGTATGCAAGAGCTCGAGCGTTTGTCTTTGAGGTTTTGTGTTTTTTTTTCTTATTTTTTGTCATTTGACTTTTATGCCATGTATTTAGACAGCTATAAATTTAAGATTAAATTTATTGTATTGGTTTTTAGGTTCAATTTCTCATTTTGCCCGTTTTGTTTCATTATTTTATTTATTTTTTTTTTGTTGCTGCTACATTGTTCATTTTTCAAAATTACAATCTAAAATGGCATTTTGTATTGGTAGAAAAGTGTTTAATGGTGTGTTAATAGATTAATAATAATAATAACAATCGTTAGAAATTAAATTTAATTTATGATAAAAGTGTTTCAAGCAAAAGAGATAAATAGAAAGAAAATGTTGAAAAGCAAACAAAAATTAATTTTGTATGTTTTGCCTTAAAAATATATTTAAGCTTGATATAGTAAAACAATTTTATTCTAAACCATAATTAAATTTAAAATAAAACTCTTTAGTGAAGTATCCTAGAACATTTTGTTGATCTTTATAAAATTCATTAAAATTTATAACAAAATAAATATTGTATTACTTAATTAAATTTACAATTTCGAACATTCAATTAAATTTTCATAAAAACACCTTCAACAGCTTCAACCTAAACAGGCTAGTTATAAAATAACCTTTTAATAGCAAAATCTCTTAATATCTATTTAATTTTTCCCATAGATATTTTTTTGTAACAACTTAATCAAATATCAAATGTAAATATTTGCTATTGCAACTACTACTTAATATATTATAATCTTTATACATACACACACATTCATATAACTATACATATAATCTAATCTTTTATATGTATGTTCTAATACATAAATATTTAGGACAATGTATTCAAATATGTAAACTAACACATACACACACATACTATCATACAAATACTCATACACACACACTCCCCTTTTACAAGGACACATATTTTTCATGCATGTCTAACAAGTATTAAACTAAGATTTTCTGGAAGCTTAATATTGTAAAGCTGATAACTACCTCTCACATATAAAAAAATCCCGTCATACTTGACAGTTTCTGTGCAAGTACGAGTAGATGAACACAAAATCAAGAAACATCTGGGAAAAAAAATCTTAATAAATACATGTTCATGTACATTCACAAATCCACGCAGCTGAACGTACAAACACATGTTGGGTTGTAATGCTTATTAGCTGGGGAATACAGTGATTTCCTGTTTAAATACCCTTAAGTTACTTTTGATTATAATATGAAGCTTTTTATTTGAATTTTGTTATTTTTACATCTCTTTATTATTTAAAATATTGGAGATTTTACATCCATAGATACATTAAAAATGTTGTTGCATCATTCGGCCTCAAAAATATGAGAATAAATTAATTTATGATTCTATTTATTCCTGTGTAGAAAAGTCCTAGTTTTTTAACACCTGCATACTTCTGAAAATGAGCAAAAACTGACCCAGTTTATAAAACTTAACTTTTGTGCTGACTTATTGTCTAGTAATACATAATTAGGTATTAAAGGTTTTGATAAATCAAGCTAATTTCCACGCTATTTGTGGGCTCAAAAGCAAACAAAATTGTAAAAAATCTGAATCGTTAAAGAAAATTAAATTTGTGAGCACCCAGGGTATCAAAATTGGATTAGGAAAACTTTGTACAGCTTGTAACTTGTGCAAATATGGGCAGATTTCTAAATGTACAGACATATTTGACATACAGTGTTGGAAAAAATAATAGAAACGAAAGCATTTTTTTTCAATTTTATAAGAATTTTAGTCAAGTTTAGTTTTGTTAAAAAAAAATTTATATGCAGTTTTGTTTATCAGACATACAACATAAGAAAAAACATAATCATTCCTCTTTTCATTAATATGTTAATACACTATATGACTAACAATGTAAAGAGTCAATATTTTTGCTGGAAAAAATAATAGAAACGCGTAAATGGATTCAATTTTTAGAGGCATATCCTTTTATTTTTTGTTAAAGAATTGTTTTATTTTATTATTTAGAGGCTCTACTTTTGTTTTTCATAACTTTATTGCATCTGCGACACATGGAATCAACCAATTTTTTTGAAAAATTCCTTGTCAATGGAAAACCACTCTTCCTGGTTTTTTTCCCACAATTCGTCCTTATTTTTCCGACTGATGCCCTCCAACTTCCTCTTGAGCACCCCCCAAAGGTGTTCCATTGGTGTAAGGTCCGGTGACTGTGAAGGCCATTGCATAAGAGGTACTTTGTTGACAGCAAAGCAATCCTTTGCCAATTTTGAAGAGTGGTTCAGATCACTGTCCAGCTGAAACTCCCATCTCAAGGACATCTCTTCCTCAGCAAATGGAAGAATTATGCTTTGCAATATATTTACGTAGTCTGGGGCGCATATTTTGTTCTTTATCCAAAATATTGAACAGACACCAGAAGAAGAGAAACACCCCCATATCATGATGGATCCACCGCTGTGTTTGACGGTCTTCTTGGTGTATTTTGGATCATATGCCTTATTGTGTGGGTGCCTAACATAATGTTTCCCATGGGATCCAAACAAATTTATCTACTTTTTGGTCTGACCACAGCCAAAGAAGACCGTCAAACACAGCGGTGGATCCATCATGATATGGGGGTGTTTCTCTTCTTCTGGTGTCTGTTCAATATTTTGGATAAAGAACAAAATATGCGCCCCAGACTACGTAAATATATTGCAAAGCATAATTCTTCCATTTGCTGAGGAAGAGATGTCCTTGAGATGGGAGTTTCAGCTGGACAGTGATCCGAACCACTCTTCAAAATTGGCAAAGGATTGCTTTGCTGTCAACAAAGTACCTCTTATGCAATGGCCTTCACAGTCACCGGACCTTACACCAATGGAACACCTTTGGGGGGTGCTCAAGAGGAAGTTGGAGGGCATCAGTCGGAAAAATAAGGACGAATTGTGGGAAAAAAACCAGGAAGAGTGGTTTTCCATTGACAAGGAATTTTTCAAAAAAATTTGTTGATTCCATGTGTCGCAGATGCAATAAAGTTATGAAAAACAAAAGTAGAGCCTCTAAATAATAAAATAAAACAATTCTTTAACAAAAAATAAAAGGATATGCCTCTAAAAATTGAATCCATTTACGCGTTTCTATTATTTTTTCCAGCAAAAATATTGACTCTTTACATTGTTAGTCATATAGTGTATTAAAATATTAATGAAAAGAGGAATGATTATGTTTTTTCTTATGCTGTATGTCTGATAAACAAAACTGCATATAAATTTTTTTTAACAAAACTAAACTTGACTAAAATTCTTATAAAATTGAAAAAAAAATGCTTTCGTTTCTATTATTTTTTCCAACACTGTATAATAAGGCAAGTGGGAAGAAATTCCAGTTTAATTTACTAACTTACCTCTTATAGTTTAAAAGAAATTTAAGTTTAAATTTTGTCATCTTCATTTTTAATAATGACTTTATTTAGATTGTCGCAAATATCTTCTGCAATTTATGTAAAATTATTTGTATAAAAACATCTTCTTATTTCTAATAAATTTGTTAATAACACGTAAAGAGCTTTTTGGCAATACCTCAACCCGCCTAGTCGTGATAAATAACAGTTGTGTTCGTTATATTGAATTGTATCCAATTTAAATTTAAAATAGTTTCATAAGACTATTTCATGTTGGAAGCTTCACCTAATGGTATAGAGAGGAGTTCATTGCCGAAATGTAAAAGAACAGCTTTTAAACTTACTTTCGAACCATTGAAAAACAAACTCCACTATTCAGCTTTATATTCTATACGCAAGGCAGTCATTACGCCATAATCATTATTACATAATACTTTTATATCTTCATCTTGATTGTGATAGTAACATATTCTTGTAATAAATTCCATTCCTTTATTTAAGAGGCCAATATTTCCGCCTGTTGTTTGGACAAATTCAAGTCACATATCAAATCATTGAGATCTTTTTGAAATAGCAGATTTGACTCATTAGATGAGAAAGTTTCTTGAAAGCCAGTGTCTAATAAATCGATTGCTCATAGCTGACCGATCGGAACTTAGAGCAAGTATTGCTTTTGCTTTTATTCTTTTATTTCAGCTTGTACATATTTCAGCACTGACTGTAACACAAAAACTAGATCAGATCAAATCAAAATAAATAAGGTGTTTGAATAATGGTAGGTAGGTAATTCAAAATTAGTATTTTTTGTTACAAAATTTTGTTGACCAGTGTAATCAAAGTAAAAATTTTAATTTTCTTAAAGCATATGTCCTCCTATACGATTCTGCGATCGCACCAGCAGTTTTTTGTGCAACATTTATCGCCATTGCATAGTGGGGAAGAAACAAAATATTTTGGAAATAAATCTGCCATTTACTGGCCGATTTGATTGGCTTGTAATTAAACATAGGCGTAGTAGAGCAGTTTCGAGTTTATTTTTAGAATGAGGATCCAAGGACCACTGTGGGGTCTAAAAATAGAGCACCTGAGACATGTGCATTTTTTAAACTCTTGCTTTTTTGTGGATTGTCTAAAATTATATATTTTCTAACATATCGTAGTGACATTATTTATGTCAGCAAATAAATGATTTATGAAAAGCAAATCCCGCAATTCCCAGAAAATTAACAAAAAATTCAAAATTTTCGCATTTTTTGGAATTTCACCTATTTAGGCCACATTTTGTACGCGGCTGATAAAAAATAATATGAATGATTTTGAATATATCACCGTAGCTAAAAGTGTTGCTCATTGTGGAATCCCACCTTTGAGATTTTACAACATTTTAGGCTAAATTCAAATTTTTTATAAAAATAAGGGCCTGGGGAAACTCCAAAGTATTAGTAAATTTTAATCATATTCTATTTTAAAGCTATCCTTGTAAAGATACCTATACAAATATACTTATAAAGGCTTTATAAGTTCCCTGAGAAACTCTTCTAAAACGCAAAGAGTAATAGCAGATTTTCGGCCAAAAATATATTTCGAAGTCGAATATTTTTGTGCCCGATATTATGATAAAGTTTAACGCAAGTAACTGAATAACTATAAGATACACATAGCACACTCCATCCTGTTTTATACTGGCCAAACCAAGGACTATTTAAGGTTATTAAAATCTTTGATTTTAGACAAGCCACAAAAAATTAGCAAGTATTGAAAAAAAATCCGTTTGCATGTATGAGGTACTTTGAGACCCCTCAAGTGCAGCGCCCACTGTACATTGCTAATTCGCATCATATTGTTTCCTGTCGGAAACTAAATAAACGATTTATACGGCTCTTTCTATCTTTCGAACTTGATGATGACCAAATCCAGTATGAAGAGCTGCAATGGATACAACATTCTGACTTATGGAAGTTCAACATTCCTCAAACACATCAACATACTGTAAGAGTTCTATCTCTCGATCTTGATTTTGAAAACCAAATCACCGCATTTCAGTTAGATCGATAGAAATATATCAAAGCTGTATTATACTTAAGGTGGTGTCACACACGGCAAGTAAAACTCATTTTACTTACGACAATTCGTTTTATTTTATTTTGCTGACGTCAAACAAATTTGTGATAAAAAGTGGTAACGTTTTTTTGAGTAAATATTTCCATTATGTGACCGTATCTTTAGTTCCGCCAATAGCCACATATTTAACAGGCTCCAGTCTAATGTAAAGTAGAATTTATTGTAGGATTATATACGTTTGGACTTTTGGAATTTAACGCTCTCCATGCGTCCAAACACTCGGACCTAAGAGAAGGCCAGACAGATCTTATAGGTAACTGCTTTAGCTTGGATGAATCATAACGACTCCTGGTTTGATCAACTTCCCTACCTTACATGTATTAGTTTCTGCACGCTCAAGAAAACGGTACTGGCCCCTTTCTTCGCTTGCCCAATCGTTTGTCTTATTTAATGTAAGGCCAATTTTATACAACTAACAGAACCAAACAAATCAAATCGACACATCATCAACGATTTTCACCAATTTCCAACGTACATTAGTACCAAAATGAATTAGTCAGCAACCGCTCTCCACATCCCAACCCCAACTGGTGGACTAACCATAGATCAGCCACACAAGGACTGAGAAAAAATTTTAACATACATATATTAAAAATGAAACCACAAAACTTAGAGTTTTGAATCTTTTTTTATTTTATTGAAATTATTGTTACAATTTACAAAAAAAAAAAAAAAACATTTTTATAGTTCTAATCACTAATGATGAAATTTTGTAACCTTTTTCGAAAACCCTTCCATTATGGGTTTTATAGTGCTTTATGTCACTTTGTTCGAACAGGTTGTCCATCTCCGTTTAAAATCTACCACACTTTTGGCCACCTTTTTGTGCTCTTCAATTCTCTTTTAACAACAGCGCAATATCTATCCACTGGACTCAGCTCCAGGCAGTTTGAAGGAATTACCTCTCTTGGTACAAATCCTACATTATTAGTCTTGTACCATTCAAGACCTTTCTTACCATAGTGACAGATGCCAAATCAGGCCAAAAATAAGTGAACACAAGTAAACAGAAGTCTTATGAATGGAAACATCCTTTTTTGTAAACATTCCTTGCTGTAAATTTCGGTATTTATAGAGCCTTTTGTAACAAATGTTTGCCTTTTTTGCCGCAACTGCATATTGCTTGCCATACCAAGAACTTTTTGGAAAATTTTGTCTGCTTTTGGGTCCTAAACTTTTCTTCAACATTCCCTCGAGCATCTGCAATATTAAAAAATTGACCCAGAAGCAGCGAAAAATGTTCCATACGTATGAAAAATATACATACTCATATTTCACAGGACTTTAAACACCAGTATTCTTTAGAAAGCATAGTTCTTGTGGCGCTCGACTTGCCGAAAGCCTTCGAAATGCTACATTTTTACAGTACACACTCTTAAATTCACACTGCAATTTATCATAAATTATATAAAATCATTCCTATTTATTATGTCGGGATCAAACTTCCTAAACACCCTTCGATACGCTACACTCTTACACTACACACTCTTGTTAACAATGAAATGGATCATGAATTCTCTGAGTTCGTTCTTATATATGAATATAGGGTTATTACGCTAATGCCTCTACAATCGCTCCAAATTTTCTAGACATAAATCAATTTCTTATAAAATGTCATCAAAGTAAATATTCAGATTAAAACACATGCAGTTGGAATCCCCGCAGAGTCATTTTAGGGAAAACATTCATATGTATGTATTCATATGTAACACAATTCCTTGATCTTGACAGCAATGTGGAATAATCCAATTAAACCATTGCTTGTGTTCATCAGAGTAAAGATATATAGACAATAGTCGTCATAAAGAAGGACTTTATATCAGATATCAGCATGTGGTCAGCATGTTCTTTTAACCAAATTTCATTACGGCCTACAGGGGTCCTAGTATGGTATGGTATAGAAATTTCTGTCATATTTGGCTTTCGGACTGAATTGCTGCTGGGGTTCTTATAGGTTCTTATAGTAATACTAGAACCATTTCAGGTTTTTGGTGGAGCACATCGAAATGTTTGGAGCCAAATCTTGGGGAAAGAATACATGCACGATATGGTGTAGCATTACGGCACATGTCATCAATAGTACGACAGAAGTGTAGGTAGTTACTTACTCCTAAACAAGGAGAAGGTTCTCTAGACAACAAGAACATTCAGTTCGATGTAAATTAATGCACCCACAGTATGAAGAAATCCATGGTAATTCCATGGCTTTTCAAAATGATAAGGTACATACTTTTCGTTCTGTGTACTCAAAAATACAAATAGTATTGATTGATACTATTGGCTTAAATACTTGTTGCTCAAAAGTTGTTTCCATAAGAATTATTTGCTTACTTTTGATTACTGTTACTTAGTTCTATTTATAAACCGAAATATCAAATGTGCGTTTTAAAGTTAGTCAAAATTATTAGGTAAATCTGCTGAAAATACTATATCATTGTTATTTTGTAAAACTTGTACTAACAAAGATTGTTTTATTAAATTTAAGACACAGTGTAACTAGGCACCTAAGTTCATTGCCCTGACGTCCTGAAGAAATATGTTTCCTTATAATAACCGAATTTGTTTTCAATTGAATGAAAGCAGCGATAAATACAACAGAGTTATGAAGATAAGAACCTATTGCAGCTAAAACTTTAAAGAACACTTTGAGATGTAGTAGTATTATGGATTACACTTATAAATTCTATCTTAAGCTTAAAATATCTTTATAAAAACATAAGAGGAGAGGAGTTTAAATTGCATTTTGCTACTAAGTACTACCCAAAATCGAAATGACTTAGTTATCTCAGCCAACAATATTTAAGTAACACCGCTATTACAACTGGATTAAATAATTATATAGATCCTTTGCTTGTTCCTTTTTTAAACATTATAAAATACTTACGACAAAGAGAAAAAAGATACAAAGGTAACGAGGTGAAACCAAAAACCCAAAACATTAATGCAAACATAGTCATGCTAAGAAGAGTATCACACAGTAAGCGTTACACTGTGCAAATTTGAAGGGGAGTAAGAAAAATAATATATATTAAAAATGCCACTGTTAAGTTAAATAAAAAGAATAAGCTGATGCACAACCAACAGCAGCATCATGCTCAGCCACAACAGCCACTAGAGAGCAACCGCTGTTGAAGTTAGTACGAGCGGAAATGAATCTTGAATGTATTCACATGTGTATATAAACATAGTTGAGGTTAACACTGACTTCCTGTTCGCATGCTTCAAAATTGTGTCTTCTGTTGCTCCTTGCTGTATGCTTTACATTTTCTCTTTGCTTTCCTTTTTACATAGTTCACCTTGTATTAAACTTAAAGACCAGTCTTTATAATATTGGGTGGTTTCCTTCACCTATTTATTAAGGCATGTCTATGTGCGTATTTATGTCATAGTGTGTGTGAGTATTTATGCGTGTTAGTGTGTGTGTGTATGTATGTGTGAGCAAAATCGTGTTTTACATATAAAATTCATATTGACATGTTTTCAATGGTTTTCAGAAAAAAGTAAATGTATTAAAATAAAAACTAGCTGGGAGTGTATTATAAGCAAACCCATATTTACACATACAGTGTCGATCAAAATGCTTTGGATAAAAATTTGTATATTATAGTATTAAATTATTTGAGATTTTAAAATGACTGGTATAAAAGAATGATCAAATGTTAAAATGAATATAGTAAAATAATATCAAGGAGGAATGAACCAAAATAATATTTACAAAAAATGTTGTACACCAAATTCTGTGGACAGCTACTTGGGGTCTTAAAATCGTCCATACTGCGGTTGAACAACACCAAACACTTCTACAAAGTTTTCACACTATTGCACAAACGAAATCGATTGTGAGCAAACGCGCAGCCATTTTGCAAAGAAAAGCTTTATCATACCCCAGTGATCATTCAAAATTGAAACCACTAAGCCATGTGAGATGCCTATTTCTTCCATAATCTCTCGCACTTTCAATATATGATCTCCCAACACCATGTCGTGAATTTTTTCAATTGTTTGGGTGTCCATAATGTTAGGCATTTTCCATGCTTGTACGGCCGCATCGAAATTCAGTAAAACCTTTTTTAACCATTGAAGTGAAGGATACAGCGTTCGCATAGTATACAAGGTGGCGCAAAAGTAATCCTCCTATAAGAAAATGCTACTAATTTTGCGATTGGCCCCTTATGTCAGTTCTGTTTTGACATTTGTGTAGCAAACACATGCGAAATACACGCTAATAAACAATGTTACGCTACACTGCTCCAGAACGCGGAATATTGCTGACTATTTATTTGACTTTGGCACAACGTGAATTTCGTCGCAGATTTCCTGGCGTCCAACGCCTACTGGTGAAACACTGCGACGTTTAGCAGCTCGCCTCAAAGAGACTGGCACAACACGAGATGCTGCCAGGCGTGGCAGACCCCGGAGTAGCCGTTCTGCAGAGAATATTGCTGCTGTAGCCGAGGATGTCATGGAAGCGCTGTCGACGTCGACCAGACGACGTGCCACGCAAATGGGTATCAGTCGACGGTCTTTACAGCGAATTTTGGTACGAGATTTGAAGATGTTTCCGTACGAAGTCCAGACGATGCATCAGCTGTTAGCTGCTGACCGCCAATCGCGTCTAATATACGCTAAAGCCATACTTAATCACCACCAAGAGGAAAATGATTTTTCATTAAAAATAATCATGAGTGATGAGGCCCATTTCCATCTTAGCGGGTACGTAAATAAGCAAAATTTACTGAAAATCTGCATGTAACCCACGAAGAGCCATTACACCCGCTCAAAGTCACTGTATGGTGTGCTGTTTTCGCTGGAGGAGTCATCGGACCTTTTTTCTTCGAAGACGTCGCGGGCCAAAGGGTTACTGTGAATGGTGAGCGCTACAGAGCAATGATCAACGAATTTTTTTTGCCGCAACTTGATGAATTGGGATTGGAAAAGATGTGGTTCCAACAGGACGGTGCAACGGCACACACTGCACGTGCGTTTCCCGGGCGCCTAATCTCCCGTTTTGGCAATTTGCACTGGCCAGCAAGATCGCCTGATTTGACAGCTCCAGACTTCTTTTTGTGGGGCTCTTTGAAGTCGCGGGTTTATGTCTACAAGCCTCTGACTCTTGCAGCTCTGAAAGACAATATCCGTCAAGAATGTGAGGACCTATCGCCGGAAGTTTTGGCCAAAGTGATGAAAAATGCCATAAAATGGGCTCAAATGACAATCAACTGTGGCGGTGGCCATTTACATGGCATCATACTCTCGACTTGATGTAAAAAAATTAAAAGACCAAATAAAAATAATCCTCAAGAAAAATCAAAGTTTTTAATTTTTTTTTTTAATTACAGCCAAAAAACATCGGAAGTTTACTATTGCGCCACCTTGTATTTAATAAAATTAGCCTTGGTTTGAGTCATGTTTTTTTTCGCAAAAAATAATACTTAATGAGCACAAGAAATTAGCTTTTTCTATTTTCTTCTCAAGTTATTCTATAGTCTACCGACAATGGCTGTCAAACACAAACTAAATGACGCAGAACCTTTATAATTGTCTTATAATACTTAGTATCATGAAGAAATTGGCCTAAATATTTCCAACAACTTTTCTGAGTATCCGTCAATTATGACTCTACAAGATACAAGATTTGGCACAACCGAATATAAAATACTAAGTAATACTTGTTAAACTTCTTGTTAATTTGTTTAAATAATATCACAGAACATACTGAAATTAAATTTGTCCAATACGTTTTGAGCCATACTGTAAATAGGAGTACATATACTTAACTCTAGACATTATCATGTTTACTTATACATATTCAAACACATGCATATGTATATATCTATACATATGCACGTTTACATAATGTATTCACTTGTTTGGTTGTTGCTGTTGTTGTATTCAACATAGAAGTTGATGATTTTGTATGTATGTATGGCTGTGTATTTTCACGGTATCTTTACTTGTTGTAAGCCATAATATCGATTAAGGATTATGATAATGATTGTGTGCTTAAATTGTAATTGTGCACACACATGCCCACAAACAACTTAACATACATACATATGTGTGTATAAATATTGTTGTATCCACAAACACATACTTACAGATTGCCTTCATAGTTATCTTGGTTGCACAGTGGTGGTGAGATAGTGGAAACTTCTGGCTTATATAAATTAGTTGATGGCTTTGTTCATAAGTCATTAAACATAATTCAACCTTGAAAGTTAAGGATCTTTGTGTGATCATTTAATCTTTCTTTACCTAAAGGATTTCTCATCAACTTTGCATTAATTATACCAGAAATCACATAAAATATACACTAATATAAAGTTTTAAATGCTTTTGTTTTACAGATTTCCACATTCGTTCCACTGTCCACCATCATTACCATCCATCCAAGCATTCAGTTAAGTTAACTTTATTTTTTAACCATCTTTATTCAAGCGCATTAAGCACGGTAGAAATGGCGAAAGCACAAACAACAAACACAAGCAGTCAGTATAGTCCGGTCTAAAGTCTAAAGTACGATGGGATCGACGCCAATGTTAACATGTGGTTTGTTTACATGAAAGCGAAGTTTATCTTTAACTCAAACTTCAGGCTGTTGCAAACAAACTTATTTGTTGGATACGTATAAATTTACGAAATATGTCTCATTGTGTGTGTGTAAGTAAGCACACACACACACACACATAAGTAAGTAAACGAAGATGCCTGCTCAATAATGTATATCTATGTGCGTTCATAAGTACATACAGTAGATGTTTAAACATACTGAAACACACTCGGACATTCACTAACAATATTTTAGTGTTAAGATTGATTAGAAAATTTACAAATGCATGCAAACTCATTGCCACATACACACAAATACATATTGCACCATAAGTATATGAATATTTGCATGTAAGAGGTCCGACAAAAAGGTGTTTTCAAAACAATAGCTAAGATCTAAAACTATCATAGACACATGCTTGATAAAAGCGGAATCTAGTTTGTTTAACATCACCAAACATTCTATTTAAATATAGCTTCAAACGTAGGTCTTTATATAGTTAAATTTTAGCTTCAATCGTAGATCTTTACATAGTTCAATTTTAGCTTCAATCATAGGTCTTTATATAGATCAATTTTAGCTTCAATCGTTGGTCCTTATATATTTCAATTTGACCTTCAATCGTAGGTCTTTATGTAGTTAAAATTTAGCTTTAATCGTAGATCTTTATATAGTTCAATTTTAGCTTCAATCGTTGGTCTTTATATAGTTCAATTTTAGCTTCAATCGTAGGTCTTTATGTACTTAAAATTTAGCTTCAATCGTAGGTCGTAATATAGTTCAATTTTACTTTCAATCGTAGGTCTTTATGTAGTTAAAATTTAGCCTTAATCGTTGTTCTTTATATAGTTCAATTTTATCTTCAATCATAGGTCTTTATATAGATCAATTTTAGCTTCAACCGTTGGTCTTTATATAGTTCAATTTTAGCTTCAATCGTAGGTCTTTACAAAGTTGAATTTTAGCTTCAATCGTAGGTCTTTATATAGTTCAATTTTAGCTTCAATAGTAGGTCTTTACAAAGTTCAATTTTAGCTGCAATCGCAGGTCTTTATGTAGTTCAAATTTAGCTTCAATCGTAGGTCTTCATATAGTTAAATTTTAGCTTCAGTCGTAGGTATTTACATGGTTCAAATTTAGCTTCAATAGTAGGTCTTTACAAAGTTCAATTTTAGCTTCAATCGCAGGTCTTTACAAAGTTCAATTTTAGCTTCAATCGTAGGTCTTTATATAGTTCAATTTTAGCTTCAATAGTAGGTCTTTACAAAGTTCAATTTCAGCTTTAATCGCAGGTCTTTATGTAGTTCAAATTTAGCTTCAATCGTAGGTCTTCATATAGTTAAATTTTAGCTTCAGTCGTAGGTATTTACATGGTTCAAATTTAGCTTCAATCGCAGGTCTTTACAAAGTTCAATTTTAGCTTCAATCGTAGGTCTTTATATAGTTCAATTTTAGCTTCAATAGTAGGTCTTTACAAAGTTCAATTTCAGCTTTAATCGCAGGTCTTTATGTAGTTCAAATTTAGCTTCAATCGTAGGTCTTCATATAGTTAAATTTTAGCTTCAGTCGTAGGTATTTACATAGTTCAATTTTAGCTTCTATAGTAGGTCTTTACAAAGTTCAATTTTAGCTTCAATCGCAGGTTTTTATGTAGTTTAAATTTAGCTTCAATCGTAGGTATTTATATAGTTAAATTTTAACTTCAATCGTAGGTCTTTACATAGTTCAATTTTAGCTTCAATAGTAGGTCTTTACAAAGTTCAAATTTAGATTCAATCGTAGGTCTTCATATAGTTCAATTTTAGCTCCAGTCGTAGGCCTTTACAAAGTTAAATTTTAGCTTCAATCGTAGGTCTTTATATATTTTAATTTTTGCTTCAATCGTTATGTCAGTCTTTATAAAGTTTTCATAATTTCAAACAACATTTCATATCACCTTCGTTAATAAGTACTAACACAATGCAGTACCGTATGTCTACCTATTATTGCCAATAAATTTAGATAGAGAATGCACCGCGTAACATTAAGTTTGAGTATGTGGAAATAATAAGACACTTATTAACATGAGCAACATCTATTCACAAAAGCGGAAAATATCTCAAATTGATAAATACACACATATCTACATACATACATAAACAATGTTCCATACAAATACAAATGATTACTTATAAACATAGCAGTGTCTTTATCATACATATGTGAGTTTAAGTGCGTGTATTGCTTCTATAAACATTTACTATATGTGTAGGTACGCGTATGTAGGAATGTAAACATTTGAATAATGCACATGATTGAAGAATGATTAAAATTTAAACACACACTCACAAAACACTCAAACACATATAGAATTTATACATATTTGGGTTATGAGGGAAATTAAAATGATTTATTGCCAATGGAATTTCATGAAAACAATTGTATTGCGTCTACCGAGATGATTACAATTTAGTTGCCGCAGCATTTTTTAATGTTAATAACGAAATGATTTTTAGAGGACCCTAGCTGCTACAAAATATTGAACACTTGATAGAATTTAATTTGAAATCTACATAAATATAACCGGTGCTACATAAGGTCCTTCAATCGTATGACCTTATGAAGCAACGGTTTAGATTCAATCGCAGGTCTCTATGTAACTGAGGTTTAACTTCAATGATAGGTATTTATGTAGCTCACATTTAGCTTAAATCGTAGGTCTTTAAAGAGTTCTGGTTTAGCTTGAGGCACTCCCTATTTTTTACTAGTAATGAAACAAGTATTTTGGCAAGTTTTTAACATAATATTCCAATTGGAAGACAGTGCTCAAAGACATGTAACATTAATAATTTAAAAAATCTGTCATTTTGGGGATTGCTTTAAATTAAGTACAACTGGTTCAGAATTAGTAAATTAGTATATATTATAGTATTAAATTGATGAATACTACAAAAATTGTGAGTGGGGTAAATAAGCATAGTTTAATACTTCAGCTTCAAACTTTCGGTACGCACTTTCTGTTTGCTTCAACCACTTGCAGGAGCAACTGTTTCTCTTCTTCATCATTTGTCAGAAGCTTATTAAACTCTTCAAACAGTTTGACACCATACTCATTCCATTCATTTGGAAGAGTGGGGAAAAAAATAGAATTTATTTTTAACTTGTCAAACAACAGCTATGATGTTTTGTTAGAAAAATCAGCCAAAGCGTGACGATTCTCCTTTTATTTTCCGGTCATTAAGCTCACAGTCCATCTTCTTAACAATTGCCACCTTTACATCATTTGATACTTTCTCTTAGAACTTAAACCAAACATGGAATTTTATGTCACTAACTTAGAGATTAATGGTTTCATAATTGGTCATGTCTTTATACAGAGAAAGGTCTGCCCAAGCTGCATTTGTAACTATTTGGGCTTCAAACCATTATATTACATATACAAGAACTCCATAATTCACAAAGCGTTCTAATTTTTCCGATTTTTCCATTTCAGTGGTTTTGAAACCGCCTTCCTCACGAAACAAGTTGATTTTGATGGCGTATATCAATTTCACCATCCAACGAGCATGGTGTACTGCACCTGGAGCTCTCCAATGAATTTTATTTGGAGTATGACCAAGAGCTAGTAGATACAGCTCTATTAGTTCCATGTAATCGCCTCTGAGCTGCTTCTGACTTCATTTACTGCGTTGAGTTTTAAATTTTCATTGCCAGGAGCTTATTTTAATGGTTGCTAGTTGTCTTTATGTATAGAGGGTCATGCTGTCTTGAATCTTCTGAAGCTCCATTTTCAGCCCTGTATTAATGAATTTAGTGTCAAAACACATGCCTACTATCTTGTTCTCCAAACCCCATTCAGTTAGAGCACTATAAACTGGATTTGCTACGTTTGCGCCGGTACCACTTACAAGTTTTGGCGCTCTTTGTAAGTTCGCATTACCATCTGTAGATACTAATGCTGACAAACGATCTACTTTTTCAGTGCCTAGAAGAATCATGAAGGATCTTACCGTCCCAAGGAACAATAAGTGGATCGTCAAAAGAAACAGATTGCATTATTTCCTCAAACACGGCATTTCTCCCTTCTTTCCTTTTGCTTTGAATAGTGCTTTGTGATAATGGCAATGAACTAAGTTAGTCTTAAGTTAATCAATGTTTGAAAAATAAAGATTTCTTTGCAACTGTTTCAGTCAGCAAGTATGTTTGGGATTCCCTTCTTTTAAAAGATATTGATGGCTTATACATATCGTTTGATTTATTTATGGCTTAATCAAAATGTTCTCAAAAATTAATATTGAAAAAAAAATATTTAAAAATTTGTTAAGCATTGCAGATATTGAGCAATGCCTACTTATTCCCTTCACCCTTTGACGACCAAACATTTTCGGCTGAAGCGATTTACTTGATTGATTTATTTTAGCATCTATGGCCTTATGGTAGTTCTGAAAAAAATCTGCCCTCCTGGGTAGACGTTTAGTCCGACATTTCGCTTGGCAAACATAGTTGCCTATGGATTGAAAGGAAATTTTTCATCCCAAATTATTTAATTGCAGAAAAGATTTAAATAACAGTTTTTATTTTAAATATACAGTAAAATACAATAAATCACAAAAATATAATATTATTAGTGTTGTTCATGATACATTCCAAAGCAATCACGGGACGAAGTTAAGCATTGGAACATATTGCATTGAACGCAAAATACATTTGTCCGACTATACTTATTATTGGAAGCGCAATTAGAACAACGTTTACAACCTTCACGCTTTTCCATTTTATGAAGAAATTTGGGCTTGCTTATTAAATGAGATCCAGATTTAATTATCGCTGAAAAGGCACGCTTTTTTGAATTGAAGCTACTTATTAATTCTTTGGCTAAAGCTCCACGAAAATCGATAGTGCTGTTGGGTCAATAAAATTAGGGACGAGGTAGACACCACGACTGTCCATCTATTATACTTTATGCGCCGGAAAATTCGTTGGCATGTGCTTTCTATTACATCGGATTGTTCCGCACGCCATTATGTCATTTTCCTGAAGAATATTTATTAATTTCAGGCTAATAAAAAGATTGTCGAAGTAAACTTCAACCCCATTTTTTGCCAGAGGGTCACATAACTGCAAGACAATGGTTTTTCCCCGTGTAAATTTCAATGATATACAAGTATGAAGTTTCTGACTAACATAAGCACCAAAGTTTGAATCCCCATGAAATAGGTTTGTTCTTCATATATTGTTTCATGGCATTATGTCCTTTAAACTTTACCATATGTTCATCGATTGACAGCTTTTTTGAATATGTATATGCGTCTGGCATAGCCTTGTTAATGTGATCTAAAATTGCCCGGATTTTATAACCACGGTCACTAACATCTGCCTTATTGTTGTCGCAAAAGTGAAGATTAGCTGTAATTTCTTCAAACATCTGAGCTTGGTGAAAAATTGGATCAGTAGACCAATATAGACGTTTTGATGGGAGCTTTACTAAGCGCATTTGTATGATAATACCCATATAAGCTTAAACTCATGCACGGTAAGAGTGAAAATACGCCCTTTTTGGAAAGCATATAGATTGGACTGCTCAACTATCGTGAAGCATAGATCTAAGATATATGTACAATAACAGCTAGTTAGTATTCACTCAAAATATCAAAACCTTTGCAATTTATAAAAACTTACGTTTCAACCTATAGGCAAACATAATTGCATAATATAATTTGATAAGCTGAAGGCAGATTGGAGTTTTCGCAAACTTCTCTAATTTATTTTCTGATAGATAAAGGCTGAATCCAAAACATAATTAACTCTCAGCCCCTTGCGCTTTATTTTTATCCCGTAGCTGCCCTAGTCATTAAGCCCATTGTTTGGCCAAATTCGGCGCCTTGTTGGAAACAAGTGGGAATAGATAGGCACTTGCACTCAACTACGTTATTGTTGCCCAAATCGTCTTCTATAAAACAGTATTTGGCATATTTGCTCTATCTGTTACCTGGACCAATATATAAACTAAAAATTCTCGGGCAAGCAAACATGCCTATGGTCGTCAAAGGATTAAGGCATCGAAATTTTGTCACATTTATACTATGTAGAATGAATTTGAAATTTATGGGTTTATGTTTATCTTAATTTTTCCTTCATTGGTAGGTCTTTTTATAGCTCTGGTAAAAGTTTAATTATAGGTTTTTCTACCAACCCATTTTACTTGCAAGCGTAGGTCTTTCCGTAACACAATTATATTCACAGTGGAATATTTGTCTGTAGCTCAATTCTAAATTCCATTGTAGGTTTTCAATTAGTCCGCTTATATTTGTAGGATAATTCCGTATTTTGTATCGAAATAACTCTTTACTTGAGTTTTTTAAAATAAAACATCATAAAATATAATACCAAGCCCTATAAATGAAATCAGTTTAGTGTGAAGTTAATAAAAATACTTTTGTTATTACTACGCCAACCCCGCACTTTCGTGTGGCTAATTGATTTTTTGTAGATTAGACTCCTTATCCTTGAAAGAAAATCTTTAACATGACTTTCAGTGGAAAAAAGGGCTTCCTGTTTTTGTTTAAAATAACCACAAATATACGGGTACGAACGAGTACGCATACACAACACATGCTCCAGCGAACACAAACACCAAGCTGAAAGAAACAGACACTTTTCAGTCACACACGCTGCTACAACACATTCACACTTAATCCTTTTAGCTGAGCAGAACAGGAAAAAAAAAGAAATTAAATTCTATACAAACATCCAACATTCAAGCGAACAAAGTACATAATACAAAATGACACGCATTTAGCGACTTAATTATAATTGTATAATTAAGCCTTAAAACATGCTTGTGTATGTATGTTTACACACACACACTCTTTCACATATGTACATATGTGTGTATAATTCCACACAAAAGAAGACGTACTTTTGGGAAAACAAAATGTAAAGAGCTGAAAGTTAAAAATACTGTATATTTTGAAGAAAAGTAAGAAATAAAACAAAAACTGTAAGGAAAATATTGCGTGTTGTTAAAACATTTGCATAAAACTAATTATAAATTCAATTACTGTATAAAGTTTTAGTAAAAATGTAGACTTTATACATAAGCACATACATTTATTTCTACGCTTTTTATATACCACTCTCTTAAGCAAACAATTGTAGTTGTGTATATACAATAAAAATACCTTTTTTATACTTACTTAATACCTACCTATACGAGGCCAATCTTAAGATATAATCTAGAAAAGGCTGTTAGAAAATCACTGACACATGACTGCTGCTATATATTCAGCCACAAAATAGAGCATTTTTATATACCATTTTAAAGGACCTTTTAATCCTGCCCCCGCCTTTTTCATTCATTCATTCTTATACATTTATATATATGAATATGTACTAACATTCTTTGTTTTTATAATTGTAAAAGTAATATAAGATCTTTATATGGTTGGAAAAAGAAAACAAGTTGAAAGCATTAATTAGGAATTTTTTTTTCTTTATATTAAATAAATTATTTTCTTTACAGACTTTCTTGGGGGACCTTATATTTTTTTTTAAACAAAAAAGAGGCAAAAAAAAAGAATGAAAATATAAAGTCATTGTGACAGCCTTAAGTGATTTATGATATTTAGCATAAATGTCGCTAGCACGCCTTAAAATAGGCACCATTTTATCAATTTTATACGATTTATTTATGCATGTACGTGTATAGGAAAACATGCAAAGGCTTTAGCTTTTTTAAGTATATTTGTTTTTTATTTAAACATTTTTCTATAAATTCCAGCAGATTTAGGAATTTATTGCAAGTACAACAAAATGGTGGAGTATAGCAAATAACAATATAACCAGGCTAAATATATTTTTGGTAGTTTGACATGGTATTTGCTAATTTGTGATTTAATTGAAGGATTCTTTTTTCATTTCCAAATAAAATGAGTTTGTCAGGTAGAAATATGACATGATGTTGGTGATATATTTTTGCCATTTACTTTTCTATCAATTATCATTGATTTTTGTATTTTGTAATGTCGGTTTTGTTTCCATCCGGGGTATGCTTAGTCTGTCCAGGTTCTTCAAAGGTCTGCTTCCTTTGAAATCTTTACCACAGAGCTGTCTTGGATCTTTGGATTATGTATGTTATTGAACGAAGCTTCTAGTAGAGGATGCGAAGAGATAAATGCTCGGTCGGCAATCCGAGGAGATAAATTCTTCAGCTCTCATCAGCTAACTACAACTTATTGGCTATTACTAGCTAATGAGTACAATCCGACGAGATAAATGCTTCGGCTCTCGGTCGGCTAACGACTAATACTGTTAATGGATGCAATCCGAAGATATAAGTTCTTCAGCTCTCATCGGCTAACTACAACTTATTGGCTATGACTAGCTAATGAGTACAATCCGACGAGATGAATGCTTCGGCTCTCGGTCAGCTAACTATGGATTTTGACTTATTAGTACGAAGTAAGAGTTTAGGACTCGTCTAATTATGCTTTGTTACCCGGGCGCAAAGTATAAATAGATCGGGTCTTCGATTCTAGCTTCCCTTGTTCTCCTGCTTTTCTTACATGTCTTATATTGAAGTTCACATAAACTATTTGGGAATTATTAACAACAATATACAAGGTGGCGCAAAAGTAAACTTCCGATGGTTTTTGGCTGTAATTAAAAAGAAAATTAAAAACTTTGATTCTTCTTGTGGAATATTTTTATTTGGTCTTTTAATTTTTTTTACATCAAGTCGGGAATATGATGTCATGTGAATGGCCGCCGCCACAGTTGATTGTCATTTGAGCCCTTTTTATGGCATTTTCCATCACTTTGGCAAAAACTTCCGGCGATAGGTCCTCACATGCTTGACGGATATTGTCTTTAAGAGCTGCCAGAGTCTGAGGCTTGTTGACATAAACCCGCGACTTCAAAAAGCCCCACAAAAAGAAGTCTGGAGCGGTCAAATCAGGCGATCTTGCTGGCCAGTGCAAATCGCCAAAAGGGGAGATTAGGCGCCCGGGAAATGCATCCTTCAGCATATCGGTTGTAGCACATGCAGTGTGTGCCGTTGCACCGTCCTGTTGGAACCACATGTTTTCCAATCCCAATTCATCAAGTTGCGGCAAAAAGAACTCGTTGATCATTGCTCTGTAGCGCTCACCATTCACAGTAACCGTTTGGCCCGCGACGTCTTCGAAGAAAAAAGGTCCGATGACTCCTCCAGCGAAAACAACACACCATACAGTGACTTTGAGCGGGTGTAATGACTCTTCGTGAATTACACGCGGATTTTCAGTGCCCCAGAAGCGTAAATTTTGCTTATTTACGTACCCGCTGGATGGAAATGGACCTCATCACTCATGATTATTTTTGATGAAAAATCATTTTCCTCTTGGTGGTGATTAAGGATGGCTTGAGCGTATGTTAGACGCGATTGGCGGTCAGCAGCTAACAGCTGATGCACCGTCTGGATTTTGTAGGGAAACATCTTCAAATCTTGTACCAAAATTTGCTGTAAAGACCGTCGACTGATACCCATTTGCGTGGCACGTCGTCTGGTCGACGGCGCTTTCATGACATCCCCGGCTATAGCAGCAATATTCTCTGCAGAACGGCTACTCCGGGGTCTGCCACGCCTGGAAGCATCTCGTGTTGTGTCAGTCTCTTCGAGGCGAGCGGCTAAACGTCGCAGTGTTTCACCAGTAGGCGTTGGACGGCCAGGAAATCTGCGACGAAATTCACGTTGTGCCAAAGTCAAATAAATAGTCAGCAATATTCCGCGTTCTGGAGCAGTGTAGCGTAACATTGTTTATTAACATGTATTTCCCATGTGTTTACTACACAAATGTCAAAACAGAACTGACATTAGGGGCCAATCGCAAAATGTGTAGCATTTTCTGATAGGAGGATTACTTTTGCGCCACCTTGACTAATATATATTTCGTCAATTCACAAAGTCTTTTATCAGTCATATTGTCATAAAGTCCTAAAGTCGGCGGCTCGGCTTAACCGACTCTTAGCATTCGGCATTGGTCTCTGCTAGGTCGTTACGATAACATAATAAACATAGCATAGAAAGTAGTATTATTTTAGGAAATTTTTTGCTTGAAAAGCAATATAAACCATTGTGAAATATTAGGACATTATGACAATACGTTATGATAGGAGACCTTTTGAATTGACCAATTGTATTAGTATTAATTATGTTAATACTGTCCCCTTCTGTCTTTTCATATCTACTCTGTCCTTCTCTTTTTGCCTCTATACTTTCAGGTAACGCAAAGGGACCTATTGCCTGGACTCACGTGAGCTGCTGTTCTTCTTCACTTCGCTGCTGCCTGAAAACCTAACGTAATTATGTTAAGTTGATGGAGTGACATTTTGTAACTGCTTTTCAATTTCTTTTAAACATTATACAGTGATAAAAAATAGATTCATCTAAAATTTTAAGACTGTCACAATTATAGTTCTACATATATTCGAAAATAACTATTTACTTTGAATGGGTGATGGCACGCCCCTTCATCCAAACATGTCCATTTTCAGCCAAGCTGTGTAAAATCGTACCTAAGTAAATACCGCCAAGTTTTGCTATTTTCATAATAACAGTTCACCATATATTGCATAATAACTATTTACTTTATATGGGAGATGCCATGCCTACTTGAAATAAAGCGTAGCCTATTGTTCTTTTAAGATATAGAGGGACATACAATACAAATTTGAAAAGCATCGGTGTAGTGATTTAGCCTCCTATAACATACAAACAACCTTAGAAACAAATAAACAAGTATCTTCAGACAATGAACAAATAAAATGGATATGCGGCGGAATAAAAGAGTTGATGGATTTTCTTAATATTGCGGAATTTTCGTTAAAAAAACTTTCTGGTACCAGTTTCGAAAAAAAAATAAATCTTATTGAGGCTTTCTAGTAATGATGTATCTTTGTTCCAAATTTCAATAAAATCGGTTTAGCAGTTTCGGCTTGATTGCTAAACAAACAATCAAGCTTACAAAGTTATTTAAAATATATATGGATTGCTATTCCTAATTAAAGGCTAATTTAATAAAGAACGTTAAAAAAAATAAACTTACTTACATTATATATAGATATTGAAGTTGCAAATAATTTTATAAATTACCTAAAACGAGAAAAGGAAAAAAGATTTTAAATATTTTTTTTTCTTTTCAAAAAACATAAAATTTTAATGATGATTTGTCTACATATTAAACAAATTTGTATTAAATTCTATTTGGATACCAATATTTTTAAGACATTTATGCTTGTTAAAGTTATTTTCGGTATGGGCCCTGACTAATTATAAATGATTTCAATGGAAGAACTTGATGTTTGTATTGGAATTTTACTAGTGATGGGTGTAAATAGTGGCAACAATCCTTAAGGGAAATTAGAGTAATCCTTTGTACAAAGCATAGTAAAGTCCCAACTTAAGCAAATACTACGCGTAATATGATTTTGCAATGCATATACAAGATCGAAATGCAAAAAAAAAAAACAGACAAAGAATCTACGTTTAAATAATTTTCCAGATTAAAATGTGAAAATTGGAGATTAACGACCTCTACAAAAAATCAAAAAGACGTAGTAGATATTATGGACCAGGTAGTGTCTAAATATACCACCCAATGCACAACAAATAGATGGACATTGAAATTTGTTTAACATGATTGGCGTGGGTGCAAGTTGTGTATACTCCAGCCTCCATTCAAACACCAGAAAAAACAAAGCTCTCGTGGATGATTTTTTACATCATTTGGCGTGTATTTGGCAACTGATATAAACAAAACAGGCAATGGTTATCAAGTAACACGATACGCTAACGTCCGGGCTGCTCTAGAGCTTATAACAAATAAAACCATCCCAAAATAAGCTTTCCAGGATGCTGCAGGCCTATCGGTTACAACTAATCGAGATAAAACTGGACGATTGTCAATAAAGGATCGCTGCTACCTTTGCGTGAGTACTGATCTAAAATCAGATCGAAAAACAGGCAAAATATGCGATGGCTGTAAACGAACAATGTGCAATACGGTTAGAAAAACTACTAGATATTAATTGTTTTTATTTTTTTATCCAACAGTTTGATGTAAAATATTTCTTTTTATTCTAAGTAACCAATAAACATAAAATTACTAACCTTTTAACTTTTTTCATACAAAATGTAAAAATATATATAAGGGAAAAGACTACTTGAATTTGGGTGGCTCCAGAGTCAATTCTAACGAATCAGGAGTACTTTAGATGGGCAAAAACTTTTGAAAATGGTTATCTGAAGGAACTTTGACTTCAAAATCCGTTCGGGTACCGGGGTATCCATGTTGGTGTCTTCTCCTCCAGTCACCTTGGGTAATAACAGACACTCAAAATGTTCTAGAAACATTGAGTCTCTTATCAAAGGAAAGAGAACACTCAGACTTCAATGGCAACAATCGCGATCGAAAACTTTAGCTTTAAGGCTAAACTTAATCAGTGCCAAAGAAGACTCCACGTCGCCTTAAAGATTAATAAGGAATCGAATCTGAGAAATTATCTTAAAAACATAGACCGTACTAAGAAAACAGAATATAGTCTCTGGAAAGTTGTGAAAAATATGCAATGAGTATATGTGTCGCCCAAACACCAGAACGGAGAATGGGCAAAAAATACTTTAGAAAAAATCAAAGCATTTGCCAATCACTTGGAGAATGTATTTACCAAAAATGATACAAATTCATTTATTAGTTATAATGTTATAAACAATGTGGTGCCACCCCAATTTTCTACGCCCCAGTTCTCTACCGTGAAGATGACAATCAAAAGTCTAAAGGCTGGAAAATCTACGTATTGGATATTTCCCATCCTCAAGGAAACTATCTGAGATAGTTATGATATCAAAACTGGGAAGAGATGTCACTCTGTCACTTGAGTGACATCTTTTCCCGGTTTTTATACCGTCCCATTAGTCTGTTGTCAATATTCTCAAAACTTTTTGAAAAGTTGTTACTTAAGAGCCTTATACTTAGTACACCTTCACGAAAGAAGCATAGTACTTTAGAATCTGGCGTGATGACAAAAATCCCAAAACTAATTTGCTACGCAAAAGGGCGAGATCTTCGTGTGCCAAAGTGCTGAGGCGTGAAAAATTTCTACACGAGCAGCTCCTCCGAGCCAAAGTTCTTACTGTTCCCCGGGGCAGTAAAAGCTTTTGGTCATTCGTCAAAAGAATTAAGGATAATGCTAGTTCATCAGTACCTACTCTTTTAAGGGATGGCCAATCATTCACTGACCCGGTTGATAAAGCTAACACTTTGGCTAAATTATTTGCAAATATGTCGAACTTACCGGAAAGCAATCAACCACTACCCGAGCTCGAAAGAGTAACAGTTACTATGCCGAATATATTCTTTCAGGCTCGCGCAGGGTTTTACCGGATCTGAACACAAATAAGTCTCCTGGGCCTGATGGTATACCAGCACTGGTCATGAAGCAGTCTTCTTCGACGCTATCTCGTCCATTAGCTAAACTTTTCAGCACTTTATACTGTGCCGGCAAATTTCCAGTATGTTGGAAGGTTGATAATGTAACGCAAATTCCTAAAAAGGGAGAGGCTAACAACCCTGAAAATTATCGCCCAATAGCAATTTGTTCTGCACTTTCCAAAGTTATGTAGAGTGTGGTTAACTACCATCTTGTGAAACATTTGGAGTCCAACAATTTACTCAGCGACCGGCAATATGGCTTTCGCAGAGGACGCACTACGGGGGACTTGCTAGCCTTCCTATAAGAAAAATGGTGTCGTTCCATACACCGTTTTGGCGAAAGTAAAGTGGTGGCTCTAGATATTTCTAAAGCGTGTGATAGAGTATGGCATGGTGCGCTTTTAGCAAAACTTATTGCTTTAGCGGTAATAACTTCTCTCGATTTATATCGAGCTTTCTCAGAGATCGCACAATACGAATTGTTATAGATGGAATCTCATCAAACGAGTTCAAGATCAATGCAGCGGTACCGCAAGGCTCCGTCCTTTCTCCTACTCTATTTCTTATCTTTACTTCCAACCATATCTACTCTTTTGCAGATGACAGCAACATTTTCCATTCATATGCGTTCAATTATAGACCAAGCCTGTTGGAGATTGGGGCAATGAGGCAAAACATGAATGATACGCTTAACCAATATCTTGTGACAATCTCTGAATAGGGTTGTGCGAATAGAGTCGATTTCAATGCACGCAAAACTCAATGCTGTATGTTAGCACACAAAAGCACAACAGATCATGTTGTTCTATGTGTTTTTATTTATGTTCTCGCCATGAGTATTCAGTGGACAAAACACATTTTTCGAGTGTCGAAAGAAGCATTCAAGTGCCTCGGTTTTTTAAAACGGTGTAAGACATATTTCACTCCATCTGATCTCCTTAATATTTACGCCACTTATATCCGACCGAAAATCGAATACAACTCTCATGTATGGGCCGGTGCTTCGCAGTCTATTTTGGAGTTACTCGACCGCGTACAGGAGAGGGCGAAGGTGCTTATCGCTCTATTGACTCACTGCAACTTCGTCGCAATGTAGATTGTGTTTCACTGTTCTACCGATACTAAAGTGGTATGTGTCTTCTGAAATTAGAGAACTAGTTCCCGAAATCCGTAGTTTTTTACGCAACACACTTTCCTCGGCAAGGGCTCACCAATTCGTTGTTGACTGGACAGTGGATCGCACAACACATTACAGGGAAAATTCGTTCTTTAGCCGTACTGTTCGCATGTGGAATAGGCTTCCACCTGAAGGCTTTCCTGTCACTTTCAATATAGGAAAATTCAAATCAAATGTCCACAAATACTACTCTCTGTAGCCTCTATCCCATAACCTATTTTCCTAGTTTCAACACAATGCTTTGCATGAGTAGGGGTCATCCCCTGAGTGCTAGTCCAAGAAAAAAAATAAAAAATAGTTTCTGAACAACTCCAGTCTCACATCGGCGATTTGGAAAACTGTCTGGACAAATGGAAAATAAAAGTCAGTGCAACAAAATATACTCACGTTACATTTACTCTAAAAGGAGAAAGTTGTCCCTCCATACCGATAAATAATATTAAAATTCCAGAACAGAGCCATGTGAGATATTTTAGTATCCATCTTGATCGCCGTTTGACATGGAACCACCATATTTAAGCCAACTGCACTGGCTAATTGGCCCACGGTCTGCTCTAGACATGGAGTACAAAGTGCTTTTGTACAAAACAGTTATAAAACCGATATGGCTTTACGATATTTTACATGTGCTTTTTTGTTGCAACAACACAATAATGGTTTTACAATTGCGAGCATAGAAAAACTCTTCATTTAATCGATTTTTAGTAACAGCAATACTATTGCTGCTTACTTTGCTATAAATTTTAATATTTCACTTTCCCAACCTTCGATATCTCGCAGGTAGATAAGCGAATCAGTGCAAGTTATCAGATCCACTGTCTCACATTTCGATATTAAATCATTATTACTGCTAATATTTCTGCCTTATTTAGCTAAATATTATTCCTTCTAATATGGTAAAGTAAAATTTACTTTTGTATTTTTATTCGTACACTAAACAAATATTTTTACTGTACCGCACTTTTTAACTCTTTTCGTGTGTGCGGTTTTTTTTATTTATTTTAATTTTTATTTATTCCGGAAACTTTCTGCCATTTCACCCACTCTCATTCCTTGCATACTCATGTTACTTGAGCACCAAAATCTAGAAATGTATATGAGTGTGTGTGTGTGAGTAGTTAATGTGCATTTGCCAACGGAAGTTATTTCAGACATTTTTATTCACTTGGTTTAATCTGGTCAGCCAACACACACATTTTTTATACTTTCAATATTTGTAGTTGTTGCTGTTGCTGTAGCCGATATTACTTGTTGTTGTTATTGCTGTTTGGGTGCCCTTTTATAACATGGTTGTTTACCTTTTCGGTTATAAATGCCTACAAAGTTTTGTTAGGCAATATACATTTATACTTAAACGCTTATACATATAAGTACACAATCATTAGGGTGCGATTATTTTGCGTTTTTTGGATTTACGATGCTCCCAAGATTTAAAATTAAGCTATGTCTTTTAAAAACAAAATGCTGAAAATCTGAAAAATCGTTTAACATTTTATTTAATGTTTCGAATATTGGGTCAATAGATATTTACCAAAAAATTAAATATTGAAAAAAAAAGTCTAGTAAAAACCATTTTATATTCGTCTATGCAGAATCTTATATACCCACCACCAATACAATACGGGCACCAATTGTTGTGTGTATTGTACAAACACACTTATTTGGATCACCCAATTTCTAATCTATATTACTACATAGAAGATTTCAGTTCAAATTATGTTTTTCAAATATAATGAATCAAATTATTTTACCGATTCAACCTTCTTTTGGATACTCAAGTTAGCTATTTTGGGTTTCTATTGGAATAACTTAAAAATGCGGAATTATATCAAATTTTTAGCTTTTATCTTTAAACATTTGTGCAATATTAATTTATTCAAAGTATTGGCCATTGCTAGCTATGAACTTTTCCCATTTTTTTTTTGGCAATATATCGATTCCGAGCCAGAAGAACGAATCATCTTTTGAGGCCAAGAACGAATCAAGCCAAATGCAGGATATCTCAGAGAGAGCGTTTTGCATCAATCAAAACAAATAGTTGTCGGCCGGGACAAGGTCTGCACTATAAGGCGAGTGAGGGAAAACTTTCCAACCATTTCATTCTTTAAGTTTAAACATGTATTGCAATATGTGACCAAGCGTTGTCATGAAGAAATATTACAGTTTCATGTCTGGCCGCATATCCTGGACGTTTTTCGATCAATGCTCGCTTAAAACGAATCAGTTGCGTTTGGTACGGGGTCCCTGTGATGGTTGATCCAGCTTATAATAGATAGAACCCTTTCCCACCAAATACAGAGCACCACCTTAGCACCATGGATATTTGGCTTTGGTGTCGATTCGGCTGGTTGGCCGGGCTTCACATACGATCTCTTACGCTTCGTGCTATCGTAGTAGATCCACTTTTCATTGCAATGCGTTCAAGCACCATTTCGGACAGTCGGTTCCCTAACTAAATGGATCCAAATTGTAGCTTTGGGCGTTATACTCCATAGGAAATAATAATGAGAACTCAACATTGAGGCAATGGCATCTAAGGGCATGACGGCTATGTATGTCTGCAAAAAGGCCATAGGTACGAGATGGGGTGTTAGATCCTGAAACGTGAACTGGCTAGTTGATACGGTTACTAAACCGATACTATTTTATAGGACCTCTGTCTGGTGGATGGAAACTGACAGGGCCTCTAACCGTATACTCTTTGAAAAGGTATTGTGTACAACCGCAACGAAGTCGCTCTTCAATCTATTCAACTGGATACCAGTAGATCTAATGGATAGAAGCTGGCATTAAACACGGCCTTTAGGCTCAATGCATGGAATTATAGACCTCATGGACATGCTTGCATAATAGGAAGTATTTAAAATCTTCCAGATTCCTGAGGAACTTCTTCCTGAGGAACTTCGGTTTCTCAATCCCATCCAGTATAGAATCTGCTGATGGTCTCGCCATTGGGGGGGGGGCTATCCATCTATACGGATGGGTCCAAAAAAGGGGATAGAATGGGCGAATGAGTCTACATTACTGAATCTGAGATAATAATGTCCGTGACAGTAAAGCTGCAATCAAAACCCTGATAGGTTTTATATAACATATAATACAGTCCAGGAATGCCGGTTATCCTTAAGTGAGATAGCGAGACTTTCAACAGATGTACTCACTTGGGTACGTGGAAAGGGGATATCGAAGGCAATTGTATTGCTGATAACTTGGCGGGCATAGGAGCCTTGATGTCGTAAGATGAAACAAACATCCTATGTGGCATTACGCTATCGACTTGTAAGCAGCGGATAAATAATGCATATTACGAACTTGCCCAAACAATTTGGGGTAATAAATCCACCTGTGCCATTACGAGGATCATATGGCCTGCATTGGACTGTAAACGCACGTCGTATCTACTTCGCTTACCAAGAATACTTCTTAGCAGTATGGTGGCGATGATCACCGGGAATTGCACTTTCGGTGTCCATGCTGCAAGACTTGTGCTTCCTCACCACGTCTTCTGGAGGAGGAGAATGAGGAGGAGGAGGATGAGATCATCTTATACTTATTTTGTAACTGTCCGCCACTGGATTATCTACGTGCTAGGGTTTTAGGCGAGCGATCCTTTAGTAATCTCTCCGGATAATCTTGTAAGGAATTAGGGTGCATAGACTCCTTTATTAGGGAAAGCAGGGGGTTGATAAGACCGAGCATGCAAATTACACCTCATAGGAACCCGGAAACTGTCGCATGATGGTCTGCGTTATTTGAATTCTTGAATTCTTAGATTATTCTCTCCTCTTACACCTCCAGTTTCTCTCTACACTTACTCTTGCTAACTTTACTCTCACTCAACTTATAGATTTGTCTGCTCTTAGGTTAAGTTTCATGGGCAGCCGCTCCTCAAGCAGCTCACTTGGGTCCATTCAGATCTGATCCCATTGTGATACCCAATGGGTAGTCATCAGGGTATTTATAGTACTTCCGTTGACTCCAAATTAAACCAGCCAGATTCCCGGATGAAGGAATAGATACGTCTCAGATTCATCCTTGATAGCTCGTCCAAACATGATAGGAATGGAAATCCGAGGATGCGTTCCCTCAGGTTTGTCTGAGCTGGACATTGGCAGAAAAGGTGATACACAGTCTCTTCCTCTTCTTCATTATGGCAGCTTCTACAGTAATCATTGTACCGTAGGCCCATTCTTCTAGCATGTGTCCCGATTAAACAGTGTCCTGTAATAAAGGGGACAATTAGCCTTATTTGCTCACGACGGTAATCTATAAGTAGATTCGTCTTGCTGGCATCATATACGCCCCAAGTCAACCTCGCTGTAGCACAGGAAGGTTCATTAGTCCACCTGTTTTGTCCACCTGAAGAGTGCTCTTACTTCTCTTTCATCTATACTTTATTTTTTTATCTTCTCAGTTACCACAAATGGAACAACCAATGGACCCAAGTAAGCTGTACGAGATGAAGGTTTTGAACGGTTGCCTGAAGACCAGTTTTTTTTCAAATTAAAGAGGCAAAGCAAAACTTCCCGCATATGACGCTTTGTTGGCACAAAAATTAACATTTTGGATGCAAGAAAACCTTGTCGTTTATGATATAATGTTCAATAGCTAGCTGAGAATAAATGCCAGATATTTGTCCTTCAAAATGACATACATGTTATTCATAACAAAAACTGTGTTCAATAGATATTGTAAATCTTGCATGTTTACGTCGCACACCCAATTTGTACCCTCGTATGTTTTTAAACGTCGTTCTAATGTTTTTGTGGATGACAGATTTTTCCCATTCTTCTGCTTTAAAATACATATTTTCGGGATATTTTCTTTCTCCAAAGTCCAGCAATCTAGGCACTATCGAGCCTTTAACAGGCCAATATAGGGATGTAGTCAGATTGTCTTCTACTTTCATAAGGACGTAAGTAGAAACTAAATTTCCTCGAAATTAGAGAATTTCAAATTATTCTCTATGCAAATCCATACAACCGTTGAAATTTGCATTTTCATTTAGCGTTTTTTAGAATCGAAAACAATGTTTTTAATTTTTTGCAATTTGGTTTAAAAACATTTTGGATATGTCAAATTACGATTCTGCTCAAATTTATCAGCATTTGGTTTCCAGATGACAGAGAACAATTCTAGACCTTGAGTGCATCGCAAATCGAATAAGTGGAAAATAAGGGCCACTCTAATTTAAATACTTGTATAAGTGGAAGTTTAATATGAAGGGTTATATGTATGTGGGTGTGTATGTGTGTGTAAGAGCCGTTGTAAGTGTGTTTATGTGTATGAATTTATAATCATGATAACGTATCTGCTGTTAAGCTTTACATGTGAGTTGTGTTTATTCGTTTGTTATACTGTTGTTGTCGTAGGCCTAGTGCTGTTGTTGTTTTTGTAGCTTTTTCTCTTACTTTCTACTGTTGTGGCAATAATAATATTGCGTTGCACAGTGATGCTGATTGCCAAATAAATGGTTTTAAAAAAAAAGAAAACAGAGAGTTAATCGAATCCGACAAATTTAGATACACTAGGTCTTACATACTCTTATTCTTAACACTTCTACAATCATGTTTAGATTTGTCTCGATTAATAGACAATTCTGTTCCGAATTTGCATATATTTTAAAAATTATTTTTCATTTGCTACCACTGTCTGTTATGTTAGTAATATTATTGTGTTGTTTGTTCTCTTCCACATTTTTGTGTGTGTATGTTTTTGTGTGCGTGTTTTAACGCTTTCAGAGAGAAGCAAGGTATGAGTGAATGTGTATGTGTGTGTTTAAGTAAGTGTGGCTTTGATAATCGCTTTGATTTGTATGTGCAGGCATTTAAACTTCACCATAGGAAACGGAAGTGCACGAGAATAAGAGTTCAGTGCCAGTTTTTTGTAAAGTTTGTATTATGTGTAATTTTTATTTGTGGTAAAGTCATTTAACGTATTTAAGGAATTCACAATTTGGTTTCATTAAGGACTCAAATAAAATACAAAGTTATTTAGCTAATTAAATTATAAATAAACATTTTACACATATTTTAACGTCTACGCCATTATCAGTCACTAAAATAACAAAGAAAGCAAATATATAACTCTAATTCTAATTCCGTTTAGTTTCTTATACGATTGAACTACATACAGAGCTAACAGAGCTAAAATGCACATGAAGTTAAAATTAAGAACTTATATGACCATAAAGACCTACGCCTGAAGCTTAAATTTAACAATTTAAAGATCTATAATTAAAACTTAAATTTAAATACATAGAGAGCTGCGATTGAGCCTAAAATTGAACTGCATAAAAAACCATATCTAAAAAACCATAAAAAGTTCGAGGAAAATTAAAAAAAAGAAATCAATAAACCTAAATATCTGTTCAACTACTGGAGAAAACCTACACGTTTAAGCTATTTTTTAGTAAATCATCTCAAGGAATTTTTTATTTTAAATTTCCATTAGCGCTAGGATGTTTAGAAAATGCACCTTGGAGCTGAGGTGTTTTCGATTTCGTAACAATATCTACAATAGTTCACGAGATACAAAATTATTTAAAAAATACAGTTTCTAAACCACTGTGCTATGGTTGAAGCTAATTGATTGAAGCCTAAAAATTTAACTATATAAAGAGATACGATTGAAGCTGATATTTATCCATACATAGAGCTATGATTGAAGCTAAAATTTACCTACATAAAGAGCTACAATTAAAGCTAACATTGAACTACATCAAGATCCACTATTACATAGACCTATAAGTAAAGCTACAGTTGAACTACATAAAGAACTACTGTTGAAGCTGAAATTGGACAAAATAAAGGCCTACGGTTGGAGATAAAGTTTATCAATTGATCTATATTCGCTCGAGGCTAAAATTAACAATATAAAGACCATAATTGAGATTAAAAATTAACACAATAATGACCTATCAATCAGGATGAATTTTTACAACATAAAGACCTACGACTAAAGGCTAAACTGAACTACATAAATACCTACGATTAAAGGTCAAAATGGATTACATAAATACCTACGATTCAAGCTAAAATTTAACTATATAAAGAGCAACGATGGATCTAAAATCTATTAGCAAAATTGAAGCTTAAGTTGAAGTACATACAGGTCTACGATATATTTATCATTTTCTTGTGTTTTTATTGAATTTTTCTTTTAGAAATTCACAATAAATATTCACATCTTAACCTTAGTTGTTATTGCCACTGCAATATCCAAAAAAGGTATTCATCAGTATGTTTATCTGGTTAACTTAAATGTTTTCATTCATTTAAGGCGTCTGTCACACTCAAAGGAGAGCAATTCCCTTGCCAGGGTATTTGGATGATCCAGTATTTTTTTCTGGTAGTTCGAAATTGAGTATATAATCCCATTACGTTTTGTGGCAACATTGAGTTCACTATGGTAGCTACAATTTCTAATGTACCAAGCAGCGCCTGTTATTACTCTTATGGCCATTATTACAACTTGCCTTTACGTCCGTAATACTAAAAGTTAACTTTAAAGCAGCGAAAGGCATTGAGTTCTCAAATGAGCTCTCTTGTTTTTGTTTTCACATGTACGCAAGCACACACATTGTATAAAAACAATCAAAACCAGTCAGTCTCGCATGAGCATTGACAGAAGCAGGTTGTTTTACGCTTTTCGGTTTTATGCTTGTTTATTTCAGTTATTGTTATTGTTTTATTTCTCAACTTTATACTCAACTCATACAACTACAATATCTAAAAACTGTAGTGGTGTGAGTCTGCCTTTCGCTGCTTTAAAGCTACCTTTTTCTGTTACATAAAGTTACCTTTAACTATTATGGCAAGTTGTAATAATGGCCGTTAAAAGTCAAGACTGTGTTCATCGTATCTTTTCAGTGTTAGAAAAAGAGGCTGTTATCCACAGCCGGATGCCAACCATATTGGATTTATAACCGCCTTATACAAGACAACCTTGTAATTTAAGTTTAGGGTTGACCGAGGACTTAAGGTTTATATGTATAATTTTTGATTCAATATGGTGTACCTATATTAGACGGCGATCGAGATGGATATCAAGGTACCTTACATCCTCTTGTTTGGGTATCCTGATATTGCTAATCAGTATTAAAGGGCAACTGTATCCTCTTAAAGTGAACGAAACGTGAACACATTTTATAGCATTATCTCTTATTTTCCATTTGTGAAGCCATTTTTCCAACTCTTGCAGCATCGTCTGCAAAAGTATATGTGCGAGTCAGTGCCCTCGTTGGCATGTCTTCCGTGTATAATGTATATAGGAGCTTCCCTAAATTTGCTCTTTACCTCTTTTTTGCTTATATATTAATTGCTATGGCTCCAAGTTTGAATAAAGAGCCACTTAATATTAAGTCGCCCTCTCTCATCAATGAGTCGCCAGGTCTTATCCGTAATCCATATTTTGCGCATATGTTGTCTATATCCGATTTGTTGTTTGTTGTCCTTGTAGTTCCCACGAACCTTTCGCGTACACTAGCTTTAGTTTGACTACATCGTACTGCCTAGGTGAAGGTGTTATATTTGCAGTCTAATAACTCCAACAAGTAGGTGATGGTCAGAGGACTCGTCAGCACCTGTTATTGCAAACATCCAGTAAGGAGCCTCTCCATTTTCTACTTATGACAATTTGGTCTCGATATATTCTCCTATATATCGTCCCACCGAGGTAGTGTTTCGCGCACCATGCAGCAAAAGTTCACCATTTACGTTCAATCGCCCCATTCCTTGGGTACCCATTCCTCGTTCCAAGTTTATGTTATAGGGGCCAAATTGCGCATTAAAGTCGCCCATTACCACTAGAATGTCGCCACTAGAGACATCTTTTATAATCCTCTCCAGTTGACGATAAAACTCCTCCTTTCCCCTTAGATCTGCCAATTCCGTGGGTACATAGCACTGTATACAATAGATATTGCGTGCACGGGTGCGAAGACGAATAAAGATAAATCTTTTGAAATGGGGTTTCCACATTATCCATTCTCGTTTCGCATCCTTAGACAGTAAAAATCGAACACCGGGAACTCCATTGGGTTTGCAGGAATAGATGAACGTGGTACCATCGGTGTTTGAAATCATACCATTGTCACACCACCTTGTTTCGCATAGGCCAGAAAAACAAGTTCGTATTTGCCAAACCCTCGATATATTTGAGCCAATCTTGGTTGGTTCCAGAAGCGATCTCATGTTCCATTTCCAAATCGTATCCTTGTTTTATAGCTAAAAATCGTCAACAGTTGGGCATCTTTTAAATTTTCATTTGTTGTGGTTTCTGTAATCAGTTGAATTTAAGATGAATTGGGGATTAGCAAATCGCAACCGATTATGGTACCGGGACTGCCGGTTGAGCATTCCGACAAGCTTAAATTATGAGAGTGGTTATTGAGAGGTCTAAGGATCATTGGAAGCTCGGTTAATTGATGGGATCGCTCAATAGCCCCTCCGAGACTCTAACCTTAAAACCGCTAAAATATTGTCCGCGACTGCTTATTTTATTCGCTGCTACCCAGCAGATCTACTGGGCGTTCCACTTTCCGAGTCTTTATTGCTTGCCTAACTATTATTCATTTTTTCAATATTTTTTAAAAAACCTAACAAAAAACCAGCAAATAATAACTCTTAAATGCCACACAATTGACTATATTGACAAATTAATAAAATGTTAAAAAAAAAAAAAGATAAAAGCGTAAAAAAATAGCAACATTTTACTGAAAATTAAAATTAAAATAACCACTTAAGTATTATTTATGGCACAACAGCAGCATCTGTTGCAGCATGCAACAATTTTCCTGCCACATGTGTCATCAACATCATCAACAACCGTGGACCAGCAAAGTGTAGCTATTTTAATGTAAATATTTGTGTTGGCAAATGAAATCGATGAAAATTGATTGCATTAAATTGTGTTGTATACAAAAAAAAAAGACGTGTGTGTAAATAAATGAAAGGGCCGACATATAAATATAAATGAAATAACAGTTTAAAAGTTATTTTTTGTTAATAAATTGTGTATGGTAAACTAAATAAATATTAAGTTTGTTTTCATTTTGCTTGTGAGCAAACCAAATAATAGTAATGAATTAGATGTGTCACAGTGGAATGGATTTGAGAAAAATTTACTATTTATTGCAATTGCCAACAGTTCTATTGGGAGACTTTATTGAAATTGTATATCAGTACCACAAATATTTTATTGCAGACTTTAAATTCAAAACCCTACAACTAATGAAGGTAAAAGTCTTGGGAAGAGAAAGAAATATTGGTTTAATAAGTCAAGATGATGTGATGCAGAAGGATAAGTTTAAGAACTCATGTAGGCAGTAGTGACAAGTATACCCGTGCTAGTAATTAATACCCCCCACTGTCTGTTTGCGACTGTATATTCCCAATGGAGTGGCTAGTAGATGTTTCTGTGAGAATGTTTTTACATTCACTGAGGCTGTGTCTTCCTGGCAGAACTAGATCGTCTATAATAATGGATGCAAAAACAAATACAGCATGGTGCCTCTTCAATCCCAGCTGGTTCTCAGATACTTGGATCGAATCTTTTAGTTCTAAAGCATAGAAATATTTCAATTTCTGCACCCTGTATTCATTGTAGTTAAAGAAAAAACTCCTTTCTAACTACATCCTCTTATGTAAATTAATTTAAAGCTTTTCATTCTTTATTAGTTACATTAATCAAGTAAATATATTAACACGGCCCAACTAACATCAACTATATTTGCTTTTAATCATATTTGAAATGTATACCTGTCAGCCTTTTATTTTTTTAACTTTATTAACGTAATATAATATAAAACACACTCTAATATACAAACATTTTTCCAACATCCTATTTTTTCTGCACTTATAAATACATACGTTAAAGTAGTTACTTGCATATAGACTGCATTTCTATGGCAAAACGCTATTTACCGCAAAGTTTTTAATTATTTTCAGTGCAATTTTCATAACATAGAAAGTAAAGAATAAAAAACAAAGTTATAAGCTGCACATATATGACTATGTTTAAAAAAAAAAAAGAAAAGAAAACGAATTTTATGCAGGCATAAAAAGCTATAAAATGACATTAAGACAGACAGACAAACAGACAGACTATTACAAGCGGTCTATGTAGATATTACAATGTTGCTGTTAATATGAAAAGCAAAAACTAGAAAAAACAAATAAAATTTGAAAAAAAAAACACGAAAAACTGAATTAAGCAAAGAAACTAACACTAGCAAATGACATTACAATAAGCACTATGGGTCAAGAAATCTATAATTATGGCAAAAATTCCATGGGTGTTAAATAATGACTACTTGTTTAGCAAACAAATTTATAGTTGTGTAAAAAAACTAATTCTGTATTTTGTTACATATTTAGGAATATTAAAATTTGGTGTACACTACGTATGATTAATATTAATAATATTTACTGAAACTGTTCTTACATTTTTGTCAAACGATATATTGAATTTCAGTTAATGGTTAATTAAAGCTAACCAAATATATACATAATTCATAAAATGTTTATAGTTAATAATCAGTGAATTCTTTATAATTTTTTAATTATTTTAAACATAATAATTTTTTATGAAAAAAATTGCTTGAAAAAACTAGTTACTGATATATCCTGCCAACTTTTTTTTTACCTTATTTTATATAATTTTTACCAAAACTATGATCCAAAACCTTTATTTTTAAGAATGTTAAAATTTTTATACTTGACGTATGATTAATATTAACTTACTATAACACGTATCACTACTTTCTTAAAAGACATATTGAATTCCAATAAATCGTCAATAAAATCCAACACAGTACACTAATTTATCATGAAATTTCTATAGTTAAAAATCAGTAAATTCTTTTATTTTCTTATTTTCAAAAAAGTAAAGTATTTGGTGCCGTATGACTAATATTAATTAGCCACAATCCTTACTAAAACACTTAGAACTTTTTACTTAAAAGACATATCGATTTCCAGTAAAGCGCCATTATATATACGCTAAATTATCGCAGACTGTCCATAGTTAAAAATCAGTAAATTCTTTTGTTTTTTAAGTATTTTAAAAAATAATTTTTTTTTACGTGAAAATAATTTTGTAAAAAAAATTTTATTGAAAGTTATACTGCTAACTATATTTTTTTATTTTGTTTTAATTCATTTAATATAATTTTTACCAAAACTATAACCCAAGACTTTTATTTCTAAGAATATTAAAATTTTGTATTCATCACTAAAAAACGTATAACTTTTTGCTTAAAAGACATATTGAATTTCAATAAAGCGTCAATAAAATCCAATACAATACACTAATTTGTCATGACATTTCCGTTGTTAAAAATCTGTAAATTGTGTTTATTTTCTAAGTTCAAACATTTTTTTGTGGAAAAAGATTTTGCGAACAAATATTTTTATTGCAAGATATACAGCTATTTTTTTTTTGTTTTTAATTAATCTTATATAATTTTTTACCAAAACTATAACCCAAAACATTTATTTCTATACGGGTCATCAAATAAAGATAAAAAAATGTTGGGGAAAATATTTAAAAACGATTATGCTTTAAATATTTTTCCAACTTTGGATCTACCTTTAATTACACAGCACAACAAAATAGATGTTTTTTCTGAAATAAAAATGGTTTATTTATCTCCATAAACAGCTCTTCCAGTTGAGTAGAGTCATGTTATTGAATATATCATGATACCTTACTGTTATTGCTAGGATGTTAAAATTCTTGTGTTTTTAATTTAGTCCTTAAAAAATTGTTTATGTAAACTTTCTGAAATCAAAATAACTTTTCCTTATGTAGTTTTGTCCGCTGATTTCGTCCACGGACAAACGTCTGGTTTTAGAGATATTTTGCATTTATTAATAAAAATTCCGCTTTTTAACTTTATCAAAAATAATTTGGTTTTTATATAAAACTTATCATTAATAACATAATGACTACAAAGAAAAGACTTCGCCAAAGATATGGCGGGTACAGTATAACTATCATGACCAGTGTTACTTTTGTGTTGTTAACAATGTCGGTATAAACTCGTCAAATCGGAAGTAATGTTCATTGCTCTCTGCTGAACGACAATTAGTACAGGACATGATGAGCAATTTAAAAAATCTTGGCTGAAATCTTGTATCGGTTTCATGAAAACCTTGAAGACTTTAGTGAGGCGCAGGTTACAGATTTCACCAAGATAATCGAGTAATGGAAGAACGATACAAACGGTACAACTATATGATGGCAGATTAATGCTGGAGTCTTTGTCGGGATCTTAAGCAGCCCTTTTATTCAAGAAAATCTTATAAGAGAACATTTTTCACGTACTCGCATTGACTCTGTAAAATAAAGTTTATAAAAATATTTTATTTTTATGTGCAGAGAAACATTTTTTGTATTATTTAAAATACGTAGAAAACTATAACTTGTTTTGTAAATAGATTTAAATTGTTTACTAAAAACAGTTCATTGGATGTCTAGTTTGAAAAATGGGTGAAAAAGATTGGAATTTACAAAGATTTAAGTACTAACTTAAACAAACATAATTTTGAAAATCTTTGCTATACAAGTTAGGTATCTTGATATACTCAACAATGTGACTCAAGTCAAATGAAAGAGATTTTTTTGTAGATTAATAATCTAGAAAACATTTTAAGATTCCGACGACAGTTAAGCGAATAATACAAAAAATGTCGTAAATTATGCAGTTTTGAAGATAGAGCTGTTCGAAAAAAAACTTATATCGCCATCGTAATCAGCATCCTAAATTTAACCAAAAACAATGGACAGAACTCTGGTAAATGTTGGTGTGTTGCCTGCTTTTTTTTATTTTAACATTATGTCGTCATCGTGAAAAAGTGGCTGCAATGACCCAAAATATGATTTGTGAAACGTTGTCATTAGAAGTTTGGTGTACCTATGATTTGACCAAAACCTAAAAAACGCATGTTATGATTAAAAGTAAAATGACATTACCTAATTTACTGCACTGAGGGAAAACGAGGTTGCAAAGTTTATAATTATTGGTGTCATTTTGACACCACACAGTGTCACTTTGTTTATGGACAGACGAATTTAATTGCATTTATCACTAAGATTTTGTTATTAAGAACGCAAAAGTAATTATTATTATATAAGTGCTAAACAAATTAGGTTTTGTGAACAAAATAAATGAATCAACATCTATCAGATTTGTCGTTCACAAGGATGGTGAACGTGACAGTGATTTTGAAATGTTAACGTAGCCTTCACTTTCTTTACAAGTTGCCTAAAATAACTTGCCAAGAGACCACAAAATATACAGAGGTGTCAAATTTGACGTTTCAAAAGCTCAAAATCAGATGTACTACAATATCAGGGATGTGTTAAAGCAAAACGCTGTATACAACGCGAATATGGTACACAAGGTAATGTAATCAAAACAAACAAATGGAAAGGGCAGTTTATAAAGAAGGAGACGAATAGAAAACGAGATTATTTTCTGTTTCGTGACACCTCTGCATACTTTGTGCAAGAGACCTGGACCTTTCGAAAGAGAGATCTTACCTTCTAGCACTTAGACTCAAAGAAGAAAATCTTTTAACTTAAGGTATGAAAGTCTCATTTTGAAATTTTTCCATTTTTAGCCCAGACAATTTTGTAGTCTTTTGCAATGAAATTGGTGGCAGTTTAGCACAAATGGGACACTCAAGCTACAAATCTTTTGAATGGAGATTGTTTATGGACAGCTCAAAACAAAGTTCAGAATATAATTTACTAGATATTAGTAATGGACATGTAGCTCATTCGAGGATATTAAATGAGGAATATCAAATTTTAGATCTTGTTACAAAATAACTTAAGCACTCGGGTCACCAATGGGTTAAAGACGTCAATTTAAAACTAATTAATTTCTTGTGAGGTCAACAAAGTAGGTATACCAAATTTCCATGTTTCATCTGTTTATGGGACATCAGAAAAACTAAAAACTGGTATTTTTGATGACCCACAAATAAGACTTTTACACAGAGAAAATCGATTCGTAGTAGCAACCGAATTTGTTACCAATCGAATGATTCTGTTGCACACATAGAATTTTTCGATTCTATCAACAGAAAATCAGTTGACAAAGAAGAATATCCACTGAAGCAACCAAACTTTTGTTACCCCTTCTAAAAATTGGTAGCCAAAACTTTAAAATTCGATCACTAAGGTAGAATCATTCGATTGGCAACAGATTCTGTTGCTTTACGAATCTGTTTCCTCTGTGTAATATTGTGAAAGACAACGATTTCATGCATTCAATGAATGATTTCATGCGTTCAATGAATTTCTTAGAAAAACAGAAGGCTGAAAATAACGAGGAATTAGTTATAAACCTTTAGCTTTAAAAATCATGGATGTAATATGAGTATAGCCATACACTATCTGCACAGTCATTTAGACAAGTTTTCTAAAAATCTTGGTTCGTATAGCGAAGAACATGGAAAGGGTTTCCATTAATATAGTTACGAATGTGCAATAGCGATTTGAATTTAACGGTCTGTAACGACTGCCTGCAACATTCATCATGTTTATAAAAACGTCCATCATTAGAGCTTCTACTTATCAACAATGTTGATAGCATGCGGTTATTAGCATTGTTTTTTAAGTATGGCTACAGTGCATGTTTAAGCTGCTAACATTAACATCGAAAGAGCTAGAATTCGAATGTACTAGATTGTCCGTTAAGAGCATTGTAGAAGATTCCCGAGAGATGGCGTGTGTATAAATAGTGGCAGATGTTGCAGTAGTGAGTTGAGTTTAACATAGGCGCTGTTAAAGTTAACATCAACTGTCTTGTACATTTTAGTTTGTGCATTATAAAGTAAGACGCTGAGTGACTATTTAGACTGTTGCTGTTGTACATTTTAAGTAAATAAAGAGTTGTTACAATATTTAAACTACTAAAACTGCTTTTATTTGCAATCAAAAGTATCCGGTTTATTTAAAGGAAATAAACCCCGTTTTTTAGAAGGTAAAAACGTAACAATATTTAACAGTGATAGATACCATGGTCATTGGGATGAGCATATGATGGCAGATTTCTATTATTCACCATGGGCTAGGTACCTGGGAATAAAGCCCATGCTGGTAATGAACGTGCTGATTGTTTGGCCAATAGGGGTGTCCGACGCTTGTTCATAAGTCCTAAACATCTCACGTAGATACGCTATGGAACGTGGATACATTATGGAGGGTGTCTTAGGTTGAATCGGAATTTGTCCAATTTTGGGATAATTTAACAGAACATAGATAGTCTAAACAGTTCATTAATCTATCTAAAGGTAGATCTCATCTGTCGCTAGCTCTAGGAAAGGGTGACACGCGATTACTTCCTAGCTTATTCATCGGATACTATAGTTTAAGGTATCACCAATATATTTTAGGTAATGCTGAGAATGAACAGTGCAGGTTTTATGAACGACATGCTGAAGCCTCTGAACATTTTCTATGCGACTGCACAATGTTGGGGAAGTGCAGAACTAAATGGTTTGGTAGGGCTTTTATAGTCTCGGGGTATTTAATTCATATCCCTGGAAATAGAATAATTGGTTTCATATGTACGTAGCTTAAATCTGTTATGATAAAAAATGTATGGCTGCAAAAAGATCCTATGGGTCGCTGTAAGAAATGTACATGCTTATAAATCAAGAGATCTTTCAGGTAAATTCGATTCAACAAAACGATAAATTAGGCAACCGAAAAACGGTGTGTACAGCATATTAATGCTGTATTTTTCTTACACAATTTTCTCCCTAAAATCTTTATATTTAAGAATTTTAAAATTTGGTATACATGACGTATGATTAATATTAATTAGCCTCAATATTTACTAAAACTCTTATTACTTGTAAACCAAACACCTGCTGACTAAAAATTAATAACCATTTCAGACGACAAAATGCACTAATTTCTCGAGAAATTTCTTTAATTTAAAATGTAATATCTTTTAAATCGTTTTAATCAAAATATTCTTTTCTTTTTTTTGTAGAAAAAAATGTTGTCAAAAATATTGAAAGCAAAATGCATTTAAGTAATTTGTAAAGGAACAAAAGTTCTTTTGAAGCTATGTAAATTAAATCTATCAAGCTTTTTCTAGTCTTGCAAACCATAGTGTTGTGACAAGTTTTAGAATGCATGCTATGACATGCACGGTAACAAACAAGAACAAGTGTAGAAAAAATAATAAAAAGTTTTTCACAGTTTTTTTTTTCTTTTTTGGTTTTTTTTGTAAAAACCCAGGCCTGTTACAATGACTGACAATAAGTAGTTGAGGCATTACATTTTTATAGAGTAAATAGCAATGGTGAAGGGGAAGAGAGAGTACTTGGGGAATAGATGGTGAATTGTATGAACAAAATTACTCACTTTGACAATGAGTGACAGCTTCTTTTGTCACTTTTTTTTAGTTTTTTTTTTTTTTTTATATGAATTCTGCATAAGAGTGAATGAATGAATGAGTGAGTGGTGTGTAAGTGTAAAAGAAATAAAGATAGTGAATGAGTATAAATGTTTGTGAATTTTACTTTATAGACATATGTATGTACGTGCAAATGTAAAATCAGTGTTGAAGTTTGAAAATTAACAAACAAAAAAAAAAGCCTTAAATGAAAAGCTTTTTTTAGTAAGTTGGCTTATATACATAGTTTTTCCTTCCTTCCTAGTTTCTTTTAATTTTTTGTTGGTTTCTAAAAAGGGTTGAAAGGTTCGTTAGCCAGCAAATCATCAAGTTTTTTTTCATTTAAGGATAAAAAAGTATTTAATTTGCTTTTCTTTTTTTTATACACGTTATTTTTTTATTTTTTTGGTAATTTAATGAATGACTGAGACTACTACTGATGACTTGTTGACTTCAAACAAAGTGACACATGGTTTGACAGCAAAGCCGTAATTTTAGTTTCTTTTCTTTTTTTTGCAAAACAAAATTGTTAATTAAAGGCTTTTTAAATAAATGTTTCACGTTGACGTTCATGTTTCTAATCTTTATACTTTTTGAGTAAGTAGCTGTTAATTAAATTGAAAAATTACTTGAAATGTATAATTCTGTCAAAACAAATGAATTTGAAGCTAAAGTATAATATGGAGGACACAAATTAAAATTTTAAGGCTTTTATATTTTGCTTAAATATTAAATACACCATTTGGTTATCAACTACGTATAAGGTTTAGCAAAAAGCCATTTCATTAGAAAACTTTTTCTATACAGTCTAGTCCAACCATCGACCAATTCAATTCATTGCACTCTAAAATGTTGGGGGAAAAAATAATAAAACAATAAAACCACTAGACAGACGACTGGCTGACGGAATATACAAATTTGTTAACTAGCACACACAGTATACATATATATTTCTATACAGACCTTCATATAGAAATAAATGAAACTGCAACCAGCCATCTATATATATAACTGAATAAATAAAATCATGAATTTTCAAAAATGAAATTTCTCTTGTAAAAATTGTATACATGAATATTGTTTTCTATATGGGAACATAATGAAATATATTTCATTTTAACATTTACTTGAATTTATTATTTTAACATTTTTTAAACACAATTGTGGCAAAAGTCTGTGGAAAATAGTGCAAACATTAAATACAATTTTAAAGATTCAATGATAATTAAAGCGCATAAATGAACATAAAAGTAACATAATTAAAAACTCTTATATTTATACTCAACACCACCATAGTGGTGAGGGTATATTGGGATGGTGTTGATGTTTGTAATGTGCTAAGAAATAATGTACCAACACCCAACTTAAAGTATACCAATTTGCTCAGTATCATTTTCTGATTAAACCTTTTAATCAAACTGTAGGTCGTAATTTCAAAGATAATTCAACACAAATTGGTACAATCTTATGTATTGTAAAATGTCTGTAAAATGTGGTTAGAATCGGTCTATTATTTCGTTATAAAATTTTATAAAATTTTATACCGATCGATCCATAATAAGTCATAGCTCCCTTATGAGGCTTATACGAGTATAGATAGCTTAAAAAAATTGGTATTCAAATAAAATTTAACAAGTAAGTTTCATATGTACAGAAGACATGTCACCTAATTTTATAGCGATTGGTCCAACTCTCATATAAATTACAACTCTAATATAAATTTAAAATAGAAATGTTTATAATCACCTTCTCGGTGCAGGGTATCAAATGTATACCCCTCACCATCAGTGGCAAGAGTATATATAGGTTTCCCATTCCGTTTGTAATAGCTGCATTTTTTATCTGTTACCCCATAAAGTATATGAGGAGCAGCAGAACAAAAGGTAGAGTAGAAGGGATACCATACGACACTTTTTCTTTGAGGCGATCGCATATTACAACCACAATAGATATTCTTAAATTTGTTCATGTTTGGGATACTTAGATATGTTGGTTTTAGTTTTATTCATTTCAATCTTGTCTATCTAATCTTAATATAAATATCTTTCTTACATTTCAAGACTGCCCAAAGCAACAGCGAATCTACCCCACCTGGGGTAAATACGCCAAAGGGATGGGGCAGATTTGTCATTTGTAAAACAAAACAAAAAATCCAAAAATTTAAACGTATTTTACTCTTTTATAGCTTAATTCACAAAACAATGTATAATAAACTAGATATTATAATGGTTTGTTTCACATAACTTAACAAAAAGTAGAAATTGTGACTGATTTTTTCTATATTTTATCAACATTTTGTATCACAAAAACTAAAGAAGTTAGCACAAAAAATTCAAACTCTGAAATATTTTCACAGCTTTTTGAAAAACAATTAATCACGGCTGCCTCACAACATATGTAAAATTAAAATTTCCAACTTTCTGAAATGGTAAATATTCGATAAATGAAAACATAAATTGATAATGTAACAAAATCAATTACTCGGTTCTTAAGTTATTCGGTGTTGGCAGATATGCCCCTATGGCGAATGATCCCCCTTCTACCCTACTTTTTTGGTTTAAAATTTAAAATGTTTGGTAAATTGAGTTATATTTATTTCGCCCCCTTAAAAAACCGCATGAACCTGGAAATGGTAACAAGTTTCTTACTTGTCCATAGATACATCTTAATGCTTAATATTTTGCTAACTCGATTATATCTGGAAGATTTCAACCCAAATATTATAAAAATACTAAAAATCAATTTGTCAAAAAACCTGTTTTTCAGTAAAAATTTTGCCACTAAAAATTACTTTTGAAATTTAATTTGGAAGGATTGGATTGTGTACGTAATTGTCATTCTAATGAGATATAAAAGACAAAAACTGGTTAAAAAATGTTAAGATTATTAAAAATTCCAGGCCACTAGAACAAGAAATGTAGGAACAAAATTAACATATTTTGTGAAATATTAAAATAAAAGCACATCTTTACTTAAAATATATCCATATTTACTTGTATATGAGTGTTTTTCTTCGTAGGATATCGTTAACCTATTCGCAGGGATGACAAAAAAATTAATTTTTTTAACGACATTTTCAAACTGCATTTTTAAATTTTTTAAAAATTTTGTTTAATAAATTTCACAACTTTTTTTTTGAGATTTATTAAGAAAATAATAGGAAATAAAAATATGATAAATGTATAACAATACATCCTATGGTTTTTCCGTACCTGCGATTTAAATTTTGCGATTTTCGAGAAAAACTAATTATTTTGCTGTTCTGGTGAATGAGCTCTTTTTTTCATACTGTTATAAATTTTAAGTAGAATCTATTCAGAATATTATAGTCAAAATAATTTTAAATATACTCTGAAAGTTTTACTAAAATTGGAAAACGTTAAAACTTAAATCTCGAAGGTCAAAGGTCAAATTTTTCTATATTTGGAATTTCTAATGGAAAGATAGCGAAACGTTACATATTTTTGGGAACATTTTAATGAAACTTAAGAAAAATATAAGATTATGTCTGGTATTTATAAAACTAGCACAAAAATGGAAAATAACTCTTAATGGCACTTGGGGATAAAATGGTAGCTTCCGTCGATTTTTTGTCTTCCGTACTCTTTGAAGTGGACGTGTAGAGCTCTGTTTTATAAAGCCGTGTGTTTGTACCGAAAATTTCGGCCGATAATTCACCATAGGACCTAAAATTGACGTCTCTTCTTCGGTGACGATTCGTCCTTTTGATGTTTTTATTTCTTTCTTCCCTTTGTTTTCGAGGATGTTTTCGAAGAAGATATTCTCGGCATGACTTTTGTATGGATTATCATGCTTGCTATTATCATAATGTTTTCCCGATTCTTCCTCGTTGGCGACAGTTTCTTCTTTCTTTTCGCGTTGTGTATATAATGAACTACGAATAGCTAAGATAGTACGCTCAGATGCAGATGGTTCTGGTAATGCGTATCTTGGATTCTTCGGGATTTCAATAATTGTCGGCGGCGCGATGTGTAACAACGGATTTCTGGCAATGTGTTTCTTTGAATCAGGATCGGGTTATTACTACTATGATTCTACGTTCGGATCTAGACGGTTTTGGTGATATGTATATCGGATTCTTCGGGATTTCAACAATCGTCAGAGGTACAATTTTCTTTCATGACTCACTAACTGGCATAATATTTTAGATACTTAGTCTATAATACAAGCAAATGCACTTAACTAGGCAGCAGACTCTGTCTTGAGCAGTCGACCGAAGTCTCTGTATTGGACAATTGGCAGAAGCCTCTAACTTGAACAGACACCAAAGTCTCTGTTTTGAATAGTTGGCCGAAACCTCTGTCTTGAACAGTCGGCTGAAGCCCCTGTACTGAGCAGACGACCGAAGTCTCTGTATTGAATAGTTGGCAGAAGCCTGTGTCTGAAAGAGTTGGCCGAAGCCCCTGTACTGAACAGACGACCGAAGTCTCGGTATTGAATAGTTTGTCGAAGCCTCTGTCTTAAACAGTTTGCCGAAGCCCCTGTACGGAACTCACGACCAAATTCTCTGTATTGAACAGTCAACCGAAGTCTCTGTATTGAACAGTTGACCGAAGCCTCTGTCTTGAACAGACGACCGAAGTCTCTGTATTTAACAATCGACCGAAGTCTCTCTATTCAACAGTTGGCCGAAGCATCTGTCTTGAACAGACGACCGATGTCTCTGTTTTTAACAGTCGACCGAAGTCTCTGTACTGAACAGATGAACGAATTCTCTGTATTGTACAGTTGGGCGAAGCTTCTGTCTTGAATAGTCGACCGAAGCCTCTGTCTTAAACAGTTGGCCGAAGCTCTTGTACGGAACAGACGACCGAAGTCTCTGTATTGAACAGACTACCGAAGTCTCTGTATTGAACAGACTACCGAAGTCTCTGTATTGAACAGCTGACCGAAGCCTCTGTCTTGAACAGTCGGCCGAAGCCTCTGTATTTAACAGCCGTCCGAAGTCTCTGTCTTAAACAGTTGGCCGAAGCTCTTGTACGGAACAGATGACCGAACTCTCTGTATTGAACAGATGACCGAACTCTCTGTATTGAACAGTCGACAGAAGTCTCTGTATTGAACAGTTGCCCGAACCGTCTGTCTCGAACAGACGACGGAAGTCTCTGTATTGATCAGTTGGCCGAAGCCTCTTTAGCAACAAGTTTGTCGTTGGGTGGTCGTGGATCACAAAATTTCAAAAATTATTAATTGCTTCTTGAATATTGAATGTGTTTTGTAGTTCAGCATATTTCAAAATAAAAATCACTTCTTCCTGAAGAAACACTGTTTTCTTTGATCAGGCTCGAATACAGGACAAGGCTTTTCACTTTTTATACTGAATATTTTCATTTCGGTAGAAGAAATTTTTCATTCCCCATAGAGAACTGCTCTTGAATTTGATTGAGTGCAACTCATTTATGATTTAATTCATTTGATTTGCTAATACTTTTTTTCTAATTCATTTGCATTAATTCAAAATCAATTCAATTCAAATGAATTGGAAACGAATTGCAACTCATTTTTACAAATTCATTTGAATTGGAAATGAATTTAAGTTCATTCGTTTGAATTGCTTCAAATTTCATTTAATTCATTTTTCATTTACAGCTCTGGAGCCGCCCCTTCAGTGTGTAAACTTTCGTTACTTATATACAATCTAAATGAGAATTACTAGGTGTTAATTTAGTCATTATGATTTAAATGTTTTATTACTTATGTATTAAATTTATTATGTACGTGGAAGTAGGTAGATACTTATTCACGTTACAAATTCTTAATTTCGAATATCTAAAGAACTATAACCGTAAAAGTATTTAAACTGGATAAATTTCTTATCACTGCATGGATATGGGCTGAAAGTGGGCGGTATTGTATTAGTAGGCATGGTACCTATCATACAAAGTAAATAGTTATTTCTAAATATCTTGAGAACTCTCTGATCATTTTAAATTTTAGACAGACCAGTAAACTGGTTAACAGAATTTGTATTGCCAACAGACCAAGCATAATATGAAACTCTGATATACGATATTTAGCTACAAATTTGTAAGCCAAAATTTTAAAACATACTGTCTAATAACTATTTATAACAAAAGCATTATCAATTCACTCCAATTTAGTTTATGAATACATTAATATTTAAATTACCCATCAACCTAAAATGAGTTCGTTTGTTTAAACAATTTTCTTCTTGTCTGAGTAGTTATATACATAGAAATCAGAAAACTAAAAACAAAATAAAAAAAAAATGCAATGAAAACATCATCCGTAACATCTACTCCACCTTAAAAAAGGCAGCCATATATAGCCACAACCTGGCAACCGTCTGTTGATTCACAAACGTCAGACGTCTTGATGGCTGCGGTTTTTGATAGCTTTATACTTTGCTTTGCTTTTCCTTTTATTTATACCTTCCTTTTTTTTCGTCGTTTTCTATTTTTTGAATTTTTCTGAGCAATAAAGTCAGAAAATTAAAAACAAAAACACGTCAAGAAGTTGAATTTAAAAACGTTGTTTTTTTTCTCCTAAATAAAATATGTATAACATGTAAAGGGATAAAGGAAAAACTACAGCAGCAACAACAACATCATCATTGTAGACATTGTTGGATTTAAAGCAAAAGATGAGATGAAATGCCTGCATACTTAAGTGCAGCAAAGAATGGCGACAGAAAAGAAAAAATCTTTTAGAAAAAAAAACCTAAAACCACAACTTGACTTGAAAATGTTGCTGCTGTTTTAGTTGTGGGTTTGAGAGTATTTTTTTTTTTCTTTTCAAATAAACAGCCACCGCAGTAGCAGCTACAGCAAAAGCACTTTTGAAAACTAAATAAGCAGAAAATGAAATGCATGTCGAAAAATTAAACTCAAAATAAAACACTGAAACAAAACGAACAACAATATTTATAATGTCTTAAATATAGACAGACACAAAATTACCATAAACTTTAGAGTATTTTATTATATTATTTTTTTAGTTGGTAATTATTTCAAAATGAAAAGGAAACTAATAAAAAAATTAATTATTTAAGAGTTTTCAGATTGGGTTAACCATGCTTGCCATTGTATGTATTAGCAGTTTATATTTATTTGCTCAGCTAAAGTCAAATGGTTTTAAAAATATTAATAATTGAAAAGCATATAAAATAACTTAACTGGAAAACTTCGGAAAGTTTGAAGTATTTGTAGATACTCATCGCTTTTTTGCTTTTATAAATACTGGTTGTTATCAGTTATATCTATTTTCCATTTTTATACTCTCACCATTAGTGGTAAGGGTATATATTAGTTTGTTATTCCATTTGTAATTTCTATATTTTTCATTTGCGACCCTATAAAGTATAGATAAGTTATAGATAGCGGAGGCATGTCTGTATGTCCGTCAGTATGTATGTGGAAATCAACTTTCCGAAGCACCTAAATAACTTATATACATGCCTCATACATCACTATTTACGCTATAGTATAAATGATCGCAATAGCCCTCAAAAGTTTCAAACGGAATGAAAAATTGCCCACGCCCACTAATAGGCCCACTTATCCAATAAATATGTGACCAAAGGCAGTGACATGTTTGTGATTGGAGTTAGTGCGGAAAATTCCAATGATGAAGTCAATGGCGGAAACAAGAAAATTCAGTTCCAAATTTCCCCCATTTACACAGTTCATTAAAAAAACGATGAGTGCTTCTATTTGCGTTTGCTATTGGTCAATGTTCGTGGCCCAACATCATTCCAATATTTGTGAACTATAAATGCTGAATTGTGTGACACGTATAGAGAAGCGTGTTAACGCTTGCGATTGTTAGAGAGATGACACTCATTTGGAATACACCCTCGGAGATGATGTGCTTTCATCTAATACGAACATTATTTTCGATAATTATCTCAACAGGCTTCTCATTCAAACCGACTGGTTTTTGAAACAAATACAAAGATGCCATGTGTGATAGAACAAACATTCCACTGTTGAATCGACAACAATATTATGCGAACTACACTCTAATGAAAGTTGTGAATGATGGAACTGGATGGATTTTTTTTTTTTTGCGCTCCAGGTGGAACTGGAAAAATTTTTTTGATCGCGTTGATTTGGGCAGCGATACGCTCGCAGAAGCACTTGCTTCATCAGGAATTGCAGCTACATTGTTGAAAGGCTGTCGAACTGATCATTCAGCACTCAAGTTTCCACTAAATATGCAATCACTTCACCGTGGATCAGGGACGCAACATTGGAGAAAATCAAGGAAAGGAAACCCATTCAAATGGAACTACTCACAGCAGAACTCCAATTTCCATCAAATAATTCATCGTTACAACAATGTCCAGAAACAGGTGAAGAAAATGGCTCGCCACAGCAAACTCTAACCCAATACTTTTAATCGGCACAGAGATAGAAAACGTACTATCTTGGTAGCGTCATAAATAAAGATGGATGTGCAGATGAAGACGCAGCAAATATAATAAATCGAGCCCGTAGTGATTATGCATCTCTGAGTAAAGTTTGGAATTCCTCCCAAATTTCTAAGCGGCACAAAATCAACATATTCAATTCTAGCGTAAAGTCGGTCCTTCTCTACGGGTGTGAAACTTGGAAAGTCGTTGAGTCCCTAACAACAAAACTTCAAGTGTTTGCAAATAAATGTCTGCGCAAAATAAACAAAATATTTTAGCCAAACCGCATCACAAACGCCTACCTGCTGACAATTAGCAACCAAACTCCCGTCGCCCACGAAATCCGCCATCGTAAATGGTTGTGAATTGGCCACACGCTGCCTACAGACATTTTCAACATAGCAAAGGCCAGTTTACAATGGAATCCGCAAGGGATACGAAATGTTGGACGATAACGAACAAGCGTAGCATCGACAACGAGGACTCACCTGGCCTCAAATCTCGCACATGATAGAAATCGCTAACACATAAACATTAATTCCCTATTCGCTAGAGTATGGCAGAACCTAAATTAATATGTTTTTCTATTTATTCAATGTAAATAGTTTCCTTTAGTGATTGTATCTCTCCTTCCTTGGAGTAGCACACCTCATCTGTGTTAACTAAATAAAAAAATATATGTTTTTAGTATATAATTATATAGTATCTATTAGTGCATTCAATCGCTTAACCTGTTCGTATAATTCAAAATTTCTCCAACATCTACAATCAGCGACAACGTTTTTTTCAAGTCAAGTTTTATTTAAAAATAAATCGTTTATAAAGAAAATATTTAAATTATATTCTTCATTTAAAAGATTATTTCAGAAGATCACACTAAAGTCCTAAATAAAACTCACATGTGTATATAAGAAATTGAAATACTTTTTATATACACATGAGAGTTTTTATTTGCAATTATTTATTTTTTGGTTTAATTGCTATGTTTTGTTTGTTTTTTTATGTTTTTGTTCTTCTTATTAATAAAATACTTAAATAAGTACACAAAATTCGTGGTTTTATTTTCAGTTTAAAATTAAAATAGAAATTATTCGGTTAATCGAATAATTTTAAATTAACCGATTAAATCTAAACCCCGATTAAATATTTTCTCGATTAACCGATTAAATCTAAACCCCGATTAATTGAATAGCCTAGTGGTTATGCTATACAAATTGTATCAAGCATTTATTAAATATACGGTACGTATGAGTTATTTATTTATTTTACCTTAAACTGGTTCTTATATTTATCATACGCTTTGATGTTTTTACTACACAATTATACACAACTAGCTTGACCCGGTGCGCTTCGCTACCCCTGTCGATGTAAAAATCGGTTCAGCCGTTTTGTTTAAAAACTAAAGGTACCAATTTTACCCGTTTTTTCCCCTTTTTATCCCTTTCTGGTCCAAGTATTGAAAAAATTTATAGCTTCCAAGTAAGGATCTATCTACGTTCCAAATTTCAATAAAATCGGTTCAGCCGTTTAGGCGTGATGCTCAAACAAACAAACAAACAAATAAACAAACAAACAAACAAACAAACAAACTTACAAAGACATTTATATATTTATATAGATATAGATTGTATTTCTTCTATTTCTTGGTGCATCAAAATATTAATAATGAAGAGATTTTTAAATTTTTTTTATTGTGTTCTTTCTTATTTTGTTCTTAACAAAACTGATCTTAAAACAAATTAAAAAACTGTAAGCTGACAGAAAATTTAATATCAACGAAATAACTCGTATGTACTCAGTTTTGCTCATATTTGTTCTCATCATAATTAGTAGAAAAATTTAAAATTTACAGTTATTTTAAATTTAGTTTTCGATTTGGTTGCAGTTATATTGGGTTTTCTTAATATACACTTTTGTGTATATTAAAGTGACGTTTTTTAATATAAAACAAAAATTTGCTATTTTTTTAAATCAATGAAGAAACTGTCGCGTACCGTTAAAAATTCGATTGTAAATATGAAAAAAAAAAAATGGCTCTTTATCACTTATGACAGCCAAGAAACTTAATTAAATTTAAATTTTTCTCAGCAAGTTAAGAAAGAGGTCGCCGAAAACAATTAACTGATGGTGACACTTGATAAGAAAGAGGAGAACAAACTGGTCTTTAACTCCAAAGGAAGCATCTCTAGCAATAAATAAAAATGTTAGCCGATGAACAACAAGAAGAGAGCTAAACAACATTGGATACATCTCAGCTGTAAAGAAACCAAAACCTGCATTGCCACATTAAAATGTTTCGGCAAGGTCAGCGTAATATGGTCAGATGAGTTCAAATTTAACCGATATCAATCTGATGGTAAACAATATTACTGGCGCCGACAGCAGGAGACCATTCAACGACACCATATTAAACAAACGATCAGCACGGCGCACAGTGGTTGAGGTTCAAAGAACGAGCGGCTAAAAATAGAAGAAGTTGTCGACGGAAAATGAAACTTTGAAATTTTAACCTACGGCATTGCTTTTTGGCAAAAATCATTTCTAAACACTCAGAATTGTTTGAGTGAAATTTTAACGATATCCGCCCTCTTTTACGCCCACTTCCCATACAACTTGTATTGAAAAAGTATCATAACTCCCTTGATTTTTAATGCATCAACTCAATTTTCACAAAAAATAAATATTATAATTGTGGAATGGGCTCCTGAAAATATATACCTGATCCGCCCACTTTTATGCCCATCTCCGATAGGAAAAACCAAATAGAAAAAACTTGAATAAGTAATGTAAGCATAGTCTTTTAATAATTTTTTAACATCATTATCGTACTCCAATTTTTTTATTTGCTTTGAGTGAAATCTATTTATAAATGGGTCTGAAGACAATAATATATTATGAATTGCGTCTACAGTAGTGGATGATGTTATCTACAGGCTCTATAGTCTATATTCCTCGTTTTTATTGAGCTTTCTGTCACTTTGTTCGAATAGATAGTCCATCTCCATTTAAGATATAGCACACTTTTGGAAATTTGTTTGTGCTCTTCAATTTTGTTTTAACAAGATTCGAATATCTCTCCACTAGCCTTAGCTCCAGGCACTTTGGAGGATTTACCTCTCTTGATACAAATAACACATCATTGTTTTTGTACCACTCAAGACCTTGATTACCATAGTGACAGTATACCAAATCAGGCCAAAAATAAGTGGACACATTGAGAAGTCCTATGAATGGAAGCATCCACTTTTTTAAACATTCCTTGATGTTAATTTTGGTATTTGTAGATCCCTTTGTAACAAATGTTTGGCTTGCTTTGCCCCAACTGCTTTTGGGTCTTAAACTTTTCTACAGCATTCCCTCGAGCATCAGAAACATACAAATATTGATCTGGAAGCTGCGAGTATATTTTTTTGTATAAAATTTGACTTCAATTTCCGAGCTCTGTCTTTGGCCTCTAAATTTTTATCAGAGTTCCTGTCAGGAAATTTTTGAGCCTTGTATGTTTTTAAACCTGCATTGGCTTTAACTATTCGTTCCAGTCTCAGTCCTTATATGAAATTTGTTAGTGTCGATCGCTGCATTACAATTTTTACTGTTTTTTTGAAAAGAAGCAGCTGAATTTAACTTTAAGCTGAGACTTTTAAGCTGTAATTTGCCATCTTTTGTTAAACAGCGCTTTACAGTGCTAAAAATATGCAGTCCACTGAATTTGATGAACATTGAAATTTTGATGTTGTTTATATTTTGTTCTATGAAATTTTTTATATGACACTTTTTCCAACCTTTTTTAACGCAAATCTCATCTATGATAATTGCCATTTACAAAAATATACAACAAATTCAAATACTAAGTTTATTGTGATTGTAAAAAAAGATTGAATTTACAGTAAATTTGCATGCCATTTTAAAAAAGCGAACATATATACACTTCGAGCGTGTCTGTCCAAATAAATAATAAATTTGTATATCAGCCCAATATTACGGAATCATAATACTCAGATATCAACAAAATACCAAAAAATTATCCAAATCGGCGAACATGAAAAAAATTAATTTCGGACAATCTTTAACCTATGTGCGGCGGACGCATTATCATGGTGTGGGGTTGTTTTACATGGTAGTCCATTGGAAAAATTTGATGGCATCATGAGAAAGGAAGACTATTTAAGCATACTGCAGACTCATCTTCCCGATTTTGTAGACATGAGCGCGTATCCTGAGTTAGAAGTTATGTTTCAACAGGATGGAAACCCGAAACACACCTCAAAAATCGTTAAGTAATGGTTGACTGAGCAACATTTTCAATTGATGCAGTGACCTCCGCAATATTCCGACATCAAGCCAATTGTAAATTTGTGGTCAATTGTGAAAATATTGAACAGCTACATCTAAATTAATCGATTTGTAGCAACGTGTACAGTTGGGGTGGCAGAAAATTTCGGATGAAGTTATCAAAAAATTGGTTGAAAGTGTGTCTAAACTCATAAATAGTGTATTCAAAAATAAAGGCCTATAGACCAAGTATTAAAAACACAACATATTTTTAATGTTGCCCAAAAGTACAAAAATACATACATGTACTCACCTCAGGTGAGTCACCTGTGCTCCCCAATGTATGTATGTAGGTGTACAGTGGGAACTATTACACAAATTCAGCATTTTAAATTTTGGACTAGCTTCAAAACTTTTAAGGTAATTACTACGAAACACGAGATGCCAAAAGACAAGCATTTTTGCTAACAAAATAATGTCAGCATTAGATATAATAGGGTATCTTACGCCAAAAATAAACCAACTTAATGATTTCATGAAAATAGGATTTTATCAAGAGCAAATAGTCAAATACATCTAAACATATGTTACGATATTTAACACAGGTAAGTTAAATTCCATTTTACCTACTTTTACTGCATTAGAATTAAAAATCCCTTAAGAAAGTTGGTATTAATATATGTACTTTTTTGTATTAATTTTATATGTCACCAAATGTTAATGTAACTTTTTAAAAATTTTGTGACACTTACTCCAAATATATTTCATACCAAAAACATATTGTGCAACGAACTTTCGTGGATTTTTTGTCAAAACTTTCATTTTACAAATCTCCCACTCTCACACACACACATCCACATGTTTTCCAACTTTCCAATTCATTTGTTGCTTAAACTTTTGCAAAATAACAAAAAAAAATAACAGCAAAAACCTTAAACAAATGCATGTGTTGTCATTATAAACAATTTATTTACTATATAATAAATTGCATGGATAAACGTACTCTCGCATGGAAGTGGCAGAACCATGAGAAGAAAAAAAAAAAAAAAAAAGAAACAACACGCATTTGCAACAAAATAACTTCAAACATGTATTTCAATTGAAAATGTCAAGATCATGAAAATAAACGTTAAAAATGAAATTTAAATGAAGGGAAACGGTAAAACAAACTACACATATACACAAACATAAACAGTTAAATTAATGACTGCAAACAGGTGTATGTGTAATGTGGGTAATAAAAAGTTAAACATGCTGAGGATTAAATAGAGCGAACAAAGTAGAGTGAGAAGGAACGAGAGAGGGAGTAAAATTCAAGTAAAGGGTGTTTTTTTTTTTATTTAAATAAATGTGAGAAAAAAGAATATTTTTAATATCCACACAATTGACTTTATTGATAAGATAATTTTATGGTATTAATATTTGAATATGGTTTAGGATATTTGGCCGCCGCACCTAGCGTGTATATGGCTTAACTTGGACGTTAAAATTTCACACACATTTTGCAGTAAATCAGGCTGTATTTGTTTTTTCTTGGACCAGCGCTCAGGGGATGACCCATACTCATGCAAAGCATTGTGTTGGAACTAGGAAAATAGGTTATGGGATAGAGGCTACAGAGTGTAGTGTTTGTGGACATTTGATTTGAATTTTCCTATATTGAAAGTGACAGGAAAGAGTTCAGAAGGAAGCTTATTCCACATACGGACAGTACGGCTAAAGAACGAATTTTCCCTGTAATGTGTTGTGCAATCCACTGTCCAGTTGACAACGAATTGACGAACTCTTGCCAAAGAACGTGTGTTGCGTAAAAAGCTACGGGTTTCGGGAACGAGTTCCCTAATTTCAGCAGAGCACATTACATTGTAGTATTGGTAGAATAGTGAAATAAAACCCACATTGCAACGATGTTCCAGTGAGTCAATAGAGCTGGATACCCTACTAGCACCGATAAGAACCTTCGCACTCTCCTATACGTGGTCTGGTAACTCCAAAGTAGACTTTGAAGCACTGGCTCACACATGAGAGTTGTATTCCATTTTCGGTCGGTTATAAGTGGAGTAAATAGTAAGGAGATCAGATGAAGTGAAGTATGTCTTACACCGTTTTAGAAAACCAAGGCACTTGAATGCTTCTTTCGACACTGGTTAAATGTGTTTTGTCCAACGGACATCGCACTGTATACTCTTGCCTAGAATATCAAGAGCTTCTGATTCCTTCATTTTGATGGAGTGACATGATCTGTTGTGAGACATTATCTGTTGTGCGTTTGTATGTTAACATACAATATTGAGTCTTGCAATGAAATCGACTCTATTCGCACAACCCCATTCAAAGATAACCACAAGATCTTGGTTAAGCGTATCATTCATGTTTTACTCCATTGCCCCAATCTGCGACAGGCTTGGTCTATAATTGAATGCATATGAATGGCAAATGTTGCTGTCATCTGCAGAATAGTAGATAGGGTTGGACGTTTGACGCAGAAGGTCGTTTATAAAGATAAGAAGTAGAGTAGGAGAAAGGACGGAGCCTTGCGGTACTCCTGAATTGTTCTTGAACTCGTTTAATTAGATTCCAACTATAACAACTCGTATAGTGCGAAATCTCGATATAAATCGAGAAAAGTTATTACCGACACCAAAAGCAATAAGTTTTGCTAAAACCACACTATGCCATACTCTATCAAACGCTTTAGAAATATCTACAGCCACCACTTTACTTTCGCCAAACGGTGTATGGAACTACACCATTTTACCGATAGGAAGGCTAGCATGTCTCCCATATTGGGCGATAATGTACAGGGTAGTTAGCCTCTCACTTCTTAGGAATTGGCGTTAGATTAGCAATCTTCCAACATACAGGAAATTTGCCGGTACGGTATAAAGTGATGAAAAGGTTAGATAATGGACGAGCTGTGTGTAAAAATGTTACCTCCAGTTTATGCCAAGTAAGTGCTAGCCGCAACATTAACTAGTGCCATAAAATTATCTAATTAATTAAGTCAATTGTATAGATATTAAAAGCATTTTTCTCTATTTTATTTCAATTTAAATTTAAACACCTCTATAAAAATACACCCTTTATTAAGAACCTAGAAGTTAAACTTTACATAAACATAAGAAATTTAAGAAGTTACATTAATGTATTTGACACAATTATTTAAAGTAAAAAAGAAAATGTAAAACTTTCTAATAAAAACCTAAAAAATATTTTAGCAATTTTAAGAAATTGTGCATAAGAAGGGAGAAATTTATAAACTTTAATGCTAGGAGAGCATGACTTGAAAACATTTCATATAAAGGGTGTCTCAATAAGAATGCAGTTTTGTTTGAGTGTATAGAGTTCGGAAATACTTATAGTTCTTTACGATCACTTTGGTTACACACAGCATTGTGTTGGAAATGGGTTCTTATTATAAAAATTGAGTAAATAGAGCTAAATAGAGTTTTTGGTGTATTAATAATTTTAAATTATAGGATAATGTTAACAACAACAGTAAAATTAGTTAACTTAACCGAAATGTGCTCTTTCGAGTATTGATTGAGAGTAAACCTTACTGCTAACTAAAGTAAATTTTGTATTCTATTTGCATAATCACCATCCAAAAAGATGGGGGTATATTAATATTGTCACTCCGTTTATAACACATCGAAATATTCATGAGATACCCCCAAAGGTTCTAATGAAATTCTAAGTCAATCTAGCTATGTCCGTCCGTCTGTCCGTATGTATATCTGTTGAACACACGATAGGGCCCAAAACGAAATTTTCCATAAATACTCTGCGTTTATAAGGTTTGTATGGAATTGAAAATAGGCAATATCGGTCCATAATTTATCTTATCCCTCATACAAATGTCCCCCCGGAATACTGTTTGAGCAGTCATAAGTATGTTGATTATGCGGCCATCCTGATAAAATTTTAACCAAATTAGTCTGAAGTACTCTGAAATTATACAATAAAATATAGCGAAATTCGGCCATCATTTGTAGCCAGTCCCATACTTAAATATACATATAATATTTAATATCGTAATGAAATTGGACATAAACAAGTCTTATTGAAATTATCTGTTCTGCTCAAATTTTCTAATTATTTCTTTACTAAAAACTTGTCTTTTGTTTAAATGTATACAACACTATGCCAAATTAAATTCAAAATTACATATCCATGGCTCAATATGCAAAGGCTCCAAGTCCACTTTTTTAGAAATTGAGATTTTAGTGCAATGATCTACAATAAGTAAAAAGACATTGATTACAAAGAAAAAAATTGCAGTTCTCTCGTTTTTTTGTCGTTGTTTTGTAGTGATGATCAAAAGCGCTCAGTCCAGTTTATCACAAGAAAAGCTCTAAAACACTATAAAATACAGTACACATAAATCATTTCTTTTGAAGAAAACAAATGTTCAGTGCTTCCATCAACTTTATCCCTGTTAGTTTTTCATACGGCTCTTGGCCATGCTGATCTCAGTAAATTTTTCTTGAATGCCGATCGATCAAAAATCGCCTTTCATTCTGGAAAATTTCCAATGATTCCTACATTTTTTGTATTTATTTCTGCTATTTATACTGCGCACTAACATAGTGTAGAGGGTATAATGTTTTTGTAACGCCCAAAAATATCAGATCAACACGATTTAACGATGTCTGGCAGGTTGGATGGCTGTCCATGTAAACCTTGTGCGCAAAGTAAATATAATTCAACACATTTAAGTTTCATAGAAAGAATTCACGCGAAATAACTTTGAGACTATCGCTCCATAATTGATCATAGCACCTATATAAGGCCAATTTACGAAAATGCTCAGGAAAAAAATTATTGAAATTTCAAACAAATATTTTGCTCATATACTCAGTGTATATATGGTCGAACTTGACTGACTATACTTCCTTAGTTGTTTTAAAATATGTAAAATAAATTGAATAAAAGAAACAAAATAATTTGTTTTTAATATAATTTACAATTGCCAGTTATTTGACTACAAATCATTGCCTCGAATTATTTTATCAAAACAATTGCGAATCGAATTCTATAACTTATGCGGAATGAAATTGCAACAAAAATTTTACACTGACCAAAGAAAAAGTACATGAGCTATTAGTGGTTTAGGACTAATTTTAAGTTACGCTATATTATGCCTTAATTCTTTAGAACCCCATTTGAAAATCTGGATTTTAGTTATTTTAAAATGTTAACAAAAAAACAACTACCTTGAAAAACAATTATAATTTGTTCAATATTTTATCTATTTTCATCAGCAACAATTTGTTATATTTTTCATCAAGTGGCAGAGAAAAACAGAGAAGTAGATTTTTTTTTGTTGAAGTAAATAAACCCATTATTGATAAGATGTGCAAAGTTGAATATAGTATTTTTTCTAAAAAAATATATATGGATCTTAATCAATCAGATGTAAATTGAAAATTTTGACTTTTTTGGAATGCTAATTAATATATTATGACATGTGCACACAAAATTAATCATTTCATAAAAAGAAATATCAGACATTCTTTTTTTAAAAATAAAGTTCATCCTAACTATTCCATCATCCAACTGTCACGCCCTGATGATTATAGTGTTTTGCAATACCCTTAAAATTTTTTTTGCAACTTCATTCCGCATACGTTAATAGTAATTAGAACCACCAAATTTCCATTCGGTTGCGACAGGAAACCTTTTTTCTGTGTAGTCATTTTTTTATTAGCAAATGTACTGAATTAATGATATTCTTTAAGTTCAAATTTAAAAAATCATAATTAGATAACTACCCATTTTTCTAGAAAATCAAAAAAAGTTCTTTTAAAAGGAGAATTAAGGATTAAAATATTCCACGAAAATTTTTGCCGAAAAATTTCAGTGGGAGTCACCAAAGATAGCAAAGTTTTAAATAATGCTCTTCACGCTTAATTAGCAAAATTAAACGCCACCTAGGGCTTTACATTCTTTTAAAAACTCGGCAAAAAAAAGCACGCGTGTTTCTCTCATGGGCAGCTATATGAAGTCTGTTCATGCTCCAGATGGAAAGATGTAAAATGTTGTGTATCAAAATGTATTACATTAAGAAATAAAATAAGACCTCAAAAAAAAAAGAATTCTTGAAATTTTCATATAAAAAAATTCTAGAACTATACACTTTCCCTATCAGTTTCCTTAAGAGGTAATCATAGTCCTTAGATGGGCTTCGTCGGTTTTTCTCTTTGGTAAACTCTTTCATATTAATAAATATTTTTTTTGAGACCCATCTTTAAATGGCTAAAAGAGGACCATGGTAAGGACTAATTAAATATACACAAAAAAAGGTTATTTCAGTACCAAGATAAACTTTAAAATATGAGCTTCTATGACCCAAACCACATGAATAAATACGTAATTTAGAGACATCTTTTAACCAAAAAAGAGTAATATTCATTGAAATATAAGCGCTTCTCTCGTAAAAACTAAATCATCAACTAAAAACCTTTTTTACATTGTATGATATCAAGGTTTTAACCCTCGGAAGTAAACGGTGTAACCATGTCTGTGCAGACCTATATATGATTTGTATGGAAATACATAGTTAGGTGTCCTAGAAATGTCTGTAAATTAGTTTTATGCTAGGAAAAACAAAAAATTAACAAAAACCACATTTTAATACATCTAAAGTACCTATATACGACATTTTATTTTAAAGGTAACAAAACAAATATTATGTACGGCATTCAAGGTACAAATATCAGGCATGTAAATGCTGTAAGCAAACAGGCTCTTTGCAATACATGCAATGAAAAATTATTATTTGACGTGTTTCATGCATCGCACAATTGGATTCGTTGCCCTTTGCTCCTTGGTTTTGTAGCATGGTACCATATGGCCAAATCATATGACGAAAAAAAAAATTATCAGCATATATTGTTCGTCCAGAACCACAATATTTTTGTTCACCAATTTCAGAACAACGTTGTCGCCTAGATTTGCCGCACGTGCTTAGTTTGCTCGTTTTCCAATATAAATTATTTCTTTCAGTGGGTAATTTGAATTGGAGTCGCACACACACCAGATTCTTTTTATGGAATATATTTAGTAAAGCGCTTGCGGCCTCGGTACGAAAACAATTGCTCATTAGCGGTAATCTGGCCACCGGGAACATATCGATGCTCCAAGTTGTTCTTAGCATGTTCCAAACGTCGTCGATGTCGGCCGATTCATTATATCGAATGTACTTAAGAATCTGTTTATATCGGATAGCAGACATCGTTGCCTGGTAGATAGGGTTTCCATTGTTACCACAAAGCTCAGGAGCAAGCTGATGGTTTGACCCAAATATGCTGGCAAACAAAGTAAGGCCAATAAAAGCCACGTTAACGGAGTCTCCTCAGAATTCTGCTTCATAGGTCTGCACAGACCTGGTTATGACGTTTGGACCAAAATATTTGAAAATCGGTTTGATTTTTGCACATTGTGTCCGGAGAATGTTGCTCTAGGTAGTCATGAATGAACTTTTATATTCAAAAAGTCTGCACAGACCTGGTTGTACCTCCGAGGGTTAATTATTATAAAAATATAATGCGTTTTTTTTAAATGTTTACAATTTTGTATAGTTAGATTTGCGATTGGAAACACAGTGAGCGCTCTAAGTTGATCGTAAGGCTTTCCATAACACGTAAGTAAATAAAAATCTATTAGAACACAAGAACTAAAGTATGGGCGTTCAAGCTCGACCATAGTAACTAAGTAAATTAACAAAAATCTTTTTCTTTCAAAATTTCAATCATTTATTTTCATGAGTGTTTTTCGGAAGTGGCCCATGTATGGGAGCAATGATAAATTTTGGTGCGATCGCCATGAAGTTAGATCGTGTGATTTATGTCAACATGAAATTTATTTCTGTTGAATTATATGTCATACCAACATTTTTAAGAGATTTATGCTCGTTAAAGTGATTTTTGGAATTTAGTTATGATCAGTTATTGACTGATCATTATAAAATTAGCTGACGTGACTTCCGTATGTAAAAAACTTATTTGGAGCGAAATGTAGATACCTTATAAATATAACATTTATGACCGATAAAGTCCTACTTCAGGAGGATTATGAGTCGATCTCTGTGGACTCCAACAAAACCGATTTAATACCTGGGATTCCCTGCATATTTCTTTCAGTCACCTTTGTAACACTGTATAATTTATGTTTTAGAAATCATTAACTAATTAAGTTTGCTGATGGTTATTTTATTGTTAACCTAAATGAAGCCAAACTCTATTTAAAATATTTATAGATTCTTGTGATTGATCTCTTTATGTATGTCAAAAATAAAATGTATATTCATAACTTGTATCGCCATCAATTGTTTTTGTATATAAAACTTATACATTTGTTTTTATTTCAGGGATTTTGGTTTACATTTTTTAAATATTTATCTGTTTCAATTGTTTCTATTTTAGAATTTTATAAATATGCATTTTCTGCCACACAACATACATATACAACAAAAATAGTGACAGCTATAAAATTTACATACGGCAGAAAAGCATAAGCAGAATAGTATGTGGGTCAGCATAAAAAGGAACTCGGAAACAAATTTAAAATTTTGAGATTTGTTTAGATTAAAAGAGAACTATATATAAAAGAAATTGTAAATAAAACTCTGATTGTAAGGAATTTTTAAAGTAATTGTTTAAAAAGTCTAACAGTTTTTATCAATAACCAATCTTAATTAAATTAATTCATGGTTTCATATAAAATTAATTATTTTAAAACATCTACGTGCTCCCTTCTCTCATACTTTTATCCAGCAAATCATTGTTTTCCACTCAAAAAAGAAATGAACAATCTTATTTTTTTTCCAACTAACAAAATGCTTACATCTCTTCGCGGCCACAAAATTGCATTTAAAATAAACTCAAAACTGTGGCTGACCCAAATCCAAAAACCCACTAAAATGCTCAATTTCAAACAGCACTACACAGCTCAAAAGTACATACTACACAATGGTGGGTTGCTACCAAAAAAAAAACAACTACAACTACTGTACACTTGTGCATGCAGATTTAAACCTACAACAATAACAGCGCCACTGGCATCACGACCACAAGATACATTTGTACAAAAGAATATAAATCTTTCACTCTAGTTAATGCCACAAATTCATATTCGTTTTTAGGAGATGTTGTATCGCCATCAACAAAATAAAATAAAAAAATTGTATCTAAATAGAAATAAAAATCAAAAATTCATTCATTCTGTTGAATTTTATTTGAATAACGTATAGTTTTATATTTGATGAATTTTGTTGCTGATGTTACACTTCAATTCTTTTTTCCAGTGTATTTTTTTTTTGGTATTTCATCAACAAGCCATATGAATTGATGGAATGGCAACAGTTCTATTTAAAACAGGGAGAGCAAATCTATACAAAATTAGGATCAGGATATTTAAAAAATGCTGACTAAGAAAATTATTAAAAAAAAGTTTCTTTATAATTTTTCTCCAAAAATAGGGCAAATGTTCTCCCAAAAATTAAACTAATTTTCCCTTTATGTATTTTTTCCACAAATAATACAAACATTTTTTATGTTTTCTTCCAAAAATATGACGAATTTCCAAAGGAGATTGTCTCCCAAAAATCACACAAATTTTCTCAGAACCAAGAAAAAATTTTCCTTAAATGAATTTTCTTGATCTCTACATTTTGTTCTCTAATACGCCACAAATTTAATCTATACTTTTTCAAACAAACAAGACGAATATTCTAAGAAATTCTTTATGGAAATTCCGTCCACAAATAAGTAATCCAAATTATAAGTCTTTTTGTAGTCATATTTTAGCTTTAATTGTAGCTGTTGGCGAAAATAGCCGCCATGCTGCCTGACAGAGACATACACTTCCTATGTGGGATTCCGTTATCCATATGCAACCTTCCCATTAGTAACTTCTACTATGAGCTCGCTCAGACAAGATGAGGTCGCGAACCCACATGTACTATAATCAGAATGATATGGCCCCGACTTCTTGGCTCGACACGCTTACAATAGAGTGGTGTAGTGGCGGTCATTACCGGACACTGCACTTTTGGCAACCACGCAAGGAGACTTGGCTTGTCCTACAACAACTTCTGCAGAAGTTGTCAAAACGAGGAGGAGAAAATTTTTCATTAGATTAGGGATTAGGAGATCTAGGCTTAAGGTTTCTGGGACATCGTTTCCTAATAAGTCTTTCTCAGCTATCGAATTTGAGACTAGCATTAATGCCTTTATAAGGAATAGTAATTAGCTAAGCAGACCAGATATGGGGATATCCACAGAGTGACCAATTAATAACCTCATCTCTTCTCTCTTTTTCTCTTTCGTACATCTTCCTCTTCAATCTTTAATCGCATCTTGACTGGCCTCTTCTCTTTTTCACATCGATTCTGTCCCTCCTTTTCTGTCTTTCTTACTCTCAGGTAACACAAAGGGACCTACTGCCTGGACCCACATAAGCTGCTCTTCTTTTTTCACTTCGTGGCTGCCTGGAAACATAACCTAACCAATAACAGGTCTTTCTAAAGTCTACTTTAGCATTAATTAAGGATTTCTATATTTCAAGCATAATTGTAAATCTTTCTGTATTTCTTTAATCACAGGTCTATGTGGAGTCATATCTTAGCTATAATTGTAAGTCTTTTTGAAGTCATAATTAAGCTACAATCTCAGGACTTTCTGTAATAATATTTTAGCTGCAATCGTAAGTCTTCTTCTAGTCATGTTTCACCTGCAATCGTAAGTCTTCCTGCTAGCATATTTTAGCTTTAATCGTACACAGAGAAAACAGATTCGTGATAGCAACCGAATTTGTTGCCAATCAAATTATTCTACCTTAGTGACTGAATTTAACAGTTGTGGCTACATTATTTTTGAACGGGTAACAAATGTTTGGTTGCTTCAACCGAAATTCTTCGTTTTCAACTGACTTTCTCTTGATAGAACCGAAAAATTCTATGCGTGCAACCGAATCAATCGATTGGCAACAAATTTGGTTGCTATTACGAATCTGTTTTGTCTGTGTAGCTCTTCCCATATTGTAATTTCGGTTTCAATTGTAGGTCGTTTGGTTGTCATATTTTTTACATTAATTGCAAATATTTCTAAGGTCTTAGTTTAACTCAGATCATAGGTACATTTATACACAGAGAAAACAGATTCGTGATACCAACCGAATTTGTAGCCAATCGAATGATTCGGTTGCACACATAGAATTTTCCAGTTCTATCAACAGAAAGTCAGATCATAAAGAAGAATTTCGGTTAAAGTAACCAAACTTTTGTTACCCCTTCTAAGATTTTGTAGCCACAACTGTAAAATTCGGTTACTAAGGTAGAATCATTCGATTGGCAACAAATTCGGTTGCTATCACAAATCTATTTTCTCTGTGTAGTCATAATTTAGGTTCAATCGTTATTTCAATCAAAAGTTTAAAAATTTTGTATTTTAGCTCTAATTATACAGCGGAACAGAAATTTTAGTGCACGAAATCAATCAACCACTACCCGAGCTCGAAAGAGTATCATTTACTATACCGAATATATTCTTTCGGGCTCGAGCAGTTAAAAGGGTTTTAGCGGATCTCAACATAAATAAGTCTCCTGGGCCTGATGGTATACCAGCACTGGTCTTGAAACAGTGTTCTTCGACGCTAGCTCGTCCATTAGCTAACCTTTTCAGCACTTTATACCGTGCCGGCAAATTTCCTGTATGTTGGAAGGTTGCTAATGTAACGCCAATTCCTAAAAAGGGAGAGGCAAACAACCCTGAAAATTATCGCCCAATAGCAATTTGTTCTGCACTTCCCAAAGTTATGGAAAGTATGGTTAACCACCATCTTGTGAAACATTTGGAGTTCAACAATTTACTCAGCGACCGGCAGTATGGCTTTCGTAGAGGACGCTCTACGGGAGACTTGCTAGCCTTCCTATCGGAAAAATGGTGTCGTTCCATACACCGTTTTGGCGAAAGTAAAGTGGTGGCTCTAGATATTTCTAAAGCGTTTGATAGAGTATGGCATGGTGCGCTTTTAGCAAAACTTATTGCTTTTGGTGTCGGTAATAACTTCTCTCGATTTATATCGAGCTTTCTCAGAGATCGGACTATACGAGTTGTTATAGATGGAATCTCATCAAACGAGTTCAAGATCAATTCAGGGGTACCGCAAGGCTCCGTCCTTTCTCCTACTCTATTTCTTATCTTTATAAACGACCTTCTATGTCAAACTTCCAACCCTATCTATTCTTTTGCAGATGACAGCAACATTTGCCATTCATATTCATTCAACTATAGGCCCAGCCTTTCGGAGATTGGGGCAATGAGGCAAAACATGAATGATACGCTTAACCAAGATCTTATGATAATCTCTAAATGGGGTTGTGCGAATAGAGTCGATTTCAATGCACGCAAGATTCAATGTTGTATGTTAACACACAAACGCACAACAGATCATATTGCTCCATCTGTTTTTATGGGTGGTATAAATATTAAGGAATCAGAAGCTCTTGATGTTCTAGGCATGAGTATTCAGTGCGATGTCCGCTGGACAAAACACATTTTTCGAGTGCCGAAAGAAACATTTAAGTGCCTCGGTTTTCTAAAACGGTGTAAGACATATTTCACTTCATCTGATCTCCTTACTATTTACACCACTTATATCCGACCGAAAATGGAATACAACTCTCATGTGTGGGCCGGTGCTTCGAAGTCTATTTTGGAGTTACTCGACCGCGTACAGGAGAGGGCAAAGGTGCTTATCGGTGACAGTAGGGTATACAGCTCTATTGACTCACTGGAACATCGTCGCAATGTGGGTTGTGTTTCACTGTTCTACCGATACTACAATGGTATCTGTTCTGCTGAAATTAGGGAACTTGTTCCCGAAATCCGTAGTTTTTTTCGCAACACACGTTCTTCGGCAAGAGCTCACCAATTCGTTGTCGACTGGACAGTGGATCGCACAACACATTACAGGGAAAATTCGTTCTTTAGCCGTACTGTCCGTATGTGGAATAAGCTTCCTCCTGAAGTCTTTCCTGTCACTTTCAATATAGGAAAATTCAAATCAAGTGTCCACAAACACTACCTCTTCTATCCTCCCTCCCATAACCTATTTTCCTAGTTCCAACAAAATGCTTTGCATGAGGAGGGGTCATCCCCTGAGTGCTGGTCCAAGAAAAAAAAAAAAAAAACCTCGGTCTCTTTATGTAAAACATTTTCATCAAATGGCGTGACACCCTCACAAAAATTGTTGTTTCAATCTGTAATGTTAGCAACAGTATATACATCCTGAGGGCACAATGTCTGTAGAAGATCTGCTGCAGTAAGATCCAAAGATCTAACCTCTGATTGCCATATTTCTTTTAAAACGCTCCACAGAACATTTTATTCTGAATTGTCGTCATCATTTACCATTTTCAAAATATTTGTTCAACAATCGGTTTCAGGATACCTCTAGAATAGAAACAGCTTCTTTAAGTATGATTTTTTTATAGATTCAAGCAATCCCTCTCCTTTCAATAATTGTTGCCAAACAAATGTTCCTACAATTAAGTTTGGTGATTCTAATTGCCTTTTGATCCGTTTGCCTTTTAATCAGATTAGATATATGAAGAGCCAAGAACATTGCTTTTATAGAACCATCCTGGGATTTTAGGTCGGATTCAGGTGAATGGGATGGGACTTTTATTGGTAATCTTTTTTCGTTAAAACATCTGAAACCTTAATGTAAAACTAAAACAGTAAGAATCCCAACTGAACTCCTTTTATATGTTTACATACATACCTCTGGCACAAAACAGTTTTGAAACCATTCTTTAAAATGGAAAGAGCTATCCAATCAGACTTTGAGTTTTTGTAGTTTACGGGACAGATAATATGTTTTAAAAAGGATTTTAAAATGTCCTATTACTAAAAGTTTTATTTTATGAGACACCGACGCATTTGCACAGCATAGAAATATTATCGTTTGCTTTTCCATTTTCGCTGAAGGAGGGATTTTCTCCAATATGTTTTTTTTGAGGAAGATGTTTCCAATAGAATTCGGACTCATCGGCATTATATTTTCTCTGCAAAAAATTTCTCATAAACTGAGATATTTTCTCTATAGAAAATGTCTGATAAACTGAGATATTTTCTCTATAGAAAATGGCTCAGAAACAGATATATTTTCTCTATAGAAAATTTCTCAGAAACCGAGATAATTTCTCTATAGAAAATGTCTCAGAAACGGAGATATTTTCTCTATAGGAAATGTCTCAGAAATTGAGATGTTTTCTCTATAGAAAATGTCTCAGAGACTCAGATATTTTCTTTATAGAAAATGTCTCAGAAAATTAGACATTTTCTATAGAAATATTTTCTAAGTAGAAAATTGCATAATGAAAAATATCTCAAAAACTAAGAATTTTATTTCTTTAAAAGAAAAATATATCTTTTTAATAAAAATAGTTCTTAATTTTTAACAACGTTTTTTATTTTCAATTTGGTTATTTGCCTGTAATCCTTGGTAACAACATTCACACATACCTACCAGTGCTTTGAACAAAAATGTCTGCAAAAAAATATGTTTCTTCAACAAATCCATGTGCAATACTTAAATATAAGGGCCACAGCTGTTTCTCTAGTTAAATCTATATTTGCCAAATACCATCATAACATATTTTGAAAAAAAAAACACTCGAATGTGCAAAAAACGTATATTGTTGTTTAGTTTAAATCATATTGGAACTAAAAAGCAAATAAATTTTTTGGGTAGAAATAGCATACCGTTTTTTTTAACATGTGGCCTTCTTGCATACTTATTGATAAACATATAACACAAACATGTTTGGCTGTCTAAATATGTAGGTAAACTAAAACTTTGTACACCTACTTTGTATTTGATTTCATTTTTTTATATTTTTTTTGCAAAGTTTTCAATTCAACTTTTCGTTTTCTAGAAAAACAAAAATAAGTTCGATTTGTAAAAGATTTGTTTGTTTCACACCCAAAAAGTATGCAACACATAATGTACACACATCTGTATGCAGCCATAAACACACACATGTTTCACACACACACACACTCTCAAATTGATCTCATCATCACCGTCATCAGCACTCTTTTTGACAAGTGCAAAACTTTTTCCTTTTCCCTATTTTGAGTCTTGTTTTATTTTTTACTATTTCAAATACAAACACAAACTGCAACAGCTGACACAGACATTAGCAACACATATAAAAGCTGTAGAATTTATTTCGCCTCCTCGTCCTCCTCTCTGTCTCTTTTAATGTATCTTTCTGTTTGTGATTTTTCTCTATTTTCTGGCAATAGGGCAATAAAAGTTTTTGTTTGTGTCGTTGTTTTAGTTGTTGCAGAATTGAAAAGTTTTCAAAAAATATGTTCAAATTATCACGTTTTGCATTGGGGAACAAATAAGAGAAAAAAAAAAGAACAGAAAATGGTATAAAAGCCAAACTGTGTGATTTTGAAATGTTTGTGAGATGTTCAGGTGCTCTTCGTTTTAAAGTTGTTTTGCAATGTGTTTGACTTAGATTGTGGAACAAATGACATAAAGATTTGGAACATTTTTTAATGAGAAATTTTACAGTGAAAGTTGAAAGTCTAGGAAACTGATTGCTGTTCACAATTAAGCCTGGTTTTGAGAAATATGAATCTATGGTAAAAAGGAAAAGAAATGGAAGGCAAATTAGGTCAGTAAGGTTTTTAGAATTTCACAAAAGACTGATTGTTGCATTTTGTGCCTTATCTTGCTTAATTAACTATTGTTGCAACAGCTAAAAGGTTAAAGCCAAGGAATTGGTGATAGTCAACTAGGGTAGATAGATAAGATAGCTATATTTGAAGTAGTGGAAGGATCAATTGCATGTAGATGTGAGGAGAATAAATGAAATTGGAAAGAAACGAAAGGATTGAGGTGATATAAATAGAAATAAAGTAAAAGTCATGTCAACAAAAGGACAGGAATAAAGTATAGATTAGGAATCTCAGAGTGCCCTGATTAATAAACCTAATAGATTATCTTTCCCCTAGCCATTTTTGCTTGAGACCCTGTAATCTAGGAAAGTTACATACAATATGTTCTATTGTTTCTAGTTCCTCAATAAGCTCGCACATCCAAAAGTCCTGTGCACCCATATCCCATTTACCCATGAAGGGCCCAATTAAGCAGTTACCGTTAATCACTCTAACTAAAGAACTAAGACATTTTCTATCCAACTCAATTAGTATTCTGCTTGTCTTTGCATCCAACTCTGGTCAAATAGCCGTGGAGACCTACTATGTGCCTTCTATATATGTAAGAAAACTGTTGGGAAGAGATGGGGTCTTAAACCATATATTGTACACTGGATGTACACCGCGGCCATAAGACCTATTTTGACTTATGGGGCTCTTGTTTGGTGGAAAGCGGTGGACACCTAAACTCACCATTCTATTATAAACAAGGTACAAAGACTAGCAAGTCCTACAATTACTGGCTCTATGAATTTCACCCCTCAGGCTAGTCTAGAGACGATGCTAAATATAAATCCTCTTAATATATATATCAAATGCATTTCTGCTAAGTCTGTTCTACGACTGATACAGTCGAGCGGACTGAAGCATGATCGTACTGGTCACGGCACCATCCTACAATAGATAGGCAGGCCATTCATAGGGCAAGAAACGGTATACATAGTACCTCCAACGAATTTTGATAGGACGTTTAGGATCAAGATACCGACAAGGGATGACCGGGCCGCGAACACTGTCCTAAGGGACGACGAGATCTCAGTCTACACTGATGGTTCAAAGACAGAAAGAGGCACGGGAATTTTCACCGAAGAACTGGACCTTTTGCTGTCTCTTCGATTACCCGATACCTTCACGGTTTTCCAGACTGAGAGATATGCCATCGATACAGCCACGAGAAGAATCCGGGAACTGAATCTCGAAAATTGGACTACTAACTCCAACTCTATTAAGTCGAAATGTCTTCTCAACTGCATCCGATCACCGGCACAATTGACACAACATCACGTCGAGTTGATACGGGATCCAGGACATGTGGGCATCCGGGGAAATGAAGTATCTGACGAATGCGCAAAGAACGGGTCGTCCCTAGACGTAACTCTTGCGCAAAGGGATATTCACACTCCCTTGGTGACCGTATCGAAATTGATAAATGAATGGGCTTTGAGTGAGACGGAACTCAGGTGGTCAAATATCATCAATTGTAGAATATCCAGATTTACTCTGACAGAGGACATGACCAGGACTAAAACTGGACTACATATAGACCTACGATTGAAGCTAAAATTGAACTACATATAGACCTACGATTGAAGCTAAAATTGAACTACATATAGACCTACGATTAAAGCTAAAACTGAACTACATATAGACCTACGATTGAAGCTAAAATTGAACTACATATAGACCTGTGATTGAAGCTGAAATTGAACTTCATATAGACCTACGATTGAAGCTTAAACTGAACTACATATAGACCTATAATTGAAGCTAAAACTGAACTACATATAGACCTCTTGAACTACATTTAGACCAGCGATTGAAGATAAAATTTAACTTCATATAGACCTACGATTGAAGCTAAGCTACATATAGACCTAAAATTGAAGATAAAATTGAACTACATACAGACCTACGATTGAAGCTAAAATTGAACTAAATATAGACCTGTGATTGAAGCTGAAATTGAACTTCATATAGACCTACGATTGAAGCTAAAATTTAACTACATATAGACCTACGATTGAAGCTAAAATTGAACTTCATATAGACCTACGATTGAAGCTAAAATTGAGCTACATATAGACCTACGATTGAAGCTAAAATTGAACTACATATAGACTTACGATTGAAGATAAAATTGAACTACATACAGACCTACGACCTAAAACTGAACTACATATAGACCTATTGAACTACATTTAGACCAGCGATTGAAGATAAAATTTAACTTCATATAGACCTACGATTGAAGCTAAGCTACATATAGACCTAAAATTGAAGATAAAATTGAACTACATACAGACCTACGATTGAAGCTAAAATTGAACTTCATATAGACCTACAATTGAAGCTAAAATTTAACTACATATAGACCTACGATTGAAGCTAAAATTGAACTTCATATAGACCTACGATTGAAGCTAAAATTGAACTACATACAGACCTACGATTGAAGCTAAAATTGAACTACATATAGACCTACGATTGAAGATAAAATTGAACTACATACAGACCTACGATTGAAGCTAAAATTGAACTTCATATAGACCTACGATTGAAGCTAAGCTACATATAGACCTAAAATTGAAGATAAAATTGAACTACATAGAGACCTACGATTGAAGCTAAAATTGAACTACATATAGACCTGTGATTGAAGCTGAAATTGAACTTCATATAGACCTACGATTGAAGCTAAAACTGAACTACATATAGACCTATAATTGAAGCTAAAATTGAACTACATTTAGACCAGCGATTGAAGATAAAATTGAACTTCATATAGACCTACGATTGAAGCTAAGCTACATATAGACCTAAAATTGAAGATAAAATTGAACTACACACAGACCTACGATTGAAGCTAAAATTGAACTTCAAATAGACCTACAATTGAAGCTAAAATTTAACTACATATAGACCTACGATTGAAGCTAAAATTGAACTTCATATAGACCTACAATTGAAGCTAAAATTTAACTACATATAGACCTACGATTGAAGCTAAAATTGAACTTCATATAGACCTACGATTGAAGCTAAAATTGAACTACATACAGACCTACGATTGAAGCTAAAATTGAACTACATATAGACCTACGTTTGAAGATAAAATTGAACTACATACAGACCTACGATTGAAGCTAAAATTGAACTTCATATAGACCTACGATTGAAGCTAAGCTACATATAGACCTAAAATTGAAGATAAAATTGAACTACATACAGACCTACGATTGAAGCTAAAATTGAACTTCATATAGACCTACAATTGAAGCTAAAATTTAACTACATATAGACCTACGATTGAAGCTAAAATTGAACTTCATATAGACCTACGATTGAAGCTAAAATTGAACTACATACAGACCTACGATTGAAGCTAAAATTGAACTACATATAGACCTACGATTGAAGATAAAATTGAACTACATACAGACCTACGATTGAAGCTAAAATTGAACTTCATATAGACCTACGATTGAAGCTAAGCTACATATAGACCTAAAATTGAAGATAAAATTGAACTACATAGAGACCTACGATTGAAGCTAAAATTGAACTACATATAGACCTATAATTGAAGCTAAAATTGAACTACATTTAGACCAGCGATTGAAGATAAAATTGAACTTCATATAGACCTACGATTGAAGCTAAGCTACATATAGACCTAAAATTGAAGATAAAATTGAACTACACACAGACCTACGATTGAAGCTAAAATTGAACTTCAAATAGACCTACAATTGAAGCTAAAATTTAACTACATATAGACCTACGATTGAAGCTAAAATTGAACTTCATATAGACCTACGATTGAAGCTAAAATTGAACTACATACAGACCTACGATTGAAGCTAAAATTGAACTACATATAGACCTACGATTGAAGATAAAATTGAACTACATATAGACCTACGATTGAAGCTAAAATTGAACTTCATATAGACCTACGATTGAAGCTAAGCTACATATAGACCTAAAATTGAAGATAAAATTGAACTACATACAGACCTACGATTGAAGCTAAAATTGAACTTCATATAGACCTACGATTGAAGCTGAAATTGAACTTCATATAGACCTACGATTGAAGCTAAAACTGAACTACATATAGACCTATAATTGAAGCTAAAATTGAACTACATTTAGATCAGCGATTGAAGATAAAATTGAACTTCATATAGACCTACGATTGAAGCTAAGCTACATATAGACCTAAAATTGAAGATAAAATTGAACTACATACAGACCTACGATTGAAGCTAAAATTGAACTTCATATAGACCTACAATTGAAGCTAAAATTTAACTACATATAGACCTACGATTGAAGCTAAAATTGAACTTCATATAGACCTACGATTGAAGCTAAAATTGAACTACATACAGACCTACGATTGAAGCTAAAATTGAACTACATATAGACCTACGATTGAAGATAAAATTGAACTACATACAGACCTACGATTGAAGCTAAAATTGAACTTCATATAGACCTACGATTGAAGCTAAGCTACATATAGACCTAAAATTGAAGATAAAATTGAACTACATACAGACCTACGATTGAAGCTAAAATTGAACTTCATATAGACCTACGATTGAAGCTAAAATTGAACTTCATATAGACCTACGATTGAAGCTAAGCTACATATAGACCTAAAATTGAAGATAAACTTCTTGAACTACATATAGGCCTACGATTGAAGTTTTAATTGAGTTACATAAAACCAACGATTGAAACTAGAATAGAACTACATAAAGTACGGACAAAAAAAGATGGAAAAATTTAAATATAAAATAGCAATATGTATATAAAGAATTTTGATATAAGTTTTTATTTATTTTATATAAACGGATTTAAGATAAATTAACAAAAAAAATATTGACTCCATATAGCTTTGCCCTTCGATATTATTTGCATTTCAGCCATTGATTTCTGGATTCCCTTTGTATCGATGGTTTTTAATAATTTTTGTTTCTCTTTTCCACAGTATCCTTTTCTATAAATCTTCCACCATATATTTGTCTAAAAAGTCTTTCTAAGTTCGAGAACTTTTGAATGGTTTGCTTACTTTCAGCATAAATATGATATGTCTGTCATTCACATAGTCAATTGATAATTTGACCTTAATGGGTCGTCTCAAATACTGGCCAAAAGATTATTTTAAAATTTGTATAATATATTCTAATGAATTACACCATTAGGAAAAAATAGTTAAAGCGAAAAAATGACTACGTAAAGATAAAATTTTGTCAAACATATTTTTTGCCTCATTAACAAGAAATAGCAATAACTTAATGCATTTCTTTTTTTAAACTCTTCATATCCCCACAATTATGAACAAGCCAAAACTTTAAAATGGGGAAAAAATATGCCAAATAATGCTCATAAAAAATTTCACTCAAATTGAAATGTAATCTTGGCAAACAAGTGGCTGCCAAACTGCAATAAAATGTCTGTAAAAATGGCTAGAATAAGAAACCAGCGCGTAAAAACTTTAAATAACTGAAGCAGCAACTGAAAACTACAGAAAAATCTATTCAAAATTCATAGATGCTTTTTATCCTGCCACATACAATTCATAATAGAAATGCATATTTGTACAAATATGTATTTTTTTTTTTTTTTTTTGCATTAGTTCAATTGCTATTTCTATCTTTGGTATGTAATTTTGAGAGTGTTTGTTTTTCTTTAAATATGTTGGTGTCTCAAATAACTGGCTGGTTGGCTGACTGCCGGCTGCCTGTTGTAAATAGTTTCCCAGCAATAACAACATGCAGCAGCCATTAAAGGCAATGTTTGTTTATATTACAAATTTTATCCACAAACTTGCATGACAAACATTATAAAAACAAACCAGCAAACAAACAATACACTACAATTTCGCCAAATACAGTTGTTTTTTGCAAATATAAATGCGTGTGTGTATCTATGTGTTTAAAGTGTATTATAAACAACATGTTAAGCAGACAATCGTTTTTTTTTTTTGTCGTGTATATTTTTGTATGTGTTTGTCTGTGTTTGATAGTGTGTAAAACCTTCACTTCCGTTTTGTTACGGAAGTTGGCTGGCATTTCAATGACGACGGCTGCTTTCTGCTGTTTGCCTGCATTTCAATTTAGTTTGAATGCAAGAAAAAAAAACTGCTAAAGAAAACATATGCTCGAATATCAATTTGTAGTTGACGCACCGTGGGTCAAGTGTAGCAACTAATATAGAAAATTAAATATAACATGAATTCTATATGTCATCACAAGCAAATTAAACATGGGTTTCCGATTCGGATCATAAAATAAATTGGCCAGATAGGCTTCGATGATTGTTGTACAGCAGAAGCTATTTGAGACTGCACAGAACAGGTTGAGTAATGAATCCATCTGTGTTATTCCGATGTCGACCTGTCCCGTATACGATGTCGGCTAGACGAATCTTCTTATAGGATTCCTTCGTGAGCAAACAAGGCTAATTTTTTATTTTATAATAGGATACTTCATAATCGGAGCAAATGATAGAATAATGGGCCTAAGGTTTAACGACTACTATAGAAGCTGTCGAAACGAAGAAGAAAAGGCTCTAACAAACTTGAGGGAACGTATTCTTGGAACCACCTTTAGATGAGTTATCAATGGTGAATCTGAGACAAATTCATGTCTTCATCAGAGAATCTGGTTTGTTCAACTTGAAAACAACTAAGTTTTGAATGAACCCAACTGAGTTGCTTGATGAGTGGCTGCTTATTAAACCCAACCTGAACTAAAAGAATAAAATGGAAATCTGATGACACAAGGTCAAAAACTTGGTTCTTTCTGTGTTCTTTGGTGGAATTCATGATATCTAAAGTTCAAAAAATTAATGTAGAATAAGTATCCTCCTGTTTACTTCCTGGATATCACAATGGGATCAGTTTTGAATGGACCCCACTGAGCCGTTTGATGAGTGGCTGCCCATTAAACCTAACCTGAACTAAAATAATAAAAATGGAAGTGACCGGAGAACTTCGAAGGGTATTCGTTTACCAAATATGATCAAAAACCAAAAATCCAAGGAAAAAACCTTGTGTTGTTTCTGTGTTCTTTGGTGGAAGTCATGATATCTAGTTTCAAAAATCTTTCTTCAAATATCAATCAAATTAGACAATGTACAACCTTTCTTTGCATCTTGCCTTCTTTTAAGCGGGACTCATCATTTCACTGAGCTATTTCTTTAGGTTTTAACCTAGAAAATATCTTTTTAATTTCCGCTTTCACCGAGCCACAGTGTCATGATGTTAAAATTCCCCATTTTTCCCTTTGCATTCATATCTGTAGCTACATATGCAACATTAGTTTATGTGTGTACGTACATTAGTGCTGTTCTGCTTATCTGTGTAGTTAATGGTGGCATCATGTCTATTTCTATTGCCACTAGATTTGTGTTTACTTTAGCATTTTCCTTTTTGTTTCAACTTTCAACTCTCGTCCTCATCTCATGTCTTGATGCTTCAATTGAATTTAATTTCTATTTCTATCTGTATGTATTTTCGCTGCCAGTGTCAGGGTGACACAACAATCAACATTCAAAGACAGAAATAGTTGAATATGGGAGCAAAAAAAAAAAAGAAAACTCTCACACACAAATGGAAGATGATGAGCTACAACGTGATACTTGAAGATATTATTATGTACGATTTCCACTTGAACTTTTACAACTTCCTTGTGGCTATAACACATAAACACCGTTATACATATAAGTGAAAGGCTACAAACATATACATACATGCATATAAGATGCTTGCAACATTTCTAGCAAAAAAAAAAAACTTGGAAAAAAAACAGTAAACATGTGCAATAGCAACGACAGCAGCAACGACAATCTAAAAACAAACAAATGTAAAAATGTTAAAAGTCTTAATAGAAGTAGTTTCTGCTGTTGTTGTTACAACTGCAACTTGTAAATTTAGTTGTTGTTGCTGTTTTATTGTTTTAGCTGTTAGAGTAAAATTCTTTTGTCTGTTCGTATGTATCAAAAAAAAGCACGTCTTAACTTTTAATCGTTTCCTTATGATGCTATTTCTTCTACTTATTATTATTTTTGTTGCTATTTGCTGGTGTAGCTACCGTTTTTCTGTTAGTAAACGAGGGCAATCTAAGAAGTATTTACACAAAGAGCACCCTTAGTTATTTGACAACATTGTTTGTGAAAGTCAGTTAAATTTTGTATAAATATATAAGATCCCGTAGCTCATATAAGGAGCATTGGGCCATAACAAATTTATTCCATTCTGATTTGTCCGATGCAAGTATTTTTATTTCGTTCCAGCCCTTGTGTTGGTTGACCGCTTCAATTTCCATTTGGCAACGCCAGGTGAGTGATGGTCCACCTTTTCTACGACTTCCTTGCGGGTTTCACTCGATAGCTTGTCTTGTGACATCGTCAACGGGCTTTCGTAGATTATGCATTAGCCAGCGCCATTTTCTTTTTCGAATCTCGACATGTACGGGGTTTTGGGAGCCTTAGACCCATATCCTTTCATTTTATATCGTAACTGGCCAGAATATTTTTAAAATTCTTCGCAGACAGCGATTTATGAAGACCTGTAGCGAGTTAACATCCTTCTGCGCTGCATTCCAAGATTCGCATCAATAAACAAAAGATAATTTTATGCAGGAATTAAATATATTTAGCTTGGTTCTTTTCAAAATATGTGCTGATCGCTATATAGGGTTTAAGATACCAAACGAATGTTTATTCGGTTTCTTGCATCGTCTGCAGAACCACCTGTGATAGTCAGAAGACTTCCGAGATAGCAGAACGTTGATATGTCTTCAAGATTCTTCTCGTCTATTGCGTTCTTCTAGCTTTCTGTTGAATCTCCATGTTATTCCCCTCTGTTCACACGAGGCTCTTCTCAATATGTTGTCCAAGACGATATTAAAAAGTAGGAGCAACAGAACACAGCCTTGTCTCACTCCAGTTTTAATTCTGAATGAGTCACTAATACAGCAATCATGAAGAATTCGACAGTCTGCGTTGCCATATAGAGCCTTAACAATGTCAATTATTTTTGTTGGAGTGCCTTTGAATGCTAGCGTACTCCACATATGGCTGAATGGGAAAGCGTATCGAGTGCTTTCTCCACTCAACAGATTGCTCAATTATGATCCGTACACTGTTGACATGGTCAATGCATGATTTTCAGGGAAGCGGAACGAGTGCGAATGATAGCCTTTTATTGATGCCTTGAGAGATTATCTTGTTTACGATATTGAAAAGGGTTATGCCACCCCAATTTTTGCATTGTGACAAGTCTCTTCTTTTTTTGTTATATAAATAATAATTCCCTCCTTTTAGTCACCGCACAGTGAGTTTGCTATCGAAAGATTCTTTATCCACCACGTTGGATAAACATAGCGCTAATTTCTGGCGATTCTTTAATTAATTCAGGAGATACATTTTTCGGTCCAGGAGCTTTGTTATTTTTCAGGGACACTAAGGGCTCCTTAATTTCAGGAGTTTCTGGGCAAACTATGGATATATCGTACCAAGTACTGTGTTTAGTGCAAACACATAGATTGTGACCAATGTTCGACGTTTTCGATAACATCGAGGAATAGTGACATGTATCTGGTCTTTTTAGGGATGTGCCTAATTCTCTATTTCTGGTTTTAAGTGGTTTGTATGTAGCAAACGATTTTTGGGTTAGTTGTCTAGCAATACTGTATAAATCTTTTGTTCTATGAGTTACAGCAACATATAATCGAGTCTCAGAAGAAACATTGGGTATAGCGCAACCACAAAGAAAGGCCTGGATATCAGACAATACCTGGAACCTGGTTTCTTAAAGAAGGGAACTCAAGCTGCAGTTAAACAACAACGACAACACTTTGAGACAGCAGTACCAACTACTGGCAAAACAAGTAAAAAAAGCCGAAAGCAGAGAAGCGGCTAGCCAGAACAATATGAGAAAACTACAGCAGACGATAAACTGTCTCACCAATTGAAAGTGTAAAAGGAACCAATCAGTCACTGATCGCAGTGGTGCGCTATTAACAAACAATGATGTGCAACGAATGCAATTACTAATGACAACGAAAAGAATATCAAGCAGCCCCCCAGTATAAGTGAGATTAAGGAGGCCATCGGGAAGTTAAGAAATAAAAATTATTCGGGTTGACATCGAAACCACAGCTGAACTTCTACGACCACACATCACATCAGTCTGGGAGGATGAAAGGCTACCTCCAACTTGGAAGAATGGCATCATCGCAAAGTTACCTAAAAGTGGCGACCTGAAAGATTGCAAGAACTGGAGAGGAATTGCTCTGCTTAACACCATATACAAGATACTAGCAGTCATAATACAGGGAAGGCTTCAAACTAAAATGGAGAACATCCTACGAGATGAACAGGCAGGTTTCCGGCCAAACAGGAGCTGCGTAGGCTAGGCCAACACTCTACGCAATATAATAGAACAATCTCTAGAATGGCGTACCCCCCTGTACCTACTGTTCGTAGACTTCAAGAAAGCCTTTGACACCATCAGAAGGACTGCCATATGGAAAGCATTGAGAAGAAAAGGAGTACCCCAGAAAATAACGCGAATCATCAGAGCTATGTACGAGGATGGGAATATAAGTCAACTATTTCACACAAACGTTGGAGTTAAACAAGGATGTCCCCTATTACCTCTGCTATTCACTATAGTGCTGGATAACATCATGAGCGAAGTCTGTACAGAGAGAAGAGGAATAACATGGAGCCTCTCACGCCAACTCGAAGATTTGGATTATGCGGATGATATTTGTCTATTCTCGCACAAGATCTCCAATATGGAGGCAAAGATAGATGATCTGGAAAGACTAGCAAACAATGTTGGACTTGAGATAAATGTCAAGAAAACCAAAGCTATGAGAATCAACAGCGTTAGCACCGACAACATCATGCTACAAGGCCAACAAGGCCAGGAATACGTAGAAAGCTTCTGCTGTCTAAGGAGTACAGTATCAACAAATGGCCGCGCTGAAACAGACGTAAATAACAGGCTCAATAAAGCGAGAGCGGCATTAGGAAGACTACAACCAATATGGAGAAACTCACAAATATCCAAACGAACCAAGCTTAGAATATTCAACGCATGTGTAAAGTCTACTCTGCTGTACGGAAGTGAAACTTGGTTAATATCGAACACCATCACCCAAAAACTACAGGTATTCATTGGCATGTGCCTCAGAATCATATGCAGAATATTCTGTCCTAACAACATCAGCAATACAGATCTCTGGAACCTCACCAACGAGGAACCCATACTAATGCAAATAAAACGTAGGAAATGGAGGTGGATCGGCCATACTATCAGAAAGAATCCTGACAGTATAACAAGGATGGCGCTAGAGTGGAACCCTTAAGGTTCAAGAAGTCGTGGTCGACCAAAGAACACATGGAGACGCACGATACTCTAAGATCTAGGACAGTGCAATCTTACATGGGAAGACGCGAAAACAACTGCAACAAATCGTATAAGATGGAGATGCTTTGTGGAAGCCATATGCTCCCAAGAGGGGTAATGGAGAAAAAAAAAAAAAGAGTTGCAGCTGCTTTTTTGGTTTCTTTGGCCAGATCATCAATCCATTTACGCTTATCTTGGCGGTTTAATTTTGGAGTGTTTTTATACCCACCACCAAAAAGATTTTCTTATTTCGTTTGTAACAAATAAAAATGTTAATCGTCTCCCTGTTGAAAGCACGATGGGGCCTGGAGGGAAGAGCTTATGGGGAAGAAACTTTTATCAGAAGAATTGAAAATGCGGAATTTTTTCAAATGTTTGAATTCTTTGTAAAATATAAATTTATTCAAAGTATTAGCCATTGTTAGCCATCTCTCTGGAAAAATATGGATTCCGAACCAAAGAATTGCTCATCTTTTGAGGCAAAAAACGAATCAAGCCAACATCGGATACTCTCTTCCAAAGTGAAGCGTATCCCAGAGAGAACTTTCTGCAACGATCGAAACAAATAGTAGTCGGGGCACGGTCTGGACTAAAAAGCTCGTACGGCAAAACGTCTCAATTACTTCATGCCACATACTTTTTAACAGATATTGCAACATGTGACCGAACGTTGTCATGCCAATGCTATCTTCAAATGAATCAAGTGCAAACGGTACAGGTTCCCTATGATGATCTGGTCAGATTTTTGCCATTCATAATAGATAGCATCCTTTTCCTTCCACTAAATACAGAGAATTACCTAAGCTTAACATACGATCTATTACGCTTCGGGGTAACGTAATGGTTTCACTTAAGATCGCCAGTAATGATTCGGTTTAAAACTGATTTTCTTTTATAGCATTCAATCAGCATTTCAGATATACAAATTCCTCTTTCAAGGTCTCTTGGCTTCAATTCATATGGTATCCAATTTCCCAGCTCTTGGATGGATCATGCTGCTCACAAATGTTTTGATATTGGTGCTTGAGTAGCTGCTAATGATTTTCCAAGCTCTTGTTGAGTTTGACAACAATTTTCATGGAGTAATGCCTACAATTCTAGGTTAGCTGGCCTAGGCGATCTTTGTCTTCTTTGTCAATATCACCACTTCTGAACCTCACAAACCATTTCTCGCACATTGAAACCGATGGAACACATTCACCATAAGCCGTGATGAGCAATCTGTGTGCTTCAGCGGCACTTTTTTTTAATTAAAGTACAAAATTCGACATTTTCGAATCAAAAAAAATTTTGCTGTTTACGTTATAATGTTCAGTAACTGAGTGAGAATTAATGACAGATATGTTGCCTCAAAAATGACATATAAGCTATTAAAAACAAAAACCGCGTTCAAAAGATACAACATCTATTATAAATCCCGCATTTTTAAGTCATACAATCAATAGCACTCTTACCTGTTCAATCTGTCTTCCTTTAACGAAGACATATGGTACTTTGTTGGTACAAAATTCGACATTTTCAAATAAAAAAAAAACTTTGTTGTTTACACTATAGTGTTCAATAACTGAGTGAGCAAAATGACAGATATGTACCCTTCAAAATTACACATATGTTATTAGAAACAAAACCCGCGCTCAAAATAAATGCCATCTATTGTAGATCCCGAATTTTTAAGTCATACAACCAATAACACCCTATCTTGTTCAATCTGTCTTCCTCTAACGAACTAATGTTCATATTCTCATTCTGCATCTTGACAAATAAATGCTAAAAACTAAAAAGTATCTAGCCAAAGACATTTTAAATGACTGCAACACTTTTCAACCTGCCCATCCTTTATCTAGATTTTTAAGCAAGTCTTAAGCAAATACATATGTAGGTATTGTCTCATTTTAAAGAATGTGGTTGTGCATTTTTGTGTTTTTCCTGCAGTTGTTTCAATTTTATACTGGTAATTGTTTATTTCTGTATGTGTGTCTTGTTCTGTGCGAGTATCTGTGTGTGTATATGTGTTTTTGCGCCGCAAGATGTATTATTTGGTGTCCTTTACCACATTTATTTGTGTCGTTGACATCTGCTTATTTACTCTTTTTTTCCATCTTTTGTCTTCTGGCTTGTTTGTGCATATAATCGCACACAATCACACGAATATTTGTAAATGTATATTAAATAAATATTTTAAAAAGGATGTTAGGAAAGTAGGTGTTAAATTGCAACTTCGCCATCAATCGATTGATATTTTTAAAGGTTCAGATATGGTATTTCATACATTATTGTCTAAACTACTGACCTTAAACTCTTCACAATATAGATAATCATTAAAGTCATAATGACCTATAATGTCTTTCAATCATCAATAGAATACCCAATTACCCATACAATAAGTATTGAACATGTTTTCTATTTTGAAAATATTTTCATGTTTATTAACACTTTCACACAAAATAACATCTCTTCTTTTTACCTCCTTTACATATCATTGAGTTTATTGATAAACGTATGTCATTTTGTATGTCTTCATGCACATCTGTGTTTGTGTCTTTCTTTATAAACTTTCATTTCATTTGCGGTTTTTGTGGTCTCATATAAATTTCATTCACTTTATTTCAGTCTCTTCGCAAACAATAGATCTCAATTTGCAATAATACATATAAATTTTTATACATTTCATAGGAAAATGTCTGTAATTGCATCGTTTGCTATATCTCTGTAGAAAAAAAAACACGTAGGTAATCAATATGAAAATTTAACAAGTTTATCAATATATTCATTATGCTCTTAAATAAGTATATTTTTTTAAATAACATTTATTAAGGAATTTTTAAGTACAACAAAATATTTCAAAATAATTTTAAAGAGTTAAGCATGTATGTTTAGTCTAGAAATTTTATGCATATGTATATTTGGTGGTTTTACATAACTTAATTGGTTTTGACATAATGAATTAAATATTTGAGATTTCAAATGAAAGCTGAGGAAATGTTTGAATAATATAATTGTTGTTTTATACTGTAAAATACTTTGTATTCAACATAATGAATTTGATCTAGTTTTTATTGTTAGATATGTTTTTTGTAAAATGAAAATTTTCTATCACTTCTAATATACTTTTCATACTTATTGTATCTGTTTGGATAAACGTATCGCTGTTTTAATTACAATAGTTATGGGCCTAGATCCCATACTGATACAATAAAGTAATTTAAATAGAAGGGATTAAGAGGCTGGTAATTGTATTTAAGAAACAGGAACGTGAGTTTGAACGAGAAATGATTGCATTACAGCAGTATATCGATAAGGATATGGATGCAAGAGCTGAAATTTTAATGGCCATAGAGACAAATATTGTGACAATGGTGAAAAATTTGAAAAGTTCCAAAGATGTCTGGCAATATCTTCAAGAAACCTTTGATCGTAAGTCAATAAGGAAGAAGATAGAGTGTTACCGTAAGTTATTAAATATGAAAATGTCAGAGAATCAATCGATTTCACAATTTTTAATTGATTTTGATGTATGTGTTTCATGTATATTTGAAATGGGAATTGAGATTGATGAAGACCTTCTTGTTGTTGTAATGCTTGATGCTTTACCAGATCGTTTTTCGGCAGTCAAAGCTGCAGTGGATACTGCAAATGAATTTCCAAAAATAGCTGTTTTAAAATCAAAATTACTAGAAATTGGAGACAAAGAAGAAAACGATGCAAGCAATTCAGCATTTAAAGCTAAGTTTTTTAAAAAGAAATTCCATAATCAGGAAAATAAATATAAAAATCATGAAGAAGGTATGTCCAAAGATAAATTTAATTATAAATGTTTTCGATGTGGAAGAAAAGGTCACAAAGCTAGAGATTGTAAGACTGGTGAAAACGCTCGATATGTAGAACAGGAATTCAAAGATAGTATTTCAAATGAAGTATTAGTAACCACGACAGAAGCAACTTTTTTCACTAGTTCTTGTGAAACATGGATTATTGATAGTGGTGCGTCATCACATATGTGCACCCAAATATCATTATTTGAAAGTATAGATTCTCAGTTTAGTGGTAAAATCAGACTGGCAGATGATAATGAACTAAACATAAAAGGTATTGGAAAGGTTAAAGTAACTGTATATGCAAACGGAAAAAAGCAAGACATAGGCCTATGTAACACTCTATATGTCCCCGACTTACGATGCAATCTTATATCAACTAGTAAATTGACTGATAATGGTTGTACGGTTGTTATGAAAGGAACAGAAGTAGTAGTTTATAAAGAAGGAGACAATATAATTGAAGGACACAAAAGAGATAACCTATATTTTGTCAAGTTATTTAATAATAAAGAAAATATGATGCACACAACCGAAATATCAAGTGATTCAAAAACAGAGATATGGCATAAAAGATATGGTCACCTAAATATGAACCAATTAGGAAAACTAAAGATAGATCAGATGGTTAACGGGTTACCTGAATTGAAAAATGTTGGAATAAATTGTGTTCCATGTATTCGTGCTAAACAAACTTGTTTACCATTTCCTAATAAAAATGAAAAATCAACTTCTGAAGTACTTGCGCTTGTTCATACAGATCTTTGTGGTCCAATGAGGACTGAATCGATGGGTGGTAGTTTGTACTTTGCAACATTTATTGATGACTATTCTCGAAAAGTTTTTATATATTTTATTCGACACAAAAGTCAGTATTTAGACAAATTCAAAGAATTTAAGAAGATGGCAGAAACACAAACAGGAAAGAAAATTAAGGTTTTACGAAGTGATAATGGCGCAGAACTGGTTAGCCAGAATTTCACAAATTTTTTAAAAGATAATGGAATCAAAAGGCATTTGACAGCAAGTTACACACCACAGCAAAACGGTATTGCGGAAAGAATGAATAGAACATTAGTTGAAATGGCCCGTTGTTTAATGATAGAATCTGGTTTACCTATGAGTTTATGGTCTGAACTAATTAATACATCGGGATATATAAGAAATCGTTGTCCAACGAGGTTAAATGATACTAAAACACCAGAAGAGTTGTGGACAGGCAAAAAACCAGATGTAAAATACTTTAGATGTATTGGTTGCATATCATTTGTGTTAGATAAAACAATTAAACGATCTAAGTGGGATCCTAGAAGCAATGAGCACATTCTTGTTGGTTATTCAGAAGAATCAAAAGCGTATAGATTGTGGAAAGCTGGAACCAAACAAATAGTAACAAGTAGAGATGTGAAATTTATAGAAAGCCAGATGTACAATTCTACAGTAGATAATATTCCGAGTTTTTATGAGTTTGTACCTAATGATATAATACGAGATCAATCAGATAAAATTATAGATGACCCAAATAAGAGTAATACAATTGATCAAGAATTAAATAACAAAACTACAAAGCCTACAAAAGCAAATGACAAATCCGAACAGGAAGTACAACAAGATTCTATTAAAAATCGATTAAGAAGTAGGAAAACTCAAGAGACAACTCAAATAGTAAAGGAGAATATAATAGATCCAAAAACAGCAACAGAAGCTTTGTCGTCCGATTGTTCTAAAGAATGGCAAGAAGCTATGGAAGATGAATACAAATCATTATTAAAAAATGATACTTGGTGTTTAACAGATTTGCCAAATGGGCGTAAGGCAGTTGGATGCAAATGGGTATTCAAATCAAAAATAAGACCTGATGGAACAATAGAAAAACGTAAAGCCAGACTAGTAGCTAAAGGCTATTCCCAAAAATTTGGATTAGATTATGTAGACACATTTGCTCCAGTGGTTCGTCAAACTTCACTCAGATTGTTATATGCTCTCTCTGTTGAACATGATTTAAAATTGCGTCAATTAGACGTATCAACAGCATTCCTGAATGGAAATTTGGAAGAGGAAATATATATGGAACAGCCTGAAGGTTTTATTGAGAAGGCAACTAAAGAAAAAGTATGCAAATTAAATAAGGCCATTTACGGTCTCAAGCAAGCTGGAAGGCAGTGGTTCAAAAGAATCGATTCTGTTATAAAAGATTTTGGTTTACAACAATCAAAATATGACCAATGTATTTACTTTGTTAAAAAAGATGAAAAAATAATGTTTGTCGCCTTATATGTCGATGATATTATAATTGCTTGTAATAATACGAATTTTATCGAAGATTTTGTAAGTCAATTAAAATGTAATTTTGATATTCGAGACTTAGGAGTTCCAAAACATTGTATTGGCCTGGAAGTAAATGTAAAGGATGGAGAAATTTCAATTTCCCAACCAGGATATATTTCAAACTTGATTAAGAAATACGGTTTGGAGAATTGCAAACCTGTAAAAATTCCGATGAATCCAGGTATTAAATTGGAAAAAGAACCAACAATTTCTGGAGAAGCAGAAAAAGTTGATGAAAAGTTTTATCAAGAAATAATTGGATCTTTACTTTATCTTTCATTGTATAGTAGACCTGATATAACGTGTGCTGTTAATATGCTATCGCAATTTTCTAAGGATCCACGTAAACAACATCTTAGTTCTGCATATCATATAATCAGATATTTAAGTCATACTAAAAATGCGGTGCTCACTTATAAAAAATGTGGTTTACCACTTGTTGGTTTTTGTGATGCAAATTGGGCTCAAGATGTAAATGATAGAAAATCTCAATCTGGTTTTTGTTTTCTACTCGCAGGTGGTCTTGTTTCCTGGGAATCAAAGAAACAAAAGGTGGTAGCAACATCTAGTGCAGAGGCTGAGTATGTGGCACTTACCGAAGCAACTAAAGAAGCCTCATATTTAGGGTACATTTTGAATGAACTTGGCTATTCCAACCACTCTCCAGTGATGATAAATACAGATTCTCAAAGTGCTCAAAGAATGGCAGAATTTGGTGCTCATCATTCTCGTACTAAGCATATACATTACAAGTATCACTTTGTGAAGGATGCCATAGAACAAAATATAATTAAATTGCAATATCTACCTACTGATAAAATGTTAGCCGATGTTTTAACTAAACCTGTACCTAAACCTAAACATGTATTTTGTTGTAATAATTTTGGAATTATAAATTCATAATGTTGAGGAGGCATGTTGTTTTATACTGTAAAATACTTTGTATTCAACATAATGAATTTGATCTAGTTTTTATTGTTAGATATGTTTTTTGTAAAATGAAAATTTTCTATCACTTCTAATATACTTTTCATACTTATTGTATCTGTTTGGATAAACGTATCGCTGTTTTAATTACAATAATAATATTAGGAATACTTAATTAGGGAGTGGTTATAAATATTATACTTGAAAGTGAAGAATTTATATTTTATACTTGTTAATATGCTTAATTCTACTAAAATATTTAATTTATTAGAGATAACATAACTTCATACAGAATTCTATATATAGGGGTATAGGAGCAAAGGTTAAAATGTCCACATTTTTATTTTCTGTAATAAAAGAGACAATCCCATATCTCTAAAAACTCTGCTATTAAGTAAGTATATTTTTACGAATTTGCAATAGCGATTTGAATTTAACGGTCTGTTTATAAACACGTCCATCAGTAGAAGCTTCTATTTATAAACAATGTTGATAGCATGCGGTTATTTGCATTGTTTATAAGTATGGCAACACTAAATGTTTAAGTTGCTGACATTAACATCGAAAGGTCTAGAATTCGAACATACTAGTTTGTCCGTTAAGAGCATTCTAGAAGATTCACGAAAAATGGCGTGTGTATAAATAGTGGCAGATGTTGCAGTAGTGAGTTAAGTTTATCATAGGCGCTGTTGGAGTTAACATCAACTGCCTTGTACATTATGAAGTGTGTGTGCATTTCTGCGAATTGATAAACGTGTATAAAGATACTGAATGACTATTTGAACTGTTGTTGTTGTACATTTTAAATAAATAAAGTGTTGTTACAATTTTAAACTACTAAACGGACTTTATTTGCAATCAAAAGTATCCGGTTTATTTAAAGGAAATAAACCAACGTTTTAAAAAGCTTAAAACGTAAAAATATTGTTACGTTAATTTACCTTTAAAAAACGATGGGTTCCTTTAAACAAACCTTATTATTTTAATTGCAAATAGAAGCAATCAGTTGTTTAAATTAAATTGTAACAACTCTTTATTTATTTAAATTTAAACAGCAATTTAAATAATCACTCTCTTTTAATACACATACTTTATAATCTACAATAATACACTGCTAATAAAGATGATATTAACTCTAGCAGTACCTACTATACACTGACTGCTCAGCAACTCGCTGTTACTATTTATATACACAGCGCCATCTTCTAGAAGTCTCGTGAATTATCTTATGGAAAAACTCGAAGGATTCAAAGTTAATGCTCCCATCCTTATAAATAATGTTAATAACAGCATGTTAACAACATTGTTAATAAGTAGAAGTTTCTACTGATGAAAATGTTTGCTAACACAATGAATATTGCGAGCATCCGTTACAGACCGTTAAATTCAAATTGATAATGCAATTTCGTAACAATATTTTATGTTTTGTAACTCATTTTTCTTAGACCTAAATGAAGATGTCAAGCAAGTTTCGACCAATTTCATCAAAAGGTTTTCGGTCATATACAATAAGAAACTTGGACATTGCTGTGTTAGCTTTAACCAAACAGGCATTGTTTAGAGTTAGTTTTTTTTAACTTTAAGACATTTAATTTTATCATTAGCAAAAACTAAAAACAAATATAAAACATATATTTTATTAACAAATAGTTAAAAAAAATCAATTTAGCTAAGTTTACGAAGTATACCCCTCAAACTTTTTTCAAAACTCTTTACAAGAATTCATTAAATGTAACTAGATTATGCGAGGAGACTTGGCTTGCGCAACAACAACTTCTGCAGAAGTTGTAAAAACATGAAGAAGACTGATACAATTTGTCATTTTCTTTGTAACTCTCTGGCATTAGGAGATCTACGCTTAAGGTTTCTGGGACATAGTTCCCTAATTAGTCTTTCTGAGCTCTCGGATTTGAGGCTAGAGTGCATTAATGCCTTTATAAGGAAGAGTAATTGGATAACTAGATCAGATATGGGGATCTCCACAGAGTGACCAATTAATAATCTCCTCACCCTTTTTCTCTTTCGTACCTTTTCAATCTTTAATCACATCTTGACTGTCCCCTTCTCTTTTTTATATCTATTCTGTCGCTCTTTTTCTGTCTTTCTACTTTCAGGTAACACAAAAGTAGCCTACCTCCTGGAACCACATGTAATGCCCTTCTTTCTTTCCTAACATAATTTAATGACATTATTAGATAAGTTCACAAAAAATGGATCGCTGTTGTTAGTTGCTTAATCAGGACTTTACAATTCTGATCCGTTAATTCTGCATTGCACACAAGCCCCAGCAATTATACTACTAATGGGCTAGTTCACAAATCCACAGTAGTTCAGAATTCAAGTTACAAAATAATTGGTTTGGAGTCAGTTTTGACGTTCTTCGTGCATAACAAGAAAATCCCCAAAAAAGTAAATTCACCATTTTTTCTTGTTAGCCACCGAAATTGTTGCTAATCGAATGATTCGGTTGCAAACATAGAATATTGGTTGAAGTAATCAAACTTGTGTTACGCCTTTAAAATTTTGTATCCACAACTTTAAGAATCATTCAATTGGCAACAAATTCGGTTGCTATCACGAATCTGTTTTTTCTGTGTATTCCTGTCCTACTTATGTTCTAAGATCCATCCTGAACGTACCAAGGCCACATAATTTGATAAAAAAGGCTTGCGTATATATGACGATCCAGCCTTAGATATATGCATACCTCATTTGGGTTGTTTAGTGTTTGGGAGGGAGATTGCGGAATTTTGATATCGGATAGCCAGAGGGCACCTATAGTGTCGTCATTTACTCTATTATATCTCTAAAAGGCACTCGTTGACATTTTGGTGGTTACTTAGTCATAAGTGCTATGCCATGAGCCCGCAGAAGATCCAACGAACTTTCATAGGACCGGAACCTTACACAGGTCACCGTTCCAGAGAATTCTATAATGAGGATCCAGATATTCAAGATACAGGACTATACTTCTGAGTATTCTAGGCAAGCATGCTAGTCGCCTTGGACTACCCTCTAACGATCATTTGATCTAACGATCAAATGACGATCAAATGAATCATTTGATCTAACGATCAAATGATTTTTCAATTTCTCTGCGAATTTCCAGCCCTGAGTGTCTAGACTTAATAACCTGCTATAATATCTCACGGCTACAGGTTGGGCCTAATAACTTCAACATTTTAGCATACAGTACGATTTAAATTGCAATATATTTGACGAGTGGTATGGTCTTGTTAAAACAGGGTACTTTCGACTCTACTTGATTGTTCGAGTGCAGGGAACTGCCACGTAAAACAACCAACCATACCTCTGAGGATTTACATTTGGATTACACTATATTAAGATAGTGTTGAGAGAAGTAAAACGGAGGAGCTTTGATGTCTGATCTCTCAATAAACAGAATAATTATCTTCATAAGAAGCCAACACAGAGAAATCAGATTCGTAGTAACATTCGAATTTGTTGCCAATCGAATAATTCGGTTTCACACATAGAATTTTTTGGTTCTAGCATCAAAGTCACTTGATAAAGAAGAATTTCGATTGAGTAAACCAATCTTTTGTTACGCATTCCAAAATTTTGTAGTCACAACTGTAAAATTCGGTCACTAAGGTACAATCATTCGATTAGCAATAAATTCGGTAGCTATCACGAGTCTGTTTTCTCTGTGTAGGCCTATTGTGGTGATATTATGTACAGCTTTACCAGTATCCAAAACGGTTTATAGAGTATCCCTAACAATAATTTACATATGAATATGTAAGAAATTACACGTATTTACAAATGTAAATAGTGCCAGGATTAGTATAAAATTATTGGTGTCAGAGCTAGGGATATAGGAAACATGACTAATTATGGATAGATCGCCTTAAAATTGTGTACCATGAGTTGTATACATATGAAGCTTATTTATCTTCGTTAAAGTGATTTTCGAAAGTGTGCCTCATATGGGAGCTATGAATAAGTATGTATCGATCGTCATAAAATTAGATGTCATAACTTCTGTATATATGGAACTTAGTCATGTTGAATTCTATTTGGATATTAACATTTTTAAGACCTTTACGCTCGTTAAAGTGATTTTCGGTAGTGAGCCTTATAAGAGAGCTATGGTTAATTATTGACCGATCCTCACAACATTTTTTAGATGCCACATATGGATACTTATACAAACCAGACATTTATGAGCGCAATAGTCCTATTTTGGTGGACATTTGTATGGGAGCTAGGTAAAATAAACAACCGCTTTTAAGCAGTTTCTACAGGCTTCATCCTTTGGCCGAAAAAAATTCATACACCAAATCGTTAAATCGTCTCAAAAAGTGGTATTATTTAAGGTACTAGGTTACAATAGGGCTGACAATAAGCCTATTCAAGGGGCAGCCACCATGACATGGTGGCTGCATGGTGTGTAAAGAAACTACTTCCTAATTGTCTCTAATCAGGCTGACATTGAGGCTGCACCCAATAGTTTGTAGATGTATGCCTTAGAATTTTCAACATACTTAGCTGGTAAAATAAAAAAATCGAATTCTGTATAAAGAATTCTTCTATGAATATGTGTAAAAATCGTTGGATGTTGTTATTTTTTGCATTTATCCCTAAGTTCAACGAACCACTATACGTCATTCATATAATTATAATTTCCTGAAAGAGTATATCGTGGCTGATAGTGTCGCAAGCTTACGTGAGATCTATTGATCCAACGGATTTTAGAATTCTATGCAGATTCCCAGCTGTTGATAGAATATGACATGTAAAAGCTCAGTTTAGAAGGACAAGTGACACGAGGGTTATTTAGTTGCAATATTGTCCTTAAGTCGCATCATACTGTTTCAATATTTGGATCATGGTTTCAATATTTGGTTCATTCTACCCTTCTATCTTTCATGTTATAAACTATTGTCCAGTACTCAAATCTCCTTTTGCCATGGTATTTTTAATATCAACATTGATAGTTATACTGTCGACGTATAATGCAGTTTTATCACCTTGACTTGTAGGCTCTCAGCACTTCGCTTTAGTTTCACTCTCCCTAGTTGCTCAATTAAAATTACCCTGAAAACATGCTTATGGTCAGATAAGATTATATCGGCATCTTAGCATTACCATTTATATTAGTTGGAGTTGAAAGAACTCAATACCACAACATGTTAACTTTAGAAGAAACTACTGAACTGGTTGAATGTGGAGCAATAATGTGGAAAGATGGTGTCTTGTTGCTAAAAAGAGGAGCTCGTAAAACCTACTGTATAGGGAAAATTCGATCGCTGAAAATTGGAAATAAATCTGTAACTTCTACAGCTATGGAGGATGTGCAGCTGACTTTAAGTTTTGAATAAGTTTTGTATATAACATATAGAGAGTTAACTAGTTCCTGTAAAATCGTGCCAACAAAACGAATAATTACATCCACACTCATCTCAGAAGTACTTTCAGAAGTACTTTTAGATTTCTTATTTTAACATTAAAACACTTTAATATGCCAAAAAAATACAACTTCTTTGGAGGTTTTATTATATAAACTTCATGCTAAAATATTCCATTGGTGGGTAGACTAACCCACTCAATTTTGCTGTTGCACTATGCAATTATAAAAATATGGTATATTCATAAGAAAACTATGGCCTTCTTTTCAGATTCAGTTTAAGAACTTTTAAATATCTTTATTTTTAACATTTCATTTAACCCCTTTATTCTCTTTCCAACTATCCCACTAGTCTTCAGCAATATTTTCATTTATTTTCTAAGAAAATTTCTGTCTAGTAATAATTTGGCATAATAAAACAGCATGAAAAGCAAAAATAAAAAAAGCATTATTTGATTTAAAATTTCCATTAAGTGATAACAAGACATTTAAGTAAACTATGGAAAAAAAATTCATACAATAAATAAAAACTCCAACAACTAAAACTACACAGAGAATGAAAAAAAAGAAGCAATATATCTTAAATAACACTCGACAATCTTGTTGTTTCATTTCCTATTGTCTAACAGAAAATATGGAAGAAAAAAGAGAAAAAACTGAAAGAAAATATTGCTAGCCAAAACTTAAATATTTTAAAGGATAATGACCATCATGGTAGTCGTCAGGAGTAACAGCAATGATGATGATCATCGTCTTAATAGTTGCTCTTAAGTAATATTGTTGTTGCTGTTATTGTTGATGCCTGATGCTGTATATATCTTTAGCTGCATCATGTTTGTGGCAATTATAAATGTCGGGTTAACCATGTGCAGACATAAATAATCTTACAACTACTACTTACTCGTACTTTTACTACCACTACTGGCAGCCTGGCAGCAGTGGTAAGAAAATATGTTGCTGCCTCAACACACAAAGGTGTTAAGAACACCAACTTGAGAGTTTTATAAAAAAAAAAACAGGACCAAGAAAAAAAGAAGGTAAGAAAACGTAGAACATCCGTCAGAGGTGTTTGTTGTCTCAAAAAGGTGGTATAAAATATCTTTTAACACTATAGTTTGTGTTTTATTTTTTACATTTTTTTTTTTTATTTTCCTTGAGTCTATTTTTCATTTTTCGTTCAAGATTTAAACGTGTTGGATGACAGATAATTTTATATAAAAAGAAACGACATGATGTAGTATGCAGTGGTTTGTTTGTAGTAAAAGTGTTGATGTTTGTATTTATTGTGCTCCAAATGAGACTTATGGTTAAGGTAAGGGATTTTAGTAAAATTGTTTGTAGAAAAGATTTTTATAATAGAATTTTCTATTACTCATAAGAGCTATAAAAAGAAAATTAGATTGAGAATTTAATAATTTATATTGTTTCTTTTAAATAAAGCAATTTGCCAGAGTAAATGGGAAAAACAATTGATATATCTATGAAATTATTGAAATTCGTATATATATAATGCATAGAACTTTTTTAAAATAAACATAATGGTTAAAATTCTCGCAGAATCTCAACTGATTTGAATTTTGATGTATTAGCACTTTGGTAATACAAAAATTTTAATATTAATATGCCACACAATTCTAAACTCATATCGAGAAGCGTGTTTCAGATTGGAGCTGCTTGAAAGTGATCAGCATTGGAACTCTAACATAGACAAATACCCACTTTGTTTCCGATTATTTTAACAACATGCCCACCATCGAATATACGAGAACTGTGAGAAACGCATCGCAAAAGCTTAAATGAAGACATTCTCATGTAATCACACCTAACTGACCCTAACCAGCAGTATTTAGACGATATTTTCAACCAAGCTATACCGGACACATGCATTAACAAGAAAGTTTTAGCTGACCAAGGAATATCGTCTTCAATACGGGACAGAACAGAACTTCTATGTGTACCAGCAAAGACAGTATGTGAAAACTTAATCCAAACGTTTGATTCCTGATCAAAGAAATGCTTACGAAAAAAATATGCAAACGGCGGACTTTTTTTCCTCGATGCACCAGGAGGTAGAGGCAAAACATTTCTCATCAACTTGGATTACACTCGCAGGGGCATCATCGGAAATTGCATTGATGTTTTGGACGGCAGAAGCACTAAAACTCCCATTGAATTTGAACCAGACTGAATCACCAACTTGCAAAAACAGCAAAAACTCTGGCATGGCCACAATAAAATTACCATTTGAAATGAATGCACAATGGCACATAAGAAAGCGCTAGAACGGACCCTGCGTAATTTCTGACGAAACAACCGACCGATAGGAGGCGCTCTGTTTCTTTCTGCTGGTGAATTCCGCCAAACGTTGTTCATCATTCTCCGATCAATGCTCGCATATGAGTTGAACGTATGCTTAAAATCTTCATAGCTTTGGAACCAAGTCGAAAAAATCACGTTATCGACGAACATGTGTATTTGCTTCAAGATCCTTCTGCCGAAACATTCTCAAAACAACTGTTGGACATCGGAAATGAACGAATTCCACAAATGACATTTCGTTTCCGTCGAACTTCTGCCAAATGCAAATGAATATTCAAACTACAATTTGTCGCCAACAAATGATGACGTCGACAAGCTCAATGAGCAAATTCACTTGAAACTGCCTACATGAAATACAAATCGATTGACACAGTAACGAACAACATATGCAATTAGACAACATTTAATTAAGGCAATGCATACCGAGGTGACCAACTTTAAGGGGTCACGCACTGGCCACCATTAACGCTAGGAAGCTGAGCAAATGCAAATCAACTTCAAAATACCACAACTCCAATCATAGCAATATCTCCAATAGTTCCTGAGATACCGATTTATTTAAAAAAGTTTCTAACATTTTAATTTACAGTGCTCAGTGGGCCAGAATAAACATTTTTTAGGAAATAAATCTAGTATTTTTAAACGAATGGTACTATCGGTATAAAATTTGACATGGGCGTAAACAGGTATTCTAGTTTAAGGTATGAAAATGGACCCTTTAAATGCTCTAGGGCTCAAAGTAGGGTACCTTCGATATGTAAAATTTTTAAACACGTGCAATTATTTTGTTTCCCATCCGACTTAAAAGCTTTTGTCATTTTGAAAAGCGCTTAGCTCTCTTATATTGAATTTCCAAATTGAAGTTTTAATATTAAAAAATTAATATTGTACTTTTGGACCGAATGCACACAAGTTTTCTTTATAAGTAAGACAACTAAATTACCAATAACATAGAAAAGATTTCAGAGCAATATCAATTATGGATCCAAAAATAAACGATTTTCAATTTAAAAATTCAAAAACTAGTAGATTTTTTTTGGAGCGAAAAGGTGACTTAAATCTTTTTTTTATTAAAAAAAAAACTTTCTTTAAGAACATATAACGAAGAACATTTTTGTATAAAACGAATGTCTTAACTTTCGCATATGTCGCCACTACGCCCTTCTGAATTTGACTTATTTTTTATTCGAATTTTAACTATGGGCCACATGTTATAAAATCCCAAAGCTGGGATCAGAATACGAAAGGCAGCCTTGCTATTCCTGATGTATTCCCTATTTATACCCAAAGTGTTATGGCAGCTCTGGAGGAAATGACCGTATTGGTAAACTTTAATAATACCATTTTTGGGATTTTCGATCCAATTTTTAAGAATTGCGGGATTCTATTCGCAATTTTTTGTACAGTTTGTTACTAAGAATGATATATTTAAAAAACGTTGAAAATTTCATTAAGTTTATTATTTGTGTTATTTATTGTGTTTCTAAAACTAAAATTTTTATAAAAATTTTAAGAAGATTGCAAAAATGAGGAACAATTTGATCCACATTTATTCTGAACTAATTTTTTTTTCTGTTTAGATAAGTTAATTTTTCATCTTACAAAAAAAAATTCAAGTAAATATCTCAATTAGATTCAAGCTTGTTTTTATATCAAAATATATACTAATGAAGTAGCGGTTAATATGCTAGTAATGTTAATAAAAAAGTTGCTGGAATCATAAGATAATATGTGCCGAATTGTATTTGATACCACCATGTTTAAGGAGATAAAAAAACTAAAAAATTAACTGGTAATATATGGTTTAAAAGTATTCCGGGGGGACATTTATATGGACCGCTATTCCCATTTTCAATATCCCAGATTCTTTTCATTTCTGAACTTTATCGGTTAAAAAAGCTAAGTGACGGTCGCTTATGTTTCAAAAAACGAACTTATTTCAACTAATTTTCATTTTCTTCACGCTTTAAGTTGATGGTGAGACAACAAAATATCTTATTTTACTTAAGTTAATACTAATCATTTAAAAAATTAATCAGTTATAAAAATTTTTGTGAAAACATGTTTTTCTTCCTTTTTGCTTGCGTATTCTTATATTTAAAACAAAACACACTTGACAGTATTTTGCTTTATTTGAAGAACATCCTGACATAAACTACCGTAACTCAGAAATTTTCCAACCGCTTTTTAAATTTTTTATGTTTAAAAGATAAAACCATTTTAAAATTAGTTTCACACTAAAATATTTATGATATTTTGAGTTTTTAATTTCAAGAATATCGTTATTTCGCCAAAACAAAGTGATCGAGAAAAACTAAAAGTATTTCCAAACCCTATGGACTCTAACAAACCATAATATGCAAAATGGCAATTAGTACAAAATCAAAGTGAAATATTAAACCAAACCAAATAAAATAAACAAATATTTTATTATGAAAAACAATTATAAAAAGATATATTTTAGTTTGAGCGAAATAGATGTTTCGGAAAAGAAAAAGTGCTAAGTATGTTGAAAAAAATTATAAAATAATATGTGTTAGTGAATTTACGTGTGTAAAACTTTATTTATTCGACAATTTATAGTCAAGATTTCTCACAAGGGTGTTGAATTCACACGGAACCCGTATATGTGAGAGAGTAATTTAAAAAATAGAGAGTCGGGCTACTTGGTATACTTTACATTATTTTCGGATTTACTCTACAATAATTTTTGAATTTCTGATTTTTATTACCACAAAGTATTGTAATCAAGCCGAGTTTTTCAATTAAAGACATTTCATGCATTTTTTTATTAATTTTCTCGAAATTTGAAATCCTCTCAGTGATTTTTCTTTTTAGTTATATTACTTTTTAACCCCAAACAATGGCAAAGTTTTGAAAACGATTTAAGTTTCTAAAAACTAGACTTCATTACCTATCCAACGATATGCAATATGTATTACCAGCTGTTTATTTTACACTCAACTACTACATCAGAAATCAAGCTTCATGAAAAATTATCTACTACATTTCACCATAACAAAGTTAGTGCTTACTATGCACTTCTCATTATTACATGTACCTTTTTGCTTATTTCCCATTGGTCGGTTGGTCATTATTACATGTACCTTTGCTTATTTCCAATTGGTCGGTTGGTGTCTTTTTTTATTACGGAGCCTTTAAGTAAACTTTTGTGAACCTAACATTTTTTTTTATTCTAAATTGAATGACGTTGTGAAAGTTCATAAATTAGTAAATGTTAGGTTCATACAATAAGTAGTAATGATTTTTCATGTAAAAACTGTTTTCTTAACAAAAATTTTGCTCAGAAATTTTTTTTTTGAAAATGAAATTTTTTTGTTAAAAATTATTTTTTTTTTAGAAAATCAAATTTTTTATCAAAAATCAAATTTTTTACCAAAAATCAAATTTTTTATCAAAAATCAAATTTTTTATCAAAAATCAAATTTTTTATCAAAAATCAAATTTTTTATCAAAAATCAAATTTTTTATCAAAATCAAATTTTTTATTAAAAATCAAATTTTTTATTAAAAATCAAATTTTTTATTAAAAATCAAATTTTTTATTAAAAATCAAATTTTTTATTAAAAATCAAATTTTATCCCAAAAACAAATTTTTTACTAAGAACGAACATTTTTTGATTTTTGATAAAAATTTTTATTGTTGACAAAAATTTGATTTTTTATAAAAATTTGATTTTCTAAAAAAAAATTATTTTTAACAAAAAAATTGTTTTTCTAAAAAAAAAAAATTCTGAGGAAAATTTTCGTTAAGAAAACATATTTTACATGAAAAATCATTACTACTTATTGTATGAACCTAACATTTACTAATTTATGGACGCACGCAACGTAAAAAAAAAAACGATAAAATTTAGATTTTTGATAAAAAATTTATATATTGTTAACAAACTTGATTTTTCAAAGAAAATTTGATTTTTGATAAAAAATTTGATTTTATATACAAAATGTGATTTTTAGTAAAAAATTTGATTTTTAATAAAAAATTTGTTTTTTGATAAAAAAAAATTTGATTTTTAATAAAAAATTTGATTTTTGATAAAAAATTTGATTTTTGAAAAAAAAATTGATTTTTGAAAAAAAAATTATTTTTGAGGAAAATTTTTGTTAAGAAAACTGTTTTTACATGAAAAATAGTTACTTCTTATTGTATGAACCTAACGTTTACTAATTTATCAACCTTCACAACGTCATTGAATTTAGAATAAATAAAAATGTTAGGTTCATAAAAGTTTACTTAAGGGCTCCGTAATAAAAAAACACCAACCGACCAATAGGAAATAAGCTACTAAGGTACATGTAATAATGAGAAGTGCATAGTAAGCACTAACTTTGTTATAGTGAAATGTAGTAGATAAATTTTCATGAAGCTTGATTTCTGATCTCTTAGTTGAGTGTAAAATAAACAGCTGGTAATACATATTGCATATCGTGAAGTCTAGTTTTTAGAAACTTAAATATTTTTCAAAACTTTGCATTAGTTTGGGGTTAAAAAGTAGTACAGTGCACTCGCGGTAAGGTGAACACCGTCTAACGTGAACACCGCCTAACGTGAACAAGCTTTTATTTACATTGATTACTCTGTAACGTGAACAAACTCAGAAAGCTCTATAACGTGAACAACTTTTTTCACTACATTTGTTTTCTAAGCATGTAGACAACACTGAAATACATATATTAAATACGATTTTTAAAGTTTAGGGAATCTCCTTACATTAAAAATGTGTTTGTATCCTCTAAATTAATATTTTTTGTATGGCAACGAATGAGTAATTTTATTTGCTCGAAATCTCGTTTTGTTTTTAATGCATTTTAATCAATAATTCTTGTTTAATATTTAATAATGAAAATAATAATAAAATAATTTCACGTTCAAGCGTGTAAAACACAGGTTTATATTATAAAATTTTATATTTTTTCCATGAAATTCGACAATCGCTAACGTGAACAATTTCACTAACATGAACTCCCTTGGTTTTAATTAGTTCACGTTACCGCGAGTGCACTGTATAACTAAAAAGAAAAATCACTGAAAGGATTTATTTCAAATTTCGCTACAGTTAATAAAAAAATTCATGAAATAACTTAAATTAAAAAGCCCGGCTTGATCACAATACTTTGCGGTAATAAAAATCAGAAATTCAGAAATTATTGTAGAGTAAATCCGAAAATAATGTAAAGTATACCAAGTAGTCCGACTCTCTATTTTTTAAATTACTCTCTCACATATACGGGTTCCGTGTGAATTCAACACCCTTGTGAGAAATCTTGACTATAAATTATTGAATAAATAAAGTTTTATACACGTAAATTCACTAACACACATTATCTTATAATTTTTTTCAACATATTTAGCAATTTTTCTTTTCCGAAATGTCCATTTCTCTCAAACTAAAATATATATTTTTTTTTAATAAATTTTGATGTATTATTTTGTTTGTGGTAGATTTTTTAATATAGAACAAAGTTTTAATTTAATGTAGTGAAAATAGAATAAAATTTAAACAAATAAAAATGTAAACATTTTTATAGAACTCTGTGTGTCTGGTGAAAATGAACAAGTAAGAGAGATATATTCGGCTGGGCCGAATCTTATATACCCTTCACCAAACTATACTGCAAAATAAAAATTTTAAATATTTTTAGGTAAACAAAATTCATTTTTTTCCAGTTGTTTTTTTTTAATTTTTTGAAAAAAAAATTTTTTTCGATTTTTTTTTTTTTTTAAATTTAAAAAACTTTTTTTTTTAAATTCAAAACATTTTTGTTTTTAATATTTAGCCAAAAAAACTTTTGGTGAAAAAAAAATTCGGGTTAAAATTTTTCCCGATTTTGACCCATTGTAGGTCCAACTTACTATGGTCTTATATACGTCGTTGCAAAGGTCTTTGAAATATCTATCATTAGATATCCATATTCTTTATATTAATGACTTAGTAATCCAGATATAGGTAAAAAAATAGGTAAAAAATCGAGGTTGTCCTGGTTTTTTCCTTATATCTCAGCCATTTGTGGACCGATTGTGCTGATTTTAAATAGCAAACTTCTCGAAAGCATGTCTGACAGAATTATTCAAGATTTGGATCCCGAAGATATCTGGGATCTTCAGAAAATTGATTTCAACAGACAGACAGACAGACAGACGGACGGACATGGCTAAATCGACTCCGCTATTTATAAGGATCCAGAATATATATACTTTATAGGGTCGGAAAATTATATTGTGGAAATTACAAACGGAATGACAAATTTATATATACCCTTCTCACGAAGGTGAAGGGTATAAAAAGGCACCAACACATTAACATTTATGTTACTAACACATATTTAGACTTAGGTACTTTTTCACTAATACATGTTTAGAGTTAGGTACTGCTGTCAAAGAGTTGAACTACTTGCTATACTTGGTACTAATTGCAATTTTCATTTTCTTCGTTAACAATAGTGAACGAAAACAATATATCTCATATAGCAATTCTAGTTTGTTGGAGTCCATATAGTACGGAAATGATTTTAGTTTTTCTCGATCACTTTGTTTTGGCGATACTCTTAAAGTTACAAATTCAAAACATCATAACTATTTTAGTCTGAAACTAATTTTAAAATGGTTTTATCTTTTAAACATAAAAAAATTAAAAATCGGTTGGAAAATGGCTGAGTTACGGTAGTTTAAGTCAGGATGTTCTTCAAATAAAGCAAAATACTGTCGGCCATGTTTTGTTTTAAATATAAGAACACGCAAGCATTTGTATAAAATTGGTTTACAAATTATTTTATGTGAAAATTAACAAAAATGCCACCAAAGAAAACTGGCATTGGTAACAACACAACCAAATCAAGGAAGATCAATTAAACAGCTGCGGAACGCGAATCACGTCTTCAGTAATCGGAAAGAGAACCGAAATTCAGCAAATTCGTCGCAGTGCATTTTCAAAAAAGACTAGAAGTTGAAGGCTCCCGGATGGCTCGATCACGAAAAAGAATCGATTTAAAGTTTTATTATAATAAGAATGATGGCTACAGGAATTACAAGGACATACTGGTTGACGCAATGAATAATCATTGCTTACATTGCAGCGTTTTGAAGTTCATTAAGGAATTACCGGAAATGTGCTGTTTGAACGGTAAATTTGTTCTGCCATCAATTATTGAGCAGCCTGAGACGCTTCTAAGTAAAATTTCCAGCACAACAACAATTTCAAAGAACTTCCTTCAAAATATCCGAAAGTACAAGTCATGCTTTCAAATGGCATTTTTCGGGACTTCGGGGCAACAAATATCATGTCCCAGTTTTAAAGTTCAAGACCAAATGTACCACATAATTGAATCATTGTTCTCGCTTCCCAATGAAGATGCGAAGTGGCTTAAAATTTATTTCACTGGAAATGAAGCTACAAAGTCTCAAATGAAAATTGTGGAAATTTCAAACAGAATGACAACATCATACTCATTGTTATGGTGTACATAACATTAACACTAATTGTGAAATCTATAAAAATAAAAATATTGTGCAGCGCAAAATATTTTTCTGAACATTTATCCTTTTTGACTTTCTCACATACGATCCTTTTCCCTTATCTCCGAGAAACACTTGTAATCAGTTTTAACCTGTTTCATTAATTGCTATTTTACATTTGCTAACTCAATAACAAATATTCTATCAATTTCAAAAACTACAGCTTTTGTATATTTTTCTACATTCGATTATTCCAGTATGTAAAAGGAAATAACTAGTTTGAAATTTTCAGTTTTTTTTATTTTTTAACAATATGCACTTATATGCATGAAATATATACGTAAGTAAATATGTCGGATGTCTATAGGAATGTATGTGGAATTGAAAAACTATACAATATTCAATTTTCAAGAAGAAAATCTTGTATTGAATTGCATACGGTTCATTGTATGTTTTTTATCTGAAGCTTTTTGTATTTTGTGTAACAATTTGTTAGAAAAAAGTATGCTGTTTATTTATATTCTTGTATTTTCTTTTTCTTATTTTATTCCAAATCCTAAGAATAACTGAAATGCGAGGGTAGCCAGATAATATTAATGCTAGAATTTAAGCACAGAAATAATTTTGCATTTTATCTGGTACCTAAACCTCGTATAAATTTTTTCACTTACATGCATTCATACAGACACATAGAAAATCAAATCAGTAACTTTTTTACTCGAACGCCTTTTCTTAAGTTTCTTGAATACATTTTTATACTCGTATATATCAAAAAAAAAAAAGAACTATTGCTACTACTATTTTTGCTGCAACAATTCTATTACTTTTTGTACAATAAACTTTATTTTTTCCATAAGTACTTAGTTTCTGTTTCCTTTGCTCCCTATATAAAGTTTAAATAAATGAAAGTATTGTGAAAGAAAAAAGAAAACGTAAGAAAATTGGTATATTGATAAGCAAAATAAAATGATTGGAAATATAGTTTAGAGGCGTATTAAAGAACTTTTCAAATGTATTTGTAGCATTTATTTTATTTTATTTTATTTTTATTCTATTTTGTTCGCCTTGTTGGTAAAAAATAAAAGTTATTTGAAATTGGCTTCTAAATTTAGTTAAACTAATTTTGAGTATATTTAAATAATACCAAACACTTGCAATAGCATACAAATTTAATATATATATTCTCCATAGAATATTAGAGCAATGTGTTAGTTCAATAGTAGCTCACTTACCTTTTTAAGAGAATTGTTGAAGTCACATGAGACAAATTGTTATAAATCCACAAATATTGAGAGAAATAAATTCTAAAAAGAAAATATAAAGGAATATTTGATAAATTTGTTAAAATTTTTACTTAAGGTTTTGAAAAATGTATTAAATACATTTTGTTTGGATATTTAAATTCATAATCATATAAAGGATTTTCCAACAAGAGGTGTTATTCAAAGAAAAATATCATTTTTTGAGATAAATGATCGGATGTTTACTTCATAATAAAGAGGAAGGTATGCCGTTAATGATGAAAAACAACATCAGCCAAATGACCACCACGACCACGCTTACAGGACCATATCCATTTCATGAAACTTTCCATAACCAAATCTCAAAGTGGCTGCCCTATGTCCTCGATAGATTCACGAATTATATCTTTGAGGTACTGAATCGTCGCTGGGCTGTTGACGTAGACTTTATCTTTCACGTGGCCCCAAAGGAAGAAGTCGCAAGGTGATAAGTCACAAGATCTCGGTGGTCAATTGTGATCACGACGTTATTGATGTTCAGCCGGCTTAAATTCTTGTGTTAACTGAACTTTATAAGCCTTAAAACCCACGTCTTTATGCAAAATACGACATAATGATGTTTGTGGAATGCCCAATTCCAAAACACGACGAAAAATGGACAAACCTGAGTTTTCTTCAACACTTTGGGCTACAGCAGCAATATTCTCAGTTGCTCTTGCGCGATGTGCACTGGTTTTACTCTTCACATCACTAACTTTTCCCAACAGCTCGAATTTTCTCTATTTCGGTCCGACAAGGTGCTTCACGACGACCCAAAAATGCTTTAGTTTTGCGAACTGTGACTGCAAGATTTTTGTAGCTAATTTTAATAATTTTTATTGGAGCGTGTTCGTTACATTTTTAGTAATAGCGTAGGTTATACTTGTCAAGTGTCAAAGAATAAAAGCTTCAAAAGTAACAGCTACCGAAATACCGCGTGATTCAAAATAACACCACTTGTAGGAAAACCTTTTACATATAATAAATGCACTTTGCTTATACTTGATAAATAAATAATTATAAAACTCATATGCTCCAGATCTTTAAATTAAAAATAGAGTATCAATTATACTTGTTATTTTTAATCGAACAAAAGATCATAATATCGATTAATTTTTAAAATTTCCTCGATTATTCAAATAAATAGCGAGTATAATATGTTATTCGAATAATTTAGTAATATGTGTATTTAAAACCAGATAATTTTTAATAATTAGTTTGTCAACAATAAACAAAAATACAAAATTAATAATAAAAGATTTAAATAATAATAAGTTATATAAATACTCGTTAAATATTTCATGAAATATTTATTGATTGAAAGACTTTAAATGTCAACGTATTTTGAAATTACAATTCACGTCATTATAGCATTCATATACATGATTGTAGTAATTATGTATATGTTTGTTTCTCCATTTTGTGTTGTTCTAGGATTATGTTTATCATACCCTGAGAACATCATATTATGATATAGTGATTCATCGTGAACATGATTGCTATAAACATATATTTATTTACATATAAATGATCGCAACAATGATGTGAATGGTAACTTAAATGTATTATGGTTACCGCAATCATATACATAGTTTCAGTATCAATAATATTGTTCAAAAACTTTTAAAAATGATACCTTTTGCCATTTTGAATTGGTAGCCAACCTTGGTATTTATAGACGACAGTAATGTGTATCAATACTTTTAGAATTTAAAAAAAATAAATCCTTGAGGTTTGTCATGAAATTATTTCAAAAAATAAATTTCTTGTTTACACGGTAGTAATACAAATAAGACCTTATATTCAAAATGAAAAACTAGAGCTGAAGCTGAAATTTATCTTTATAAAGGTTATAGCTGAAACTGAAGAAAGAACTTTAAAAAACCTACGATTGAAGCCAAAATTGGGCTACATAAAGACACACGATTGAATAAAATTTATCTACATAAAGGCCCACAATTGAACTGCGTACATACTTATGAAAAAAACTAAAATTCACTCCATAAGGACCTACGATTCTAGCTATAATCGAATATAAAAATCCCACAGTTTATGTTTAAATTTAAATTTCAAATACCTACAACTGAAGTTTAACTTAAAAAATTAAACAATATAAGATTGTAGCTTAAATAGAACCACACAAATATCTACAATTACAGCTACACTTTAACTCCATAAGGACCTACAATTGTAGCTATAATCAAACTTTAGAAAGACCCCCAACTTATGTTTAAATCTAACTTTAAAATACCCACGATTGAAGTTTAACTTAAAAAATTCAAAAACATACAGACTTAAGATTGTACCTTAAATTGAACCTCACAAAATTTACAATTGCAGATAAAATTTAACTGCATACAGCCCTACAATTGAAGCTATAATTGAGCTTTAAAAATACATATGGCTAAAGTTTAAATCAAATTCATGTACGATCGAAACTTAAATTGATATAAATAAAGACCTACGTTAAAAGGAAAAATTGAACTACATAAGGACCTACGGTAGGGGTCAAAATAAAACAACTACTATCTACGGTACAATTTAATTATAGACTTATATTCCGCTGTGCCAAATCTTGTATACACACCATCAATAGGTAGTTTTGGCCTTCTATGAGAACTTGAATCAGATATGTTCTGATTAACTTCTTAAAATATTAAATGTATAAATTATTTATTGACAATAAAATATAAGGGTTATATGGGGTGTAGGGACAGTTATGGCCGATCCTCAAAAAAGTTGGTAGAAAGATTTAGGTTCACATAATATGTCCAATTTCATCGCGATATTAATTATTAGAAGACAACTATGAATGTTCAAATCAATTTCTAAGGAGGGCCTTGTATGGAACAATCGTTGGTTCATTTTATACTGTTTCATTTTATACTGTAAAGTATTAATTGGAACTAATTTTTGCAAGATTTTATCAGGATTGCCGCATGATCTACATATTTATAACTGTTTAAACTGTATTCCGGGGTGACATTTCTATGTAGTCTAGGTGAAATCATAAACCGATATTGCCCATTTTCAATACCAAACAAGTGCTATTAACACAGCGTTAGCCACCTAACAGCTTTCGTTTGGGCCCTATCATGTTTTCAACAAGCAGACAGACGGCCATACGGATGGACATAACTTGATCGTTTTAGATTCTTATGAGCACCCAGGAGATATATACTTTGTGGCTCAACCCCGAAATATTTTAACAGCGGATATAAAAAGTCTTAGGATTGGAGTTAAAATATTATTAAAAAATGCGGGATTTTTTAAAATGTTTAGCTTTATTTTGTAACATTTTTACAACATTTCAGCAGCTCATACGAGATATTACCCTTTTGCTCCTACCATGTACGATCTCCTGCGCTTCGGATTATATATATATAGCATTTGAAAATCATTTCGGAAAGCAAAATCATTTTTTAAGGCTAGCTCTTAATGATTTTGCGAGCTCTTGTTGATCTACGATTGCATGGTGGGGCCAGTCACCAATTTTTGAGGCAATAGATCACAGGAAACAGCTATATCTTTCAAATTTCATACAGATGAGCATTTATGTTTTCAGTAACAAATTTAAGTCAATTGGGCAGTCCCGCGCTTATTTCCAGTAGGTACATTAATGTGCAACTGCGATTGATGATCACTGGGAAGTAATAAGTTTCTGACTTTCAATTAGATAACACAAATGCTCAACAAAAACTTAAGTAATCATTTCAAGTCAATCCGCCTACTTTCACACCCACTTCTATTGGCAGGAAATATATGCATGGCAATAGACGGATCTTGAAATTAAGCTAAAATTTAACATTTATTTACCAACTAACTTTAAATCACAATATAATTCGCGTTCATCCAACCAAAAGTTAAAACAAGTAAGAAAGTATAGTCGGCCACGCCCGAAAAGAAAGATGAAATATAAAGAGTTTTCTTTTAAAATGTACATGGGAGCTATCACTAGTTATGGACAAATCGATCTCCAAATATATGGCATGTTGTCTGTGTATACGAAACTTATTTGTGTTGAATTTCATTTGACCACCAACATCTGTAAGAAATCTATACTCTTTAAAATGATTTTTGGAAGACAGCCCTATATCAGAGCTATGACTAATTATGAACCGATCGTTATATAATTTGGTGACATGAATTATGTATATATATACAAGGTGTCGCAAAAGTAAACTTCCGATGTTTTTTGGCTGTAATTAAAAAAAAAAAGAAAAACTTTGATTCTTCTTTAATATTCCGCGTTCTGGAGTAGTGTAGCGTAACATTGTTTATTAACGTGTATTTCGCATGTGTTTACTATACAAATGTCAAAACAGAACTGACATTAGGGGCCAATCCCAAAATTGATAGCTTTTTCTGATAGGAGGATTACTTTTGCGCCACCTTGTATAATATAATTTTAATGAAATACCAACATTTTTAAGAGATAAATGCTGGTTAAAGAGATTTTCGGAAGTGGACCTTATATGGGAGCTATAACTAATTAAGGACCGATCTTCCCAAATTTGGTGGTACGAATTTGGCTTATATAAAACTTATATGAGCTGAATTTGGTTTCGATATCTATATAACTAAGTTTTTTATGAGAGGAGGCTAGGAGAAAAAAATGGACCGATTTTAGCAATAAAAAAGCTTGTACCAAATTCTGTCGAATTATTTTCAAAAATGCAACAATGTTTATATAGACAGAAGGACAGACGGACGGCTGGACATAGCTTAATCGACTCAGAAAGTGATCTTGAGTGTTACGACATTATTTTTGCACGTTAAAAACATCAGCACTGACCAAATATGCCCTGGCCATTTTGGTGGCGTAGTGTATGATTATAAGTATTAATATTTCAGTATTTCCTTAAACATCTTAAGGAAACATTTAACGATAATTGTATATTTTGTTGATTAATTGAATATATGAAAACAAATATTTCAAAATAATAATCCTAATATCATACACCAAGTAAAATAAAAACAAGTTTTTGATTCATTTCCTGTATACTTAAACTTTCTTTGTGTCTGTATTTTATTTAACTCATACCTTTGTTCATTACTTAAACCAAAAACAATTCATTGTTGTTATTTTGCTAACGCTTTTTTACAATTTTATAATACAAATAATCACTTTATCACCTTTTAGCTCACGTTTTTCTTGATAAACTCGTGCCAGAAAATAAAACAAAAAAGAAATATACTGAAATAAAACTACATTGAAATGTGGATTTTTATTATACCCTCCAGTCTGAAGTCTAGATAAAATAAAAAAAAAATAATAATATAACAAGACAATATCAATTTACAACATGAGTAGTGTATACAAGCGTACTTGGTAATAGAAAAACGGGAGAGATTGAAGAAGAGATATATATAAAACAACTACAATAGTATGCGTGTGTCTAGCACACACACACACTTAAATACAAAATCTCCAACACACACAGATACAAGTAAAAAACAAGAGTCACTGCACTAAATTGCAACTTTGTAAATAAAAATAATAATGAAACAAACAAAAAATAGTTGTTGTTGCTGCTACTGCTGTTAGATGACGCCATGATATGACAACAAACAACACAATGACAATAACAATACTTAGTTCTAGCAACAAACAAACAAATCCAACATAAACAAACTAACATGTGAAAACGCGTGATTGTACTCGTGTTTAAAAGAATTGTTATCATACAACATTTTAAAGATTTCGTACAAAGAATACAAGATTTATAAGAAAGAAAAAAAGTATGTACATGGATACTTAGTTTACATGTGTGTAATTGAAAATAAAAACTACTTTACATGTGTATATGTATGAGTTCTGTACTGTGTGTGCCCTGCTGCACTTGAAACTGCTTAAGCATAACTCAGCATCCCAAACTCTGCTTAACTTTACATTAGGAAAGTAGCCAGAAACAATGATTGTAAAATGATAAGTTCAACTTGAAGTCCTGTCTAAGCGGCTTCATAGTTCCTGTTAAAACTGTCGGGTGTATTGTTCGCTGTTTTGTGTTGTTGCCAATACAACCGTCTCAACTATTTTTATAAGAATGCTTATATTCGAATGCGTGTATGTGTGAAAGTGTATCTGCCATTGTGTGGGTAAGATTTAATATCTATTATACATTGTCGTTTACTAGAGTCCCATAAAACACACTGACAAAATAAAGTTGCAGAGAATTGTCAACGAATTTAATGTAACCCTATTAAAAAAAAACTCCATGATACTAAGCTAACTAAACTTTGTTGGAAGAAAGAGTGAAAATTAAAAATTTTCACGGATATTTATTTTAAAATCTCAGTGATCTAATAGTACATATCTAAGTAATCCTTCTTTTTTGGATATGATGAAGTTGCATTTCATCTCGGAATGAAGTGGAAATAACTTGGACTCTTCAGATACATTATAGCTTGTGGTGCATCTGTGTAGTGGAAAGTAAAACACTCTTCTCTGCTCCATAAAGAGAACAGAGAATAGCCTGGCGTTCACTAGTGAAAGAAAATGTTCTTTTTAAGATAGTTTGGAAATGATGCTATACAAAACCCTCTTTGATATTTCAGTAAAAGACCAATGCAAAAACGGCTCTTAGATTCGAAAGACCTGGTACCTACATCCTACAAGTCATTACATTACATTAGCAGACGTCACGTAGAAACATAAGGAAGTCCTGTTTTTACCAGGTTCAGACGTTAAATTATATCACTATAACTGCCCTAACTACAAAACATAAATAAAAATCATCAGCTGTTTCGACAATTTAAGTAACAACATTTTTGGACTAAATCGTTGCTCTATATAAAGATCAGTTAAGCTTAAATCGTAGGTCTTTACGTTGCTCAGTTTTAGTTTTAATTGAAGGTCTATACAAGACTTTAATCGTTGGTATTTATGAAGTACAATTTAAGCTTCAGTCATCGTTGTTTATATATGTAGTTAGATTTTAGCTACAACAGTAGGTATTTGTATATTTACTAGCTGTACCCGATCCGTGTTGCTGGCCTTTAGAAAACATCTGTTTTAGATAATCAATCTCGTTCCGTTGCAAACTGTTGGCGCGCTTAAATTACGGAGAAGCATTATCGGTAATCCAACCTTCTATGATAATACATGTGGTGGCATTCCAGTTGATGCCAATAAAAAAAATTAAAAAAAATAACAGTAGGATATATGACGGCTTGTATAGTTTGGCGGAAGTCACCAGCAAGAAGAATCAGAGCGCCTCCCACCGGTTGGTTGTTTCCTCGAAAATCACACAGGGTCCGGTCGAGCGCTTTGAGCAATTTCTTCCCAAGTGATAATTTAGCGCATATTAAGGATTGTGGCTATGCCGGATACTATCTGGTTCAAATTGAATGGGAGTTTGAGTGCGCAGTCCGTCTGTCGTCCACTAACGTCGACGCAATTCCTGATGATGCTTCTGTGAGTGCAATCCAATTCAGCATTCGAACCGACGCGAATATTAAATTGATGAGGAATGTTTTGCCTATCCCTCTTAATGCGTTGATAAAAAAAGTCCGCTATTTCCATTTTCTATACGTTGCATAATTTTTTCGCAAGCAGTTTTCTTATTAGGAACCAAAGGTTTGGTTTGAGTTTTTATATATTGCTTTTGCTGGTTCTTGCAAACTGTTTGTGTCCCGTATTGAAGCCGGCATTCCTAGGTCTTAAGACTTAGTTTTTAATGGATATACACATGTCCTCAATCAGCAGTAGAGCTTGGTTGCAAATATCGTCTGAATACTGCTGGTAAGGGTCAGTTACTAGTGATTGCATGAGAATTTCTTCACTTAAGCTTTCGCGATGCATTTCCTACAGATCTAGTGAATTCAATGGTGAGCATGTTGTTAAAATAATCCCAAACAAAGTGAGTATTTCATTTGGGTGATATGTAAGTCATGCCTCTGTTAGTGTTGTGTTTCAACCCTGATCACTTTTAAGCAGCCCCGATCTGAAATGCGTTTCTAGATAAGTTTGGCATTCGTTTCTATCGATTGCTCTTAAGGCGGCGAATGATGCTGGACCTTTGATCTTATCCAATATGAATTGCAAATAATAACATTCAGAATTATTTGGATGAACGGTGTAGACATGTCCCAAGGCATGACTAGAATATACACCAACATATTCTGAGACAAACGCGCCACGCTTTCTCCTCATGAACTTCTTTGACGACGTGTTCCAAGTGTAATATTTGGGAACTTCAGGATATACTTAATAAAGTTTGGGGGAAATTGGCTGTTGAACACAAATCGAAGAAAGCTGTTAGAATGCAGCTCTGCTCTATTTTCAGCATTTTGCCCGGTGAAATAAACACGCTGGCCATTTTCCAAATGCACAGCTAGATGTTGAACTTTAGGATATCGCTCGTGGATGTTGAGTGATAATATATGGCAACGTATATTATATATTGCAATCCGGTGATAGATGGTTATATCTCGTCGTCTATCACCGGTACATTAAAGCTTCGCTCATGCTCACCAACCGTGTCTTGTCAGCTCTAATTGCAACCATATAATCATCTGTCGATATCTGGTAGTCGAATATCTGAATAGTCGGTTAAGGCTGTTGTGTTCGTGTAACATTGCTTGAAGACTCAAAACAATTTCCCGTCTGACTTCAGTACTAATTGCACAACGGTGTTTGGCTTCTGTAGCTTAATTTCCAGTGAAATAAATTTGAAGGAACTTCGCATCATCATTGGGAAGCGGGAGCAACGATCCAATTTGGCCTTGAACTTTTTTCCGTCTGACTTCAGTACTAATTGCACAATGGTGTTTGGCTTCTGTAGCTTAATTTCCAGTGAAATAAATTTGAAGGAACTTCGCATCATCATTGGGAAGCGGGAGCAACGATCCAATTTGGGCATCAAGACGGCGTTGTTTACGATACTAGTTGTCCCGCAGGACGTCATTTGAAAGCATGAGGTGCTTGAAAATCGGAGTGGAGTCTGAAATGTACCTTTCAACCTGCTCAAGCGGCTCAATAATTGGTGGCAGAACCACTTTACCGTTCAAACAGCACATTCCCGGGGATTCCTTAGGGAACTTCAAAGCGCTGCAATGTAAGCAAAGTTTGTTCATTGCGCCAGTCAGTATGTCCTTGTGATTCCTGTAGCAATCATCCTTATTTAAATCGATTTTTTATCTTGATCGAACCATTCGGAAGCGACAGGCTTCCTGCAGCTCTCAATGAAGATGCACTGCGACGCATTTGATGAATCCGTGATTCGCGTTCTCTTTCCGTTTCTGCGGCTATAGACGTAGATACTCTTTCCCGATTTTCCTCAAGACGTGATTCGCGTTGATGCCTTTTCCCGATATTCCTGAAGACGTGATTAGGTCCATACACACATCAATTTTATATATACAGACAATTTTAGGATTCTATTGTTTTTATGACTTAAAAATGTGGGTTTTGCAATATATGGCATATCTTTTGAACGCGGCTTTTGTTTTCAATAACTTATATGCCATTTTGAAAGGTACATATCCCTCATTTATTCTAATTTAGTTATTGAGCATTATAGTCATAGAGAATTGACATAGAGCGGAAACTCTCCTCTCAAAGACCTAACGCAGTTGTCAGAAACCTAAGTGGTGAGAATGTATATAAAAAAAAAACTATGTGAAAATAAAAACAACACTCCTATGTGTGATTATTTTGAGTTTGAATTTTTTCTTGTTCCCGCTCTATGTTTCTCTATAATTATAGTGTAAACAACAAAGCTCTTTTTTTTTTGGTTCGAATATGTCGAATTTTGTATCAACGAATAATTAATTTGAAACAGTGCCACTAAAAGCACACCGATTGCTCACCAAAGCTTATGGCGAATGTGTTCCATTAGTTTCAATGTACGAGAGATAGCTTGTGCTGCTCAGAATTGGTGATTTTGACACGGAAGTCAAAAATAGCCCAGGCCAGCCAGAAAAGATCCATAGAGATTGTTAACAAACTCAACAAGAGCTTGCAAAATCATTGGCAATTTCAAAAATTCATCCTAAAGCAGGATTCATCCTAAAGCAGGGATACGAACTGAAGGTTATAGACCTTGAGCGACGATTTCGTATGACTGAAATGCTGTTTCAAAGCTATAAAAGAAACTTATTTTTGCACCGAATCATTACTTACGATTACCCGAAGCATAAGAGCTCGAATGTGAAGCCCGGCCAAGCAGCCGAATGGACACCAAAGCCAAATAGCCATGGCGCTAAGGCAATTCTCGGTATTTGGTGGGAGCAAAAGGGTCCTATTTGACACATTACTGTCTTACAAAATTACCTATATCTACTAAATCTACATAATCTACTTTATATAAAAATATTTCTACACAATCTTCAAACTTAATTTTATTTTGAGATTTTATTTTCCAAAATAAATATTTAATTTATAATTTCTCAACGAATTTAAACAACTTCCTTTTCGAAAATACGAGTGTTTACATTTTGTTTACATTTACAACAAAAATTATTTATTCATATTGAAAAAAAAAAACAGAAGCTGAAAGTAATTGCATTTTAATACACAAACGTAATGCGCCATAAAGCAGTTGTAGCAGATACAGTATATTTTTGCTATTTCTTTTAGTTTAACAAATTTACATACACTCTCACACCATGGCGGAAGCGGAAGTTAAAGCTTAATACATATACAAATGTGTTTTGTATATTACTATACTACTACTAAATAAGTGTGAGTGTAAGTGTGTCTAAGTGTGTTAGGGTATTTGTGTTTGAAAGAGACATACACACAATACTTAATGGTTTGTACAATAATGTCTCTGAGAGTTTTTAATGTAAGTAAATGTTTTGTCTCTTACCCGTATTTGTCGACGAAATTGTGTGTGTTCGTAACTGTGTATTAGGGTGACCCTAAGTTTAATTGAAAAATCGTAAACAAGAAAATTAAACACTAGACAAGAGAGTAGTATTTTTATGAAATAATTTTAACAAATTTATGAACAAAAACTAAATTTCCTCAAAATTCTACAATTTCAAATCCATCTGCACGCTAATCCATAGTATCGAGTGCGGTAAATTTTTATATTTTATATTTATATATCTACGGGTATACGCACTGCGAGCCATAAGACCTTTTGTGCCGCCTAAGATTTTTCAACAAAATAGCTTTAGGCTACGTATGAAGGCAATTATTCTATTTGGTGAGAGATCAGTGACTTCCCCAGGGGAAATAAAAGCCCTTTTGAGCCATTAAGTTCTGCATGTTGCCAGCATTGGGAAGTCGCATAGAACATGTTCAGAGGTTTCGGCATGAAGTTTATAAAACCTGCACTATGCATTCACGATATTACCTAAAATAAATTGGTGATACTATAGTCCACAGTGTCCGGTGAATAATTCAGTAACTTACTTAATTCTCAAGTCACCCTTAACGAGCGAAAGTAATGACTAGGATCTACGTTTGGATAGGGTAATGAAACATTTGTACTGTCTTAGTCCTGATGAATTACTCCATAATCGAGCAAATTCCGATTGAATCCAAGAACGAATACGTTCTAAACTGTATCCACGTGGGATGACAAAGAATGTTTCAGACCTATAAAAGAGCGTCTACGGGTAAACGGAACACAAACATATTTTTATTTGGTATTTTTATTTTTATTTCGAAGCGTTCTCCGATTACTTTGGACAAATTTTCAGCATTTGACTTTTAGGTGAGGCAGACTAACAAATCGTAAAATTCTAAACTACAGGTCCAATTAAGAAATGATGTATAAACGAATAATAGAGGAGATCATTTGCTTTAAAAAAATATAATTTGTGACCAGGGTGTTAGAACACAAGGTGATTTAAAGGCCGTCAAATTCAATCACCTCTGGTTAAGACAATTGTGTAAATTTTGTAACTTGTACAAATATGAGCAGATTTAAAGAAATTAAACTTTGTATAAGGCAAGTGGGTAAGAAAATACCCTGTTAATTTCAGTAAGTTATACCTTATAGTTTTAAAGATATCATGCAAATATCGTCGGTGATATATATTCAAATATATGTGATAAAAAAATATTTTTCTGATACAATTGTATGGGGACTAGGGAAACTGTTGCCCGATCTTCGGCATATTTTACAGTATAACAGATACTCTATTCTGAAATGAAGCGTATACCAGAGAGAGCATTCTACATTGATCGAAACAAAGATTAGTCGGCCGGGAAAGGTCTGGACTATAAGGCGGGTGAGGCAAAACTTCCAAACCACTTTATTCTAAATAGTTTTTAGCATGATGGAATATTGCGGTTTCATGTCCGGCCGCATATTCTGGTCGCTTTGCGGCCAATGATCGCTTCCAAAGAATGAGTTTCATGCTGTACAGGTGCCCTGTGATAATCAGGTCAGATCTTAGCAGCTCATAATAGATAGGAACCTTTTGATCCCACCAAATACAGAGCCTTACCTTAGCGCCATGGATATTTGGCTTTGGTGTTGATTTGGCTAGTTGGTCAGGCTTCACATACGATATCTTACTCTTCGGGTTATCGAAATGGATCCATTTTTCATCGGTGCAAAAACCGATTTTCTTTTGAAGCGTTCAAGCAGCATTTCAGACATACAACAGCCTCTTTCAAGATCTCTCAACGAACTGAAGCTCGTATAAGTTCAAAGTAGGGAACTTTTGGATGAATGCTGCCGGCTGCAAACGTTTTGAAATTACTGATTGAGTAGCTTTCAATGATTTTGCAAGCTCTTGTTGAGTTTGACAACAATCTTCATGGACCAATGCCTCCAATTCTTAGTCTGCAAACTTTTTGGCTGTCGTGGGCGATCTTTGTATTTGTGTCAAAAACACCACTTTTGAACCACACAAACAACCTCTAGTATGTTGAAATATATGAAACACATTCCCCATAAGCTTCAGTGAGCAATTGGTGTGCTACAGCTGCACTTTTTTTTAAATTAAAAAGTAAAGTTAAACTTCTCGCAAATGATGATTTGTTGGTACAAAATTCGATATTAGCAAATCAAAAAAAAACCTTGTTGTTTACATTATAATGTTCTATGTAAATACATGACAGATATGAACGCTTCGAAATGATATATAAGTTGGTTGATTTTTTAAAAACCAAATTTCAAAAACCATTACATTAAACCAATCTCTTGACATATAAAGGGTCTTCATAAAACGCTTCCTATATTTAAATTTAAATAAAACAAACTCTATGTGAGGTAACATCGAAATTTTGTATTCATTTGAATGACTTATGGATGCTATTATTTATAGAATATACCGTCGTGCAAATATCAGCCGCTGCTTTGCTGGGTGGCACTCATCCGAAATCTACAATTTTCTATGACTCTTTCTCTTAAATCAAGCTCAATTTCACCGATGGCAAGGATTCTTAACTTAGCTTTATTTACATACTCATCCACGTGAGAGGACCACGCCCTCAAATCGCTCGTGCAAAATGTCTAATGTGGCACGTAGTGCCGTCCTATTGTAATCTAACATCGTGACGCGTCTTTGGTGTCCATATCATCCAATTCAGTCAAAATACCTTTCTAATCACCAACCAATAGTGCTTGCTCTTGACGGTGATGGGCTGGCCAACGTCGTTGTCAAATATATATTAAAATGCACACCACACAGTTACTTTTTCAGGGTACTCTTGGACCTAAAGTGGATTGGTAGCGATCCAAGTTCTACAATTTTCTTTGTTGACGTACCCATTCATTCAGAAATGGACTTCATCTCAGAATATAATTTTTTATGAAAATTATTTCCTCTATATGATGGAGGAAAATGTTAATTAACCCTTAAGAGCACAGAAAACAAAAAAGTGCAAACTAAGGGCCACCCTACTGTGCAGAGACAATAATGAATTTGTGTGAAAATAAATATGTTGGGCTGTATGCAAGTTTCTATGTGTATATATATGTAAGTGAGTGTTCTGAAAGTGCTATTGTTTTTGGAATTTTTATAATTTTGCGAATAATTTTAGTTTGTCTCTTTCGTTTTTTTTTTTTTGGCTTTTGTGGTATTTGTAATGTAGCTAAAAATGTTCTATTTCCGCAGTATTATGCAGAAAATGTGAACGTTGCTTTTAGCACACAAAATATTTCAATTATCTAGTTTTTCTGGTAAGCTTAAATACTGAAACAAAGCATACTTTTAGGCGACATTTATAGACAAATATTAAAGCATGATTTTGCGTTTAATAGAAAATAAAATGCAACAATATTTTTTAAATTAGAAACTTAAAAACCTAGAAATCTTTATAAGAATATTAAATATTAAATTTTAAAACAAATTTCTTAAATTAACCACTACTTTTTTTTAAACATTTCCTTTGGCATTGTAAAACTTTTATTTCTTTTGCTATTCTATTGTATTGTTATTTTGAAGAAGACAGTATAACACGCCCTTAGGTTTGTTTCTTCAACTTGTTGTATTATTGTTGAAATTTCTATCATTTCATGTTTTCTGCGATTTCATTTTGCTCAACTGAAAAAAGTACTAGAATTGCGTTTTTAGCAATTTAAGCACGCGTGCCAAGAATAAGTAACCACAAAGTCACATTGTAAGACTTCCGTTATTTAAGTGTTCAACTTAAACAACAAAAGGTCAAGAGGGAGAGAGAAAAAAAATGGATTTTAATAGAGAATTATTAAATTAAAATGTTTAAAGAATATTTTTAGGTAGTGAGGTTGAAATATAATGGAAAATCGTTCGTATGAAATGATTTATTTATTTACTAATTTTAGCAGGACAAAATCAGTAGCTTATTAATCTGAAAGCTATTCAGCAATATCTAGTTTCTAATCTCACATTTTACCATTTTTGATATACTATCAGACGACTATCTGGGGTCGCAAGGGGAAGTGATACGAATATATAACCTAGGCTACTCAAATGTCAACCTCACCGGCACCCTGCTTACAACAAAAGAGGAAATGCCGTCCGACCATGGGCAATATATCCTTAATATCGTACAGATTTAATATTTGCCAACCTGGTGGCAGCCCTATCATCAGAATAGGAGCAGTAAGATGATAATCTGCCGTATCTGAATTTATATTATTCCCAGAGTGTCTAAAAGAAATAAAGCAACTCGAAATTGGTTGACGACCTTAAGCTTAGAAAATGGACTACGATTTGCAACATTGAACGTTCAGACGCTATTTAAACCCGGAAGACTTGCCCAGGCAGGTAAATTTCTTAAAAGCTAGCATTTATTGGCTTCAGTGAAGTTAGATGGAACCAAAGTGGAAAGATAACTACGACAAATGGCCACAAAATATACTGGTCTGGTATGCCTACATCAATATTGTGTAGATATTTTGGTGAAAAATAGATTCCGCAAGGCTATTCTTGACTACAAGTTCGTAAATGAATGCATAATGATGATGAGATTTAGAGGTACTGAAAGCAATCTAACTATCATACAGCGTTACGCGCCGACAGAGGCTGCAACAAGTGACGCAAAGGATGCTTTTTATGACTCCCTTACTATCATGAAAAATGATATGAAAGTGCTTATAGTGCCGAAAACCGACCTCAAGCACATCATGGGAATTCATGGAATTGTCACTATGAATAATAACGGTGAAAGGCTTTTTGAGCTATGTGGAGCTAATGAACTTAAGATTAGCGGGACACTTTTCCTACATAAACATTGTCATAAGGTATCAAATAGACCACATATGTGTGTGCTAAATGGAGTAGTTGCCTATATGATATTCGCAACAGACGAAGTGCTGACATAGATTCGGATCATCACTTACTAAGTAGTTGGTAACTTGAGTTTTATTATTGGGAAGGTTAAGGGGTACAGGAACAGTAAATGCTATCGGGTTAAATACAACAAAATAAACTGAAGTCATCACATCAACGGAACAGATCCATGCAACTACTGAAGACAAAACTTATGGAATCATCCCCAATGAATACTATTGAACATAAGTAGACAAACATTAAATCAGCTGTTTTTCAATACAGCTTAGAGAGACTTGGTAGAAGCCGAAATACGAAGTAGGAAATTATAACACAACAATCACGGAAGAATATAGATGAGCATGCAAAGCTTAAGAATAAAATTATTTCAAATCAAAGCATAAGTGAGAGAAAACTACTTCAAAGGGAACATACATAAGGATAAACAAATCAAGCGATAAGAGGGAACATATGAGGAATTTTGTGAGAGAGGCTGAAAACGCTGCTGCAGCATACAACATGAAAGACCTTTTTAAAATAACCAAGAAGATTACTGGTTCACGAACTAGGAGGTATATTCAGAGACAATTTTTTACCAACACAGACGACCAACTGAAAAGATGGAAATAACACTTTATCTATGTATTAAACGCCCAATGTGAGGGAATCGAAATAAAAAATAACCCCATCAGATTACTACCTATCAGTACAGAAGCACCATCAAAACTTGAACTAGTTGAAGAGAAAGCGCGCGTGGACAACATTGCAGCGGAAGCGTTAAAAGTAAACCGTGGATTATTCTCAACAATATTACAGCCCCTCTTCGATGTTTTTCTACTGGTTGGTTGCAGGGTATCATAGTTAAACTGCCGAAAAATGGGGATGCAACTGACTGACAATTGGAGGCATTAGCATTTTGTGCGTTTTCATGAAAGTATTCATGAAAATCATCCTGGAGAGAATGACCACCCATGTAGACAAACATTGCGACCTCAACAAGCCAATTTTAGAGGCAACAGATATTGTTGATCATACCAACAAACTTAGGATATTTATTTATCAAGCAGTTGAGATGCGCTCTCCGTCCATATACACTCTCTATTTGATTCGATACATAGAGAGTGTATATGGGCCGAATCTTAAGAGATCGTATGTGAAGCCGAATCGACACCAAAGCCAAATGTCCATGGTGCTAAGGTAATTCTCTATATTTGTTGGGAGCAAATGAGTCCTATCTATTATGAGCTACTGAAATCTGACCAGAATATCTCAGGGAACCTGTACCGAACGCAGACATGAAACCGTAATATTACATCATGACAACGCTCGGCCACATACAGACTTTAACACGTCCAACTACTGCACAGAGAAAACAGATAACAAGTAGCAACCGAATTTGTTGACAATCGAATGATTCGGTTCTTCTAAAATTTTGTAGCCACAGCTGTAAAATCCAGTAATTCGGGCACAATCAGTCGATTGGCAACAAATTCGGTTGCTACTATGAATCTGTTTTCTCTATGTATTTGTATCGATCCAAAGGAGAAGTATAAATAAATGAGGTAATGTTTTAGGTAGGAATTTAGCTGGAAAATCTGTTATCCCAGAAATGAGTAACTAGAGCAAGGGTGTTAAAGTATTAAATTAAGGTAAATGAAGTTATGAAATGAGATATAGGAAAATACTATTAAATCTCTAAAATAGAATATTAAATAATGTTAAAATATTTACAGCAACATTTCCAAAATACTGGCAATTTCTTAGCAAACATGGAAGTTTGATCTCATATAAATAATTATTTGAAATCAAAGTCTTTGTAAAATATTAACGTTGAAAGCATTTGAAACTAGTGTATTTATAAACAATTAGTGGGGTTTTCCTCATTTATTCTTAGAGAGGCTTGAAATTACTCTTCACAATAATGGAAAATGCAATGAATCATTAGAAGTCATTGACACTGTGTTTGCTGTTTATTTGTTATGAAAGCACATTGTGACGTATATGAATTGAAATATTAATCATACGTTAGCAATCAGCCTGATATCAAATGAAAAAAATGATTTTATTTCAAATGTTTGATTGTGTTTGCTGTGTTTTTGCCCGTAAAGCACACCGATACGTATGAGTGTTAAATAATTTTCATATGAAATTAAATATTAATCATACGTTCCCATTTTAATTATTTTTCTACTTCTTTACTTAATTCAGGTTGGAATTCAGTTGGAAATGAAGGATATTGAAATGGAAAATGAAATAGATGTTTTCGATGTTCTAAAGAAGGGCTTGCATATCACCTAAAATCAAGGTCAAAGGTCAAAGATCACATCATTCGTTTTTTGTATATAACTCAATTTATGTGCATCATAGGTGTATAAAGATTAATTTATTATTTGCTACAAATTGGTTGCAGTTTGTGTTCTTAAGGCTCTCAAATCATTTGTTAAAAGCCTTACTAAGACGTTTGAGTGTTAAATATTTATTATCCAAATTAAATATTAATCATACGTTCCCAGTTGTTTTACTTTTTCACCCAATTCTAATTGTTATAAAACTCGTAATGAGCTGAAAATTGTCTTAGATTTAGATAATTTTCCAATAAGCGAGATGGAATATATTAAGATTACTATTCTCCCAAGATATTGAGGCAAATATGAGAAATATTTTGCATGTTTAAAAGTTATTGATAATTTTATAGCGCAAACAATTTCCCGCAGTTTGTCTTCAGTGGATTTTCTTAAGTCAGACAAATAATTGAATGAATTGACATTAACTTTCGCTAGATATTGAGGGTCAAAGTTCATATAAAGTTAAAGCTCACAAGTCTCACATATTTTGTATCATATGTATTGAAATGCCATTGATAGTACTATTGACGCAGGCATTCTTTACTGTCTAAAAATCACACAACATTAGCTTTCGTTCAATTTCATAAGTCTCAGTTATTTCCGTAGTTATTGGCCGTAACTTTCATAAATAGATATCTACTGTGGAAAATACAGATAATTATACCTAAAAGGTAACTCGACATTAATCTCAAATCAATATGTAGGGGTAAAAATGACCAAATATTTTTACTCCATTAGTAACTAGGCATTGATAGATATGTATTATTTGAAATTGCGGGCATTAGTTAACTACATAATTATAACAAAGCGTATGAGTGTTAAGTATTTTACATATGTAATTAAATATTAATCATACGCTATCAATTAGATAACTTTTTCTAATTTTTAACCCAATTCTTATAGAAAGTAAACTAAGGATGAAAGAAAACTAGCTAAAAATTGAAATAATAATGTAGATTTTCTAAATAAAGCATTAAAGGTAACATAACACCAACTTTTTTTTAAAAAATATTAATAGGTCAAATGTCATTCAAATAGTGTTTTGAATATATATCTCGCTCATTATTCGTCCTATGCGACAACATAAAATTCTCCACAGTTAATTTTTAAGTAGTATTAACGGCATTGGAGTTATGCTAAGATATAGAATTTATTCCCAAAAAAAATTACATGTTTTCAGGTAATTTTATTGAAATAACATTTGTCCATCATTAACGTCTTACTAAATTGATGCAGAGTGCTTTCTCTGGGATTGGCTTCACTTTGTGACATAGTATTCGATAATGGCTTGATTCGTCTTCGCCTCAAAGGTTTAGCAGCTCTTTTGGCCCGTAATCCATATGTTGGCAGAAAGATGGAAATAGGTCACAGACAAAAATTGCCAATACTTTAAATAAATTAATGTCGTAAAAATGTTAAAAATGCTAATAACTTGAAAAAATCCCGCCGGTAATAACATCTCTCGATTTGTATTGAGTTTTCTCAGAGATCGCACTATACGAGTTGTTATAGATGGAATCTCATCAAACAAGTTCAAGATCAATTCAGGGTTAAAGGCTCCGTCCTTTCTCCTACTCTATTTCTTATCTTTATAACCGAACTACTACGTCACAGTTCTACTCTACACTATCTACTCTTTTGCAGATGACAGCAAAATTTGCCATTCATATGCATTCAATTACAGACCAAGCCTGTCGGAGATTGGGGAAAAACATAAATGATACGCTTAACCAAAATCTTGTGACAATCTTTGAATGGGATTGTGCGAATATAGTTAATTTCAATGACCACAAGACTCAATGTTGTATGTTAACCCACAAACGCACAAAATATCAGGTTGCTCCATCTGTTTTTATGGGTGGTATAAATATTAAGGAATCAGAAGCTCTTGATGTTCTTGGCATGAGTATTCAGTGCGATGTCTTCTGGATAAAAAACACATATTTCGAGTGTCGAAAGAAGCATTCAGGTGCCTTGGTTCTAAAACGGTGTAAGACATATTTCACTCCATCTGACCTCCTTACTATTTACACCACTTATATCGAACCGAAAATAGAATTCAACTCTCATGTGTGGGCCGGTGCTTCGAAGTCTATTTTGGAGCTACTCGACCACGTATAGGAGAGGGCGAAGGTGCTTATCGGTGACAGTAGGGTATTTAACACTATTGACTCACTGGAACATCGTCGGAATGTGGGTTGTGTTTCACTGTTCTACCGTTACTACAATGGTATGTGCTCTGCTGAAATAAGGGAACTTGTTCCCGAAACCCATAATTGTTTACGCAACACACGTTCTTCGGCAAAGGCTCATCCATTTGACTGGAGAGTGGATAGCACAATACATTACAGTGAAAATTCGTTATATAGCCGTATTTTCCGTAAGTCTTTCCTGTCACTTTCAATATAGAAAAATTCAAATCAAATGTCCACAAACATTACTCCCTCTATCCTCCCTCCCATAACCTATTTTCCTAGCTCCAACACAATGCTTTGCATGAGTAGGGGTCATCCCCTGAGTACTGGTCCTAGAAAAAAAAAACGCTACTGTGATTAATTTCATACCTATTGACAACGATTTAATAATATGTCTATTATTTTGGTGATTTAATTTAAATTTAATAAATCAATCAAGTGTTAAAGCATATTCTAAACATATAATTTAAGAAAACTTTCATACATTATACTCATACCTTGTTTAGCTACAAAATTTAAATATTTTTTTTATTTAATTTTGTCTTTAATTTGGCATGTTCCTAGTCTCATGACCTGAGATCCCTTACCATACATACCACTATAGTTATTTCCTTTTATTGTATTCTTTTTTTTTCATAAATCCCAGACTTGTAACCGCAACCAAAAAAATGTTAACTTCATGGCTGACATTGTCTCCATTATATGGCCAGTGCAGCTTTAGCCACTCCCCTTACCAAGCAGCCAAAAGACAGACAGTAAATGAGTCCAAAATAACAATATGACTTGTTTGCTTTAATAATTATGGTCACGTTAATGTTTCAGCTGTTGTTCATTTTTTGGAAAATGTCCACGACAACTAAAATTGCGGCAACTGACGATGACACTGGCGTCTAGCAAAAATTCATAATAAAATTTTATGATACAAGTACTTAATTTATTGCATGTTTTATTATTATTTCCTTTTTTTTCCAGTTTCTTTTTTTTTATTCTGCTTATAAACCATTAAATAATGAATGCAGGAAAAATGTCTGACCAAAATATAAAATGAAAGTTTAAAGTATTACACAACATTAAGGTCAAGTTAAATGAGAAAGGATTAAATATAAAAACCAACATAAGAGATAAATTACATACAATGTTCTTCATGTGGGCACAGCCTGCGACAAAGTTGATGTAATTTTATTTACTTAATACATTATAGCTTTTGTTTGACGACATCCTTTTTGTTATTGCTGAAAAATCCTTTAAGTCTTATTTTCTTGTAACATTAACCTTGACTACTAAAGCTTTTAGTGTCCTGTAAAAGTATGTTGTCTGTGTGTGAGCGTGCAAAATCTTTCAATTATTTTCTGGCATTATTATCTTCTTTAATAATGTCCTGTCTTTTATAAGAAAATCTTGTCTATTGTTATTTCCGTTTATAAATATTAAACTCAGCTACGAAAATTACAAAATTCAAGTGCAAAATGACACCTCTCCAAAGCAGGGCAATAGCAATGACAACGACAACGACATCGTCAGTGCTAGTGAGACAGACAATGTCAGAAGTTTTTTTTTGCCCCAGCTTGAGCTTAAGAAATGTTCATCGTTTATTTAAAGTGCACTTCAATTGCAACCCCGTTAAAAAATCTTCATCATCGGATATGATGGCCTTTGTCAATGCAATCCTTATATCTCTTTAAGGAAAAGACAAACACCTTCTTGGTTGAAAGGGGAAGTAAACCTTAATGATAGTTATTCATTGGATAAGTATAACTTGCTTATGGAGCTTATATATACCTACAATAGAAGCTGAAATAAGACAGTATAATGATGTAATGTTGAAGCCAAATTGTAATTAAAGAATGACCTAAGATTGAATCTAAACATAGCCACAGAAAGAGAAGAGATTTAATATCATACACCATTCGAAAGGCCTCAGTTATTTCTTTAAAACTTAAACTCAGTTTATATTCAAATAAGTGACTGGCTTATAAGTGAATAAACTCAACGAAAAGGAAGGCATATGGCTATCCCATAAATATGAATGCACAAGACCTACGATTGAAGCCAAAATATGATTAAAGGGTGAACTAAAACTACAGAAAGACTTTAAATTTATGCTAAATATAAAAATACAGAAGGAAGTATAATTGAAGCTGAAATTTAAGTAGACAACGACAAAGTATTGAAGCTAAAATTTAACCATATTAAGGTTGAACCTAAAATATGACTATCGAAAGACCTATGATTGAAGCTCAAATAAAACCAAAGGAAGAACTTTGGTGCCAAAATATAAAAGAGAAATACCTTCGGCTAAAGCTGAGGTAAGATTACTGCAAGACCAATATTTGGAGCTAAAATATTCCCCAAGAAAGTCCTAAGTTTAAAGCTAAAATATGATTACAGCAAGAACTTTGATTGACGTTAAAATATGACCCAAGAAGTCCCTAAATCTAAAGCTAAAATATTACTGTAAGAGAAACTTTAAAGTAAAAATATAACCGACGAAGGACAAAGATTAAAACTAAAAAAAATACTTCAATAGTAAGAACTATGATTGAAAGTTAAACTAAACTACATATAGACCTTAAACTAAACTATATAAATACCTACGATTGAGGTTAATCTAAACTACATAAAGACCTACAATTGAAGGCTAAACTAAACTACATAAAAACCTACGATTAAAGCTTAAACTAAACTACATAAAGACCTTAAACTAAACTTCCTAAAGCTACACAAAGATCTATGATTGAATCCTTAACTAAGCTACATAAATACCTATTATTAAAGCTTAAACATAACATAATATAGACGTAGGATTGACCCCACAATTTTGCAGCAAAAAAAACCTATGATTGAACCAAAAAATGAACTACATAAACATCTACGACCACGCAAAAATTGAATTATATAAAGACCTACGATTAAAACCAAAAATTAACTACATAAAGATCTACGACTAAAGCTAAATCTTAGCAACATAACAACATAAAGACCTACGATTGAAGCTTAAACTAAACTACATAAAGACGTATGACTGAACCCATTATTGAACTGCACAAAGACCTATGATTGAAGCTAAAGACCTACGGCTAAAGCAAAAATTAAGCTACATAAAAACGTACGACTACATTAAAGAGCACGGTTGAATCTAATTTTGAACTACATGAGGACGTTCAGATTAAACTAAAATTGAACTACGTACAGACCTACGATACACCACGTAGCCAAAATTAGATTGAGAAAGCAATATCCCGACTGCAGAAAAACAAGGCTGCAGGTGCCGCAAAACTGTTTAAAGCCGGAGGCAACGAGTTGTTAAGGAATATGCAGCGACTTCTTAGAACCATTTGGCTAGAAGAACGCATATCTGATAACTGGATCCTGTGCATAATTAAGGAGAAGAAACCGTATGCGCCAACTATAGAGCTATAAGTCTCCTTCCTATTGCATACAAAATTCTATCGATCATACTATGTGAACAATTGTAAACTAAAGTCAGCAAAAAAATCGGACCCCACCAATGTGGATTTAGACCTGGTAAATCGAGTACCGATCAGATATTTACATAACGGCAGATCCTGGAGAAGACCCGAGAAAAACAAATCAACCAATCACCTATCACGACTAACAAGCTATTTTTGGCAGCCCGATACGAGCTAAAGTATTTAAAGCTATGTCTGAGTTTGGTATACCTTCAAATCTAATACGCTTATGCAGAATGAAGTTAACTGATACAAGATCATCGGTTAAAATAGGCAAATACATCTCCGAGACATTTAATACCAAACGAGGGTTTAGACAAGGAGATACTTAGTATATCCTGTGATCTATTCAATCAGCAAAAAGCATATGCTACTCTCTTATGCCGATGATATTTATATCACGTTGGTGACTATTACTTTGAGGTAGTAAACAACTTTATCTATCCCGGTACCGCCATAAACCAAACAAATAACATCAGTTTGGAGATAAAACAAAGAACTATTCTTGCTAATAGATGCTATTACGGGTCAAAGCAAGCAGTTTAGAAACAAGGCCCTCTCTCGAAGAACAAAAAATAAACTCTATAGAACGTTTATATTAGCCGTGCTGCTATATGGCGCTGAAGCGTGGGTTCTTAAGCTTGCAGATGAAGCTATTCTTGGGGTGTTTGAGAGAAAGATTCTCCATAAAATATATGGACCTATCTGCGTCGACGGAGAGTATCGCCATCGAAAAAATCACGAGCTATATGAGTTGTACGAGGATATCAAAATAGTTAAGCTTATCAAGGTGCAATGGTTGCGCTGGCTAGGGCATGTCATACGTATGGATGAGAATGCTCCGGCGAGAAAATCATTCGAATTCGATCCCGAAAGAAGACGTAGAAGGGGAAGACCCAAACTCCGGTGCAAGGATCAAGTTGAGGATGATCTCGCAAAATTTGGTGTTAGAAACTGGAGGCGAAGCGCTTTAGGTTGACGCGCATCGAAAACTATTCTGAATCAGTCTACTAACCTAAACGGTTGTTTATAGCCATCTAAATAAGTAAATAAGAGACATTCGATTATAGCTTAAATTGAATTACATAAAGACGTACGATTGAATCTTAATTTGAGCAACATAAAGACGATCAATTGAAGCTAAAATTGTGACACATGCAGACTTATGAATGAAGTCTAAAATTGAACTACTTAGAGGCATTTGACTGAAGCTTAAATTCTACTACGTAAACACCTTCGATTGAATCTGATATTGAACTATTAAACTATAAATGAACTACATACGATGGATACTTAATAACGACTACAGAAAGATCTGCAATTTAAGCTTAAATAAGCCATTAAAATACGTTCTTCTTTTTCATAATCTTGTAAGAAAAGTAAACCTCTACAAATGTATTTAAGGATACAGCATCCCTGTTATCGAGGCATCGTTTTCAGATAAAAATCATAAATATTTTTACATTGTAAATTTATACAAATTGTTCAACTCTTACCTTCTTATTCATAATCAATTTTATAAAAGGTTTATAAAACAAAATTTCCATACAAAATCAGTTTTACAAACTTGTAAATTTAAAAATTGATTATGAATAAGGCCTTTAAAAAATAGTTTACATTAATTACTCCTAAAATTCCCATCTGCCACAACACTTTCTTTCCCATCTCAAAGACATTTACAATTCCTTTAATTTTGTTAAATATCTAAATGCTTTTGTAATACCAAACCCTTTTCTACCCAGTGCTGGTTGTCTTTTTTATTTTATTTTTAAGCGAGATGTCTGCAGATTTGTAAGAGTAAATCTTCTATTTCTATTGCTTTGGAGTATTTTGTAATTTACATTTAATTAGGGATTGTGCTTTAGTTGAGCAAAAAAGTATAAAGCAAAAAAAAGCATAGAACGAATTGCATGCTAAATGTTTAAGTATTATATACTTTTTCTTAATTTGTTCTTGTTTTTTTGTTTTTCTGTTTTCTTGTCATCCTTATTTTCTTTTGCAGCAAATACCAGGATAACACAAATAATTTGCGCCACCAAGTATATACTTACAAACGTTTTACACAAAGATAAAGACAGGACTGGTAGAGATGAAGAAAAGAGAAGCACATTTTCTTGTTAAATTTTCAGCATTCATTCAAAGGACAATCACCAGACTAAATATGAGGAAAAGCAAATGACAGTGGGTAGGAATTTGGTGAAAGTTATATGCTTCAATAATATATAAAGTTCTGCAAGATAATCCATTTTAAAGTATTTTACTTAAAAATTTTCAATTTATTGTCTAGAGATCCTTAAGAAGAATTATTCTTGCTAATAGAATCGGTAAGAACCCTCTAGGCTACAAAAATTACGAAAAATTTCCGTGTTATGATATACAACATGGGATTTTCCTCAAACACACAAAGCTATTCCTTGAGGTGTTTGAACAAAAACTCTAGTTTAGGTTAAGGTTATTATCTTACCCTGATCCTCTGTGTAACCTGTTGTGATACACTGAAAAATATACTCAGTAGTCGATTGTAGACTAGAATATTACTACAGAAAACCTACAATTTAAGCTGTAGTATTTAAAAAAAGACCTACTATTGAAGCTAAAATAATACTAAATGTAAACCTACGATTGAAGATTAAACATTACTTAAGTAAAGCCCATAATTAATGCTAAAATATGTTTAAAAAAAAATACTTAAGAATGAACATTGATTACGGCTAAAGAATGACTTACTATTGTTGCGAAAATTAACAGAACAAGATCAACGATTGAAGCTAAAATACGACATAAGAAAGTCATAAGATTGAAGATAAAATATGACTAAAGAAAGACCTACGATGTACTAAAGAAAAACCTGATATATAACTAAGGAAAGTCGTAGAGTTGAAGCTAAAATAAGAATAAAGACAGACGTAAGACTGAAGATAAATATAACTGTAGAAAGAAGTACAAGTGAAGCTAAAATATGGTTTCAGAGACCCCTACAATTGAAGCCAAAATAAGCCAAAAATATGAGTATAGAAAACCCTATGATGGAAGCTACAATATAAATAAAATTTAAATCTACGATTGAGTCCAAAACATGACCACAGAAAGACCATATAAAGACTAACCCTTTAATTTAGCTTGAAGCTAAAATATGAGTATAGAAAGACCCCCAACTGTAGGAAAAATATGGCTATGAAAAGAAATACGACTGAAGCTACAATATGAGCACAACAAGACATTCCATAATAGTACAAATATGCCTACAGAAAGACCTTCCCTTCAAGCTAAATACACGCAGAGAAAAAACATTGTTCGGCATGGTTACTACAACTATATTGTTTTCTTTGTAACAATTGAACAATAATTAATTTCACTAATATTTTAGTTACTGCAAACATATTTAGTATCTGTAAATTTACAAATAACGATTAGATGTTAAGTTTCTTACTTTTAAGAGTATTTTGTTCTCACCATTTGTAGAATGCTTTTGCATTAGTGTTTATTGTTTTATTGTGTTTGTCTAAGCTATGGTGTTTTTATAAGTAAAGTTTGGGTGTCTGCAATTCTCACTCGCTCTACAGTTTTATTTGTATAATATCTTAATTTTAATTGAGAATTTATGATTGCTTTGAGTCATATTATGATTCCTCTGAATTAAATTATGATTATTTATGACACTTATAAAGATCATAATATGTGTTGACTACAATCATAAATCGTATTATAATATGCTGCTTTTAGATTATGGTTACCACAACCATGTTTTTTCTCTGCATATATAACTCGTACGTTTGAAGCTAAAAAGCTCTACACAAGCAATGTCATCATACCAAAGTCCTTAGTGCTCCCCGAAGTAGTAAAACATTCTGTTCATTCGTTAAAATAGTAAAGTATAATGGTAGTTCCTCAATTCTTACTATTTTAAAGGATGACCATACATTCACTGATCCGGTTGATAAACCTAACCTTTTAGCTGAATTATTCGCAAGTAATTGTCAATTGCCATTAAGTGATCAACAACTGCCCGAACTCGAAAGAGTATTAGTGCTGTTAAACGGGTTTTATTGAAGCTCATAGCAAATAAGTCCCTTGAGCCAGACGGTATACCAGCACTGATCTTGATGCAGTGTTCTTTGACGCTAGCTCGTCCATTATCTAAACTTTTCAGCACTTTGTCGGCAAATTTTTTGTACGTTGGAAGGTTGCTAACCCTAATTGCAATTTATTCTTCACTTTCCAAAGTTATGGACAGTATGGTTAACTACCATCTTGTGAAATATTTAAAGTCCAGTATGGCTTTTATAGAGTACGCTCTATGGGAGACTTGCTAACCTTCCTATAGGAAAAATGCTGCCACTCCATTCACCGTTTCGGTGAAAGTAAAGTGGTGGCTCTAGATATTTCTAAGTCGTTCGATAGAGTGTGGGATGGTGCGCTTTTATTAAAACTTATTGCCTTTGGTGTCGGTAATAACATCTCCTGATTTATATCGAGCTCTTCAGAGATCACACCATACGAGTTGTTACAGACGGGATCTCATCAAACGAGTTAAAGATACATTCAGAGGTACTGCAAGGCTCCGATCTTTCTCCTATTCTATTCCTTATTTTTCTAAATGATCTTCTACGTAAAACTTCCAACCCTATCTATTCTTTTGCAGATGACAGCAATATTTGCCATTCATATTAATTCAGTTGGAAATTGGTGCAATAAGGCAAAACGTGAGTGATTCTATTAATCGGGACCTTGTGGCAATCTCGGAATGGGGTCGTTCGAATAGGCTCGCTTTCAACGATTGCAAGACTCAGTGTTGCATGCTGACACAACAACGAAATATTGTGAAATCAGAAGCTCTTGATGTTCTGGCCATGAGAATATAATATGATATCATCGAAAGAAGCATTCATGTATATCGGTTTTGTGAAAAGGTGTAGGAATTATGTCACTTCGTCTGATTTCTTCCCTATTTGCACCACCTAGGTTAAGATAGGCCCTGTGGCCCATTGTGATATCCTTAGGAGAATGGTTGCCCACCCTAATTTCGTTAACTATGTGATTCTTGTAATCCCCGTGAGAACCAGCCGGTACTTCTAATAAATCAACTCGACGTGATGTTGTGTCAGTTTTGCCAGTGATTGGATGCAGTTGAGAAGACATTTCGACTTAATAAAATTAGAGTTAAGAGCCTTGATTGATGCAAGGCTCGTAGAATTATCGAGATTCAGTTCCCGGATTCTTCTCGCGGCTGTATCGATGGTATATATCTCAGACTGAAAAACCGTGCAGGTATCGGGTAATCGAAGAGACACCAAAAGGTCCAGTTCAGTAATCCGTTTCTTGCCCTATGAATGGCCTGCCTATCTTTTGTAGGATGGTGCCGTGACCAATACGATCATGCTTCAGTCTGCTCGACTGTTTGAGTCGTAGAGCAGACTTAGGAGAAATGCATTAGATATATATATCAAGGGGAGTTATATTTAGCATCGTGTCTAGACAGGCCTGAGAGGTGAAATTCATTGCAAGACATGCAATTCTTTGTACCTTGTTTAGAGTAGCAAGGTGAGTCTTGGTGTTCACCGCTCTCCACCAAACAAGGGCCCCATAGGTCAAAATAGGTCTTATGACCGCGGTGAACATCCAGTGTACAATATATGGTTTAAGACCCTATCTCTTCCCAAAGGTTTTCTTACATATATAGAAGGCACATAGTTTCTTCTTTATTCGACTATCAGCATTACGTTTTCACAAGAGCTTAGAGTCCAATATTACGCCAAGATATTTGGCTTCGCTTGAAATCTTTAGAAAAGTACCATCCAGTCGTGGAGGTCTGAATTCTGGGATTTTGTATCTCCTGGTGAAAAGAACCAGTTCGGTTTTGGCAGGGTTGACACCTAGACCGTTGTCTCTGGCCCATGATAGTAAAACGCTGAGAGCTGATTCCATGAGTTCACATATTGTGCAATGTAATATGATCTTATGAAATTAAGGAACTTGTTCCTAATACCCTCAGATTTTTACGTAATACACGTATTTCATCAAGAACAAATTCGTTTGTGGTCGATTGGCCAGTGGACCGTACAACTAACTTCCCGCTGAAGTCTTTTCTATCATTATCAATGTAAGAAAGTTTAAATCGAATGTCAACAAATACTAATCCCTCTTTCCTCCCCCCTTTCCCTGCTTAGCATAAGATAAGGTTATCCTGAGTGCTGTTCCAAGAAAAAATCTTTAATTAAAAAATAGTTTTTCATAACCAAATTGCTGTTACTGTTATCCACTGTAAATTACCAGCAAAAGCAAACAAAACAAAACAAATAGCTTAAAGTTTGTGCCAGACATGAGCGTATATCGCTTTAAACCCACAAATGCTTCAAACATATAAGTAAAAGAATTATTTTTCTACATATACAAGAATCCTTGCAAATACAACTGTTATAAGTCTTTATATGTAAGTGTATTTAGTACTAGTATGTGTGTGCCACCGTTTGTCGTCAATTTCGTTATAAAAATAAAAATGATTTAAAAGAGAATGTCTCATGCGCTGCTGCAAAGGATTTCTTAGAGACATGACTACAAAATCTACAAAAAAAAATAAAAAAAAAAAACAGAATCCCCCATAAATTATAGTCTATACACAAAAATGCCAAATAGAATTTAAGGAATTTACTTTATTTTTATACTCTGGTTACAAAAAAAAAAAAAAAAAAAAAACGTTTAGAAATGTTTGTGTGTGGTTGAGCTAGAAAATTGCAAAATGAAATGTCGCTTGTCGGTTTGAAAGATGATGAGTAAATTTTGAAAGGGATTTCTTTTTAAAGGAAAACAAATAATGGAAAATTAAATATTTAAAGATGATAACTATAAAAAAACTAAATTAAATTCAAACAGTAATAATAATGTCTAAATAATAATTTAAAGTTAATTCTTAAGGAATTTATTATAAAATATGTGTTTAACTAGTAGAATTTCAAAACAGTTTCCAATTGACTAACTTTTTACTACATCTAATGAATATAAATTTCCTTTAATATTCCGAAAATAAATTGTTTTCTTTTAATTAAAATGTTTCATTTAGAAATTTCAATTTTAAAAATAAAAAAAAAAAACAACTTTTGAAAATCACAAATGTGCTTCCTATTTGCTAAAATTATTTCAGTTTTATATTTTATACTACGATAAATATGTACAATAAAAATATTTTATATTTTCTGCCTATGTTAGCAAACAAAACAATGTTGCATATTCACAGGCTTTCATTTGTTATTTTTCACAAAAAATCAAAAAAAAAAATCTTTTATTTTATACATATTTATATACCTACATAAGTATTAAATAAAAAAAAAACTTTTTAAACATTCCTGAATCATTTGTATTTCTATGTGTTTGTACGAGTATATAAAGTGATTTCCATTTAATCCACTGACCTACTTATGATGCTTTGTGATAACACTTACACACACACACACACACTCACTCTTATACAGCAAAACAATTGTTTCCAAAAAGTATGCAATAAATTTGCATACAGTTCTCTTTTTTCATTCCACTGCCTTTCACGTGCAGTATGTGTGTGTAATCATACAAATGTGCTTGCACAATTAACACAGTGCAATTTTTCAGAAATATTTATTCATATAAGTATTTTTTTTTTTTTTTGTTTTTGTTTAATAAATATGTAAAAAAATAAATAAAAGCAGTTTTAAAAAGGATTTTCGCTATCATTTAGGTAAAAGTAAATGATGTGAGAACAGATAATGTTGCACACGTTTTTTCCTCGCAATAATAAGTAGCCGAATTCGGCACGACAATAGTCGTTGGCTATGCAAATTCTATATCTTTAAATATTTAAGGAAACTTATAAATGTTGTATTTTTAAATTTTAAAATTTGTATTACAAAGTAATGGGTTAAATTTGCCAACATGCCTACACCAAGGACAGATCTGTGGAAACTGCTCTATATTCGTTAGTTGAGTCCATTAAAGAGTCGGTGTCATATAAGGAGTATTCACTTGTTGCCTTCTTCAATATCTGCGATGCACGTACTTGGGATTGATTTATATGTACGCCAATTAGTTCAGTAGATACTCGGTTATAGAGTCATATGTGCTACCTTAAGTGGTATTAGTGTTTCAAAAGTGGCCCCCCGTGAAACCCCACTGGAAGATGTACTATCATCACTTCTGTGGAATATGGCTATGAATACCCTGTTGATCAAGATGGACAGCAGAAGGATCAAAACAGTAGCGAATGCTGACGATGTTGCGTTATTAATATCTGGTAAATTTATGGATACAATATTTAGTTGTATTGAATCAGCATTGAGTACTTATAGTGAGTGAGTGGAGTATTTCGAGTGGACTTAGTGTGAATCCCCTAAAAACGGAATTGGTTCTCTTCACTAGGAGGTACAAATCGATGTTTTTACACCACCTAGACTGAATCGAATCAGTCTTGAGATCAGAGATATTGCAAAGTACCTTGGCATCATTCTGGACAAAAGATTAACAAGGATTAACAAGGCCTATGTGACCATCTATGAAATGGCAGTGTGTACTAAATGGGGTAATATGCCGATTGTTATCAATTGGATCTTCAAAGCAGTTGTTAAACCTGTCTTGTTCTATGTGGTATTGGTGTGGTGGGATGCCTTGGAAGGCCGTGGAAAGAGTTCTAAGGATTATCACGATACTGATTACAGGCGCTATAAGGTCTACGTCCTTCAAGTCACTTTTTACTATTTTAAACCATTTACCAGTTGATTTGCTGGTGATACAAATGGCTTTCAACTATGCAATGAGACTGAATGCTGTCGATTCGTGGTCTGGTAAGCACCATGGGCACTCTAGGATACTGAATTACATATATAGTAATGTTGATTACTGCATCCACAAAACCTTTTTTCGATAGTAATTTTCATATTATTATCCCAAAAAGGTATTTATGGCAGTCCTGACGATGGCATAAGGGTATATACAGACGGCTCAAAAAGGGGCAATAGGTTTGGTGGAGCTTTTTATATTGATGACTTTTGAATAAAATACTACTTTAGGCTACCTAACTTCTGAACGGCTCTTCAGGCGGAAGTTACTGCCATTAAAAGTGCATCTACTTGGCTGAGGTATTATCGAATAAGGGCTGAGATCGAAAAAATCTTAACACACATAAATGTTACTAAAAATGAAACCACTGAACTTACAGTTTTGTTTTTTTTTTAGTTGATTGAAATTATTAATACAATTTACAAAAAATTAATTATTTTTCTAGTTCTATTCACTAGAATAGATGAATTTTTGAACCTTTTCAGAAATCACTATAAGGTTTTTATAGTGATTTCTGTCACTTTGTTCGACACCTTTTTTGTGCTCTTCAATTCCCTTTTAACAAGAGCCCAATATCTCTCCACTGGCCTTAGCTCCAGGAAGTTTGGAGGATTGGCCTCTCTTGGTACAAATTCTACATTATTGTTATTTTACCACTCAAGACCTTGCTTACCATAGTGACGGATGCCAAATCAGGTCAAAAATAAGTGGACTCATTAAGAAGTGTTATGAATGGAAGCATCCTCTTTTGTAAACATTCCTTGATGTAAATGTCAGCATTTATAGAGCCCTTTTTAACAAATGTTTGGCTTCTTTTGCCGCAACTGCATATTGCCTGCCATACCAAGAACATTTTGGAAAAATTTTCTGCTTTTGGGCCCTAAACTTTTCTAGAACATTTCCTCGAGCAACAGCAACATAAAAATATTGACCCGGAAACTGCGAAAAATTTACCATAATTTATTTATATAATTTGACTTCAATTTCCGTGCTCAGTTCTTGGCCTATTAATTATTAGCAGAGCCTGTCGGGAACTTTTTGAGCGTCGTATGCTTTTAAATCTGCATTGGCTTTAACTTTTCATAACAAATAATCCGAGTACCGGATGTGTTGGGAGCTTTTTTGAAAATGCTTTCTATTTTTTGACTTTAGAAACTTCATGTGGACAATTCCTTCTACCTGATCCAGGTTTTATATCAACCGACAAGATTTCCCAATACAGTTTAATGACATTGGAATCAGTTTGACGGCATACCTTTGATTGTTTGGACGACTTTTTGTAGGACCATGTAGGGTTTTGTTGAAAATATTTAAGAATTTTAATACGCACTTTTTTCTCGTCACTCATTTTAATCAGATTAAGAACAAATGAACACAATTGACATTAAATATAATAACTGACATGCTTTAGAAAGGTAACTTGATCAAAAAATAAATAAAATAGTACTAGGGTTAAAAGTTTCAATGAAAAACGTGTTTTAAGTATTTTTCGATCTCAGTCCTTATCTGGTAATATATGTATATTTACTGACAGCAAGTCTGTTGTTAATAGAATAGAGGGTGTCTTTACGAGAGCTAGGTTAAACAAGGAATGCCGGATATTCCTTAATGAGATAGCGTGACATTCTAGTATAACGCTTAGATGGGTCCCTGCACAGGATGCATTTGTATAGCAAATGAATTGGTCAAAAGAGTTGCGATGATGAATGATGAGGCTATCACACAACAGGTGAGCCAATGAGCCTTGCTGTGTTACAACGCGGTCCACTTGGGCCGTGTGTAAATCTACGAATCTACTTATGGAATTTCGTCATCTTATTGTCTCCTTCATAACAAGTCACTGTACAATTGGGAAACATGCAAGAAGACTGGGTATACGGTACAACGACTACTATTGGAGCTGTCAGAATAAAGAAAAAGTATCTCACCTATTCTGCCAATGCCCGGCTCTGACAAACCTTAAGGAAAGCATCCTCGGAATCCCATTCGTCTCAAGCTTGGATGAGCTAAAAAGGCTGAGTTTTAGTCGAATCTACTCCATCATCAGAGAATCTTGTTGGTTTAACATAGAGACAACGGACGTATAATAAATACCTTGCTGTTTACCCCTTGGGTATCACAATGGCATCAGTTTTGAATGACCCAAGTAAGCTGCTTTAAGAGTGGTTGCCCATGGAATCTAACCTACCTCCATCGTTGGAAATCTCTTGCCATCATCTTGAAACAAATTCAAAACATCATTATCATTGGTCACTGTATTTTTATAGTTTTTGTTGCGATGACTGTAATTTTAGACTTGCATTTGTCCAATTTATATTCATAACTAGAACATCGATATTCCAGTTAGATATTGCAGTTATTATTTGTTCTTTGTTATTGTATTTGACAAAGAATAATAACAATAAATTTCGAAAGACTTCTTATGTAATCACCAGCAATTTGAAAAGTGCCAACTGGAAACCTTGCACTAGCTATACTACTACTTGTAAAACAAACACGTTCGCAGAGGCTGCTAAAGTGATAGTTTAATGGTTATCATTTGCACTACATTTCGCCAGTGAATTCAGTAACACACTTTAGTAAGATATTCGCCTTAAGTTTATGAAAATGAATTCAAGTAAAATAAAGTCCTCTAAAATATATCACTTCGATGGTCACATGTAATGCTGAATGTGGCCGTTGGTATTTTCGTTCACTCTGATGATAAAAAAAGCAAAAATTTAGAGTAGACTCACATGTAGTTCTTAATAACAGATAGACAGTAGTATAAATAAGAGCTCTGTGGCTTAGTGACTACAAAACCAGAGGTTATGTGTTCAACTCCGCTCTCTGGAAAATTTATTTTTTCTATTCTCAAATGCTGAAGTATTCGTACTATTGAATTTAATAGTGAAGTGTTACGCAGAGTGTGCCAATCGGCCACCTGCAATGACATCCCCGTGTTAAATTCACCAGTCACTGGCTAAATAATTCGACGTAGCGGAATTACAAGGTGGCGCAAAAGTAATCCTCCTATCAGAAAATGCTATAAATTTTGCGATTGGCTAATGTCAGTTCTGTTTTGACATTTGTGTAGTAAACACATACGAAATACACGTTAATAAACAATGTTACGCTACACTGCTCCAGAACGCGGAATATTGCTGACTATTTATTTGACCAATAATCGGTCGGTGACTTTGGCACAACGTGAATTTCGTCGCAGATTTCCTGGCCGTCCAACGCCTGCTGGTGAAACACTGCGACGTTTAGCCGCTCGCGTCGAAGAGACTGGCACAACACGAGATGCTGCCAGGCGTGGCAGACCCCGGAGTAGCCGTTCTGCAGAGAATATTGCTGCTGTAGCCGAAGATGTCATGGAAGCGCCGTCGACATCGACTAGACGACGTGCCACGCAAATGGGTTCAGTCGACGGTCTTTACAGCGAATTTTGGTACAAGATTTGAAGATGTTTCCGTACAAAGTCCAGACGGTGCATCAGCTGTTAGCTGCTGACCGCCAATAGCATCTAACATACGCTCAAGCCATCCTTAATCATCACCAAGAGGAAGATGATTTTTCATCAAAAATAATCATGAGTGATGAGGCCCATTTCCATCTTAGCGGGTACGTAAATAAGCAAAATTTACGCTTCTGGGGCACTGAAAATCTGCGTGTAACCCACAAAGAGCCATTACACCCGCTCAAAGTCACTGTATGGTGTGCTGTTTTCGCTGGAGGAGTCATCGGACCTTTTTCCTTCGAAGACGTCGCGGGCCAAACGGTTACTGTGAATGGTGTTCTTTTTGCCGCAACTTAATGAATTGGGATTGGAAAACATCTGGTTCTAACAGGACGGTGCAATGGTATACTCTGCACGTGCCATAACCGATATGCTGAAGTATCCATTTCCCGGGCGCCTAATCTCCCGTTTTGGCGATTTGCACTGGCCAGCAAGATCGCCTGATTTGACCGCTCCAGACTTCTTTTTGTGGGGCTTTTTGAAGTCGCGGGTTTATGTCAACAAGCCTCAGACTCTTGCAGCTCTTAAAGACAATATCCGTCAAGAATGTGAGGACCTATCGCCGGAAGTTTTGGCCAATGTGATGGAAAATGCCATAAAAAGGGCTCAAATGACAATTAACTGTGGCGGCGGCCATTTACATGACATCATACTCTCGACTTGATGTAAAAAAAATTAAAAGACCAAATAAAAATAATCCACAAGAAGAATCAAAGATTTTCATTTTTTTAATTACAGCCAAAAAACATCGGAAGTTTACTTTTGCGCCACCTTGTAGTTCAATGAACGTATGTACGTGTATTGAAAAGCTACTTTAGTATATTTTTTATTAATATAGGAAAAAATATTTTACTGTGTCATGATCAACTTAGAGCGTAAAGAAAATTAGAATTTGTTGAAAAAACTGGGTTTGTTGAAACTTAAACTACCGTCAGACAATCCATTTCCAAAAAGTATCTTCTGTTTGTAAGGTAAATCATACATATTTTCAATAAAATAAACAGTATCGTTATTTCACTACTTTTGCTAACAAAAAACTCTAAGCATTTACGAACTCTATGAACTCCAATAAAACATAATTGCTATATGAAAACCCCTGCATATTTTTGGTTTAGCATAGTGTAATTAAAAACAAAATTACATATATTTAGCCCTTGGTGAATATTAGCTCTCCATACAATTGAATTATTTCTTACTAAATAATTTTTCTTTAATATGAATTTATTTCACAACATCTCTGGTTTATTCGAAACCTTTTTATTTAAATCAAATTTAGTATCATTATTTTATCATACATATTTTGTTGCTAAAAAAATTATTTATTTTTTTCTTTTAATTTAATGAAATACTACACATTCCATACATCAAACACCTGAAACATTTATGCACATGGCAGACTAAAGGAAAACAATAAAAATTTTATAACTCATATAAAAAAGTGTACATGCAGACAGATACAACTAAAGAATTGACAGTGGGCAAAATAATAAAACATATTGAAAAAAAAAAACATTTCACAGATGTGTACAATGACGAAAGAAAAGTGAGTTTGTATGACAACTATTCAAAATAATTTACAAAACTGAGTGCTTTTCAAACTAATTGTTCGGACTTATATTTCTTTGGAGGGGCAATCTGTCTTTCTTTATTTCTTGGTAGTTTTTAACGAAAACCACAAATTATCGTTAACTAGTTTCCTCTTCCCAAAACACTGTTCATGTTATATTTCAGACACTATACAGTGATAATAACAGATATTTTTCAAATGCATATACTTATATACTAATTATTGTCATACACACACATACACATACATAACCCAGAGAGTAAAATCCCCTTAAAATATGCAATGTTTTTTATATAAAATAAAATTTATAGTAAAATAAATGAAAAATTAGAATAAATGGAAATATATGTATGAATATATGGACAAAAACACAATTTTGTTCAAATTTAAGTAAATTTTTTCATCATTAGCGTATTGCATGAACAAGTAGAGCTCGTATTAAAACACTTGAAGTGAAATAATTTGGTTAAAGGGCCCAAAAGATATCGCGAATTAATATATTAAACAAAAATAATTATTGTAGCCACCAAAAACATGGGGGTATATTGAGTTCGTCATTCCGTTTGTAGCACATCGAAATATTTGTCGTAGAACCAAAAAGTATAAATATTCTGGGTTCTTAATAATCTATAAGACGATCTAACTATGTCCGTTTGTCTGACCGTCAGTTGTTGGCACGTTAGGGCTTCGAGGAAAGGACGAACGGGGATGCAAAAATTCCCTAAAATTCTTTGTTGATCAGTGTAAAATGTTATTGGAAATGGGTAAAATCGGTAAAATACAATTTATGGGAGACACTGTAAGGCAACCTCATTAATTTTTTAACCAAATCATTACTTGCGATGAAAAACGGATTCATTACGATAACCCGAAGCGTAATAAATCGAACGCGAAGCCCGTCTAACCAGCCGAATTGACACCAAAGCCAAACATCCATGCCGCTAAGGAAATTCTCGATATTTGGTCGGACAAAAAGAGTTCTATCTATATGAGCTGCTGAAATCTGGTCAACTTCTACCGAACGCAAAATGTTCGCTTGAAGCGAGCATTTGCCGAAAAATGCCCAGAATATGCAGCAAGACATGAAACCGTAATATTCCATCATGTTGCCATACCAGTTAAAAGGTATTTACTATGAAGTGGTTGGGAAGATTTGTCTCACCCGCCTTATATTCCAAATCGTGTCCAGCCCGAATACTATTTCTATCGATCGCTGCAGAACGCTCTCTTTGGGATACACTTCACTTTGGAACAGAGTATCCGAAACTGGCTTGATTCATTATTGGTCTCAAAAGATAGACAGTTCTTCTAGCTCGGAATTCATACGTTGCCAGAATGATGGGAAAATGTCATAGCTAACAGTGGCCAATACCTTGAATAAATGTATACAACGACCACTTCGAAATATCACGAAATATCGATTTTATACCAAAATTTTACACAGACAAGGAATATGTAGGGAAAAATCAAACCGCTGGATTTCGTGAATATTGATCCACATTTTATCATAGCTTCCATATTTGGTCTATTTCCAAAAATCATTTAAATATACATAAATCTCTTGTAAACATTATAATCACTTTTAAAATCGATATCAATAATCCTCATGTAAACAAAATTTTATGAAGATCGTCTCATAATATGCCAGGGCTCCTTTATAAGTACCACTTCCGAAAAACACATTAAAACTCTTATAAATATTGATATCCAACCAAAATTTTACACATATAATATATAATTTGCCATAGCTCATATATAAGATACATAGATATCAGCGCACACAATTTTATGGCATGACGGTTTAATAGATGATGGTTCCCATATAAGGGCCACATCCGAAAAATGTATTATCGTGCCTAAATATTGATATTGATTTATATCTTACTACTGGGTTTCATGATTATGGATCTATAATTAAACATACCTCCTATATAAGGCCACATCCTTAAAATATATTATCATCTAGCAATGTGAAATATACCACAGATATTTTCTAGTAATAAAAAATATAAAACTAACCAAATCGGGAGAACCAGATAAATGTTTTTTATACAAAATACACAACAATTGGTGCCTGCATTATATTGGAATATAACACTCTTACTTGCCTTATTTACTATTTAAAAGTGAAAAACATTATTCAACTTGTTTAAAACAGTTCCCCTTTATATTAGTTTTAACAATTAAAATCTAAATATCTAGTCTTCCATTTAATTCTATAAATTTTTAAAGCCATTAAACTCTGTTATTAATGAGAGCACATTAGTAGAATATAAATTAAACGAAGCATAATAAAAAAAAGATTCCCAGCAGTTCTACGAGACTGTTCCGATTTTACCTATCATTTAGAGTGATAACTAGTTACATAACTAGCTACCTGACTACTTCCTTTAACACGTGCAAAGGGTCAGTGTATTGGATTCACATACTGGTTACAAAGCACCTAACTAGTTGCTTTTCCAGCTACTTACGTAGTTATTTTAACATGTACGGGTATTAATTGATCTCAAATTGTCACTTAAAAAGATATCTCATAGACAGTTCAATTTCCGATTGCTTGTAAACAAACCTGCCTCCGACAAATCTCCAATAGATTACTTCTAGTGAGCAAAATAAATACTTTTTAGGTTAGGTTAGGTTAGGTTACGTGGATTGCTCGCAAGTTAGCGAGTTCACTCGGAGGCCATTCTCTTATGTTGAAAATTCATACATAAAGGGAGAATAGTTCCCCTCCCTAATTTCGTTAACTATGTGCTTCTTGTGATCTCCGTGAGAACCAACCAATACTTCTAATAAATCTGATCATACTTACTAGTGATACATCTCTCAGACAGTCCAGATCATGGAAAAGAGCTCTACCAAGATATAGTAGTATATACTCTCGTAATTCTGGCCAGTCACATGGAAGGTCTTGTACTGAATTTTCCTCCTCCTCACCCAAACAACTTCCACAATAGCTATAACCTGGGTAACCCATACATTCCGACATGCTGTCTACTCATACAGCGCCTAGTGATTATACCCGTAAGAAGCCTAATCGAATTCCTACTAAGAGACAAAAGAGTCCTAGTCCTATCCTGTATCAGAGTTGGCCAGAGCAATCTGGATATTCTACAAGTGATGATATTTCACCGCCTGAGTTCCGTTTCACTCAAAGCCCATTCATTTATCAATTTCGATACGGTCACGAAGGGAGTGTGAATATAACTTTGCGCAAGAGGTACGTCTAAGGACGACCCGTTCTTTGCGCATTCGTCAGATACTTCATTTCCCCAGATGCCCTCATGTCCTGGGACCCATATCAACTCGATGTGATGTTGTGTCAGTTGTGCCAGTGATTAAGTAACTGCACTCTAGGTTACTTAGAGACACTAAAGTGATTGATCTGACACTACGTTACATCGAATGACAGTATATAGCACAAATAAAATAAGCTATGTGAGAATTAAGTATATAAACACAATTTGTATAAAACCAGTTTGTACGAATTACACACAAAAAAACTGCAGTACAAAATGAAGGTTTTAAGTGACTACACTCTAGGTTACTTAGAGACACTTAAGTGACAGTTGTCTTCACACTAAATCACATAGGATGTATAAAGTAACAAACTAAGCTTCTCCCTCCATTACAAAGGCCACATCGTGTTAAATGACCCAAAATACATAAATTGGAGTCAGCCAAATGATTTGACATTAGTGGCAATTACTGTCTATAAGGAATACATAAACTACTTGCTTAACTTCTATGGTGTGTGAGATATGATCGGCATTTTTTTTTCGTTTGAAAGGCCTATCGATGTTATTATGTATGGAATATTACATAGTGCCAATGCAAATGACTTCGATGGATGGCACGCATCCGAATTTCTAATTTTGCAGACTCTGGCGCATAAATCAGGCTGAATTTGACCGATGGCATGGATTATGTTGGCTTTGGGGATTTCTGTGGTTTGAGGCTTATTCATATAGATCTGCAACTTAAGACAAGCCTACAAGAAAAAGTTAAACGCGATCGAATCGCTTGATGTCGGCAGCCAGTTCATATCACCTTCGCTTGAGATGAACATGCCTTCAAATCGCTCGTGTGCATAATTTTCAAAGCGACATGAGCTGTGCGGCACGTAGCGCCGTCCTGTTGAAAAAACATGTCGTTGGTTTCCATATCATCCAATTCAGGAAAAAATAAGTTGGTAATCATCGACCTATAGTGCTGGCCGTTGACGGAGATTGATGGACTGGTGAAGCCGCCAGCCCAAAATTCACCCCAATCAGTGACTTTTTCGGGATGCATTGAACGCTCTTGGATCACATGTGAATTCGACTATTTCGTTTGTTGACGTATCCTTTCATTCAGAAATTGGCCTCATCATGTAAAATGGACGAAGCGCGCGGAACTTTACCCGAACAGAACATTTTTATAAAATAATTTAACCTGCTCCTTAAGAATACCCTACAATAAAAAGTCTAATGGCCTTCACGTTTGATGACAATTCCCTAAAATCCCTCTTGCAGAAATTCCAATGTGGTATGAACTCTGTAGCACAAACTGTATGTCGCTGGTGTTCATATCATTCAATTGTGGCTTGACCAATGCCGTTTATTTATTGACGTGCCCATTCATCCAGAAATGGCCAGGGCGAAGCGCGCGGAAAGTCGCCCGAACAAACAAACATTTTGATAAAACAATTTCATCATTTGCACGTATCCTTGAATGCTATATTCGTCCATGGTTATTTGGTAAAGCAAACTAAGTAAATTACATCCAATGTAGCTGCAAAGCTAGGAAATTCCTATTGGATGACTCATTATATTAATTTTTAACCGAGTCCTTGCGTCTAAACTTGTTAATGGTTAAAATCTAAAAAAATATTAAGTCACCGAAATGTTGGCTTCAAATTTATCATCTTATAACTTTCTACCTGATGCTGATTGCTAACTAATGCATTTAAATATACTGTATCTCCTGAACAATTCGTTTATACAACTCCAAATCCAAAAGTTCAAATTTGTTATCATTTTTTGTGTTTGTCCATATATACAAGAATGTAACAAAAAAATTATATTTAAATAAATTTTAAAAACAGGTAATACTATCTATCGTATAAATAAAAATCTACACACAAATTAAATTTAATAGAAAAGCCACAAAATGGGAAAATAATAACAGAGAAAACTAAATGAAATGTAAATATATTTTAAAATCACAGTGAATTAAATGAGAAAAGTAAATAATAACAAATGTAAGAATACAATAAAATAAAACTTTATATAAATAATGGAAATTTTTAGAAACTAAATATAAATACAAAGTTTGCAGAATTCGTTAACAAAATAATGTTTTATTAATGGCCTTTTGGCTGTTGCTAAGCTGAAAAACCTTCATCTACAAACTTCTAAATAAAACCCACTAAACTAGATTTCAATTAAAAGCTTAAAGTAATTATTTAATGTTTGCTATAGATTTAAATAAGTAAATGTATAAAATATGTAAGTTTATTATTTATTTAACTCATCTGTAGATATTTAAATTTACTTTTTTAAAAATATTAACATTAAAACATTCACCCCCCCAAAATATGCTTTAATTTTTTTATGATTGAACCCCTTGCTGTATGCCAAATATTTGCATTTGTTTATTAGATTTTTCTTCTCCCTTTAAAAAATTGTTTTAAACATTTTCTTGTTTTCCATTTTGTTTTTAATTTAAAAAATTTACATTTAAAATTTTTGTTCTGCTGCTTATTTCCTCCCAAAAAAAGAATATGCTAATATCTGCTTTATAGTTTTTGTGTGTAACTTCTATTAATTCATTGTTTGAATCTGTTTTATTTTCCTAAGTAGGATTTGCACAAATTAAAAAGTTTTTTTTTCTTCTGGTTCTTTTTGTTTCAAACGTGTGCTAGCATTATAAACGATTTGTTAGTGCTGATAGATTTTTGTATAGCACTTTTAATTACGATTTACGATTTGCTATTAAAACACACAGAAAATATTGGCAGTGGAAATGAAAAGGTGCAAACAAAACTAGTTATGGAAATACGGAAATTTATTGTGAAAAGTTCAGCTAAGTTTTTAGGATATGAAATTAATAAGGCCTAAATAAATAAAAGGTTTACAAAAAATTAATACAATTAAACTGTGTATAAGGATGTGTATTGATAACTCAAAAGTACGTTGATTATTATTAAGAAATGTTCATAATTACAATTCATTAACAATTTTAATTTGAACTTAGTCCGTTTACAAATGTTTTCTTTGGCTTTCTTCTACCCTTCTCTCTCTCTCTCTTTCTACGTACCGTAACCTCTTTTACTACAGTATATCTCCATAATGTTTTTGGTAGACCAACGCTTCGAAATCCCTGTGGGACCTCAGACTGTTCTTTTCTTTCAGTGTGACCCATCTAGCTGTATTTAAACTTCTTTGTTTCATTATCAACCGTTCTTTGGTTAGTCCCTAATAGCAAATTGTCTTTCATTATTCTTTGAGGCCACCATATTCTTAAAATACTTGGAAGACATCTATTGATTACTCTGAACTATTTCCCTTGCAAGGAACCATATTTCGCACCCATATAACAGGCGTCAAATATTCTTAGTTTTGTTGCAACGCTAATTGTTTTTGACCTCCACACTTTACACAACATTACATAGCTGCCTTAGCTTTTTTCAATCGGCTTTCTAATATTGTACCACCATTATGTTAGGTTTCCAGGCAGCCGCAAAATTGAAGAATAGAAGAACAGTTCACGTGGGTACAAGCAATGGTTCTTTTGCATTACCTGAAAGTAGAAAGTCAGAAAAAAAAGGAACACATAGAAATGAAAAGAGAGAAGGGGAAGATTGAAAAGTTAAGAAGAAGATGTTTGAAGGAAGAGAGAAAAAGGAGATTTTCAAAATTGCGTATCAATGAGTTAGCGGTTATTAGGTTACTCTAGAGAGATTCCCATGTCTGGTATTTTTTTAACCAATTACTACTCCTTATAAAGGCATTAATGCCCTCAAGCCTCATATTCGAGAGCTCAGAAAGACTGTATATAGAACGATGTCCCAGAAACCCTAAACGTAGATCTACTAATGCCGGACAATGACAAAGAAGATGAAAAATTTCATCCTCCTGCTCGTCTTGACAACTTCTGCAGAAGTCGTTGTAGGGCAAGCCAAGTACTGCCACCATTAGTACTTAAAATGCTGTCTAGATATTCAAAACTGTTGACTTCACTGATCACTTGCTCATTAACTGCAAACTAAGATGTGTTCATGGCGTTAAATCCCATCGTTATCGTCTTGTTGATATTAGCTCTTAGTCCTACTTTAATTGTGTCTTCAGTAAGGAAAATTATGAGGAATTGCTTATCTGAATTCTTATGGGATAGAATAACTAAGTCGTCTGCATACTCTGGATGTAATCATTTATTGTACATTTTCCAATTGAGTCCTGCAGGCACTGTTTCAACGGCATCAAATATAACATCCATCACAGTTATAAATAGCAGACAGAGCACTACCTTGCCCTACGCCACTACTCGTTGTAAAGCTATCACTTAACGCGCCATCATGGAAAAACCTGCATGTAGATCCTTTGTAGCTATTCTTTAGAATGTTAATAAGCTTTTGTGGAATACCTCTTGCATCAAGCACCGTCCTGATAAATTCCCTGTTCAGATCATCAAAGGCTTTCTCGTAGTCTACAAAAGTCAAGTATATAGTTGAACTGAATTCTGCCGCTTGCTCAATTAAAATTCGCACCTACCAGGACGAAAGCCAGCTTGGATGTTTCAAATGTAATAATCTAGCGCTTCTGCTATTCTGTCTAGTAAAATTTTATTAAATATTTTAAAAACTGCTGGCAATAACGAAATACAACGCCAGTTATTGCATATTTTCTTATGTCCTTTCTTAGGGAGTTTAATAATGATCGCCTCTTTCTCTTTAAACTAATGTTCCAAATTAGTTTAAATATTGGACACAAGATTCCTGCCATTGCGGTATTATTAGCCTTAAAACATTCTAAAGGAATATTGTCATTGCCGGCTGCCTTACCTTATTTCATATTTTTAATTGCCGCACAGATCTCGATGTCATTAAGTGCATTCGCGTTCATGCATCTTTCTGTTGGGATTAAAACGTCTTCGTAGTGTAAAGTCATCTGATTCATTGTGCATTATATTCAGCGTCTTCTCAAAACGTATACTCCAAACATGTAATTGCTCCTGTTTGGAAGTCACTATATTACTCACTATATTCACCGTCTATAAAAGGAGAAAAATATTCAATACTGCTACCGCCAGCAAGTGTTCGGGTTAGCTTGAAAAGTTGCTTTATATACCCTTATTCTGATGCTGTCTGAGCTTCTCTACCAATACCAATCATAAAATTGCTTCTTGTCTTGCTTAATTTGTCGTTTAATACACGCAGAATAAAAATATAGTTGTGCATTGTTACTGTAACTATTTCAACATTTCTGCATGTTTGCTGCAACCAATTTAACATTTTTAACAATATTACGTTGAGGATCATTCTCGCCTATCATTGCTATTTTAATTGCTCGTCTTCCTTCTATCAGATCTCATGCATCCGTAGGCATTCATTCCTTTTGCTTGGTTGAGCGGAATACGAGAGTATCCTTGAAGAGATTTTGGAGTCTTGTCTTTCAGCAGAAACGTTGTCATTATCACTATTGGTATTGTTATAACTTGAGTTAATGTTATTTATACCATCTATAAAGCGGGTTTTTACAGCAACAGCTTTCAACTTGTAAGAGTTGTATGTTCTTCTGTTTTGAGTGACATTACATCTTTATGGCCAAAGTTTCAATTTCATCACAACAACTATTAAGTAATGGTCACTACCAATATCTCCACTCCTCTTACTATATGATTCTATGTCATCTAAGTTGCTATCTTCTTGAAATTTTTAGAGCGGAATCAACCGGTAATAATACTTTCTGATATCGCCTTTTAACTAATTATTGATTTTAAAAGTTTTTGTCTAATATAGACAGCAACACCGAGAATATGAGGGTCGTCTTCTTCAGGCATGCCAGAGTACAACAACACACTCCCTTTTCTGTTTCTGACCTCGCCAAACCCATTCCACCTTACTTCACCTAGACGAATTACATCTATACGTAATTTATCAAATTCTTTAGCTAACATTGCCAGTTTTCCAGGTTGATACATAGTTCTAACATTCCATTGAGCGAATCGTGTCCAGTTAACATTGCCTGTGTCGTCGTCTAAGTTTCCGGATCATTTCATCTTTTCATTTGTAAATACTCGAATCATATTTGGAAGCTACCTTTTAGAGCAAATATTGGTGATCCAGTGGTATCCAAACATGCCACGGTATGTTGATAGTAGCCAACATATTGAGAAATCCTATGCGAGCAATCGATTTTTTTGGACAGTGAAGAATCTATTTAGAGGTGTATAACATTGGAATTAGGGTATTTGTTTATTCATACTGTGGGTTCAATGTTAGAAAATCTCTGCCTAGATTTATCATGTCATCAATGTTTTGGATCTTTGTAGTTAATCAGATTCTATAAGAATTATTGCAAGATTATTCCTGTATAGATTACTAACAATTCATTTTATACTCGGCAATTCTTCAGCCCTACGACGAAGATTATATTGTCAAAATATTATAAAATTAAAGTACAGGGTTTTCCAACAAGAGGTGTTATTTTGGTATTCAAAGAAAAATGGAATTTTTTGAGATAAATGATCGGATGTTTATTTCATAATAAAGAGGAAGGTATGCCGTTTATAATGAAAAACAACAATAGCCAAATGGCCACCACGACCATGCTTGCAGGACCATTTCCTTTTCATGAAATTTTTCATAACCAAATCGCAAAGTGGCTGCCCTTTGTCCTCGATAGCCTCACGAATTCTATCTGTGAGGTCTTGAATCGATGCTGGGCTGTTGGCGTAGACCTTATTTTTCACGTGGCCCCAAAGGAAGAAGTCGCATGGTGTTAAATCACAAGATCACGGTGGCCAATTGTGATCCCCTCTTCGGGAGATATTACAGTCCGGAAACTTTTCCCGTAAAAGAGCAATGGTTTCGTTGCTTGTGTGACACGTAGGGCCGTCTTGTTGAAAGTAAACGTTTTCAAGATCAATGTCCTTTTTGAAAGGGACTTTTTTGATTTTCTAGAAAAAAAAAGGTTCAAAATGACCGTTAAAAAGAGGAGCTAGGTTAAGTTCTTCCACAAGAACTTTCTCTCCGACATTAACTTACAACATTGTTTTTCATTTAATATAATGTTCCCTTCGAAAAAAATATTAAAACTTTGACCAACTCTAAAACAAAGAACATCGAAGAGTTCTATCCCAAATAAGTTTATAGAGAAAGCACAGCTGATGAAAAACAACAAAATCCATGATGAGGTGGATTGAAGATACACACCAAAATTCAAAAAGCTTATATGTGATAAACCTGTACGGACTTCTCTATAACCTGGTCGGAGTAATCATTCCCCAGATGGAAACACAAACTCCATCACACTAAATACTTACTCCTTAAGATACCAAGCTAAATTTTATATATTTTTTTATTTCTAATCAAGATTCATCTATTTTTTTTTTTTTTTTCTTAAAAAACTTCAGCATGTTGAAACTAAATTCAAATAACGAACTTATATGACACACATCAAAATGATGTCTTCAATCTTAAACATCCACACAATAGATCCTTATATATTTTAATGCCTTACAAATTATTTTATCAAGGACTAAGCTTAACTCCATTTTCAAACCTAACACACATTATTTATAAAAATAATTCCTTAAAGGAAATTTTTCAACATACATACACAATTTCAAATGCATTGCAAATTTTGTAATATGGCTGATATTTTATGTATGTGTCCCTTGCTAAAAAGGACACTCTTTTGCACTATTTTTTTTAAGGGTAACCACAATGACAGATGTTTAAGACCCTTAATCGCACTTTATACTCAACAACAACAGCAACAACTTTTGCAAAATGTTGAGAACAAAAAAACTAATAAATTGTATGCACAAAAATTGTTTGTGTGTTACAAAAAAAATTTCTAACATTTGATGATGGTTTTTGTATTTGTTCGTACGTTAGTTAGTTGTTGTATGGAATAATGTGTTTCCTAAACATTTAACTACATGCAGTTTAGTAGTTTTCCAATGAAGCTAAAGCTACAACCCACTGCTGCTCCCGTTACTACTAGTACTTTGTAATTTTTTTTTGTTGTTTTTGGCATCATGTGATGCTTTATTGTAACTAAATGAAATTAAAAAATATTTTCCTACTGAACAGAGAATTTTGTTTTAGATAACCCAGTGAAGTGTTGAAATGCTGTTTTTTTAATAAATAATTGTAAGGGATTATATGAATTTTCTCTTCTATAAACAATTAGGGAAAACATGAATGATTCCCTAAATCGGGACCTTGTGACAATCTCTAAATGGAGTCGTCGATTTCAATGCTCGCAAGACTCAGTGTTGCATGTTGACACAAAAACGAACGACAGATTATGTTGTGTCATCTGTAGTTATGGATGGTATAAATATTGTGGAATCAGGCGCTCTTGATGTTCTGGGTATGAGAATACAATGTAATGCCCGCTGGTCTAAACACATTTTTCAAGTGATGAAAGAAGCATTCAAGTGTTTCGGTTTTTTGAAACAGTGTAGCAATTACTTTACTCCATCTGAACTTCTCAGTATTTACACCACCATTTTCCGACCGAAAACGAGAAACAACTTCTATATATGGGCCGGTGCTTCAAAGTCTATTTTGTAGCTTCCAGACAGCGAACAGGAGAAGGTGATTATTGGTGACAGTAGGTTAGCCAACTCTATTAATTCGCTGGAGCACCGACACAATATGGGCTGCGTTTCACTGTTCTGATGGTACTACAATTGAATGTGTTCTGTATTACAAAAAAAATATATATCTGGAAATCTGGTCCAGAAAAAGTCTTTGAATATTAGTACACCTTTGAATGGTAAAAACTTTCCAATTTAAAAAATATGTACCCATACTAGCTCTACACTTTTAATATAAATGATTCTTTTGCTGGGTTATAAACATTGTCCTGACAAAGACATAAATATATGCAGAGCAGAATATGTTGTGGTACATGCAAACTTCAGCAAATAACGTAAGTTTTAGTTCTCCTAGTTCTTTCGGAAGGCCAGGAAATTGTTATAGATGTATGCAAGAATATAAGGGTGGTCCTTATTTTGTTGTTTTTCGATTTTCAGTACTTCCAAGCTCACGAATTGTTTTCCGTTAGCTAAAAACCAAATGCTTAAAATTTGAGTAAAATCGGATAACGTTTAGAGGTTGCACGTATAACTTGAATTTTCCAGTCTTTGGTAGAAATAGCAATATTTTCCAAAAAACTTAAAAAATAAAATGGAGTAGTCCACTTTGCAGCAAATTATATTTCATTGTCTTTTGTACGAGGGCGTGTCAATAAGTCCTTGATTTTTTTTAATTTCCCGCCTCTTTGCTGAGAGGACAACACTGCTCCTGTTAACAGGCATCAGTTGACTACTGTCAAAATTTGAACAAACTGCGTTATTTAGTTTATGTTTGACAGCCATTGATTGCAGATTACCGCTTGAATCAAGGAGAAAATGGAAAAAAGAAAATTTCGTGTGCTCATTAAGTATAATTTTTTGCGGAAAAAACATCATTCAAACCAAGGCTAATTTTGATAAATACTATGGGAACGCTTCAATAGTAAAAAAGTGATTAACAGAATTTCGTTGTGGTCGTACAAGCATGGAAGTTGCCGAATGTTCTGGATGCTCAGTTGAGGTCTCTACACCCGCCAATCGGAGATTGAAAGTTCGTGAGACGTGAAAGCCATAGGCATCTCTCATGGCTTAGTGGTTTCAATTTTGAATTATCACTTGGGTATGCGAATGCCTTCCGCAAGATGGGTGCCGCGTTTGCTCACAATCGACTACAAACGCAAACTTGTGATAACTCCGCAGGAGTGTTTGGCGCTCTTCAACTGCAATATTGACGAGTTTTTGCGTCGTTTCGTTAACGAAGACGAAATTTGGATCCTCCAAAATACAACAGAAACCAAGCACCAGTCATAACAGTGGGGTGAATCGGCGCCAAAATAGGCCAAGGTGGGTTTGTCAGCCAATAAAGTCAGGGCAACCGTTTTTTTTTAGATACACATCCAAAAGGATAAAACAGTCAATGGTGATCATTATGACAACTTATTGGGTCGACACCCGTACAATACAAAGGGGCATATATGTGCATTTTCCATGACAAAAATCCATGCATTAGGCTATGAATTGCTTCCTCATCCTATTCTCCGGATTCACGGACACGTCCTCGTATTTATTTGATTTAAAATTTGGCTATTTTAAATCAAAGTATAACAATTTCCACTCCAGAGTGTAGATTATTTTAACTCTGATGTTAACATTAGAATGTTATAATTAACATGACTAATATTAATTATTAAATAATAAATTTTGCCATCAGGGTTGTTAGGGATGTTTAGGACAGTTTCTTTCTTTTAACTTACTGGGGAGAGGAACTACATATACTATGGACGGATTTAATATATAACTTATTGAATTCTCGTGAACTGTTAAATGTGTGCAAATCATTATAAAATTTTTCTGCAAATTTCATAAATTCACAGATTTCGTTCATTCGTTAGTTCTATGCAGGAAACATTATATTCTCTTAACCCATTTACGAACGACGTATCAATTTAAAAACACTTCATTATTGAGGCCAAATGACAAAGTTTTTGATATTATTCAATATATATTTTTATTACTGATCAAATGAAAGTTATGTATAACATCGAAAAATATAAATTACATGGTATGAATGAAAGGAAAATTAAATATCCTGATTTACCTTGTACCTTTTAGATACCTTTTAGATCTACTGTGCTCAGACGACGTACCAACTCTTATGAATCAACAGCTATCAGATTTGTCGGTCACACAGATGGTGGTAGTTTTTTCGAATGAACATGACAGCAAAGATTAAAATGTATTTTACTAGATACTGGTAATAAGCATGCAGCTGTGTCTATTGCTCAAAGAAAAAGTATCAAAACGTAGATTTTGTTTTAAAAAAACTTTAGTATTCAGATCACTAATGGCTTATATGCATCGATTTTAAAATGGTTAATTTCTTGTTAGGTCAACAAAGTGGGTACACGAAATTATCATGTTTCATCTATTGAGGGGAGAGCACAGCAAAACATGTCCATTGGATCAAGAAAGAGAGAAAACATGGAAAACAAAATGTTTTAAATCAAACTTTGGTTTGCAGACATAAGATAATTTTGCCTCCATTACACATCAAATTGGGAGTTATGAAGCAGTATGAGAAGGCATTACATAACACTGGTCTATGTTTTGTCTTTCTTTCGAGAAAGTTTCTATGTTTGAGTTCAAAAAAAACGAAATATTTGTATTTTTGATGGCCCACAAATAAGACTTTTAATGAAGGGCAACGATTTCATATATTAAATGATTGATTTAGAAAAGGCGCGAATCCAAGGAATGAAAAAGGTAAATTTCGCCCCTTAAAACCGAAAAGTTTCAATATAAAATAAATTTTATTTAATTTTCCCCCCTAAATGTTTGACCTAATTTAGAAACAGCGGCTTGGAAATCTTTTATTACCGTTGTGAAAAAATTCTTAGAAAATCAGAAGACTAAAAATTTCAATTAATTAGTAAACGACCATAAATTAAATCTTGAGTGTAATATGACCAAAAAATACACTATCTGCACAGTAATTTAGACAAATTCTAAACAAGGTTTAGTAAAAGCATATGATGAAAGATGACTGTTGGACTATCACACGGTCAAGGACCTCCATCATAGAAAATCTAAAAAAAGGAACAGTGAAAAACTTTCTTGAAATGTATACCATTTTTCCTTGAAATGCTATTTAAATGGCAGATTTTTCCAGCTTTATTATCGAAACATGACTAGAATGTCATTAAAGGGTTAAATATATCCTTGTGATATCTAAAGAACATTTTTTTGTTACAACTATTTAAATTTAGATGTCGCCGTGTACAGTATTCTGTTTGCCTGTTTAAGAATTAATTATTAAATTTTTGGGTAGATATTTAATTAAAATGAATCAAAAATACAGACCCCGGAGTAGCCGTTCTGCAGAGAATATTGCTGCTGTAGCCGAGGATGTCATGGAAGCGCCGTCGACATCGACCAGACGACGTGCCACGCAAATGGGTATCAGTCGACGGTCTTTACAACGAATTTTGGTACAAGATTTGAAGATGTTTCCGTACAAAGTCCAGACGGTGCATCAGCTGTTAGCTGCTGACCGCCAATCGCGTCTAACATACGCTCAAACCATCCTTAATCACCACCAAGAGGAAGATGATTTTTCATCAAAAATAATCATGAGTGATGAGGCCCATTTCCATCCTAGCGGGTAAGTAAATAAGCAAAATTTACGCTCTAGGGCACTGAAAATGCGATTGTAACCCGCGAAGACCCATTACACCCGCTCAAAGTCACTGTATGGTGTGCTGTTTTCGCTGGTGGAGTCATCGGACCTTTTTTCTTCGAAGACGTCGCGGGCCAAACGGTTACTGTGAATGGTGAACGCTACAGAGCAATGATCAACGAGTTCTTTTTGCTGCAACTTGATGAATTGGGATTGGAAAACATGTGGTTCCAACAGGACGGTGCAACGGCACACACTGCACGTGCCACAACCGATATGCTGAAGGATGCATTTCCCGGGCGCCTAATCTCCCGTTTTGGCGATTTGCACTGGCCAGCAAGATCGCCTGATTTGACCGCTCCAGACTTCTTTTTGTGGGGCTTTTTGAAGGCGCGGGTTTATGTCAACAAGCCTCAGACTCTTGCAGCTCTTAAAGACAATATCCGTCAAGAATGTGAGGACGTATCGCCGGAAGTTTTGGCCAAAGTGATGGAAAATGCCAGAAAAAGGGCTCAAATGACAATCAACTGTGGCGGCGGCCATTTACATGACATCATATTCTCGACTTGATATAAAAAAAATTAAAAGACCAAGTAAAAATAATCCACAAGAAGAATCAAAGTTTTTAATTTTTTTTTTTTAATTACAGCGAAAAAACATCGGAAGTTTACTTTTGCGCCACCTTGTACAACATTTTTTAAATTATTTTTACTTTAACCCAAAACTAGAAATTTTCAACAAAATTTACAACCTCTAAACTTTATCCGATTTTGCTCACATTTTCAGCATTTGGTTTCTAGAAAATGGAGATATATTATCTTGAGAGTATTGAAAATAGTGCAACATAAGGGCCACCATAATATTCATTTATGTATGTAAATTTTACAATAACAAAGAATATTGCAATCTTAACATACATACAACTCGAACATACTAAAATGCATACCAAAAGCGCTTGTTTTTGGCTTGTAATTTCTATAACGAAAAACAGGGCTCTCAAACATCACACAGACTCTTTTGATGCCTCTGACAAAGATGTAGTAGCAGTTCCTTTTTGGTTAAGACTGATGTGCCATCATTCTAGTTTCATTGTGTGTTCTCAGCAACTACATCATCTTGCCACTGTTTTAAAATCCTTAGAGTTTTTACATGTTATTTTTAGGGTCTTATATCCTTTTCCTCACATATTTATAAAAAACAAAAACAACAGCAACAAAAGAACAAGAACAAGAAGAGCAAAATGAAACTTTAGTCTACTTGTAGATACATTATTTTAATAAAGGATTTGTTATATTTCATGATGACTTTAATATGTAGATTTATTATATCTAATGTTGCCATAAGTGCATATGTAAATATTTTCATAAGTATTAATTAAGTAATGAAATTATTTATATCTCGTAGACAATAAACTGACAAACAAACACAACACACACACGCACACAGTTAGAGAGGCAAAGCACAGACCGGTGCTTGTTTGTTGTAGAGATACATGACTATTATATTTTAGTCATAATTGCAGAAATAACGTTTAATTAATGTAAGAGATTTTAAGGAAGTTAAAGTGGTATTTCTAAAGAAAATGTTTATACTTGAATTATTTAATAAATACTTGAATTTATATTTTTAGCAAAATTGTTGCAATCTTAGAGTTATTTATATAAAACAGTAGTAACTGGTAAATACAATAAATTCATCAGTACTTCAATATTGAAAATCCTTCGAGATTTAAGGCCCCAATTTATAACTTTAAATTATTGATACTACATATAAAATCGCTGGTTGGATGATCAGCTTAAGTTGTGGTTATTCATTAGTGCGACAAAAGTCATCAACACGCCATTTAAGGATATAGAAAGTGTTTTTGTCTGGGACATAATAAAAATTGAAAATAAAAATCATAAGCAATTCATTTATTCAACCATTTATTCCATTAATGCGTATAAGTGTTTTTTAATTAAATGTATGCATTAAATATTCATCATACGCCACACTCTGCTTTAGATGATACTTTGATATATTGAAGTTTTCCAAGATTTAATACAAATTATTCAATATTGATAATAATGAAATCAACAAAACCTAAGTTTTGAGTTATTTCCAAGGCCGCAATTATATTTATTAAGGACTGAGATCGTAAAATTCTTAACACATGTTTTTCATTAAATCGTTTAACCCAAGTATTATATGATTTTTTGTTTGATCAAGTTACCTTTGTAAAGCATGTCGGTTATTATGTTTAATGTCAATTATGTTCATTTGTTGTTCATCGGATTAAAATGAGTGGCCAGAAAAAAGTGCGAACTAAAATTATTAAATATTTTCAACAAAACCCAACTTGGGTCCTACCAAAAGTTGACCCAACAAACAAAGTTATTAAACGGTACCGGGAGAACTTGTCCGTTGATATAAAACCTGGTTCAGGTAGAAGGAATGGTTCACATGATCTTTCTAAAGCCAAACAAATAGAAAGCATTTTCAAAAGAGCTCCCAAAGCAGCCCGGTTAGGTCTGTACTCGGACTATTTGGTAGGAAAAGTTAAAGCCAATTCAGGTTTAAAAACATACAAGGCTCAAAAAGTTCCTGACAGGAACTCTGGTAAAAATTTAGAGGTCAAAAACAAAAAAAAAATTGAAGTAAAATTTTATAAAAAAAATATACCTACTGCATAATGGAGACGAAATGTACGTATGGAAAATTTTCGCAGCTTCTGGGTAAATTTTTTTATGTTGCACATGCTGGAGGTAATGCTGAAGAAATGTTAAGGATCCAGAAGCAGACAAATTTTCCCAAAAAGTTCTTGGTATGGCAAGCAATATGCAGTTGCGGCAAAAAAGCCAAACATTTGTTACAAAGGGCTCTAGAAATACCGAAATTTACATCAAGGAATGTTTACAAAAAAGGATGTTTCCATTCATAAGACTTCTTAATGTGTTATTTTTGGCCTGATTTGGCATCTGTCACTATGGTAAGAAAGGCCTTGAGTGGTACAAGAGCAATAATGTGGTATTTGTACCAAGAGAGGCAATTCCTCCAAACTGCCTGGAGCTGAGTCTAGTGGAGAGATATTGGGCTGTTGTTAAAAGAGAATTGAAGAGCACAACAAAGGTGTCCAAAAGTTTGGTAGATTTTAAATGGAGACGGACAACCTGTTCGAACAAAGTGACATAAAGCACTATAAAATCCATAATGGAAGGATTTTTGAAAAAGGTTCAAAATTTCATCATTAGTCATTAGAACTATAAAAATATTTTTTTTCGTAAATTGTAACAATAAACTGTAAATTTAGTGATATAATTTTTATTAACATGTACTATGTACTAGCTGAAACCGATCTGTTTTATTTTGCATATCGATTTCTATTTTAATATACAGTGTCGGACAAAACTAAAGCACGGACTCCCCAGACCTGACTTCGCCCCCGAAACACCTATTATTTGTAGCCAGCTGACGATGGATGTGGTGGTCAATGGCAAAGTTGTAGCAGATATCTATAAGTACGGTGCCATGCAATGCCCTTAAAAAAAGAATCGGATGTATTTAAGGTATATAGAATATTATATTTATGAATTAATCTGATTGCCAGGGGATATCCAATGTTTCTTGTTTTTTTCTTTGGAGTAAAAATATATAAATTATTTGGTGTGCCAACTCGGGAGCAAGCCATATTTACTTGACCATGTGAAAAACATAAATTTTCCAAATGTAAGCCACCAATAGTCAACGATTGGCCCTGTGCTTTGTTAATGGTTATAGGAAAGACAAGACGAAATGGGAATTGGAGCCGCTTAAATTCGTCGGAAATCATCAGTGTGCGTGGAATCAGTACGTCTTCGCCTTTGAATCTGCCACCGAAGATTGTTGCCTCAATTAAATTTGGTGAAAATTTTTTGATGGTCAATATTGTTCTGTTGCTTAATTTTGGCACGTTTAAGTTGCTGAGAAGCATTATCGGTAATTCAATCTCCAATGTCAATACATATGGTGCCATTCCGGCTGGCTCCAATGAATTAAAAATTCAGTTGGATAATTGGCGGCATCTTCTTCGTTCAATACTGTGTCAATCGATTTGTATTTCATTGTTTCGCCAGGCAGTTTCAATTAAATTTGCTCATTGAAATTGTTGATATCTTAATTGTTTGATGCCAAATTTGCACGTTCCTACAGCAAATCCGAATTTTTGTAGTTGGTTATAAGACTTGGGAATACCTTGTTGACAACGGCTGGAATGTTCATTTGCCTTGGGTAGAAGTTCGGCGGGAACGAAATCTCATTTGTGGAATTTTTCCATTTCCAATTTTCAACAGTTGTTTTGAGAATGTTTTGCAGAAGGGTCTTGAAGCAAATGCATATAAATGGTTGTCACAAACATATACATGTTTACTGTAACCATATATATGGTTTATACAATCATGTGAATCTTAAATTAACCATATCATTGTTACCGCAATCATATATATATTTACTGTGACTAAAATATATAGATAATAATTTTGAAATTGTTACAGCAACCATGCACAAATGTTGAAATGGTTACAGTAACAATGTACAACTATTTTTTTTTTCTGCGTGCATGCTTTCAATTCATCTGCGGGCATTGATGGGGGAATAATGGGAAATGTGTGGCGAAAGTTACCAGCAAGAAGAATCAGAACGCCCCCAATTGGTTAGTTGTGTCTTCGAAAATTAAGCAGGGTATGGTCGAGCGCTTCGAGCAATTTCTTATGTGTCATTGTGCATTCATCCGAAATGATAATTTTGCACGTTATAAGGATTGTGACCATGCCGTAATATTTTCTAATGTTGCAAGTTGGTGATTCTGTCTGGTTCAAATGCAATGGGAGTTTGAGTAATAAGTGCGCGGTGCATATGCCGTCCAATAGCGTCGATGCTACGATGATGCCACTTCGAGTGCAATCCAATTCAGCATGCGAACCGACGCAAATATAAAAATGATGAGGAATGTTTTGCTTGTCTCCACTGATATATCGAGAAAAAAAGTCCGCCATTTCCGTTGGCTACATTTTTTTTGTAGTTTTTGATTAGGAACCAGTCGTTTGGTTTGAGTTTTCACGGATTGTTTTTGCTGGTTCACATCGAAGTGCTGTTCTCCACCAGGTCGCTGTCTTACAAACTGCTAGAACCATATTGAAGCCGGCATTCCTAGGTCAGTTAAGACTTTGTTGTTAATTAACATGTCCTCAATTAGCAGTAGAGCTGATTGAATACTGCTGGTTAGAGTAATTTATGCATGATTGGATGAGAATGTCTTCACTTAAGCTTTCGCGTTTCACACAGTTCTCGTATATTTGATGGCGAGCATGTTGTTAAAATAACCACAAACAAAGTGCGTTTTTGTTTTGGGTGAAATGAGAGTGATGCCTCTGTTAGCTGTGTGTTCCAATGCTAATCACTTTCAAGAAGTCCAAATCTGAAACACGCTTCTCTATAAATTTGGCATTCGTTTCCATCGATGGTTCTTAAGAATGCAAATGATGTTTGACCTTTGATCCTATGCAATAAAAATCGGATGAACGGTGTAGATATGTCCCAAGACATGAGAATAATACACTCCGACATATTATGAGAGAATCGCGCCACACTTTCTCCTCACGAACTTCTTTGGCGACGTGTTCCAAGTGTAATATTTGGGAACTTCAGAATATAATAATAGTCTTGGAAAAATTGTTAGTTGAACACAAATCGAAGAAAGCCAAACTAATTTCTTTTGACAATCTTTTTTTTTTTTTTGGACAAAATATTTTTTATGCCACGCACCTTCGCCCACATACTGAAAACCAAAAATCTGACTTAACAGTGTCACCGGCTAGGCTATTATGAAGATTCTCTGAAAATGCCAAGAAAATCGGTTCATCCGTTCACAATAAAAAGTGAACATGACCCTTCAAATTACAAAGAGGACTCATTCGTCAATAGTACATTGTGCGAAAACTCTACTGGCTTATGGGTACTATCCATGACAAACTGTATTATATTATATTTTCGGTATTATCCATTAAGTTTCTCAGTACGTCGGTCTTAACATCATATACATATGGGCAACCTACTTCGAATTTTAAATTCACTTATAAAGGGTCTTACAATGCGTATTTCAGTTGTTTGCAGCTCTATTTTTAAAGCTACATCTATTGAATTGCTTATAATTTATTAGGTTTGTTTTGGAAAATCACCGTTCTTGAGTCCATACAGAACATACATACACAAATCCATTTATATATATAAAGATATAATGTCAAATTCATAATAAACAGAACAAATGACCCTTCAGATTACAAAGAGGACTCATTTGTCAATAATACATTGTGCCAAAACTGTACTGGCTTATGGATACTCTCCATGACAAACTCTAGGAATTTTTGGGTATTATCTATTACGTTTCTCAGTACATCAGTCTTAATATCATACAACCTACTTCGAATTTTAAATTCACTTATAAAGGGTCCTCCAATAGTTACTTCAGTTGCTAGCAGTTGACAGCGGCTCTATTTTTAAAGCTACATCTGTTGAATTGCTTATCACTTATTAAGTTTGTTTTGGCAAATCACCATGGACGTATACAACGTTCAAAATCATGTACAAATAATAAAATTGTTTTATCAAAATGGATTTTCTGTACGGGCAAGGCTTCGGTCATTTTACGGTCTACATAATCTTCCTACCGAGAGGACTATTCGCAGGGTGGTGCGTAAATTTGAGTTCACAGGTTTAATAGAAAATGTTTTTTCATTGTCTACCCCTACGACGATGAAACGCAAGATCTACAGAAAGCTTTGCCGCTGTTCATGAGAGTGTGCTGGATAAATCCTAGGCATTGCGTCGCTGACAAGAACTCGGTCTTTCAAAGACCAAAGTTTGGCAAATTTTGCGTCCTGTCAACAAACAAAATTGTCGAATTTGGGACAATACCAAGGCTATCCAACAGCTTCAAATGCGTTCAGAAAAAGTCAGCGATCGGTGTGGATTTTAAGCTGGCGGCGTATTTGGCCATATTGGTATTGGGTTGAATTATATTATATGGACACCAACGACATGTGGTTTCAGCAGAATGGCGCTACATACCACACAGCTCATGCCACATTGGACATTCTCTTCGAGTGATTTTAGAGCATGGTCGTCTAACATGGAGGTACTGTAAACGGGACACCGAGTACCTGCGATTTGACCCCTTTAGAATTTTTCTTGTGTGGTTTTTTGAAGTCTCATGTCTATGCCAACAAGCCAAAAGCAACAGCCAACATAAGTGAGCCTATTTTATGAGCCAGTATCATGGAAAATTGGACAGTTATATTCCATACATAATGGACGCTAAAGCGACAGATAGTATGATACATAGTGGCTATCGTTTTAATTGTCAGGACTTCAAACCTTGTGAAAATCGTGTAGTATACACAAGACATTGCAACTTCTTTGTGATTATGAATAATTAGATCTGTATATGTAAGTACACATCTTTTTCAGGTATTGGTATAATTTACGAAGAAAACTCCTGAGCAATATATATATTAAGAAGTATTAACACCATTTGAAATCAATCAAAGCTTCATAATTTGATCATTAAATCACTCAATTGAAATGTAATACTTAGTTTTTGTAGTCCTATAAAGTAAAAGCAGATTAATGATAACACTTTTCTAAGTGAATACAAAAACAGTGATTCAAATAACCACAATTTTACATTTTATCATATTTCACCATTATTTCGAAATTTTTAGCTCTTAGTGCAATAGTTATGTGAAAGCAAACAGCAATTTTTTCATAACATTATTTTGAATTTAAACCAATTGTAATTAAACTTTAACATTATTTCTTTCTTAACTGCTCTATAGTAATAATTACTCATAATTTTAATATCATCGTTTTAAACCATTTATACAGAAAATAAATATATGTATCTTTCATTTAAATTTTCTTAGCTTTAATACTAAATTAATTACAAAATCAATATTCAAACATATACATGAAGAGATATGTATACAGATTAGGATGGCCCAGTTTAAGTGAAGGATAAGGAAAACGTCGATGTTCCCAAATAAAATTAAAGTTTAATTTATTTGAGGATACGATTTATCAAAATTTATGTCCTGGCGTCGTTATTTGCAGAGCTGGACATATGATAAAAATATCCATGTTTAAGGTTTTTTTGAATATTTCGTATTTCGCTGAAAGTACAATAATATATTAAATTTTAATATCATGTGCAAGGTTTTCGAAAGGCATTTTCAATGCTGTATCCGAAATGTTCCAATAAGTTCAAAAATATTCTAACTTTTATAATATTTTGCAAAAATTTTAAGTGTAGTTTCTCATTGATTGTTATACCTTCATGACATAATTGGTCAATTCACAAGGTCTCTTATCATGTCATATTGTAATAATGTCCTAATAATTCATGATTCGGCGGGTCGGCTTAACCGACTCTCTGGCATTCGGCGCTGGTTGTTTACGATAACACAATTAACATAGTATACAGAGTAGTATTATTTTAGAACATTTATGGCATGAAAGTCAATAAAAACATTTTTAAACCATTGTGAAATAGGAGGACTATACGACAATATGGCATATTAGGAGATTTGTATGTAATACCTTTCAAATGATATCGACATTTCATATATTTCCATTAAGCAAATAATGAACTATATCTTAAAAACCTCAAAAAGGACATTTTTGTCCCCCTTATGAAAAACCTTAACATTGGATGAATTAAACTTTTATTTTAGTTGGCAATATTTACCTTTTTTTTTTTGGAAGCTAACCTAATACTCTTAGCAGTACAAAACTAAATAACATTTCATTGAAATTAACAGAAATAACGAACAAAAGTAAAATAATATTTGTGTATGTACTTTCTATTTGTATTGTTTTAATTTTTAGCAGAATACAAAAGAATTTTTTTAGATAATATCAAACAATTATTTACACTAAATGAAGCAATTCGAAGAAAAATAAATAGAATTTTACTAAAAAGTTTTGCCTTGAAATGTTTGTTAAAATAAAAGATGAAATCCAAACTTACAAGCAGACAGCCAAAGGCAAACATTTACAACCAGACTAAATAACTATTTAACAGTGTGGGAAATAATTATAGTTAATTTACTTAATAGGATTATTACTGCAAAATATATACATACTTTCCAGACACAAGTACTTTATTAAGTCATTATTTCTTGTAAAATATTAGCATAAGCGACATTAATGTGACCCTGAACTTTTAAATAACTTATAAGTTTTTCAAAAAGTAATATATTTTTATTATAATTTGGGATTTGTGTTTTTAAAAATCTATATAAATATTGTGTGTATGACTTAAAACTGCGACTTTGTTGTTTACACTATAATGTTCACTAACTAAGTGAGAATAAATGACAGATATATACCCTTCAAAATGACATATAAGTTAGTAAAAACAAGAACTGCGTGCAAAGGATACGTCATCTATTGTTAATCCCGCAGTCATACGCCCAATAAAACAAAAAAAAAAGTTTCTACCTAATTATGTCCGTTTTAGAACGTAAAACTATCCAACCGATGAGCTGCAAACCAGTTTCATTGGCAATACAATTTTGAGAAGATGGTTTTGGATACAATTCGGTCTATTTTCAAACTTTCCCATACAAACAGTTTTCACAATTTTAAACATTCGAAAAATTGTATGTGGACACCTCTCCAGGTATGCAGATCCCCTAAGAAGAGATTTTTGGAAATTCGAATTGTAAAGTGGTGAAAATGGGTAATAACGGGTACAGTCAGTATCTCTACATCTCCGCAACTAATAAATCTAGCACCAATAATCCAACATAATCTGTAAAAAATAAGTGGACAGTAAAGGACTTCTTCTTGTTCAAAACCATTGAGAGATTCATTCTTTAATAAACACATATACGAATGTCGATCGATCAGGGACTATTACATACACAGAGAAAACAGATTCGTGATAGCAACCGAATTTGTTGCCAATCGAATGATTCTGCCTTAGTGACCGAATTTTACAGTTGTGGCTACAAAATTTTAGAAAGGGTAACAAAATGTTGGTTCCTTCAACCGAAATTTTTCCTTAACAATTGACTTTCTGTTGGTAGAACCGAAAAATTCTATGTTTGTAACCAAATCATTCGATTGGCAACAAATTCGGTTGCTATCACGAATCTGTTTTCTGTGTGTACCTCTCAACATGCTTATAACAAGGGAAGATCTGTTGAGACGCCACTTCACTCATTATTAGGGTATATCGGGCGATCTATCGAATTCAGCAATTACACACATGTAGCCTTTCAAGATAGAGAAGAAGCCTTTAATAATGTGAAATCTGTCATTATAATATCAGCCCCATGCTCTTTAGAACTTGACCAATCAATTGTTAGGTTCACTAGATACCTTCTAGATTATAGGATCATTCGCTCTAAAATTGGAACAACTACGATATCTAGATCTGCCAATAGTACAATAAGATTCCCTAAACTATAAGACTCATTTGGGTACGATATCGCAACGACTAGAAACGGCACTCGAAATACTAAATCGATGGAGCATCGACAGTGATTTGGATATAACTCTTAGCAAAACTGAACTGTGCTGTTTTCAACGAGGACTAAAATCCCTAATTTAAAACCAGGCCAGTACACTTTTGCAAGATTGTTCATATTTGCGAATGGCATCTAATTTCCAATCCCCAAATTATTATACATTTGAATTAGAATTTAGCCACTACCCTGTTGATTTAGATTTAAAAAAATTAAAATAAGCTGTTCATATTTTTAAGCTTTTGCACTAAGTTCATATTATAGAGTAGCCAATGGAAGTAAAAAGTGTTCATATTTTGGGGTGTTCATATTATCGCAAGTGCACTGTATTATTCTACAGGGCCTATGTCTGGTGGATAGTCTTTGAACGGGTATTAAGAACAATATCGACAAAGTTGCTTGCTACACTACTAAACTGGCTACCGGTATATGTAATGGCCAAAAAAATGGCACTGAACACAGCCTTTAGACTGCCAATGGAAGTAAAAAGTGTTCATACTTTGTGGTGTTTATATACTGGGGTTTTCAAATATTGGGCTGTTCATATTATCGCGAGTGCACTGTATTATTCTATGGGCCTATGTCTGGTGGATACTATTTGAACGGGTATTAAGAAGTATGACAATCCTGATAACAGAAGCATTACAAACAACAGCGACAAAGTAGTGTAGCAACTACTAAACTGGCTACCAGTATATGTAATGGCCAAAAAAATGGCTCTGAACTCAGCCTATAGGCTCAAAGCATGCGTCGCATTGATCTGTAGATCCTTTGGACACGCTTGCATAATAGGAAGCATTCAAAATCTTCCAGATAATATCGACTACTGCAACCCGTCCAATGTGGAATCTTGGCTTAACGGGGCTATCAATCTATATGAATGGGTCCCAAAAAGTGCATAGAGTTTGCGGAGGTCTTTACATTTCTTTTGCGATAAGAATATCCTTCAGACTTCCAAATAGATGCAGTATTTTTCAAGTATCGGCCATAAGGAGAACGGCCATATGATAGGGATATTCGTATATATATTGACAGTAAACCTTCAACCAAATCCCTGATAGGTGTTTATACAACATCGAGCATAGTCAAGGAATGCCGGGCATCCTTAAATGAGATGACGAGACATTCAAAAGTTGTACTCAATTGGGAACATGGCCACAGGGATAATGAAAGCAATTGTATTGCTGATAACTTGGCGAGGATAGCAGCCTCAAAGTTGGAAGTTGGGATAGATTTCTTATGTGGCATTCTGTTGTCGACATGTAAACAACAGATAAATAATGCATTTTATGAACTTGCTCAAAAGAGGTGGGCTAATGAATCAACATGTGGGATCACGTGGATAATATGACCTGCGTGGACTGTAAACGCACGTCGTATCAACTCGGTTTACAATGAATACGACTTAGCAATACGGTGGCGATGATCACCGGGCATTGCATTTTCGGTACCCGTGCTGTGAGACTTGGGCCGCCACACCACAACTTCTGTAAAAGTTGTCAAAATGAGGAGGAGGAAGTCACCATCTTACACTGCGTGCCTTAAGTGAAAGATTATTTAGCAGCCGCTCCGACCTATCTGGGAGCGAATTAAGTTGTATAGATACCTTTGGTCTGCACACTCTGAGCTTCTTCTGTAACTCCTCTAATTTCCATCTAAAATTTCTCTTATCAACTCTACCCTCATTAGACTTACTTCTAAACTTATAGCCTTCCCTATTTTCTTTAATTCTGTCTCTCCTCTCTTCTCTATTTTCTTTGTCTTCCTAAGGTGACACAAAGGGAACAATCAGTGGACCCACGTACAAAGAATGAAAGGCTTTGGACCTGAAGACCTAACCTAAGTCAACAGGCGTGTGGTGCTTTTTGATTTTTGTATTTTCAAGCTGATAACACGGTTATTTTTTTAGCCCATATCGCAGAAATTTACTTTATATGAAATTGTTGTGTTTCTAAAAGAATTTCAAATTACCAATCATAAAACTATTATTGAAAAACTTATTTACTACGGAGCAGATATGAGAGCACTAGCTTTATTGAAAAGTTACTAAACAGAAAGCAATATGTTAAATTACATAATTGTAAAAATAACATTGGAGTTGTTGAGTATGGAGTCCCGCAAGGAAGTGTATTAGGCCCATCCCTATTTAGTATATATCTCAATGATTTAAAAAACCTTAAACTTTTCGGAAAACTGATTATGTTTGCTGAAGCTATAAGTGTTTTTTACCAATATAAACATGAAATTTCACTGAAAGCTTATATGGAATACGGAGTATGAGAGGATTATTAGGCTATGTTTAAATGTCGAAAAAACAAACTTTTAAGATTTAGGCCATATAGGGTTCATGGTCAAAATTTCAGTATTTTTAAGGATGGAAGACTTGAATGTGTGATCTTCGCGAAGAAGTATCTGGGTGTAAAGATTTTTCAGGGCCAATGATAAATATTTTAAGTTTTCAATATTGAATGTAGTTTTGAGGTTATAATCGTATAAAAATCTTCACAAAATACGATAAATTTCAGTTTTATAAATAGTTTTGCTAGAATAACTCCCCTAACTCTAAACACGCAGATGTAACAACAGTTTCAACACTTTTAAAAACAATTTCATTACTTTATCTTAAACAAACTACAAGAAAAATAAATAAATTGAAAGTAAAAATCGCAGATAAGGAAGGAAAAATATAAATAAAATCAAACCAAAAAGAATACGACGATTTTTTATTAAAAAGTAAGAAACAAAAAGAAAAAAATCAACAATATAAACAATTGAAATAGTAAGTAAAACAACAAAACGGAAGTGTTACCCAAACAAATAACAAACAGAATATAAAAAAACCAAAAACTTTTGTTAATAATTTGCACAAAAACCAACAACTATCAGCCGTGAAATAAACAAAGAGTAAACAGAAAAAAAAAAAATAAAATAAACAGCGATACTGTCTACAAGAAATAAAAACAACTTTCAATACGCGTTACCAATTGCAATATATTTACAGCGTTTTATTGTTATTGAATTCGAAAAACAAAAGTACCCAAATAGCAAAAAACAAACAATACAAACGAATTTCAACAAAACAAAAAATACTACTTAAAGTCAAGCAAAAGAATAAACAAACCGGAAACCGCAGCCATATTACATTGATTACAACTGGCATAAATACAAAATGGAGACAAATACAAACTAAAACAAAAACATTGCTATATATTAGAGTAACTAATACGCTGCAATGACTAAACAACAGCAATAGTGGCAACACAAGGGCACGTTTGTTATTTTAGTTGTTCCACATTGTGGATTCTTGTAGCTGTTTTATTTAGTTTTAAGCCTTTCATTCTATGACAACAACGGTGGCAGTTGCTTTAAAAAACTATAAGGAAAAAAACTGCATTAGTGGCAACAATAGCAGGATGCTGGCAACGGCATTAGCAGGGCTTCAGAGTTGCATTCAATAAACCAAAACAAAAGTTTTTCCAAGAAAAACTTCACAGCACAATGACAACAACAAATTTTGCTAAGCACCAAAGAAGAATTTTGTTGTAGTATTTTGTGATTATTGTTAGTGTATGATCCTAAGTATTGGCAATATAAATTAAGTCAAATATTTGATACACTGTAAAATATTAGATGTGTAGATTTGAATAATACTTCTCCAAGATATAGCCCAATATTTACAAAGGGTTTTCCAATATGGAATTCTGAACTTTGACAGTTGATAGCGGCCATATTGTTGAAGGTACAAGTTTGTTTTATCAAACTAACATGGACGTATATAGAGTTCAACATGTAAAAAGCGTGAATTATAAAATTATGATATATGAAAATGGACCCAGGATCAGTTGGCAACTGACCCCAAAGTAGAATTTTCTTATCAAAAATCATCTTCAGCGTTGAGTACCAAATCTTGTACGCAAACAAAATTGTCGAGTTTTGGACGATACAAATCCACATAATTTCCAAAAGCATCCAATGCATCCCGAAAAAGTCACCTTTTGGTGTGGATTTTGTGCTGGCATCGTCACCGGTCCATATTTGTTTGAAAACCACTTTGGCCAGGCCATCATTGACAACGTCGAGCGCTATAGATGATGATTACCAACATATTTAGCCCTGTATTGAATGATATGGATACCAACGACGTGTGGCTTCAACAGGACTGCGCTATGTTTCGCAGAGCTCATACCACATTGGACATTCTGCATGAGGGATTTGAGGACAGATTTTCTATAGAAAATTTCTCTGTGAAACAGACAGATTCTCTATAGAAAATTTCTCTGTGAAACAGACAGATTTTCTATAGAAAATTTCTCTGTGAAACAGACAGATTTTCTATAGAAAATTTCTCTGTGAAACAGACAGATTTTCTATAGAAAATTTCTCTGTGAAACAGACAGATTTTCTATAGAAAATTTCTCTGTGAAACAGACAGATTTTCTATAGAAAATTTCTCTGTGAAACAGACAGATTTTCTATAGAAAATTTCTCTGTGAAACAGACAGATTTTCTATAGAAAATTTCTCTGTGAAACAGACAGATTTTCTATAGAAAATTTCTCTGTGAAACAGACAGATTTTCTATAGAAAATTTCTCTGTGAAACAGACAGATTTTCTATAAAAAATTTCTCTGTGAAACAGACAGATTTTCTATAGAAAATTTCTCTGTGAAACAGACAGATTTTCTGTAGAAAATTTCACTGTGAAACAGACAGATTTTCTATAGAAAATTTCTCTGTGAAACAGACAGATTTTCTGTAGAAAATTTCTCTGTGAAACAGACAGATTTTCTGTAGAAAATTTCTCTGTGAAACAGACAGATTTTCTGTAGAAAGTTTCTCTGTGAAACAGACAGATTTTCTATAGAAAATTTCTCTGTGAAACAGATAGATTTTCTATAGAAAATTTCTCTGTGAAACAGATAGATTTTCTATAGAAAATTTCTCTGTGAAACAGATAGATTTTCTATAGAAAATTTCTCTGTGAAACAGATAGATTTTCTATAGAAAATTTCTCTGTGAAACAGATAGATTTTCTATAGAAAATTTCTCTGTGAAACAGATAGATTTTCTATAGAAAATTTCTCTGTGAAACAGATAGATTTTCTATAGAAAATTTCTCTGTGAAACAGATAGATTTTCTATAGAAAATTTCTCTGTGAAACAGATAGATTTTCTATAGAAAATTTCTCTGTGAAACAGATAGATTTTCTATAGAAAATTTCTCTGTGAAACAGATAGATTTTCTATAGAAAATTTCTCTGTGAAACTGACAGACAGATTTTTTATAGAAAATTTCTCTGTGAAACAGACAGACAGATTTTCTATAGAAAATTTCTCTGTGAAACAGACTGACAGATTTTCTATAGAAAATTTCTCTGTGAAACAGACAGACAGATTTTCTATAGAAAATTTCTCTGTGAAACAGACAGACAGATTTTCTATAGAAAATTTCTCTGTGAAACAGACAGATTTTCTATAGAAAATTTCTCTGTGAAACAGACAGATTTTCTATAGAAAATTTCTCTGTGAAACAGACAGATTTTCTATAGAAAATTTCTCTGTGAAACAGACAGATTTTCTATAGAAAATTTCTCTGTGAAACAGACAGATTTTCTATAGAAAATTTCTCTGTGAAACAGACAGATTTTCTATAGAAAATTTCTCTGTGAAACAGACAGATTTTCTATAGAAAATTTCTCTGTGAAACAGACAGATTTTTTATAGAAAATTTCTCTGTGAAACACACAGATTTTCTATAGAAAATTGCTCTGTGAAACAGACAGTTTTTCTATGGAAAATTTTTCTGTGAAACAGACAGTTTTTTTATAGAAAAATTTCTTGGAAGTTTTACTTTGTAAGTTTGTTATTTACAAAACAAAAAAAGTTATTGCTTTTGCACTGTACTACTGAAATTAATAAGGTAATACATAAATATAAAACAGTTCACAATTTAGCCAGTATTTTGCTGGATTGATTGGATTTTGTTTATTGCTGATCCTTCTCATAATGATAAATCATTTGTTCGACAAATTTTTTACCAAGCTAAGTTCAAATGAAAAACTGTTTTGGAAAAAATGTTAATAATTTTTTCATGTACTTTTTTTCGCTGTCCATTTTTGCCGAAATAACAGTTGAAAATTATTGATTTAGAAAAGATAATATCGGATATTTTGTTTAAAGCTAACGTGTTTGGCAGTGTCCCCCTATCCGACGGTGATATTGCGGAATTTTCTGTTGAGTCTTTTGAAACCTGAATTCTTATAAACGAGGATAGACTGAAATGGGTCCTGCGTAGCCTTGACCCATACAAATCTCCAGGTACTGATGGCATCATTCCGGCTGATCTCCAACGGAATGAGGATTTAATCATACCCCGGTGGACTCATATATATTCGGCCTGCTTAGGCCGAAAAGGAAAACTTGGAGGAACTTCTGTAGCGGCGTGGAGACTAACCGAGACTAACCGATTACGTAAAATTCTATCAACCTCACCGGCTGTACCAAGCTATATTCAGAGACCCTATGGTAGATGAACTCTGAATAGTAATGAAACTCTTGAGGTCCTGCTGGACACTCACTTCCCAGGCTGCCTCCCAGTCGATGATGAGACTGTTAATAGGGCTGCTGATTATGTTGTGAAAACTCTGTTCCAGTGAACAGGGAAAGAATCCAGTGGGCAATCAAAAGATTCGGCCCGTTTAAATCCCCTGGAGCGGATAGCATCATTCCTGCTGATCTTCAGAAGAATGAAGTAATAGTTGAACCATGGCTCACTAATATATACACAGCGTGTATCAGATGAACCTACATTCCTACGTGGTTGACGTGGTGTAGAGTAGTCTTCATTCCTAAAGGCGGAAGGCGACTCATACCAAACCGAAGGATTACAGAGCAATTAGTCTTGCATCCTTTTTGCTGAAAACCCTAGAAAGGGTAATTGACGTATACTTGAGAATAACCATTCCGACGGAACTCATCTCTAAATCCCAACATGCCTACACCAAGGGCAGATCTGTGCAAACAGCTCTACATTCGTTAGTTGCCTCCATTGAAGAGCCGCTATTACGTAAAGAGTATTCACTTGTTGCCGTTCTCGATATTGAAGGAGCTTTAAACAATATCAGGCCCGACGCCATCCTATCTGCGATGGATGTACTTGGGATTGATCTATGTGTATGGCATATAGTCGGAAAGATACTCAGTTATAGAGTCATATGTGCCACCCTAGGTGGCATAAATGTTTCAAGAGTGGCCAATCGTGGAATCCCGCAGGGTGGTTTACTATCCCTACTTCTGTGGAATCTGGCTATGAATACCCTGTTGGTCAGGACAGATAACAGAAGGATCAAAACAGTCGCGTATACTGACGATGCTGCAGTATTTATATCTGGTAAATTTCTGGATACAATATCTAGTTGATGGAATCGACATTAAGTATACTGAGTGAGTGAAGTATATCGAGTGGACTTAGTGTGAACCCCCAAAAAACGGAATTGGTTCTTTTCACTAGGAGGTATAAGATCGATGACTTTAGACCATCTACTCTGAATGGAAACAGTCTTGAGATCAGGGATAATGCAAAGTTTCTTGGCATCATTCAGGATAAGAGTCTGTCCTGGAATCTAAACATTTACTCCTGCAAAAAGGCAATTTGGATCTTTAAAGCAGTTGCCAAGCCCATATTGTTCTATGGAGTATTGGTGTGGTGGCATGCCTTGGATAATGCTACTCACCGGAAGGCCGTCGAACGGGTGCTACGGACTGTCGCGATATTGATTAAAGGCGCTATAAATTCTACTTCCTCTAAGGCACTTTTTACTATCTTAAACTGGTTACCAGTGGATTTGAATGTGATACAAATGGCTCTCAACTCAGCTGTAAGTCTAAATGCTAGATGTTCGTGGTCTAGTAAGGACCTTTGACACTCTAGGATATTGAATTACAATGGGCACATACATGGTAAAGTTGATTACTGCATCGCAAAACTTTTTTTCGCTAGGCATTTCCATATTATGATCCCGAATAGGGATTTATGGCATAGCGAACTCTTTCCCTCTGACGATGTCATAAGGATATACACTGACGGCTCTAATAGGGGAAATAGGGTCGGTGAAGCTGCCTATATTGAAAACTTTGGGATAAAATCCTACTTTAGGCTACCTAGCTGCAGTACTGCTCTTCAGGCGGAAACTACTGCCATTAAATGTGCATCCAACTGGCTGAGGTATTATTAAATATCTGGAGATATATGTATATTTACTGACAGCAATGCTGTCGTTAACGGAATAGCGGGTGTCCTCACGATATCTAGATTAACCGAGGAATTCCGGGTATCCATAAACGAGATAGCGAGGTATTCCAGGATAACGCTTATATGGATCCCTGGACACGGTGGAAATCAGGGTAATTGTATAGCAGATGATTTGGTCAAAAGGGGTGCGATGATGTATGAGGAGGTGATCGACTCCTTTTCTGGTATTTCCATTGATAAATGCAAGATGGCTGTTCAGCAGAAACTATATGAGACTGCACCAAACAGGCGGCCTAATCAACCTTCCTGTGTGTATGATGCCAGCAGGACAAATCTATTTATAGATTACCGTCGTGAGCAAATAAGACTAATTGTCTCCTTTATTACAGGACACTGTTTTATTGGGGCACATGCTAGAAGAATGGGCTACGGTACAATGATTACTGTAGAAGCTGCTATAATGAAGAAGAGGAAGAGACTGTGTATCACCTTTTCTGCCAATGCCCGGCTCTGTCAAATCTGAAGGAACGCATCCTCGGATTTCCATTCCTATCATGCTTGGATGAGCTATCAAGGATGAATCTTAGACGAATGCACTCCTTCATCCGAAAATCTGGTTTAACCTGGAGGCAACGGAAGTATTGTAAATACCCTGCTGTCTACCCCATGCATATCACAATGGGATCATATTTGAATGGACCCAAGTGAGATGCTTGAGGAGCGGCTGCCCATGGAACCTAACCTAACCTATACTCCGGAGTCTTGGACCAGATATACTGTAACATTCATCAGTAAGGGAGGGAAGGTTTCTCATACTAGACTTAAGGACTTAAGGCCTATTACTCTTTAAAAACCATGGATATGTTAATTGATTTGCATCTTCATTCATCGATGACCGACTTTCTTTGTCTCAGCATGCCTACATGAAGGACAGATCTGTTGAGACAGCTCTACATTCACTCCAGCACAAAGAATATGCATTGGTGGTCTTCTTGAACATTGAAGGGGCCTTTAACAATGTGACGCCAGAGACGATTACTTCGGCTTTGGGGGGTCTTGATATAGATCAGTCTATTATCTGCTTCATAAGCAGACTTCTGATCAATAGAGCCATTATCTCTTCTATGGGAACTGCTACTTTCTTTAGATTAGCGAACCGAGGCCCTCCACAGGGAGGGGTTTTAACGCCACTCTTGTGGAATCTAACCATTAATATACTACTCATGAAATTAGACTAAATGAAGTGAAAAACTGTTGTATGCTGATGATGTTGCTGTAGCCGTTTCTGGGAAAAACCTTGACACATTATTACAATGCCTACAAACTTCACTTAGTACCCTCAGCAAGTGGAGCACTGCTAGTGGAATTGGTGTGAATCCTGGGAAAACGGAGCTTCTGCTTTTTTCAAGAAAGAAAAAGTCCCCCCGTTCCCATTACAGCGCATTAACGAAGTGGAACTGAAGCTCTCAGATAGTGCGAAGTATCTGGGAATCATTGTAGACTCTAAGCTATCCTGGAGCCTGAATATCCATGCAAGAGCATCCAAGGCGGCTATCGCTATATATGCCTGCAGAAGGGTCATTGGGAGGACCTGGGGAATAAGCTCTAGGAATGCGAATTGGTTTTTTTCATGGTGGTAAAGCCCATACTATTGTATGAAGCACTAGTATGGTGGAGGGCTCTAAGTAAATCCACCTTCTGTGGGTTGATTGAGAGAATCCTGCGAATCTCTGCACTAATGATTACGGGTGCGCAACGTAGTACTCCGTCTCGTGCTCTGTTTGTTATGATGATGTAATGGCCAAACAAGTGGCTATAAATTCGGCGGTTAGACTAAGTTCTGTAGGGGCATAAAGGTCTAGTTGTATCGGCCGTGCGTCTATTCTGGGTAGTTTATCTTATCTCTCTGTTAACATTGGCTACTGCCCTTCCTTATCCTTTATTGACACTTCTCTCTATCGTTGGGGGGCGAGTCGCCGTCTTCTAAGGACACGTTTGTCACTATATAGATGGCTCCAAGTGTGCGGTTGGGGTGGGTGGTGGCTTCTATATTCCCCATTTTCAGAAGGGGGTGTGTCTCAGGCTACAGGATCAATGCAGTGTAATTAAAGCTGAGAATTCAGTGATTAAAAGGGCGGTACACTGGATGAAGTACTATAGGTTAGTACTTCTGTACTGACAGTAAGTCTGCTATCAAATCTCTATCTGGTGTCTACTCGACATCCAGATTGGTACATGAATGACGGGTATCTCTTAACAGATGGTGAGACATTCTAAGTAACCTGGAGTTATTCTGGGTACCTGATCACTCTGATGTACCTGGCAATGCCATTGGGGATGAACTGGCTAAAAAAATCTAACGTCTACAAGTTTATGAGTTCGATCTTCTGTTCGGTTTACCGCTATCTTGCTGTAAATCACTCATACAGCGTAAACTATTTGAGTCTGCTCAGATGGTCTAGTCAGACAAATTGCTCAACATCGACCATTCATTCGATGACCATCATAGGTCATCACGGTCCAGTCTTCGAACTTTAATATCAGTGCTTTCAGGGCACTGCTTGATTGGTGCGCATGCTAGGAGACTGAACACTCCAATGATTTCTGCAGAAGTTGCAATAATGAAGGCGAGGAAAAAACAGTTGAATATCACCTCTGTCCTGCTCTATCGGGGATTCGGACTGCGACAATAGGCCTAGCGGATCTATCTACTCTCGATATCAGGAGATAGATTCGTTCATTCATGCGTCAGGTTGGTTCACCACTGAACCCATTTCATACATGTGAAGGAACTCTTAATGACCTGAACATGATGCTTAGGGCATTACATGGGGACCAACTCATGAACCCAAGTGAGCTGGTTAATACTGGCTGCCTTTATAACCTAACGTGATTAAAAAATAATAATTTGTTGGATAAGTTTTGGCTGGAATAATGTGTATAAGTTTTTTCTGACACACTCTTTATGAAGCTTATGAAATCTAAAGACTTAAAATAAAACACTTCATAATAAAAATTATGTTATATTTTCTCCTATCGACTACATCATTCTTAAATTTAAATCCAAAAATTTCCTCCAATATACAAAGATATAGGAAACTATATAACTTAAAGTGGTTGAGAAATGACACTGAAGAATTTTTTACAAAAACACACGTCAAACTAAAGAGCTTCCAGAATAACAAAACTACGAAAATCATAAAAACTATTACTTATAACTAAAACCACGAATTTCATCACTACTTAACCCAAATTTCCTTAAAAGTCGTCTTTAACCAACCAAAATGTCCTATACATGTTTTTCTCATTTGCTTAAAAGCACCTTTAGAAATTGAGACTAATGCGCTCTCCAAAAAATGTGTCTCTTTCGCACTTTGTATTGTACTTAGCACGACAGTGAGCGTGTATATTTAAGTGTTTTGTGTAATGAATTTCTAAGGTTGTAAACATTTGTAAATGCTTTATTGTTTGTCTTTGTATGCGTGTGTACTCAGCTTACTTTGGTCTCCAGTTAGCATACCTTAAGGGGTTTTTTTTTTTGCTCCAAACGTAACTTTGTCTTTTGTATTTATTTAGGTTTTACTTTTCTTTTTTGTTGGCTGCGTGTTCAGGTATACAACGCTGACAATTGAAATACAAAAGAAAATCATTTGTAAACTTTATCTGTTAAATGTTCAAAACTTCTGTTGAGTTTCTTTCTTGCTAACGAAACCTATTTTGGGGGGGGGTAAATTATTTGTGTAAGAACAAAACTTTTAAGAACTTATGACATCTTGGAGAATTGTTGTTATAGAGTAAATGGCGTGTGTATTTTAAGAAGGTATTAAAAATTCATTCAAGTTATTGGAATTTGAAGTCGCAGTGTATTTAAAATGTCATTAGAAGCCAGAGAGTATAAATAGAGCATGTTTAAGTTTTCCAATGACTCGTTATAATAATTAATTAATAATTAATAATATTAAAACTGTACTTACTATAGAGTTTGCTGAGGGTATTGTAACAATACAAGAATATTAGTTACAAAGAACACTTACCTGTAATTAGAAAAATATACATAAATTATGTGATAATAAAAAAAATAACATTCTAAATATAAAATCCATAAAACTAACAAGATTTTATAAAATTTAAAGTTACTATTTCCTAGCCCATTGTATACATAAATTTAGCTTACAAATTTAAATACATATTTATATTTATAAACTTTTAATTGAATTTTAAAGCGTAATCATAAAATCATAGTATACATTTAGGGTGGTTGAGGGTGCTGTTTGTGTATTAGTGAGTGTAAATATATTTCTCTATAAATCATTCAAGCATGTGTTATACAAGTTAATAAATCAAATTAACTTGAACATGAAACGAGAGAAAATTTCAAATTTTTTTTCCATTACAAAAAAAATATTGCAAAAAAAAATAAAACTATGATATTATATTCAAAAATGTAAAAATAAAAACCCTCAAAACCACTGAAAAAAACCTCATAAAATTTATTAAATTTTTGTTTTTGTGTTGTTTTCTATTTTCTTTCATTGTTTCAATTTAGAAAATATTCCAAAGAACTTTGAATTGCATGAGTATGGCAAAATATATATATATATATATAAAAAAAAATTATAAACTTGTTTCCACCACAAACTGACAGCCATCAATCAATCTTATTTGGTAGAAGTAGATGAATTTGAAAATGAGTAGTTAGTTTTCTGGGGAGGTTTTGTGCAAAACTGTAAAACAACCAGTTGAAAAATAAAAAAAAAAAAATACACACGAAACAACAATAACTAAACTTAACCAGGCCTTAAATAAGTTTCCATAAATTTTACAATACAAGAGCTAAACAGTGTGAGGAATATTAAATGCTACGGGGTTTTTCAAAAAATTACATTTATGTAAATATTTAGTTTGAAGTTATCTTTTGAAGATCATAAGGAAATAGGAACGTAATAGTTATATTAATTAATGTAATATAAACTTTAAAAAAAAAGTTATTACAGAACAGTTTTTTGGTCAATGATTCACATACAAATTTAGCAACGCATGATTTGAATTGATTGATCGTAATATATTATTATCATTACCATGGCTTAATGCACTGCTATCCATAGGATCTTTTGTGCAGCCTTAAAATTTTCATTCCAACAGACAGGCTATGTATGAAGTCAACTATTTTATTTTATGAGACATCAATTACGTCCCCAGGAGCCATTTAGTTCTGCACATTGCATAGAACATGTTCAGAAGATGAAGTTCACAAAACTAACACTGTTCATTCTCAACATTACCTAAAATAAATTGGTGATACCACAGTGTCTGGTGAAAAATTCAGTATTTATTCTCATGTCATCCTTTCCGAGCGACAGCTATCTTAAGACTTTCTAAGTCCTTTTAAATTACACCAAAATCGGGCAAATTCCGATTCAACCCAGGAACGAATACGTTCTATAGTGCATCCACGTAGGATGCTAAAGAAGGGTTCAGGACCTATGAATGAGCGTCGGACGTCCCTCTGAAGCTAATTATTCTATATGATGAGAGACCAATTACATCCCCCGCTGCCATAAAGGCCCTTTCGTGCCATTTTGTTCTGCGTATTGCCTGCATTGGATAGTCGAATAGAACATGTTCAGAGGTTTCAGCTTGAAGTTCACAAAACCTACACTGTTCATTCGCAACATTACCTAAAATGAATTGGTGATGCTAAAACTAGAGTGTCCGGTGAATAATCCAGTAAGTACTCTGAATTCTGGACAGAACAATGAACCTTTTAGAAAGTCAAAAGCTTGGTAAGTTACCCCAAAATCGGTAAAATACCAAAATAACCAGTTCGTTCCATAGTGTATCCATGTGAGATGCCAAAAAATGGTTCAGAACCTATGAACGGACGTCGGGCATCCATATTGGCCAAACAATCAGCACGTTCATTATCATCGTGGCCTTCATGAACAGGTACCTAGCACAAGGTGAGTTTATTAAGCGCACTGAGTTCGTTTAAGGATGTCCAGCAATTTATAACAACACCAGACCACTGCATATGATAATAAGGCTTTAAGAGCAGCCTGGCAGTTCAACATAACATATATCCTAGTATTCTTTAATCTCCTTCTTAAAAATTCATTAGATCAAATAAGAATGGCGTAAATCTCCGTTTGAAATATTGATGGAAATGTTCACATTGGTTTTCCCCTTTAAAAGCGGTAATCCACAGTTGATCGGCATTAACCTACCACCGTAGAGAAAATATACATAGAGCGGAAACTAGAAAAAAACTCAAACAAAAAAATGACTCAAAAAAGTTTTTGTTTTCACATAGTTTTTTTACTAATATATTTTCACCACTTAGGTTTTTGACAACTGAGTTAGGTCTTTGACAGGAGAGTTTCCGCTCTATGTATATTTTCTCTATGCCTACCACCATGTCTGATTTATCCACTCATCCGTTTCAGATGTAAGAATGCGCATGTGCCCAACCAGATCACCCGGCATTACCCAGGATATCCCCAGTAATCTGGATCCACTCATAACCTCCTACATTATCAATATATGTACTGTGTAGGATATCACCCAGAGCGTGATTGGGGCAGGTTCTCATGGACCCAGTAATACTAATACAAATAAGACGATAGACCTTATCAAGTAATGATCTCGCAGTCACCTGGTCCAGTTTATTCCACCATGCCAATGCGTCATATGTTATTATTGGCCTTATTACTGCGATAAAAGACCAGTAAATCAAAAAAAAATCAAATAAATTTGATAGCGTTGCAACGCGTTGGATAAGTGGGAATTCCAAGTGAGAGTCAAGTTTAACCCCAAGATATTTTACCTCTTTATAAATCCCTATAGATGAGCCATTTCAATGTAGGCTCTATGAGTCTAAAAACTCTCCGTTTGGTAAATGGTACAATAATTGTTTTTATCTGGGTTGATGGTCAACTCTCTTTCCAAGCATCACATGATGGCTATATTCAGAGCAGTGTGCATCCTATCCGATATCGTTATGTGATCCCACCCAGTAAAAGAAATTACTACTTAAGTTATTACGCCGATAACTTAGTAATTTCTGTTACCATATGAACGGAATCCTAAGTTGTTAAGATCTTCCAGTAGTTCCTTGACAACCAGAGTTCACAATAAAGGCGATAATACGCCACCTTGTGGACATCCCCTAGTTGCTCGTATGTTTCTCGATGATCCTCCTAAGTCCAACTTAATAACACTCGATGATAGCATTTCCAAGAACCATTTCCTTATAATGTACGAAACCCCTTTCGTACTAGATCAATAGCACTGTATGACGTATTTTCGAAGGCCCCCTGAATATCAATAAACGCACATAGAGATATGAAATTGGCACCTATGAACTTCTCGATTAGCGTCATCACATGACGAATGACAGTCACTGTAAATTTACGAGGTTGGTAAGCAAACTGGAAACGGTGTATTAGAAACATCAAAATTGGTATCCCTTATATTATTTATCCAGTAGTTTCCCCATTGTCTTCAAGAAAAGCGAACTGAAACCAATTAGTCTGTACTACATTGGCAGTTGTTCACATATCATTATATACATATGCTATATCATACGCACTCTTTTGTCGATATTTTCATGAACATTTTATGCTCCGTGACATTTGCAAATGTGGGTGAGTTTTGTTCATGAAGAGATCAAACGATGTTAAATCTCACGATCTAATAGAACAATTAGATCACTGAAAAGAGGGACTCACTGCATGGACAGCCTCATTTTCAAAGAAGATACATCAATCTGAAAATTCGCACCAAATAGTGCGGATGAACTTCAAATAAGACAAATTTGACAATTTACAAAGTCGAAGTTTTCCTGGATGCTGATAGTTGGACTTGATTATAAGCGATTTGCACACATCCAGTCGGAATTTGCATTGAAACATCGGTGGCTTCTTGTCAAAGTCCCAATATACGCAATATTATTAAGGCATTTATTATTAATGTCCAATATCATTTCTTGTCCCGTATCCATATTCGAAAGTCAACTGATCTTCCAGTACTGAACAATAACTAAGAAGGTGTCTAGCTGTATCCTCTAGAACACTCCTTATACTGAAAAACCCTACGTAAGTAATTATAATTGAGATTAATTTTCCTACCCTTGATCCAGAACAAGGAGTTATCAGTAATTACCACTATAAATATAGTGATCTCTACACACTCTAACTTAGGTTAGGTTGTTCTAGTTCTCTCCGCTTATAAAAGCGAAGTTCCCATCTTACTCAGTATCTTCATCGGTCCAGTAGTAGAACGTCTTGTCATATAGAGAACCAAAGTTGAGTAGTGATCGACATAGACAGTCTCGGTCAAAGAATGATTATCATTGTATTAAAAAGGTTTCGATTTCCTGGTTCGAATAGCATCTGTGATCATAATTGCTGCATTTCACTCTATACATTAATAATCATATCGAAGAGTATTAATATTCCTTGCGTTTTTATACAAATTGATGGCGGTAGCCTTTTTACAAATCTTCAATTTAGTCTTTCGGTTTCCCAATAGTTCGTTTTCATGTAGTGGCGCTTGTAGCTATTTTTAATTTTGATTGAAAATATTTTATTTTGTTTAGCTTAATTTTACACATTTTTTATTTTACTACATAAGTATTTGTAAATCCAACACATACTTATATTTCTCAATTATTTTCGTTTAATTTCCTTTAAAATTTCATTTAATTTTTTATGTTTTTTTTAATTCACTGTTTTATCATTATGTTAAGATTATGTCAAGACATAAATGAACTACTTAGTTCATGATTGAACTGAGGGTAAGGCAGTACCGAGTAATTGGGGTGAAGTTGGCAGGTTTTGATTTATGCAAAATATATGTGTCTATAAGTTATAACACTAGTTTTCCAGGATTTAGTGTAAAAACCTTGGTATAAAAGGACAAAGGAGCCATTTTTTCTTCCTTTCTAATTCTACCAGTACCCGGAGCCTGATGCTTGCCAGTGAGTGACACTAATCAATTTAGTATTTTTTGGTTATAATTAAATAGTCTCTGTAATAAGTGAAAAAAATTTGTAAGTAAAATTACTAAAATTATTACTTGATGAAACTGAAACTGAAAAAACACAGGAAACCTAACTCCAAATGATTTGGATTCTAACCCCTACAGGAATCTACAAAACCCCTTTTGAAGGAAAATTTGTCGACATTTTGTTTGTCCTTGGAATATCTTCTGTTGACCATTCACCGGTCATACACTTCATCCTACAGGGAAATAACCAGGGAATCTAAATAGGAAAATCACCGATTGATAGAGTGTAGTGTTCCAAGTCGCGGTATCGTAAGTGTTCCTTAGGTATTCCGTAAAGATAAATTAAGGCAAAAGTGATACTGGAAAATATGTGAATTATATCTGATTTTATTAAACAGTATAAATTGCAAAAATATTAAGAAAAAAAGCCAATAGTAAATACCTTTATATAAAAAGTTTCAAATTTAGTGTCCATAATTAGTTCCAAGCCCAATTTGAAAAATTTTATTGGAAAAATTATTTATAAATTATATTAAATTAAAAAAAGTAATAAATTAGTTTATATTAAAATTCTATAAATGCAAAATTTACTACAAAGCTTTAAGTAAATAATATAAAACAAGTGTCAAAAAAAGAAAAGAACAGCAAAAAAAGTATAAAAATGATAAAAAGAGATAAAAAAAACATATTAAATCGGATAAATAAGTAAGATAGACAGAACATGAGCGGATCAGAAACCCCGTTCTATAATTAACATAAGTGAACAGTGTGCGACAAAACTTTTTAACTAATATTTTAAACTAGAGAGATTAAAAAAAAAACAAACGTATATAACAAAAATTAGATTAAATAATGATTTTTAATATAAATGTAAAAAAATATATATAAAAGGTCATTTTTATCTACGAAAATCATCAAATTTTGGAATCACCAATACGACACTGAAAGATCTTTCAACGTTGGCATTGCAGTGCAGTAAAACAAATGTAAGTTTCCGTTTTCCTATATTTATACCTATTTAAAAAAAAAAAAACAAGTAAGAAAGTATGGTCGGTCAAGCCCGACCATATAATACCCTACACTAAGTAAATTAGCAAAAATATTTTTCTTTCAAAATTTCAATAATTTATGTTCGTGAGTGATTTTCGGAAGTGGGCCTTATATGGGAGCTATGACCAATTATGGACCGATCACCATGAAATTAGGTGGTGTGATTAATGTCTATATTAAAGTTATTTATGTTGCATTTTATGTGTATACCAACATTTTTAGTAGATTTATGCTCGTTAAAGTGATTATCGGAAGCAGGCCTTATATGGGAGCTATGACTAATTATGGACCGATCTTAATAAAATTTGGTGACATGAATTTCGTATATAGAAAACTCATTTGGACAAAAACTTGTGTAGATACCTGTATAATTTAAACATTTATGACCGATAAAGTCCAATTTCGGGAGGATATTTGTATGGGGTCTAGGTGAAATAATGAACCGATTTCAGCCAGTTTCAATAGACTTGGTCCTTGGGCAGAAAAAATGATATGTACTAAATTTTATCAAAATATCTCTAAAAATTGCGACCTGTACTCTGCGCACAAGCTTAACATGGACAGCCAGCCAACCAGCAAGACGGACGGACGGACGGACATAGTTTAATCGACTCAGAAAGTGATTCTGAGTCGATCGGTATACTTTAAGGTGTGTGTTAGACTAATATTTTTGGGCGTTACAAACATCTGCACAAATCCATTATACCCTCCCCAATATGGTGGTGTAGGGTATAAAAACGTGTGTAGATACTTTTATAAATTAAACATTTATGACCGATAAAGTCCAATTTCGGGAGGACATTTGTATGGGGGCTAGGTGAAATAATGGACCGATTTCAGCCAATTTCAACAGGCTTGGTCCTTGGGCAGAAAAAATGATATATACTAAATTTTATTGAAATATCTTCAAAATTGCGACCTGTACTCTGCGCACAAGTTTACTCGACTCAGGAAGTGATTCTAAGTCGATCGGTATACTTTAAGGTGGGTGTTAGACTAATATTTTTGGGCGTTACAAACATCTGCACAAATCCATTATACCCTCCCCACTATGGTGGTGTAGGGTATAAAAATCATCAAATTTTGGAATCACCAATACGACACTGAAAGATCTTTCAACGTTGGCATTGCAGTGCAAGAAAACAAATGTAAGTTTCCTTTTTCTTATATTTATACCTATTTAAAAAAAAAAAATGAACTTTAGCACTTTAGATTCTAAAGTTCATTAAAAGTAGTTTTTTTCGGTCTGTTAACAACAGTGATTGATTTTGTCAATTATGTTACAACAGTACTACTGTTAATGATAATCTATACATGCCCTAGAAATCCGCCTATTTGTGAGAAAATTTCAAAACAACTATTAAAATCGTGTAGAAAACTTAAAATCCATTAAAATAAGACCAAAAAGGTAATAAAAAGGTTTTTTAATGTATATATTATCATGAAAAACATAATTAATTATTATTAACATTAAACGTTTCACTAAAAGCTAAAAATATACACAATTTGATTGGCTAGTTTGAATTCGCCGCATTTGTTAAATTCGCCAGATCTATTTTTAGACTTCACCTTTTTTTGCAGAGTTGCATTTCTTTATATTTATACTACTTTTTTTTATTATTTAGCCGTTAAATTTAAATATATTATAAAAAATAAAATGATTTCTACGGATTAACATATTAAAATTGGTGTAAACAAAAATAAATTTAAATAATCTAATTTAAAAACAAAAAAGTTGTTTTTGTATTACAACAAACAAAAGAGTTTAAATGCAAACCAAATATAAGTAAGTTGCCTGAATTCATATTACCAAATAAATTGTACATTGAGCAAACCCGGGTTCAAATCCTGACCAAGGTCTAATTTTTTTTTATATATATTTTTTCTTGCTATTTATTAACATTTTTAATTAAATTATGATTATTTAATTTAATTTCAAATTATTTTTATTAAAAACAAAAAAAAAACAACATTAAAGAAAACAAATGAGTTAAAAACAAAACACATACATATAACGATCAATAGTAACAATGTATTGTTACTTCGTTGGTTTACGGGTTCAACTCCTGTCGGAGACAAACATTTTTTTTTATTATTTTTTTTATTTTTTTTGCTTAATTATGAATCTTTATTAACCTAAATTTCGCAATGTGGTAATTTTTGCATCTGTGTTTATATTTTTATACATACATAAAATGAATAATGATTGAACAGTTCGAAAATTTTTTTTTAATTTAATAAATATTATAAAAATTATATTTAACTAAATTAATAAACAGTTTTATTTTAAAGGTACCGGTGTATAGGTAATTGTATTTGGGATCGTGTTTAATGATATATGAACTAAATACACGCTCATGGTTGGGAAAGGCTATATTATTTGTGGTAACATCGAACACAAATCATGCAGATTAAGTGATGATTATTAGAACATGAATATTCAAATTATTTTATCTTTGAACTATTTCTTTTCTTTTTACCACCAACATAATAAGCATGCATTTTTAAGTTAACTTTCTGTAGTAGTTAATCTTCTGTACGAGTGATAGAAGTACGAATCCTCCCATTTGCCGACGAGACAGGAGCCGGAACTAAAAGCATGCTACATCTTCTTCAACTCATGCAACAGACAAATATTTATTTATTAATTCAGACCGTTACATGCTATATTCAGGAGGACTATAAGGACAATGTCAGTCTCAACCCATTTAAGTCTAGTAGTTGAATAATGTCTCGTGTCTTTTAGTAATAAATATAAGATTTGTAGTGAGTCCACTTAAAGCGCCTACTTAAAGGGCAGTTTATAGCGGCAATACACCAAATAGTATGTATATAGCCATCAACAACTCGTGCAAATGATAAAATTGTTTTATCAAAATGGAAGAATGGGAATATCACAAATCAAAATTGCCGAGTTTGGGACAATAACAATCCACATGAGATCCAAGGATATGCAACACATCACAAAAAAGGCACTATTTGGTGTTAATTTTCTTTGAAAACGACGATAGCCATCGGTTATTACCAATTTATTTTAGCCTGAATTGGATGATATGGACATCAACGATATATGGTTTGATCAGGCTACGTGCCACACAGTGTTGCAGATTCTCCCAAAAAATTAGGGAAAATTTCCTCCAAGAATTTTTACATCATCCGACAACCAGAAAAGTGGGTCTCCATTAACTCTGTAGTACTTGAATTTAAAATTTTTAGATTTAGTGGTTAGACTTTCGGTGAACTACACTTCAAAGATCAACTACCATCTAATTAATCAAACTCGATCTCATCCTATACGCCAAAAGTTTTCTGATTCAACTAATGGGCTAGAGCCTTAACTAAAAATAAGATAATTTGATTTACTTGTTTTATCAAGACTTTTAACAATTTCAAACATTCCATTGTTTTCCAAAACTTACTTCAGTTTCCTAATATGAATTAGTGAAGTCAATAGGGTTCCCAATACTAATATCAACACCGTTCTATTTATCAGTATACAAAGCCTAGCAGCACAAACAGTTCAAGAATCGCCGTTCTTACAATTTGAAGATTAAAATCTCTAAAAGTTAACTAAAGAATTCTGCACAGCTGGATTCTCTCCCCATTCTTACAATCCGATCTTATTGCCAACAACTGTCGAAAAGGCATTCAAAACGGGAAATTGTTTATTAAGTCGTTGGTTATATGCCACCGCGACTCTCAGAGATACTGCAAAATGCAGCTTGTAACCTGTAGCAGTAAGGATATTTCAAGGTTTCTGGCAGTATTAGCGGCTCACTGCTTGATAGTCGTTGAAGGGACTCCCCTGTCTGAGTTTCAAGGACAAGTAAAAGAAGAAACAATTTCCACCTTCTAAGTGAATGCCTGATCCTAGTCAAGATATACAATTTCCTGGGAAACTACATACTAACCAACCTTGGTGAGTTATCTGGGTCTAGACTCAATGACCTATTAAGATATCTCAACGAAACAGGCTGGATCTAATAGCTTTAGAAATCAAGTTAACGTTACTATAAAAAACATATTTTTTGACACTCTTAAAATTCTTCACTGCGAACAAATATTTCAATCTATTGAGATAAAATCTCCTACTTCGTGTTTCATATTTTGTCTCTCCAAATACTCGCCACTCTGTTGCTCAGAGAAAAGCAACCTTTATATCCAAATAGAAATTAAAGCATATGATATCAATCGATTTTCTCCTTTTTGTTGGAACATGATTCGTATTGTGTTAAATCATGCTTGGCTGTCCTTAACTGGTGTTGTTATTCTTCTCTTTGCCCCATCATTGACATATTTCGGTGCTTTACATTTGCAGCCTTTGGCCAAAAAACAAAATAGAATGAAAGGACCTCTTTTTGTTTAGTACTTTGCATTTGTTTAATATTCTCTTACTCTGTCTCGCTTTCTCTCTCTAGCTAGCTAGATAATGTTGGATATCAGAGTAACTCACTGGACACTTGAGACTTTAAACATTGTGTGTAGGAATTTCGTTTTGTTCAAGTGTTTGTACAAGACGAATATTTTATTCTATAACATTTTTTTGGGAGAGAAACCAACGGCAGCAAATGTATCCTTAATATGCGTATGGTCCTTTTTAAGTAGTACAAGGTTTTGTTGTATTAAACTTTTTATACAAAATTTGTATACCAATGTGTTGCTTTGGGTGTATATGTGTGTGAGTTTCCTGGCTGCTAGTCCTTGTTAAGTGTATTTCAATATTTGCTTGCTTAGATTTTATTTGCTTGACTTCATTTAGCCCAGTATAGCTATTGCCGTGCTTAAATGCCTTCCTTGGCTGTATGTGATGGTGGCTTGACTTGTATGTCTTGGCTACACAGTACAAGCACGTTTGGCCAGATTTGCCAAAGACAAGAACACAAAAAATTAAACATATTTTTGTAGTCAGGCGACAAATTGTTGTGATTTTTTTGCTCCTCCCAACCAGTTTTCCAACTCCTATTGACCCCCACTAAAAAATGTTGTTGGTGTGTTAAATTGGTTTTCTGAAGTGGAAGTATTTTTAGAGATTGTTGGATTTGCTTAAAATTAAATTGATTGATTTATTTTTATTTATTTTGTTTTGCTGTTACTTTCCTCTATACAAATAACACACAAATAAAATTGAAGAACAACACAACATAAAAAAAAACGAGTGGATATGGTTAAATTAACTAAATTTAATTTGTTTTTTACTCACAGAACTTATTAAATTTATTGAGAGATGATAGCCTTAAGGTAGGCTATAGAATTTTAAGTATGCTTAAATAAATGATTGACAGGGGTAAACTAATATAGGCCATAGATTTTGTATCTTTGTATCTTTTTCTTAGGAAAATTTAACTACTTATTGATATGACAGTTTTCAAGAAATGTGTTTAAATAAATGAAAAATGCTATAATTTAAAAAGAGGGTTTTATGTACCAGTGAAAATTTGATTAAAAAATGATGCCTGTCATACAAATGATGCTTCAAAGTGGGTTAGTTTTATTTTAAATAGGGAGATAGTTATAAGAAAAACATTAAAGTTGGACTTAAAACAGAATTCCAAAAGAGGTACATACTTTCTTATGTATATATTTGAAAGAGTAACACTGCTGAATATAGAGCACAGTTTGAAGCATAGGGAATTTACCTTAGCTGCGTTTCTGTACACAGAAGGCTCCTTTCATAACATTAGAATAGAGGCAATTAGGGATTCGTTAGTGAGACTTGGGGTTAACGACTTCCTGATAAGTTGGATAGTCATAATGCTGGAAAGCAGGATTATCAACTCAACCCTAGGGGACGATGTGATCAGAAGACGAGTTACCAGGTGCACATCATAAGGTGGAGTTCTTTCTCCTCTCCTGTGGTTACTGGCGGTAAACTCTATTCTTAAAATCTTTGAATCTAATGGTAGGAAGATAGTCGCCTATGCGGATGACGTGGTGATACTGATCAGGGGAAGTTTCTATCCACTATCAGTGACATCGGTTAGGTATCGCTTGGCGACCTCTCGTCCTGGGCTAAAACTAACGGGTTGGGGGTAAACCCATCAAAAACGGAACTGGTGTTATTTACCAGGAAATATAAGGTGGAGAGCTTCAGTTTGCCGAAATTAGACGGCATTGAGCCGAGTTTATCAGGGGGAACCAAGTATTTATGAACCTTCCTTGACAGTAAATTGACTTGGAAAATAAATACTCAGGAACGATTAAAGAAGGACCTCAATGCCTACTATACAGGCAGGAACTCAATTGGCAATAATTGGGGTGTGCGACCAAGTATGGTTAATTGGATCTACACATCGGTTGTTAGACCTATTATTACTTATGGTTGTACGGTGTGCTGGGAGGCAATGAGGAAACGTAGCTATAGGGTTATACACAACAAATGTGTGCATGTCTGAGCATCACAGGTCCATTGGCAGGTCCCCGCAGGCGGCCTTGGATATAATCTTAAACCTACTACCGATTGAAAACTATGTTGAGAGTGTGGCAGCAAGAAACTTACTTAGATTACTCGAGTCTTCTTTAGTAAAACCCTTGCGCTAGGTCACACTGAGATGTTGTATGAGGTAGGCCTTATCGATCAGGAAAGAATTCAATCTAGAATCTCTGACTATAGGGTGGCGACCTATCGGGGCATCACCCCCAGTAGAGTACCTCAGTAGGGATAACGCGATTGGATCCACTCAACTGTTCGATGGGCGTGCAGTTTTCACTGACGGATCCAAGATGGACTCTGGTACGGGGGCCGACATTGATATCAAGCGCTAATATAGACATCCTAACGACTGCAGCGTCTTTCAGGTAGAGATCTTCGCTATCTGGAAAGCAAAGAGTTGATAAGGGCACACGTACAGGAGGGGTCTACGGTGAATATATATATGGACAGGCGGCACTAAGGCTATGGAATGCCATTTCATTCATTTCAGCCTAGTGAAGGACTGTAATAAAGTTATTAAGGAGTTATTGGCACACTACTCAATAATATTGTGTTGGGTGCCGGGGCACTGTGATATACAGGGAAATGAGGTAGCGGATGAACTGGATAGACATGGTTCTGATCTAGATTATGATACCAGAAAAAGGTGTGTAACACCACTTATTTGTCACTACTACAGGTCAACTTATGAAAGATTCCGAAACTACACCGACAATTCTTGGAGCAGTATGACAAATTGAAAAGTGTCCAGTGCCATTTGGTCAAAACTGAATGCTGAAGCAACCAGAGCACGGTTAGAGTTGGATAGATATAATCAAAGGATTCTAGTAGGAGTGATAACCGGGCATTGCGCAATTGGGGCCTTCAAAGGCAAATGGGATAACCACACACCGGATTTTTGTAGGGTGTGTGGGAATGTAGAAGAGCTAGAGAAAGTGGAACACACCATGTGCAACTGCCCTAGGTTACAGAATTTTAGACTTAAATGGCTAGGAAACAGATTTCTGGACGAACTCAGTTATGTTGGTGGCTGTGAACTGTGCAATATACTGGCTTTCATTAAGGAAATAGGGTGGCTATTTAAGGAACGATCTACTGCAAATCCGAACCCGCAATGAAAATCTTACTCTTCTTCTTTCTTTTTCTTTTTTCCCTCACTTGGCGGTTTTCGGACTCTTCTCTATCAACTTTAACAAAAATCTACTTATAATTATTGAAGGGAATCACAATGGACCTCATGGTCTCCGAGTGGAAGTACACAGAGTGTACACCTCTTCCCAACCTAACACTGCTGAATGACTGATTTATCAACCCACAACCCACACGCTTGAAGCTGTAGCCATGTCAGAAGGTTCCCCTATCCCCATATAGATCAAATAGGAAGTGATTTTTGTAAATTATTGGGTGCATGACTTAAAAATGCGGGATTTTTTTTTTAATGTTTATCTTTTATTTTGAAACATTTTTACAATATAAATTTATTGAAAGTATTGTCCATTGACATTTCCCATCCTTCTGGCATATTATGTATTCCAAGCCAAAAGAACTGCTCCAAAGTGAAGCGTATACCAGGGCAAGGTGGGTGAGGCGAAACATGCCAACCACTTCATTATAAATAGTGGCCGATTGTTGTCATGATGGAATATAAGGGTTTCATGTCTTGGCGTTTGATTTGCGAAAGATTTGCACTCGGAACAAGTTCAGTACGATGGTCTTATTGAAAAGTGAAAGGCAATATTTTCTATTTGGAATCTCAATACGAAGTGAAAAAATATTTTATTTTCATAGAAAATTTAAAACACAAAAACATAGTAAAACTAGATTTAAAATTATTATAAGTTTAAAGTATAATTTGATAAAGTACAACACCCCCACTCAAATTTACTTTGTAATAATTAAACCCAGTTTTTTAAAACAAAAAATATGTTTTGGTGCAGTTGTGGCTTTTGTCAAAGAATCGGCTATCATCTCATCAGTTTTTACAGGGAAAAATTCAACTTGTTTGGCATCTTTCTTTTCTCTCAAAAAATGATGACGCACATCAATATGTTTCGAACGGGCTCGATAAACATTAGTGGATGACAAGGCTATTGCACTTCTGTTGTCACATAATATCGGGGTTGCTTTATTTGGAATATCTGGAACGAGTTCATAAAATAGTTCTCTTAAACAAACTACTTCTTGAGTTACTGAAGACATTGCCATGTATTCCGCCTCGGTTGAAGACAAGGCCACGGTCTGTTGTTTCTTGCTGCTCCATGAGATGGCACCTGATTGCAGAATGACAACGTACCCAGTTACTGATTTCCTCTCATCGGTATCGTTGGCCCAATCAGCATCAGAATATGCTATTAGCTCATTATTACCATCCTGTCTGTAGCAAAGCTTAGAGTGTTTTGTTCCTTTCAAATATCGAAACACCCTTTTCACAGCATTCCAATGTTCTTGGCTAGGATTATTGTTAAAACGACTCAAATAACTTACTGCGTGGCATATATCTGGTCTAGTGCATTGCGTTAAGTACATCAGGCTTCCAATGGCTTGTTGATATGGATAAACATTACATGCACTCACACCTTCTTCTTTCTTACTAAGCTTTTGATTTGGATCCATAGGTACTTGAACGGCATTACAATCAGACATATTAAACTTTTGCAGTATCTGATCAATGTAACTTTCTTGATCTAAATATATCATGTTCTTTTCTTTAGTGATTCTTATATTTAAACACTTTTTAGCTTCTCCAAGCAACTTCATATGTAGTTCTTGACACAGCTTCAATTTTGTGGCTTCACGAAATGTTGAATCATTACTTAACAACAACATATCGTCAACGTATATTGCCAAATACGTTCGATTTGTATTTTCGATATGATAATACACGCATGGATCAATTTTAGATTTCTTAAATCCAATTTTAAGTAAAACTTTATCTAATTTGCTATTCCATACTAAACTTGCCTGCTTTAAACCATATAAAGCCTTGTTAAGTTTAAGAACTGAGTTTGGATTTGCACATTTTACACCTTCGGGTTGATGGATATATATTTCTTCACTCAATTCTCCTTGCAAGAACGCCGTTACAGCATCCATTTGTTCTATCTGAAGGTTATATTTTACAGTTAAGGCGATCAACATTCTTAAAGATGTATAACGAATCACTGGGGAATATGTTTCTTCATAGTCGATGCCTTTTTTCTGTGTGTACCCCTTCACAACCAAACGTGCTTTATACCTTTTACTTCCATCTGGCTCGTCCTTGATTTTAAAAACCCACCTGGTTTTTATTGCGTTTTGGCAACTGGAACGACTGACTTCTGTCCATGTATTATTGGTTTCCAAAGAGTTAATTTCACTGTTGATTGCTTCTAACCATTTGTCTCTCTCTGGACTATTAATTGCTTCTTCGTAAGTTAAGGGATCTTCTGCAATGTCACAAGCTATAAGTCCTTTTTGAGCTTTGGCCGCTAAACGCTCACTGCGTCTTGGAATTGCTACGACTTCAGGCTCCACTGCAACACTTGAAGTTGGATTTTCTTGCTCGATTACTTCCCCCACTTCATTGGTATCCTCTGTAAACGAAGAGAATAGCAATGAATCGTTATCGACAATGTTATTTGTATTGTTCGAAGTTTCTTCAATGTGATGTTGCTCTAAATCAGGAGTTTCATCAACATTTTTATGCTCCAAAGCAGGAGGAGGAATTGAAAACCAATATTCTTCAATCGACTTTTCTTTATTCAATGACATGAATTCTTCTTCAAAAAATATGACATCGCGACTTATAGTTACAGTCTTCTGAGCTGGATCGTATAATCGATATCCCTTGGATTCGTTGCAATAACCAATGAAAATCATCTTCTTAGATTTTGGATCAAGCTTTCTTCTTTTCTGATGAGGTATATGCACCATTGCATTACAGCCAAAAACTCTTAAATGACCAACACCTGGTTTTCTTCCATACCATATCTCATCTGGACATTTCTGTAGAATACGATGTGGAATACGATTGATCAAATAACTAGCTGTGGATGCCGCTTCTGCCCAAAAACTTTTCGGAAGTTTGGCTTCATATAACATACAACGGGCTTTTTCAATTAATGATCTATTCATCCGCTCTGCGAGACCATTTTGCTGCGGATTATAGGCCACACTCTTCTGATGCATAATTCCATACTTTTTCAAAAAATCAGACATCTTCTGATTAACGAATTCGCCACCATTATCTGAACGAAGACATTTTAGCTTCTTTCCTGTTTGATTTTCGACAAATGTTTTGAAATTGACAAATGTTTCAAACACCAAACTTTTATTTTTCAAATAATACGTGAAAACTTTTCGACTAAAGTCATCAGTAAACGTCAGCATATACACGCTTCCTGCATTTGATTTGACCTCCATAGGTCCGCACAAATCTGTGTGAACTACTTCTAAAATCTCACTGGCTCTTGAACCTTCTTTGGGGAATTTGGATTTAGAATGCTTCCCTTCAGCACATGCCACACAATTTAGGGTAACAGGACCATCATATTTTAACATACCATCAGATTTCATCTTCTCCATAGACTGTTGATTCACATGGCCTAAACGTCTATGCCACGTTTCGAAATTTGATGATTCACTAGCCAAATAAACACGTTGATTAGTAGGTGTGCACAACTTATACATACCATCGACCAATTTTCCGTAAGCAACCAATATGTTTTCTTCATCTAAGACTCTACACCCAGTTTTATCAAAAACTACTCTTTTGTTTCGTCTTATAATCTCGCTTATTGATAGTAAATTAGCTCCAAGCTCTGGCACGTAAAGAACATCTTTGATTGTAACTTTCTGACTTCCACTTGGAATTGAAACATCGATTACAACCGTGCCTTTACCAACTGCTTTCAATGTTTTATCATTGGCAATAAGTACTTCACCTTTATATGGCTGAATATCTTCGAAATATTCTTTAGACTGGACAATATGTACGGATGCTCCGCTATCGAAGTACCACTCATCTTGGCTTAAACCTTTTACCATATAGGCATTTTGTTGCATAGTGACCGTATTTATTACAATTATAGCACTTGATGTTCTTAACATCCTTCTTTTTATTGGTCTTTTTGCTAGTTAGGGCTGAATTTGGCAATTGTGATTCATACTTCACATCTTGTAACAGCTTTGACTTGACAGCATCCGCAGTTAACACCTTACCGGAACTCTCCATACTCATAATCATGGGATTATATTCCGTTGGTAAGCCTTTTAACAAAATTGACGCTATCCATTCATCTGATACGCCAAACCCAATTCCATTTAGCTTTTGTGCGGTTGATACAACTTCTGAAACATAATGTTCCACAGAATTGCATTCCATCATCTGTATTGAACATAGTTTACGCATAAGTCCAATACGCCTATCCAAACCAGAATCTTGAAATAAGTTCTTCAATTTCTCGTACACCTCTTTGGCAGTAAGAGCTTCTTGTACATACACGTACAAATCTTTGTGAATTGCCAGAACGATACGGCATCTTGCTTGTATTTCCTTCACAGCATCTTCACACGTACCTTCAATGCAGCACCATAAGTTATCCAACTCGAACTGAGCCTTTAACGCAAAACACCACGTAGACCAGTTTTCGGATCCAACCAATTTTTCCATCTGAATAATTGAGTTTGCGCTTGCCATTTTTGAAATACTATTATCACACACGTATAATTCTAAGATCCGAATTGCACAATCAAAAAATTCAATTATGAGTAAGGCCCATAACCTATTGAAAAGTGAAAGGCAATATTTTCTATTTGGAATCTCAATACGAAGTGAAAAAATATTTTATTTTCATAGAAAATTTAAAACACAAAAACATAGTAAAACTAGATTTAAAATTATTATAAGTTTAAAGTATAATTTGATAAAGTACAACAGGTCTGACCATATTACAGTAGCTCATAGTAGATTGGACCCTTTTTCTCCCACCAAATACAGAGAATTACCTTAGCGCCATGGATATTTGGCTTTGGTGTCGATTCAGCTTGTTGGCCGGGCTTCACGAACGATATCTAATGCTTCTGGTTTTTGTAATGGATCCATTTTTCATCGCAAGCAATGATTCGGTGCAAAAAGGATTTTCTTTTATAGATTTTAAAAATCATTTTTAAAACGCTTTGAAACTTCTGGTTGAGTAGCTCCTAATGATTTTGCGAACTCTTTTTGCTGTTGGCGTGGCCAAACTTTGTCTTCCATGTCAAAATCACCACTTCTCAACCGAACAAACCATCTCTCGCACATTGAAACGGATGGAACGCATTTACCTTAAGCTTTTCTGAGGAATCGGTGTGCTTCAGCAGCTCTTTTTTTTTCAAATTAAAGAAGTAAAGCAAAACTTCCCGCATATTTTACATTTTCGAAGGAAAAACCAATGTTCAATAACTAAGTGAAAATAAATGAGAGGTATGTACCCTTCAAATGACATATAAGTTATTAAAAACAAAAACCGCGTCAAAAAGTTACGCCATCTATTGCAAATGTCGCAGTTTTAAGTCATACATACAATATATGTCCTTAATTTACTTAAAGAATTTTAGTTAAAAATATAAGTAAACACAAATTATCGTCCTTTTCATATTTGGACCACTATTTACCGCACCATAAGCACATTTATGTTTCAGGTAATTTTCATATGCAAAATCGATTTTTGTTTGAAAATATAAATGATTTACAGTCATGTGTTTATCCCTAACTCTGGCACCAATAATTTTGTACGAATTCTGGTACTTTTTTCAAATACGTGTAATTTTTTATATATTCATATGTAGATTGTTGTTAGGGATACTGGTGAAGCCGTCCATAATATCACCACAATAGGCCTAGGACTCGTATGAAGCCAATTATTATGTTAATTGAGAGATCAGACACCAAAGATTCTCCGATGTAATTCACTCAACACTACCCTAACAGAAAGGAATCCCAATGTACATACTCAGATGTCTAGTCGTGTATCTCGCAGTGCTCTAGGTCTAGTTGTGTATGACTTTCAAATCCTTCTTAGCCACTACAAAGTGCACTACCCTAATATAGGGTAATCGTGGTAGTTCCCTGCGCAGGACCACGTTTTGCAAGACCACACCAATCGTCAGATGTAGTGTCCTTTATATCGTAATATATCCTAAAATTTTGAAGTTATTAGACCCAACCTGTATCCGTAAAATATCTTAGTATGTCATTAAGTCTAGACCCAGATACCTCACTAAGGTTGGTTAATATGTAGATGCCCATGAATCTATGCATTTTTATACTCAGTGCTGGGAATTCGCAGAGAAGGTGGAAAATGGTTTCCACCTTCAGAGTAAGGTTCCGGTCCTATGAAAGTGCGCTGGATCCTCTGTTGACTCATGACATGGCACTTATGACTATGTCAACGAGAGCTTTTTAGAGATGTAATAGAGTAAATGACGACACTCGAGAACTTATATCAGGATAAGATAAGTCCCCAGCTGCCCTCTTGCTATCCGACATCAAAACGATCCTCAAATTCCTCAATATCTCTCCAAGACACTAAACAACCTAAATGAGTTTTGAATATAAGTATCTAAGTCTATACGCAAGCCTCTTTTATCAAATTATGCGGCCGAGGAACGTTCAGGATAGCTCTTAGAGCATAAGTACGATTTTGGGTTGAAAATATGACTATTTTCCATTTGGATCAGTATTTACCGAATTAGCGCCACGTTTATATCAGTTCATTCTCGTATGAAGATTTAATTTTTGGATGAAAAATATAAGAGATCACAGATTGTGATCTTTTTGGCATTTAAAACACTGTTTATGTTTCGATTTTGCTTTCAAATTTATATGATCACCGTTGTTCGTGCTTTTTCCTTTTGCAACACTTTAACCTAAATCGATCATATAAATAGTCGATTTAGGTTAAAAATATAAGCCATTACTGATTGTCATCCTTTTTCCATTTGTTCCACTATTTAACGACTTATAGACACCTTTGTGTTTCATTTAATTTTCATATAAAAAATCGATTTTTGGCTGAAAATATGAATGATCACAGATTGTCGTCCTTCTTCCATTAGGACCAATATTTACCAACTTATAGCCACGTTTTTGTTTCAGTACATTCTCACAAGAAAAACCAATTTTGGGTTGAAAATATTAGTGATCACAGATTGTCGTCCTTTTTCCATTTAATCCACTATTTACCAAGTTTATATTTAAGTTCATTTTCATATGAAAAACAATGTTCAGGTTTAAAATATACACACATTTATTTTTCAGTTAATTTTCATATTAAAGATCGATTTTTGTATGAAAATATAAGTGATCACAGTTTGACGCTCTAGTTCACTATTTACCAACTTATGGCCACTTTTATTTATATTGCAGTTAATTTTCAAATTAAATATCAATTTTGTGATAAAAATATAACTGATAGCTGATTGTCGTCCTTTTTTCATTTGATCCACTATTGGGCGATTTTTGGTTTATTTTCATATTTAAAATCGATGCTGTGTTGAAAAATGAGTGATCACATATTAATGTCCTTTTTCAATTCGGAACACATTTTTCGGACCAACAAAGTTACTGCAATTACCTTTCCAACGATAACAAAAACAAACAGTTTTCAGTAATCAAGACGAAGTGTGTTGGTAAATAAATGTAGAATTGGCTAACATAAGCTAATTTAAAGAGTTTTTATTTAAAACAAATTCCAAAATCTAGGATATTAATGACGTCAAAGTCTATTAGTTAATGTTATCTTCATAAATTGATTTTGTGTTGAAAAATAAGTGATTGTAGTCTTTTTTTCACTTTAAACACATTTTAAGCTAGCTTTTTAGGACCAACCATAATACTGCCAGAGCATGAGTTTGCAATAATTTTTCCTACGATACCAAACACTTGAATATTCAAAAACCGACAACAGTTTTTATTTTGGTAATCACGATAAAGTGTGTTGGTGACTAAGTATATGTAGAATTGTATAATATAATCTAATTCAAAGAACTCCAACATCTAGGATATTGTTGACCTAAAAAACATTTAGTTCATGTTTTCTTCATAAATTCTATTCAGGCATTTCAAATTAAATTCAGCTTCTTTAGAACTTATTTAATTATTGAGTTTCTATAGAATGAGCAACTCTACAGCAACTTGTAATTCTTAAACAAATACTGTCTCTTAACCTCTAAACCAACCAACCATTCATCTATGTACTGCTCTCATCCCATTAAAGTGTCTTAATGAAGATATCAAAAATTTTTGTTGCACCTTCCTTTGTGTGCCTCCTGCCTGCCTGTCTTAGTGTCTTAACTGTCTGTTTTTATGTCTCTTTGTCTGTCCAAGTGTCTGTCAAACATCAATTTGTCTTATGGTTATAAGCTCTTGTAACCAAGATGCTCATACACTGACTCTCATACACGTCGCACTGCAACTTGTTATCGGAAAATAGTGATAATTATACAAAATGTTGGTTTTGCCATTTCTACTACAAATTTTATATGTTCTACATTTTGTGTATGAGTAACTTCAAGACAAGTAAGTGTACATGGTTACACACCAAACAAGTACACTCATCATGCTCGCATATCCACAAACAAACATTCTTCAATTTATACACTTATATTTATAATATTAGGGTGGCCTTTATTTTGCACTATTCACATTTTCGATTATCCTAAGGTTTAAAATTGTTCTCTGTCAAATAAAAACCAGATAATGACAATTTGAGAACAATCGGATAACCTTTATGTATTTTATATGGAAGCTGTGGCCAATTATGGTCTGATCGTCACCAAAACCAAAATTTTGATTCGATGTCAATATTTATAATACTTTTCTTTATGTTTTTTTCGGAAGTGGTCCATAATGGGACACATGACCAATTATGGACCGTTTATCATAAAATTAGGTGCGGCTGAGGACGAACTGATTATAATATTTATATGTATATTTATATTTTATGCATATTTAGGTGATTTTTGGAAGTGGAATTAATATAGAGGCTCAAATAAAATATGGATCGTTAATCACAAAATCCAACAGTTTGATTTTTGCATACATATTAATTAATGCAATGTATTTAAAGATAATATCAAAAAGTTTTTGAAAAATATCAACTATTTTGTGCAACCTCCACAATTGATTTTTCTCACAGTTTGATCCATAAATCTAATTGTACATGACCAATATTGCCCATTTTTCAAAATCACCATCAAATTCTGACTGCAACCCCGAAGGTATGTCACTGAGCACTATCGGTTTACTCCTCATAATTCTCTTCTTCGTCGGATTCAAAACAGCAGTCACTTTTACCATCCGAAGGTATAACTTCCAACAAAATATCTTCTATATCACGTTCATTGAGTACACGCGGAATCCTTACAAAATAACATGCAATTATGTTGAGAAACACATTGTACAAAACCTATTTCAGTCACAGTGGATAGTAATCTAACGACCCTATAACTAACGTTATTTATCAAAGAGTAAAGTATAAAATATAACATTGTTAGCACAAGACAATCAAAGAAACACAAAGTAACACTGAGTTCTATGTACAATAAACACTCTGAGCTTTAGAGAAACTGCGGTTTACAATATTTTAAAAAGCGGTGGTTTATTTCCTTTAAATTAACCGAATACTTTTGATTGCATATAAAAGCAGATTAGTACTTTAATATTGTAACAACTCTTTATTTATTCAAATGTACAACAACAATTATATTACAAACTTTAAAAACACCAATGTACAAGAATACACTGTTAATGCAGTTTATGTTTACTCTAACAGCGCCGATGATAAACTTACAACTTATACAGCATAGTTTAAGGCAGTTAATTTGTCTTTACTTAACGCTGTTTCAAATTAGGCTGATTAGTTGATGTTCTCATGGCCAAATTATATATACGGCATTACCATCTATATGTTTCTTGAAATCTCTATTTCTATAACGATCTTAACGGACAAAACTAGTATATTCGATTTGTAGAGCTTTTAATGTTAGCAGCTTAAACATTTAGTGTTGACATACTTACAAACAATGCTAATAACTGCCTACTTTCAACATTATTTATAAGTAGAGGTTTCTACTGATGGCAATGTTTATAACTATGTTGAATGTTGCAGGCATTCATTACAGACAGTTAAATTCAAATCGACATTGCAAATTCGTAACAATACATTAAACTAATTATAGCACCCAGACAGCAAAGTTTTGCAAAAAACATAACTCTATTCCCTAATTTTCTAAATGAACTTCTACGTCAAACTTCTAACATTTGCCATTAATATTCATTCAGTTATAGACCAAGCCTGTCGGAGATATGGGAAATGAGGCAAAACATGAATGATTCCCTTAATCGGGACCTTGTGACAATCTCTGAATGGGGTCGTGCGAATAGAGTCGCTTTCAACGCCCGCAAGACTCAGTGTTGCATGTTGACACAAAAACAAACGACAAACAATGTTGCTTCATCTGTATTTATGGATGGTGTAAATATTGTGGAATCAGACGCTCTTGAAAATACAATGTGATGTCCGCTGGTCTAAACAAATTTTTCAAGTGTCGAAAGAAGCTTTCAAGTGTGTCGATTTTTTGAAACGGTGTAGGAATTACTTCACTCCATCTGATCTCCTCACTATTTACACCACATATATCCGACCGAAAATGAATACAACTCCCATGTATGGCCCGGTGCTTCAAAGTCTATTTTGCAGCTGCTCGACCGCGTACAAGAGAGGGCGAAGGTGAATATTAGTGACAGTAGGATGTCCAACTCTATTGATTCGCTGGAGCACCGTCGCAATGTGTGCTGCGTTTCACTGTTCTATTGGTACTACAATGGAATGTGTTCTGATGAAATTAGGGAACTTGTTTCTGATATCCGCAGATTTTTACGTAATACACGTTTTTCGTCAAGAACACATCTCTTTGTGGTCGATTGGCCAGTGGACCGCACAACACATTACAGGGAAATTTCTTTCTTTAGCCGTACTGTACTTATGAGGAACAAACTTCCCGCTGAAGTGTTTCCTGCCATTTCTAATGTGGGAAAGTTCAAATCGAATGTCCACAAATCTTTGTCTTTCCTCCCTCCCATAACCTATTTTCCTAGTTCCAATACAATGCTTTGCATCAATAGGGATCATCCCCTGAGTGCTGGTCCAAGAAGCAAAAAAAAAAAAAACGATGACTTCAAAAAATGTTATTGTTTAGCAAAAGATGCCTCTAAGAAATGTTTTAAAACCTCTGGAAAAGGTGGTTAGAAAAGTGACCAGTAAGCCGCAAAGAGTTAACTGAGAAAGCAACACTGAACAAGCTGTGTCATTTAGTTTGTGGTTGACAGTCATTGATAGCAGACTACCGCGTGACCTGAGGAGAAAATTTAAAAAAGTGAATGTCGTGTGCTAATTAAGCATTATTTTTTTCAAAGAATGAATGAACACTTGGGTATGAGAAAGTTTTCCGCGAAATGGGAGCAATAGTGTGAAAATTTCACAGGAGTGTTTGCCTTTGTTCAACCGCAACACTCTTTTTTTATTTTATTTTTTTACGTTTTTATTATTTATTGAATCCGCCTACCTCCTTAGACCCAACAATAAATATATAAATCTTATGACTAAAACCAAAATAATTACTCTCTAACAGAGCATTAATTCATAATTGGCTGATAAGCTTTACGAAGCCTCGACTGCCTTTGGCTCTGTGCTAGAAGTCTAGCAAGCGGGTTCGGGTGATTTTGTATCTTTATGATGAATCTATTACGGACCCTTCTAAATTAATCCTTTACCAATGGTACTTCTAGATCTCTGTATATGTTCTTATTTCTTATGTACAATGGTGCGCCCGTCATGGTCCTAAGAATTTTTGATTGGGCCTTCTATATAAGTTCAAAACTGGTATTATTAGCAGTTCCCCACAATTGAACTTCATATGTACAAATTAGTTTTAAAATGGTTTTAAAGTCACCCCTTATAGTCCAGGTTTAGCTTTGATTGGTCACTGATTAACCAGTGAAGACTAGATGCTTTTAAATTCATGTGAAGTCTCTTGGTTTCTATATGACGATGTCAAGTAAGTCTTCTATCTAAGTGAATACCAAGGCATGTAACATACTTAATCATTGTCATCCCTTCCTCAGTTTGCTTTTTAACTCATTTATCAAATAAAAAAATCCAAGAACACTTCCTTGTGGTACTCCTGCTCCAATCCTATATTCTCTTGTCATGTAATCGTTGTACTTAACTGTAAATAGATAGATAAGTTTCCTATAATTAATGGGTACATGGTGGCAGCAAACATTTTATTTTATATACCAGGCCTTTGTGCAATACTCTATCTAAGGCTTGAGCGACATCCACAAATATTGCTGAACAATATTTCTTTAACTTAAAGGACTTTATCTCTCCGATTATACGATTAACTTGTTCGATTGTTCCTTGGCGTTCCCGGAAACTAAATTGATGAACTGGGATTATATTTTTCTCATTTAAAAATGGTATGATTTTCTTTTGAAACACTTTCTCGAATAGCTTCGATAAGTAAGGAAGTATGCTTATTGGTCTATGGGAGGATGGTACGGTCAAGTGCTTACCCGGCTTTGGTATCATTATTATCCGAAAAGTTTTCCAATTTGTCGGAAAAACTTTATGCTTAATGATCGTACTAAATATTATAGACAACACAATTATTGCCATACTCGGTAGGTTTTTAAACGTAGTAGGTGTAACTAAATCATTTCCAGGAAGATTGGATTGGATATGTTATCTAAAAACCTGTATTTCATTAAAGAAGTCACAGACTTATCGCCCGCGTACTTTTTGGTTCTACGACCATAAACTTAATATACCTATCCCTACTTTTTATGATGCTAAATTATGTTTCCACATTCAAATCTTAACAGTTGAACATATTATGGGTAAGCGTTGGGACAGGCAGATTTCAAGAATATTTAATTTTTGGACACAAAATTGTTAAAAATTGTTCTTAAAACTACATAGCCTATTTTTTAATATTTACTTAAATTTAAAATTAAATTTAGAAATCTGAATTTTTCTTTTATATGACGTGGAACATTGTTACACCTGGAGAGCGTCGAAAACCCAACTAGTGTAAAATAAGGTCTAACCTATTATACATACAATCTCTTCTACATACATTAAGTACACCAAAAGATTTTGACAATCTTATGACACTTGGTGGTGACTTTTAAAGCTAATTAAATCAATTCCTTACACAACACATACATAGCGTAGATGGAGCGTCTTCATGCATATTTCTGGGTATTTGCGTGTTTATATTTCTTTGAATATTTATTTGTTAGTTTGTATTTTGTATCTCAACTGACCACTTAATGTGTAATTAGAGTGCAATTTGTGTCCAAATCATGAAGATGTCAGCTATGCCAACCACTCGAAAACATTAAGATGAAAGCGAAAAACCTCAAATTAAGTACACAGGTGATAATTGAAGAAAACATGTGACCAAAGTGAAAACGAGACGTAAGACAAATGTAAGTATACTATGGCAATATGAAGTGCGCCTGACAAAAAATTACTTTATGTGAGATTAGTTAATCTTTAATAGTAATTTTATTAATACAATTGAAATACTATTTAAAACAAAATGATTTTTTGAGATTATTCAATGTTACTGGTTTAATGTATTCCTGATTAGATATTCAAAAACAACTATTTACTCTGTATAATTACTTACTCTTAGTTTTAAAGATTCCACTATTACAGTTCACAAGATAATATACATTAACAAAATATATATTTATTTTGTATAGGAGGCTGCCTATAAAAGTTGCCTATAAGAGTTGCCTATAAATCCTTCCAGGTATAAAGGAACTGTGATAATTTCAATCATGACTTCAAACTTCATATAAATTTTGTATGGGAGGACCATGCCCATTATTGCTAGTTCTCCCATATGAATACTAAAGTATTCCTTACAAAGTTTTAAGGCTTTACCTTCTATAATTACACAGTTATACGAATTATTGTACAAAGTTTAAGGCTCTAGATATTTTATTTTTTTTCTTCTTGGACCAGCACTAAGGGATGACCCCTACTCATGCAAATCATTGTCTTCGAACTAGGAAAATAGGTTATGGGAGAGAGAAAAGTGGTTGTAGTGTATATGGACATTCGATTTGAACTTTCCTACATTGAAAGCTACAGAAAAGACTTTAGCGGAAAGTTTGTTCCACTTACGGACAGTACCGATAAAGAACCAGTTTTCCCTGTAGTGTGCGGTCCACTGTCCAATCGACCACATAGGGATGTCTTCTTGATGAAAATTGTGTATTATGTAAAAATGTGCGCGTATCAGGAAAAAGTTCCCCAATTTCATCAAAACACTTTCTATTGTAGTACCGATAGAACAGTGAAACGCAACCCACACTGCGTTGGTGCTACAGCGAATCAATACAATTGGATATCCTACTGTCAATAATAATCAATTCGCGGTATTCTGTACTCCGTCGCCCATACATGGGAGTTATATTTCATTTTTGGTCAGATGTACTAAAGTAATTCTTACACAGTTTCAGAAAACCAAGATGCTTGAATGCTTCTTTCGACAGTTGAGAAATGTGATTAGTTCAGCGGACGTCTCATTGTATTCTCATGCTCAAAACATCAAGGGTCGTTCGTTTTTGTGTCAACATGCAGCACTAAGTCATACTAGTGTTGAAAACGATCGCATTCAGAGATGCTCATAAGGTCCCGATTAAGGGAATCCTTCAAGTTTTGCCTTATTGCCCCAATCTCCGACAGGCTTGGTCTATAATTGAATGAATAATTGATAGGCAAATGTTGCTGTCATCTGCAAAATAATATGATTGGAAGTTTGACGTAGCAGAACGGAGCCTTGTGGTACCCCTAAATTTATTTTGATGTCGTTTGATGAGATCACATCTATAACAACTTGTATACTGCGATCTCTAAGAAGGCTCGGTATAAATCGAGAGAAGTTATTGCCTACATCAAAAGCAATAAGTTTTGATGGATGAACACCATGTCACACCCTATCGAACACATTGGCAATATCTTATCTTCCGGACGGGATTGGACTTTCCTTCAAGAGTTTCTGTCACAGCTGCAAGTACCGCTGAAGTCGTGAAATAATTGTTCACCTTCTCTGTGAATCTTCTGCTCCTCATTTATCAAAAACATAAATATCTGAAGGAAGATGTGAGGAACGATCGATCGACAGACAGTGTGACATTATTCTATACCTGAATTCGACAGATTGAATCAAGTACTAGTTTAACTAGCCTCTAGGGTAGTGGTGCGGTTTTATCAAAATGAAGTCTAATCGATTCTGCTTGATTGCTTGCTGCAAATAAACCAATCACTTCTGATAAAAAAGTAATCCAAATTGAAAAGTATTCAATCATGCCCCTTTTTAATTAACTATTGTTGCCTACATTTAGGTACTCAAGTTTGTTTTCCATACTTAACCCACATAAACCATAAAACTTAACAATAAATATAAGTACTTCAAAAAAGAAGCAATTGCCAAAGAATAGAAAAATTTCTTACACTTTATTGCTTTTAATAATAATAATTTCAAATTAATGTTACAAATCTGTTATTAAAACCATTATGCAATTTAATTAGTTTCATAAATCTCAAATACGAAAAAAAAACACACACACAAAAAAGAAAACTGAAAATTAATTTTCAATTGCAGAAATTCTTCAAGAGCAAAAAAAAAAAAGAAAACTTTAAACCCCAGCACTTCAACCAGTTCATTCCACTTCATCAGAGCCAAAGAAATGATGAAAAGAAGTGCAACAGAAAACTATTTTTTAACCCTCTATATATTTTACATCTACAAGAAAAAAAACACATAACATAACCTCAAACTTTTAAAAAATTGCAAGTTGCAACTCATAAATCAATATTTGCAACAAGCAGTGCAAAGTTGAGAAGGGGGAAGGGGTTGATTTACGAAAGCTAGAAAAACTTATAAGAAAATATGATATTTTGCAACAACTGCTCTTAGGGTATATTTTATCAAGTAGTGAAGGCGTTACCGGTGGTGGTAGAGATGGAGGGTCCCACTTTCTTGCTCAATCTAGTCTTAAGTGAAAGGAAAGAAAATAAAGAAAGTTTTTCTTAAAATACACAAATGCACACAAAACGAGAAACAATTTTTTAAAAAGTATGTAATGAATAGTGAATGTTGTAAAAAGTATAAATGTAAAATATAGAAATAAGAAAACCTGAATATTTAAACAATTTTACGCGTTTCTTTTCGTTTTCTTACTGCAACTATTTTTAATGTTACTTAACTGAGTACCCTACGTTGAAAAAGACGATGAATAAATAATTATGGCAGAATATTTGCAATAATTGTTTCTTCAAAACATTGAACAATTGTATATTTATTAACTAAGATGCCCACAAATCGGAATGTGTCTAGCGATATCATCATACATTTCCTGGAAATCGTCAGTTACTGGGCAATATAAATTGTCATAGAGTTAACCCGAATAAAATACAATTTTCTCCGTTTACCACAAAGACACCAATCTTCTTACTACCATGATTAAGGGACTGTGAACTTATACCTCAATAATACAGCCAATACTGATTTATGAATCCCTAAACTTATCAAGTTATTGGCCCAAAACTTTGCAATATCATATTCTGGAAGTAATTATTTGGTTATAAAAATTATGTAGCTCCAAATTTTAATGTATGTGGTGACATTTGGATCAAGGCATATAAATGGCTTATATGATAAATTCAAAACATACTAGGGGATCTAAAAGTATACGCCTATCCCTCGATTTACACGATACTTTTTTTATATGATTTCACTTTACACGATTGTTTTGGTTTTCGTTTACATCGAGGGATGTAGAAATTACCTCAATTTACACGATTTTTTTTTAATGTTTTAGCAAAGATTAATTTTTTTCAGTAAATATATCCTGCACAATTCTCAAAAATAGTTATGTATAAAATATTAAAATATAATAGGGAAAGGTGTAGCAGCTGGAACCTAAATGAGCCTGAGTACAACTTCATGAAAATATGGAAAAGCCACTAATGGTCTGAATAGAAAATCGAACTCAAAAGCGAATCCCAATTGATACCATTGCTATTACAAATAAAGCTTTGAGGATTTATGAAAAAAATGATCTGCTACCATCTACGTCATCAACTGCAAAAAAATATCGTTTTCGTTAAGTCATTGTTGGTTTTAAATATTTAAGCAAAGACATTCCCTACATAATCTATAATTAAAAGATAAACAAGCTTCTGCTGATATAGATGTGTCTAAACAATATCCGGAAAAATTTACTAAAATTATTGCTGCCAATTCATACACTCCTGATAAAGTCTTTAATACAGAAGAATCGGGACAGTTTTGGAAAATAATGACACAGCGGAGCGCTTCTATCGTGTAAATCGAGGGATAGGTGTATTCAGTTGATATTCCCTGCAATGAGATTTTAGAACAAATAGAGTAAATCCGGAATTTCGACATAAATTCGGTTAAATTTGTAAGAACCAACAAAAATTGGACAAACTTTAAACTCTTTGCGGTTTAGTGGTCATTTTCCTAACCACCTTTTCTAAAATATTTAAAACATTTTTTAGTGGCATCTATCGACATTTTGCTAAACAATTAATTTTTTTGAAGTCATCATCATTGTTTTTTTTTGCAAAGCTTTGCCATGAGGATGCTCTGGTTAGATTAATATATTAATTTGATAATATTGTAAACCGCAGTTTCCCACATTCAATAAAAAAGGTCAGAGTGTTTATTGTTCATCAAATTCAGTGTTATTTTGTTATTTAGTATTTGTTTGGTTTTCTTGTGCGAACAAAGTAATATTTTATTCTATACTCTTTGATAAATAAAATAAATTATAGGGTGGTTAGATTACTAACCACTGTGACTGAAATAGGTTTAATATTATGTGTTTTTCTACATAATATTATGTTGTTTTGTAAGGATGCCGCGTATACTCAATGAACATTAAATTGAAGGTATTTTGTTTCACGGTATGCCTTCGGATGGGAATGTGTCTGCAGTCTTAAACCCGACGAAGATGAGAATTACTAAGAGCAAGTCGATCTGATTATGGTGCTCGGTGACATACCTTCGGGGCTCCACTTAAAATATTATGGACATTTTGATACGGCTAGTACTTCTGTTATGAAACTGCTGTGGTGAAAGCAAAATGGTGAAAATATTGTCGATTGGAAGAATCAGTTGATGACACAGAAAGTGGAGGTGTACCAAATGATTTAAAAGAATTGATGAATGTCTCACCTACAAAGGTGTTTTGTTTAAAAGAATTGGAGAATGATTTAAAAGAATTGGAGGACCAAATCCCTTTCATGAAATTTTCGATAACCAAATCGCAAAGTGGCTGCCCTCTGTCCTAGATAGCCCCATGAATTCTATCTTTGAGGTCTTGAATCAGCGCTGGGCTGTTGGCGTAGACCTTATCTTTCATGTGGCAATATCTCTGTGGCCAATTCTAATCACTTCCTCGAGAGATAGCACGGTCCGGAAACTTTTCCCGTAAAAGAGCAATGGTATCGTTGCCTGTGTGACACGTAGCGCCGTCTTGTTGAACGTAAACGTGGAATGCCCAATTCCAAAGAACGATGAGGAATGGAGGAATGGCTACTGAAATACCAGGTCATTCAAAATAAAACCTCTTGTTGGAAATCCCTTTATTATAGTTTAGAAGATATTCGCAGTTGAAAACTAAATTTTAAAAATTTTTACCCACCCTACTTCAGTTGTTTGATAATAGGAGTTTCCCGAAAAAAAAGAATTGTTTAAAAATCATGACTGCGTCCAAAGCTATAGGTATTTGATTTTAAAAAAAGCGATTTTTTTCTAGTTTTTTGTAAAAAAAAGTACTTTTTTTCTTTTTAAGTTATCTAAAAATTTTCTAAGAAGATGTATAAAGAATTTATACTTTTTGTAAAGCTAACTTTACAATAAATATTTTAGACGAAAAAAAATTTAAAATTGTTTAATACTGAGGGAACCAAATCCATCCAAAAACACCTATTTTTTATGTAAAAATCAATTTTAAGGCAAACATAGTTAAACCTTATAATCGATATCAAAATATATTAACCTAGTTTAGATGGTTCAATATGTTCTTAATTATTTTATAAAAGGATCTGATAACGTGACCCTGGTATAGTTATTAGAGCCAAAAAAAAAAACTAAAAAATCCCATTTTTTGGGATTTTTCAAAACTTTTTTGTGAATTGCGGGATTTCTGATAAGAAATTTAAAAATTTGTTTTTATTCTTGCATTTTCAATAGAAAAACTACAAGGTGGCGCAAAAGTAATCCTCCTATCAGAAAATGCTATAAATTTTTCCGATTATTGGTCAAATAAATAGTCAGCAATATTCCGCGTTCTGGAGCAGTGTAGCGTAACATTGTATATTAACGTGTATTTCGCATGTGTTTACTACACAAATGTCAAAACAGAACTGACATTAGGGGCCTCGCAAAATTTATAGCATTTTCTGATAGGAGGATTACTTTTGCGCCGCCTTGTATATAACTGTAAAACTTCATTGAAAAAAATTCATTAATAAAAATTTGTTTTCAATTTGTATCTTTGCAAAAAACTCAATAAAAAGCATTTTTGTCATATTTTTCAAAAAGGTATTCCACGAATTTTTTAATTGTCAAAGGCTATGTATATTTTTGAAAAATAGACAATATCGCCTATTCATTGATATACATATAACTTGAAACCAACGACGTGTGACAGCTACGTACGAGCTCCTACCACATTGGACAGTCAGCATGAGCGATTTGTGGGCATGGCCATCTCAAATTCAGCCTGATTTATGCGCCAGAGTCATGGAAAATTGGACATTTCGGATGCGCGGGCATTTGCACGAAGCTTATGTCCTCCTGCACGATTTGTTTATACATCATTTTGCAATCGGACCAGTAGTTTAGAAGAGATACATTTATTACAACTTTTCTTCCGATCGACCTAAATGTAACGCATTGGAACGGATCGGTTTACAAATGCCTTAGATTTGTTTCACCAAATATTTTCTCAAACCTTTTTTCCCAAATTAACATTAATGAGCACAACCGTACATGTTAATGTCCTTCAAATTCTACCTTGCCGGTCATCAATTTTTTCATCCACTTTTATAGTTGCTGTTTATTTAAGAAAGTAGTTTTGTGGATTGATGCCACATCAGCTGTATAGCACAAAAAACGTGCTACGAAAAGTTATTTCCCTGTTAACTAAAATGCACTTCCGGTACAGCGCCTTTAAATGCAGCCAGCCGCATGGGCACATTACACAAACCATATTGTCTACTCTATTCTTTAAATTCCTGCTGCTCCTCAACCACCAGCGCGTTACACAGATTTTACTTCTTTTATAATTATGCCGGCTGGTGAAGTATTGTTTCATGTTCAGTCTCTTATTCTCTTCGCATTAATATTATGATTTTATGGATTCTTTATATTTTTTTTCGTTTTTTCTATTTTAATGGAATATTTTCTGTTGCTGGTTGTTGGCCAAAGCCAGGCAAAGGCAGTCAGTGTTTTGTTGGCTGCTTGCTAGACAATTGTCTAGAGTATATAATCATCGACCCCTCAGACTTAAACAATTATTGGTTTAATATGCTTTTCATAATGTTGAGTAAATACTTTTGTACAATATGAAAAAAATAAAGCAGCAGAAAACAAAATGAGAAATGGTTACATTATATGCTGGGCAAAATTTGTGTTAAAATAAAGAGGCGAAAACATAAAGCAATGCTAAAAAAAAATATTTATATTAAAAAAGCAATTAAAAGATAAGCAACAATTGAAGTATTTATCTTTCAGCGCACATATTTCTATTTGCTCATTCCTAAAAGTAGTCTATGAAAAATGTTCAATTTCAATGCAATCAAAACTAGGCAAAACATTTTTTTAAGTACCCACTTATTTTAAACAGAATAAGAATTGGTGAAATATTATTGTAGCGTATGTAGGTTGTTTGTGTATTTATTTGGTTTTTAAGCACTCCTTTAAGGTAGGCTATAATTTTCGTTAAATAAAAATTCACCTTAAAAGTAGGCCATGTGGGCAATGAACACTTAATTGAACTTAGTAAAGCAGGTTAAGCCAAAATACTTGCAAGTAGTATTTTATAATGCTTAATACTCGTACAACTACTTGTTTAAGTGTAAGAAGTGAGAAAAAGTTAAACTTTATATAAATTCAATAAATTTTAAAAGGAAGAACTTTTAAACTGCAAAATTTTGGCGAAAATCAATATAAAGTGAATGAAAGCAAATTATGTTGTAGGAGATTATCTTCTTATGAAAATTCCTGATTCCTGGATATTAGTGAACATGAACCAATATACATTAAGAAGGACTTAGCAGTATAGTTTTTTCGTCTAATGGTCAAGTCAGATTCAAGATAATCTTAAAGTTCCACTAGTCAAAAGAAGATCATGTTGAAACTTCTGTGAAACAATTATGAGAAAGACTTTGTAAGTTTATTACCAAAGATATAAACAGGTTTGATGACTCTTGGTCTGAGTCTTCAGTGAAATCCTCCTTAATACTAAATTCCTAGGCTATACATCAAGTAAAATACACACAAACTCATGAGTGATTGATTGGTTTTCTGTACCGATTTCAGCGGCAAGTGCAAAGTTCCGACTAACGTAATGAGAATCGATATAATTGAAGTCAAACTTGTAAAAAATTTTAATAAAACAATATGTATTTGAAATCTTGCCGAAAATTTATAATAATTCCTGCATGAATCGTTGCACAAAACAATAAGAAATTAACAATCAATCAAGCGTTTCTTCTTTTATGTTGAAAACTCTGAAAACAATGTTGCTGAATATTTATTTATAGGCAGATAGGCACCCTTAAATACCTCCAAGAGAAGCTGTAATCAAATAGACACCTTGGTATATCACCGAAACAAATGAAAATCTACAACGATCTGATCAACGATGATGACGAGATTTAGCATGAAAAGACGAACTCGATTTGGAACCTGGAACGTAAGAATGCTTTTAGAACCATCACGACTAGCTCAAGTTTGCAAGGAATTTTACTATTCTTAGGGATAAGTGAACTTCGCTGGCAAGATTTTGGTGAAACAACAACAGCGGATGGGCTCCATCTATTATATTCCGGTAAACCAGCAAGCGACACAAGATCATCTGGTGCTGGACTGCTGCTGTCAAGAGAAGCCCATAATGCCGTTATAAGCTGGAAACCATATTCAGATAGAATAATCTCAGTAAGGCTGCGTTCCCGGGCACGTTACATGACATGTATACAATGTTATGCACCTACAGATGTTTGATAATATTCTGTTAAGGAGGAATTCTACAGTCTCCTCGATCGCGCAACATCGCCTTCGAACATCGGGGATATTTTAGTGGTAATGGGTGATTTCAATGCACAAATTGGTTCTGCAGACAACAGTAGTCTGGAGAGCATAATGGGAACTTATGCACTGGGAAGACGGACGGAAAATGGTGAGCTCTTTGTAAATATGTGTGCAGCGAACAACCTCGTTATAGTCGGATCATTATTTCCGCATCAACCGGCTCATAAAGTAACATGGGCATCTCCAGATCACGTAACTGAGAATCAGATTGATCATATAACAATCAGCCGAAAATGGCGTGGTTCCCTTCTGGACGTAAGATGCAAACGAGGTGCTGACATTGCAAGCGACCACCATCTAGTGGTGGCAAGTATGCGCATCAAATTAGCTGCAGTAAAGAATAATAATTTGAAATCCGATAATAGCCTCAAAATTTAATAATACTTTACAACAATCTCTATCATCAACATCATTTAACCAGCGAAAAACTGACAAAATATAAACGCTTTATTACTGATGCTGCCAAAGCTCATATTGGGTATAAAGATCATATGCGTAAGCAGTGAATTTCTTCCAAAACGCGAAACGTGAAAGCTAGTTTTCGATCGCAGCATACTGTTGTAGATAGACTGGTGAAACGCTGCGCACGCAATGATAAAGGTACTTGAATAAGCAACATAGCGACAGAGGATCAAATCCCAGCGGAGATCTCTACAAGCTCGTCAAAAGGATCATAAACAAACCTAGCGTATCCAGAAGACCAATAACAAATGACGATGGTATACTTAAAACATCCAATGATGAACAGCGTGATCTATGGGCTGATTATTATTTTTCAATGCTCTCCCCGAGGCCGAACTGCGCTCCAATATGTAATTGTACTACCCACGATAACGTATTACTTAAATATATCCACCGCCATTCCTTCGTTATCTGATATTATATGCCCAATCAAGACGCTCAAAAACAATAAAAGCCCTGGAAATGACAACATATCTCCAGAACTTTTGAAAATAGATCCTTATACAAGTGCACAAATCCTTTTGCCCTTAGTAGAAGATACATGGATTAACGAAAACGATCCCGAAGAGCTTAAGGAAGGTATAATAGTAAAACTACCAAAAACAAGGAGATTTAACTATTCGTAACAACTGGCAAGGTATCACGTTACTCAGCATGGTGAACCAGATAATAACCCACATAATAACAACAAGGCTCTCTGACACTATAACGCCACAACTCAGAATGCAACAAGCTGGCTTTCGTCCGAATAAATCATGTATTGACCACGTCAATACACTTAAAGTCATAGTGGAACAGTCGGTCGAATGGCGATCACCTCTATATCTAATATTCATTGATTTCGAGAAAGCATTCGATACTCTCAATCACAATGTGATTTGGAAAGCCCTGGAATGTAAAGAAGTACCACAAAAAATGATCCAGCTCATTAAGTGTATGTACATTAATGCAAGCTGTCGCATCTAGGACTGTTGGTACAGGGGTACGGTAAGGTTGTGTGATATCACCACTGCTATTTAATATTGTGTTAGATATCGTATGGGGACTTCGGGACTGGTTAGATGATTTGGAATATGCTGATGATATCTGCCTTCTCTTTCATCGGTACTCTAATATGCCCATCAAATTGCAATGTCTCACAGAGTATGCTAAGATCCCTGGTCTCAAGATGTCGCAAATATATTTGCAATTGATAATGAGACTTTGGAGGAGGTTAACTCATTCTGTTACCTTGGAGCATTTATCACAATATCTGGTGGCTCAGGTGCAGATATTGCCAATCGAATAAAAAGGGCGACGCAAGCCTATGGCCAACTCAAGAAGATATGGAATTCTCCAATTCTCTCTCGCCGTGTCCAAATATATCTATTTAACTCAAACGTCCGATCTACATTACTTTGCGATATGAATGCCTTGCAAGTTTTTACAAACCAATGCCTTAGAAGAATCCTTCGAGTTTTTTTGGCCACAGACTATGTCAAACAGCAGATTATGGCATCTATCGAACCAGTTATCTATAACCGTTGAAATACAAAGGCGAAAATGGAACTAGATAGGTCACACTATACGAAAGCCAAGCTCAAATATTGCAAGAACTGTTACTGAATGGAACCCGCAAGGCAGCAGCAGAAGAGGACGTCCAGCTAATACGTGGAGTTGACAAATTGCGAATGATGCTGCAAATATGCATACTAGCTGGAATGAAATATGAAACATTGGTATGTACAGATCCAGATGGAAGGACTTTGTTAAGGCCCTATGCGCCTTGTAGGAACAACGGAAATATATATATTGAGGATGTATAGCTGAGTTTAAGTTTTGAACTTGGATAATGTGGTTGTAATAATAAGTAGTAGCATATTTGAAATTGTTGGACACCTTTCTGTAAAATTCAATATTTTTAGGGGCATATGAAATTTTTGATTTTTGCAAACTCACTTGTTCTACAAGCGCCACTGAGACACAATTATGTATAATATGTATAACTTTTTTTCTCCACAAGTGTCATTAATAGCTTCGTAATACATAACTTAGCGAAATTAGCTTCATCTTGTAGATGTTGCCGATGTTTGGTAATGCAAAAATGTATTACAAATTGGAAAGATTCCGTAAATTTGAGACCAGCAGTTTAAGAGATTCAGATTTATTAGCCTACTATGCATCTTTGTTGAAATATCATGTAGTCCGCATTATCATATCGTGATACCGAACACCAGTAACAGTCACTGCTTGACCAGCCTAATTTTCGATGAAGTATGGTTTAATGGGCCCGATGACAAAGATGCATTTGTTTCTAAACAATCACATGTGGGTTTTGTGAAACCCAAAAGCAGCAATTTTGATGATCAACAAAACCATGAAAGTTTTAGTGAAAGTCTAGAAACGTCAATTCAGAGATGTGGACAGGAATTGTAAATTTTACGAAGCTCTCTACAATGTATACTCATTGAAGACCTGCAGGTCTTCAATATGTTATGTTCGTTGCTCGCGAACTTATTCGGAGGCTTTGTGGCCCATTGTGGTACCCTTAGAAATATATTCCTCTTATGCCGAGAATTCATACATGAAAGAACAACAGTTTCCCTCCCTAATTTCGTTGGTTCTGTGATTCCTGTGTCCCCGTGAGAACCAACAGGTACTACTAATAAATCTGATCATATTTACTAGTGACACAACTCTGAAACAGTCCAGAAAATGAAAAAGAGCTCTACCAAAATGTAGTAGTCTACGCTCTTGTAAGGACGGGCAGTCACATAGAAGGTATTGTAGTGATTCTTCCTCCTCTTTCTCCTCTTCCTCCTGTTCATCTAAACAACTTCTACAACAGCTATAACGTGTAACCCATACGGTCCCACATGTGTCCAATTATTTTGAGTATACACAATAAGTAAGTCCTTATCATCAGTATCATATGGGTTTAACCCTTTCAGACCTGAGAGGTTGTCGTCACTGTCGTCCAAAGTCAATCCTGTCTGATAAGAAATATTTTCGATTTTTGGTTTTTTACCCCAGTAGGATCACCGACTATCAGACCCGGGGTATTGGTCTGGTTCGTCGCAGTCACAGTATCTCCAGTTGTACTCAGACCTCCTCTCCTCTGAGGACATATGACCGTGGCAGATTATACCTGCACCATAGGTAAGAAAAGATACTGCCGCATCTCTGGAGTCAGAAGCAGACCAGGATAAGTATGTCTAATGTGAGTCAGACGCATCCTGGATTTATTTTTATACCAAAAACTTTCGGATTGACAAAACCAGATTGTACTAGACAGCCGGCCTTGACATAGGGAACAGACGCTAGCAGGTACGGTTATGTTGCCAAGGTAACCCAAGCCACAGTCCCGGACCGACATCAAATAATGCAGAGAGAAAGGGATTTCGTAGCGGCCCTAACTAAGGAAACAGACGCTGCCAAGTTGAGGTCGTGATCGCTAGGCGACATAGAGGACAGATGCTGTGAGGTATAGGGGTGTAGTTCTTGTATCATATCCTTAGGATGTTTAGGCTCCTTCACCGTGCCGAGGACTCATGGTGAGTACCCTCAGCTGGGTGTCATCTTGGTAACTTTATTAACTTCTAAATACAAAAAAAATATATTTTCACGGAATAAAAGACCTTATTGTTTTCTTAAGATTTTTTCCAACTATTTAAGATTACTTAACCTGGTTTAAAAAGAAAACTATTAAACTTTTGGTTAGGTTATTTATATTCGCTTCATTAATTACTTCATCTTATTAATTATAATTTATTTTCCCATTTATTCTATATCTCCTCTAGTTTAGCATTTAAGCTTAGTAACCATTTATCTCTTAGTGTGCCTCTCTCTCCTTTTCTCTCTTTGTTAAAATTGTATGTAGGTTTTTTTTTAGTTTGTACACTTTTTAATCATACTAAATCATATCCCTTTTGCAAGTAGTATTTTCTATTCAACATTATAGGAAAGAAAAAATTGTTTAAAGTTTTTCTATTAAACTTTTAATGCAAAAGAAAAAATGTGGAGAATAAAAAATAAAATAAAACTTTATTATAAATTTCACTTTTTCTGCCAGTTTAAATGAAGGTGTGTGTGTGTGTTTGGGGGGATTGTTTAAAGAGCTTTAGGTAATCAATTATTTTACACACTTTTTAGTTGTATTAAAATACAGACTTTGAGGAGGTGCAAGTATCTGTCTATAATACAGTACTGGTATATAGAAGTTTAAGTATCTGCTGTAAAATAGCTTCAACAACCTAAACTAATATTATATACTAAGCTGTTAAATAAACTAACCTTTTTTTATAAGCTATCTCTTTTTCTCCTATACTTTCGTTTCTTTTTTACTTTTCTTGCCACCTTTTATGACCAATTTTATTGGATTCTTTTTTCTATTAGTACTTTTTTTCCTCTTTAAACAAATCAACTTTTTATAAACCGATTAAATGGTGATTTGTACTTTTTATGCCGGGGTTTAATAGGAAAACTTAACCAAAATATCCCATATGGAGGTGTTAGAGTAGGATTGTAGCAAAAACTTTTATAATTTCAAATTATAACAAAAGCCATAAGGAAAACTGTTATTTTTTCCACTTTATTGTGTAAACTTGCAAAAAAAAAAAAAAAAAAAAAAATTAAACAAACTTTTAAAAATATTAAAGAAAACAAGTTTAGAAAAAAACCCTTAAAGGGGAAAAGAAATACACACACTTTATTAAAGTTGTGTTATGAGGGAGGAACAACAAGCAGAAAATGTAGAAATAAATACACACAGAAAACAGATTGGTCGGAATTCGGTTCCTAATATTAATATTTAATAAGATAAACAGAAAATTAGTTGTTAATCTTAAAAATATATAAACACAACCCATTTTCAATGTCTAGAAAAGCAAAATCACAATTGCAATCGAATCATGATTTCAACAATTGAAAAATTGGTCACTTTAACCGATATGTGTCTTAGCTAAATTTTATTTAACTAATTCGAAAATTACAACTGAATTGAATTTAGCTTTGTTGGCTTCAAATCCCAATTATTGGTTGTTGTAATCATAAAATTGTTTGTAATAAAAAACTTAACTGCTAAAATAACTATTCGAATACTATAACTGAATAATTGATTACAATACAAATTAATACGATATTCTCTACCGAATGCAATAATGAAATGGTAATGAGCTTCTGACAACTGAAAAAAAATTAAATTAATTGAAATAATATTTAAGAACACAAAATATTCCAGCAAGCAAATAGAAAAATATAAATAGATGATTGAAGATTAACTTGAACAGTAACACTCGGTCTTAGGATGGTAAGTAAGCCATTAGTGGGTAATTTATGATATATGAATTTCACTTCTTTCACTGTATTTTTTTACAGAAGATTTTATGGAAAAACGAATAAAAAATTCGCCAATTTTTGATGATTTATCGGTAGATCTGGGGTAAGGTAAGACTTCTTGTAAATAATAACCAAAATTTACTTAGTCCATGCTCGGTCCTATGCTACTTGTAGGAGTTAAAAGGAACAAAATTTGTGCAATAAACTCTTGTGCCTTTTCCATGTATACCAATGATTTCTGGTGATGTGATAATCAAAATGATCCAGTTGGAGAATACTTCATTATGCAGGTCGTTATACATAGTCTGACTGGTTCCCAAGAGATAAAAGGACGAATAACGGTAAGGAAATTATGAATTTGCAAAATATGTACAAGCTTTCACATATTTCCTGTTTTTGTAAATTCTCTTTAGCATTATCATCAAGCATGTCTTTCGTAAATATCAATATCGTTATGGTACGTCACAATTTGTCGTCAAGCCTCAATGTCGATACGTGGTATAATCGGAATTGTTTGGTAATATGTGTACCGGTGTCCATGTAGATTTTGGAAAATCGGAACATGTACATATGTATAAAGAATGAACTGCAGAATTCATGTAAATCAAATTTTAACGTATTTTCTTCTCATGTATAGTTAATTATTGTATATATTTATATATATTAATGTTTGTTACATAAATTCCAACAAATAAATTATAACACATATTTAGTAATAATAAAAAAAAATATTTTTTTTTTTTCATTGGGCCAGTCTAATGTAATTGTATATAAATTGCTGGTTATTCCAACCGAATTATTTTTTAATTAACAGTTGTGATTACCATATAAACAGTAGTCTGAATCGAATTATGTGATAGTACATGCAACCGACAAAATTCGATTGGGGACAAATTCGGTTGTGAATACGAATCTGTTTTCTCTGTGTAGCGATATAAAACTAATTGGTCTTTGGGGAAAAATTTATTATTAAATGTTAACACTTGATAGCAACTGTCTGGTCAAAACTGTTAGCGATGGAGGTGTGGAAAATACCAGAGTGAAAGGCTGACTGACCCTTCTTTTGTTTTCAAGCAACTCTTAGAGTGTTTTTTTTAAATTTTTTTAAGAGATTGTTTGGTGAAACTAGTTAGACAGCCATAATGATCATTATGGTTAGACAGGTTATTGAAAATAGACGCTGCTTGAAATTGCTGCTTGAGTAGTTCCTAGTAATTTTGCAAGCTCTTGTTTAGTTTGTCAACATTCTTCATAGAGTAATTCCTCCAATACTTGGTCTTCAACCTTATTTGGCTGGCTTGGGCGATCTTTGTCTTCCGTGTCAAAATCACTACTTCTGAACCACACAAGCCGTTTCTACCACATTGAAACCTAGTTGGGATACATTTACCATAAGCATAGTTGTTTTTTCGATTACCCGATACCTGCACGGTTTTCTAGGCTGAGATATATGCCATCAATACAGCCGCTAGAAGAATCCGGGAACTGAATCTCGAAAATTCGACTATTCATAATTACTTGGACAGCCTTGCATCAATCAAGACTCTTAACTCCAACTTTATTAAGTCAAAATGTCTTCTTAACTGCATCCAATCACTGGCACAACTGACGCAACATCACGTTGAGTTGATATGGGTCCCAGGACATGAAACATCCGGAGAAATGAAGTATCTGATGAATGCGCAATGAACGGGTCATCCCTAGACGTATCGTAAATGAATGGGCTTTGAGTGAGGCGAAACTTAGGTGGTCAAATATCATCACTTTTATAATATCCAGATTGCTCTGGCCCACTCTGACAGAGGATAGGACTAGGACTCTTTTGTCTCTTAGTAGGAATTCAATCAGGCTTCTTACGAGTATAATCACTGGGCACTGTATGATTGGACGCATATCGGAACGTATGGGTTTCCCACGTTATAGCTATTGTAGAAGTTATTTGGATGAGGAGGAGGAAGAATTGGTACAACACTTTCTATATAACTGTCCAGCTTTACAAGAGCATATACTACTACATCTTGGTAGAGCTCTTTTCCATGATCTGGACTGTCTCAGAGATGTGCCACTAGTAAATATGATCCGATTTATTAGAAGTACCGGCTGGTTCTCACGGGGATCACAGGAAGCACATAGTCAACGAAATTAGGTTGGGCAACTTTTCCCCCTTTATGTATGAAATTTAAAATAAGGGAATAGTAATTCTAAGGGTATTACAATGGGCCACAAGGCCTGCGAGTGAACTCGCTAACTTGCGAGCAACCCATGTAACCTAATATAAAACATAATTTTTCATCAAAAAAGAAATTAAGTTATTGCAGTGCTTGGTGCATTTTTAGTATTTCCATTTTCACAAGAAACTAATAAAGATGTGAACATGCAATACGCAGTTGTACAGGAACTTTATGCCGCAAACTTGCAACGACTGACCTATAGCTTTATTAATAGTCATTGCAAAAGCCAAACGAACGGCAAGCTGAGATCTTTTAAATTCAATCGTTTTCCCCTTTAAATTTTCCATTAAAAATTGTTGCTTGGTAGTCTTGAATCTTATGATCATAGAATAAAATATAGATAGATGCGTTACTAAGAGACAAAAAACCTAAGTCCTCCAACAACAAAATACATGTAAATCAATGAATTTTGTTGTTGTGTCAGCCATAAAATTTGGGGAAAGTCATTATTTTTACTCTCAACTCACTCTCAGTTGCGCCTCTATGGTGTTCTATTTATATTTAGATTGAAATCAAGTATCAAGATTAAATGCGTCGAGCATCGGATAGTATTTTGTTCGACATCATATCTTTTTTCCGATAGTACTTAGATAAATCCAAAAAAGTGGGCGTAAAGGTGGGCGTGATCAACTTTCCTTTCAGTAAAATCCTATGTGTACTAGGATGAAAATTTTAAATCAAAATTGTCCAATTCGGTCCAGCCGTTCTCAACTGATGCAATTACCAACGAACGACATTTGATTTTTATTTATATAGATATACACAGAATATTACAGATATGAAACAAATGACAGTTCTCAAAAATGTAATATCGAACCGTATGGTATATTTGATGATTGTGGTTTGCAGAGCGAGAGATAATTTTCAATAAAAAAACGTACTTTTAATAACGTTTTTCTTTATAACTCCTGAACTAATCGAGTCTATGTCGAAATATTTTTGCACGAATATAGTAGAGAGTTTTCGTGTACTCATACCGTGTTCTTTATTAATTTTTAATACCGCGATCTTTGATATTTTTTTCATTGAAATATATACTCCCAAAATTGACCTTTAACCTCTTGAAAGTAAACAGTTTTATTTACACCATTTTAAGGACAATAATTTTGGCTTTCAAATGGAATCAAAAATTATATATTTCTGTGTATATAATTTTATCTTATATTTAAATTTTCAAATCGCTATATTTTTGCAACAGAATGGGTTTCCGAAGAAAAATACATTGATTTGAAGAACCCTTTAGAACCGTAATATGTGTGGTAAATTCCATTCAAATCGAAGATGTCAAATCCGAAGATAGCAGTTTTCTGTCCGTTTTGATATGTCTTCTCCCTAGGGTTTTTAATTTTCCGACCTTTTTTATTAATTAAAATTGAACCTTAAACCCATTTGTTAATAAAGATTGTAAAATAAATTAACTAATAGCTCTTACAGAAATTCCATCACAAGCGTCAACTTTGGTAAAGGTTTCACATAAATCCTTTTTGTGGATGAATTCTTTTTATTAGAGGTTGATTATTATTATCAGCATTAGATTTGTCAATTGTTGTTGCTGGCGATAAATTATGTACGTTGGAAAGGTGCTTCAGTAAGTCACTTGTTGATGCAAGCAACTTCGGACATAATCTGCATTGGGCATTAAATTCTGGGCCTTTTGTAAAATATTTCCACACGAAAACTCGATTCATTTTCTACGCATTAATAGCAAATATCAATTAACTTAGAAATTAATAATTTTTTTATAATCGAAATTGTTTCTTGTTCCGTTAAAGGCAAATAAATGAGCAAATATAAACGTGTCACTTTATGCAGTTTTTAACATTTGTTGGTAGTTTCCATTTTTAGTTGTTTTTAATCAGTTGTTTGTTTGTTTGTTTTGTATACATCTTAGTTGGATTATTTGAGTAAAGATGTATAGAGTTGAATTTTTTGGCTATTTTTAATTCCCGGAATCAGGAAGTGAAAATTTTTAAAAATTTACGGGAAATTTGTACGGGATTTTGTCTCCCACACAGATGTTATATCAAAAAAACACGGCGCTACAGTGAAAAGAAAACTTGAAAAATGACCTAGCGTAGGTTATAGTTCTTGCTGAGTACATTACAAATTGTGCCAAAAAATTTCAGGAACACCCTCAGATTCAGAAGTTATTCTAAAAAACCGTTTTCAGTGATGTTCGTCAACCTATCGACCTGTAACTCAGTCAGTTTTAGTCCGACTTTAAATTTCTTAACCGGTTTGTAAAGAAAACTTATTTCGCTTTAAAATTACGTGCATTTTTTGATACATTTGTAAGTTATAAGTACTTATTGTGTCCGTTAAGAATATATAAAAAGTCGTAGCTTTTCATTGCTTATTTTGATATGAAAGCTTATACAAGTTTATACCAGCGGATTAAGCAAATTTTGTTCTTAACAAAATTTAATTTCTCAAATCGGATGAAAATTGTAAAAGTTATTCAAATTTTCATTAACACATATTTAGTATCTTCTCCCTCCAGTGCAAATGAATAAAAGAAACACAGGTTTTAATTTATAAGCTAAATTGATAAAGTAAATTTTGTTGAACTTTTTTCGAAAAAATTTAAAAACTTTTGCAAATATTAACCGATTTTATCAAGTAATGTCAAGTTTTTTAATATAAAGTTGTCTTTAAAACACTGTGCAGAATAGAAAAAAAAGTGAAACTTTTTATAAAAACTTACCTAATTCCTTGGAATATACATTTTATGCATACATTTAATGAAAGTTTAATTCTTTGCCTCTCCATAACTGTTTAAAATTTTGAAAACGGTCTAAAAATGTGTAAGATAGAGGTACTAAAGTACTACGACCTACCTTAAAACAGTTTTTTTCAAAATAACTCGAAATTTGGAGTGTTTTGTCCAATTCACTGAAAACGGTTTTAGTATGTCATTAGGTCGCTTTTTAAGTTCTGACAAAAAGTGTTATTTTGTAGCAGAGTGAAATTTTCACTAAACACCAGACAATAACTTTTCTACTATGAAATATTTTGCTATTATAAAAACTTACACATAGAGAAAATATACATAAAGCGGAAACTAATCTGTCAAACACCTAACTCAGTTGCCAAAAACCTGAGTGGGGAGAATGGATTAGTAAAAAAAGCTATGTGAAAAGAAAAACAACGCTCACATGTGTAACTTTATTGAGAATTTTTTTTTTTTAGTTTTTTTTAGTCTCCGTTCTATGTATATTTTCTCTATTGACTTTCATATCTGTTTTTCTTTTTTAATAAAAAAAACTTTTTTTGAAAAGCTTTATTTTTAAAACTTTTATATAAACAAAATTTTGCCAAAAAACTTCATTATTAAAAATTAATGCTGTTGTTCAAAATCATCTTTTCTGCAAAAAAAAAAAAAAAAACTTTTTTTGAAAATAATCTTTAATTTGTCAACATAAAGAAGTTAAACTTCAACTGTATAATTTAAAAATACTTTCAATGCGTAATCTGTTTAAAAAGCTTCTTTAGAATTAACAAAACTTTACTCAAAAAGCACATTTAGGGAAAAATTTTATATTTTTAATGAACTTTATTTAATTAAACATTTTTTTGGGATATAAGCATGATTTTTAAAGTTATTTTTGTAATAATGAACTTTCATATCTTTAGTTTCTTGGTAAATGGAGATTTAAAAGAATCATGAGGATAATAAAAATTCGTTATCAATGTAAAACTCTTAAAATTCAATGTTTGAAAATAATTAAAATTATGATAAAAGTTTATGTAGGTTATGGACGAAATATATTAAGATCATTTTAACAATCAGACAAACAAAAATGTTGGATTTCCTAATATTATTAAAATTATACACCAATCGATTACTTTATTATGTAAAAAAAGCTAATAGCAATTTATGAATAAATTATACCATTTGTTTTATATTAACTAAATTAAAAATTATTTCATTAATGTTTCTTTATATAAATTTAATACTTTAATTTACTTCTTCTGTAATTTAATTGAGTCATTTCAGTTCTTGCTATATTTGTTTTGAAAGGCTCTCAACACGACTTATAAATAAATAAAAATTCTGTTGATTGTTTTTCATTTAGTTTAATTTCTTGAAATGTCTAAAACAAGCTCTAAGCTGTTTTTGAAATATGCTCAATGGCGTTGTTCTATATAAAGAGTAGAGTATACGCATACACTCATATAGAAAATAGAAAAGTATCTGTGTGTGTAATGGTAGAAGTAGCAGTGGTATTTGTAAAGTACTTGACATATTTTTCTCTCCATTCTTTAGTTTATTTATATTTCTTTTCAATTTTCGCACATTTTCATTGATTAAGTGTAAATACTTGAAGAGCAAAAAAAAAAAGAAAGAATAAATAAATAAAAATAATAAAAAGAAAACTAAGAACTGGAGAAAAAAATGGCTAGTAAAACCAATTGAACAAATATTGTTGTCTTCGCAATAATATAAAACAGTAGGAAAAAAAAAACATGAAAATCGTAAGCAAGCCACACAAAAAAAAACAAGAAAAAGAAAAGAAAATATATAAAATTTAAGACCACAATTGTAAATTATTGACATTGCTAGTGATATATCAAGGCCCCCAAGGCTTCAAATATGAAATTAGAAAAAATACCAAACGCACATTTACTCAAACACACAGATAGAGGTTTTCGCACAAAGGCCGGGAAAAAATTCCAATTTTCAAACACCAATACATACCAAGAAAGCAATAAATAAGAAACAATACACAGTGTATACTTTCAGGCGCAAAAATATACACGGTGTTAGGGAAATAAAAAAATGTGTAAACATTTGCCAAGGATATTTTATTATATCAAAACTAAAATTGATTTTAAGTATATTCGATACCCTGATTCTAACTGTATACTTATTTTTTCAATGCTACAATGTCGTTTTTGAGAAATAGCAGGGGTAAAAAATAGGAATAAATGAGTTTCAATATACAATTATTTGACAGGTTAGAACCTTAAGTTTTACATTTTCTATGATGGATTTCCTTAGGATCCCGTGTGAAAATCCAATTGTAATCAGCCACCAATACGGCGACTTTTCTATCTATCTTTCATCAGTTTTAATTCTTAATGGAAGCAATATACTTGTTTTTTGCTATACGAGTACTTTTATGCTCATATTACACGTAAGATTTTTAAAGCTAATTAAAAGGTATGTAAATAGTTCCTCGTAATTTTCAGTCTTAAACTATAAGCTACTAAGAAATGTTTCACAACGGAAACAAAAGATTTCCAAGCGGCTGCTTCTAATCATTCATTGAATGTATGAAGTCGTTGCGTTTCATTAAAAGTCTGATTTGTGGGCCATCATAAATACCAGAATTTAAATTTTCTGTACTCAAACCAGGAAAATTTCTAGAAATAAAGGAAAAACCAGTTTTATATAATGCTTTCACGTACTGCTACGTAAGACCCAATTTGATGTGTAATAAGGACTGAGATCGAAAAATTCTTAACACACGTTTTTCATTAAAACTTTTAACACAAGTATTATTTGATTTTTTTTTTCGATCAAGTTACCTTTGTAAAACATATCAGTTAATGTCAATTATGTTCATTTGTTGTTAATCTGATTAAAATGAGTGACTAGAAAAAAGTGCGTACTAAAATTATTAAATATTTTCAACAAAACCCAACTTGGTCCTACAAAAAGTTGGCCAAACAATCAAAGGTCTGCTGTCAAACTGTTTCCAATGATAATAAACAGTACCCGGAGAACTTGTCACATGATGTTTATTAAGCCAAAAAAACAGAAAGCACTTTCAAAAGAGCTCCTAACACATCCTGTAGGAAAGCAGTCCGGTTAGCTCAGTGCTCAGACTATTTGGTACGAAAAGTGAAAGCTAATGCAGGTTCAAAAACATACAAGGCTCAAAAAGTTCCTGACTCCTGTCAGGCTAAAAACAGAGCACGAAAGTAGAAGTCAAATTTTATGAAAAAAAAATATTCCTGCTGCATAATGGATGACGCAACGTATGTTCTGGCAGATTTTATGCAGCTTCCGGGTCAAAATCTTGATACTGCTGATGCTCGAGGGAATGTTGAAGAAAAGTTTAGGAACCAAAAGCAGACAAAGTTTAACAAAAAGTTATTGGTATGACAAGCAATATGCAGTTGCGGTAAACGAAGCCAAACATTTGTTACAAAGGGCTCTATAAATACCGAAATTTGCATCAAGGAAAGATATTGGGCTCTTGTTAAAAGAGAATTCAAGAGCAAAAAAAAGGTATTCAAAATTGTGGTAGATTTTAAACGGAGATGGATAACCTGTTCGAACAAAGTGACAGAAATCACTATAAAAACAATAATGGAAGGATTTTATAACTAGTGATTAGAAATATAAAAATATTTTTCTTTTGTAAATTTTGATAATATCAATCAAATAAAAAAAAATCAAAACTGTAAGTTAAGTGGTTTCATTTTTATTAACATATATGTATGTTAAGAATTTTTCGATCTCAGTTCTTAGAAGCAAAATTAACTTATCTCTGGAAACCAAAAGGTTTATAACATTTTGTTTTCTCTCATAAGCCAGTCTTTTTTGATGCAATGTTCATGTTTTGCTCTACTGTCCCATAAACCAAATGAAATATGGAGATTAAGTGTACCCACTATGTTTACCTAAGAAGTAATTAAATTTTTTAAAAGAAGATCGTTTTGATACTCCTCCTTTAATTTCGTAGAATGAGCAATAACCACAGCTGCAAGTTTATAACCTCTATCTTGTAAAACACCTTTAAAACTTAGTGTAAAGAATCTCCATTCAACAGCATGAGAGTCCCATTGTAGTTAAAATGCCATAAATGTCAATATAAAAGACTACATCATTTTCTGAGCTAAAAAATGGAAGAAGTTCTTTTTCGCTACCGCGATAAAATCAGACTTTCGTAACTTGAGCTTAAAGATTTCTGTATTTGATTCTTGATGCTAGCAGTTCAGATCTTTCTTTCGAAAAGTCAACGTCTCTTACCACGTCACTTAAGGCATCTTGTGAATAAAGTGAATATGTTGTTAACACTCCAAAATCGATATCATGTTCATTTGATTTATTTCCCACCATTTCTATGTTCGATAAATCGGATTGTTGTTGATTCATAGGAGATGTAAGGTCATCTGAGTACAGTAGAGGCCTTTTAGTAGACGTCCAGTATATGTAATTTTTCTTTTGATTCATACCATTAAATTTAAAAACACAAATATAGCAGTCATCAGTATGGTTTTTGGATTTTGTCATTACCACATTAACGTTCAAATGACTATGTTTACCAATTTTCCATTATTCTAAAAATTCATTACAAACTTAACACATATGACCAATTCATAAGGTCTCCTATCATGTCGTATTGTCCTAATATTTCACAATGGTAAAAATGTTGATATTGCCTTTCAAGCAAAAAATTTCCTAAAAAAATACTACTCTGTATGCTATGTTTATTGTATTATCGTAACCAACCAGCAGAGACCAACGCCGAATACCTAAGAGTCTGTTAAACCGAGCCCCCGAGTCATGATATATTGGGACATTATGACAATATGACTGATAAGAGACCTTGTGAATTGAGTAAATGTTTGTAAACCACGGCTTATTCGGGGCCTTAATCGGCACCCACTAAATCTGTTCCCTGCTGTAAATTTGTGTCAATTGTTTTAAACGATTTAAAGTCTTGTGATATGTGAAAAGACGACATATCACTTGACTTGTATAATTTATAAATTGTCAGATATTTTATCAATGAATTTTAAGCAAGTCTGTACCGCAATTCAGTAACTTTTTATACTTTTCTTCCGATGTCGTTAAGTAACGAAAAATATCGGTTGCTTTACCGAATTTAATATTCACTGTTTGAAGTTAACGATTTCTCGTTATGGCTTAACTAGAACATTTTATTTGTCGTTAACCTACCGACAAATTTCGTTATCTACCGAATATTTTTAACGAAAATATTCGGTAAAATTAAATTCGGAGTATCTCTTAACGATAAATATTGTTAATTAACGAATTTTGATTACTTAATGACAAAATTCTGTCATTAAAAAGCTACAGAATTGCGGTACTGGTAAAAATATTTTAATAAAATTGTATTACCAGTATTAAAATATCAAAAAGAGAACAAATACTTTTAGTTAGTTCCGTGACCTATCACAGAGTGCTTAAATGGTGTAAATTTATTCCTCCTAGGACATCGCCATTTTAAAATGACAGGTCACCTTAATATAAAGCGTCACCTTCATAGAACCGGTCCTATTACTTTGGAACTAGTCAAGTGATAAGGTTTGTGATAGTTCCTATTCCCCTATGGTTATTATTTCGGTCGTTGCAACAACATAATGTTTAAATCAACTTATTTATAGAAATGTACATATGTTTATGAGGATACGAAAGCGGCACACGAATTTACTTATGACAGCCCATATTGAAAACTGAAAGTAGATACCAAGCTACACTGGTGTTACCAATGCTTATCTAGTACATTACGAGGGCGAATCAGTAACTTCATGACTTTTTTGAATTTCTCGCCGCTTAACTGCAAGGGCAATACAACTCCTGTCAACAGCAATCTGTCAGTTGATTACTGTCATAATTTTAAAAAGCTGCATCATTTAGTTTGTGTTTGACAGCCACTGATACCTGACTACCGCGTGACTGGGAAAAAGTGAATTTTGTGTAGTCATTAAGCATTATTTTTTGTGGAAATAAATCATCACTCAAACCAAGACTAAGCTTAATAAATACAGTGGAAACTGTGCTCCATCAATTTGAATGGTAAAAAAAGGTTTACTAAATTTCGTTGTGGCCGTACAAGGGCGGAAGTTGCCGTACTTTCTGGATGCCCAGTTAAAGTCTCTTTACAGAAACAATTGAAAAAATTCACGAAATGATGTTGACCGATCGAATATTTGAAGTTCGAGAGATTGTGGAAGCTATGGTGATCTGACATGACACAGTGGTTTCAATTTTGAATGATCACTTGGATATGAGAAAGCTATCCGCAAGATGGATGTATGTTTGCTCACAATCAACCACAATCGAATCACAATCAACCACAATCGAATCACGAATGACAATTTCATAAGAGTGTTTGGAGTTGTTCAACAGCAATATGAACGAGTACTTGCGCTGTTTCATAGCCACAGTCAAACACGAATCCACTACAACACACCAGAGACCAAACAGCATTCAAAACAGTGGTTTTCTCGGGGAGAATCGGCGCCAAAGAAAGCCAAGTTGGGTTTGTCAGCCTAAAAAGTGATGGCGAAAGTTGTTTGGGATGCACGCGGTATAATACACATTTAAAAGGGTAAAGCAATTAATGCCAAATACTATTCCAACTGATTACAAGGATTTAAAAAAAATGGCGAAATTTTGGTCTAGATAAAAATTATCTTTCAGCAGGACAATACAAGCGTGCACACATGTTCAATTTCCATGGCAACAATCCATGAATTAAGGCATGAATTGCTCCCTCATCCCCCGTATTCTTAAGATTTAGCCCCGTGTCACCATTTCACGTTCCCAAACCTGAAAAAATCACTCGGAGGAAAGAGATTTAACTCTAACGATGAAATCGTCTCACTAACAAATACCTATTTTGATGATCTCGACAAATCTCATTTTTTCAAAGGAGACTATGTTGAAAAATAGTATGATTTGTATCCAAAAACCTGTGTATCATTCAAAAATTCATAGACTTGTTGACTAATTTTATATTAGTCAATATTTCACCACTGCCTAAAACACTGTTATCCAAAAAACAAAATAGAAATCGCCAATAAATTTTCGAATTTCTCTCTTTTTTCACTGTTCTAATTTCAACGAAATGAACTATATACCAACGAAATGAAAATCATGTTAAAAAAGTATACAAAAACAACAATTTCAATACTAGCAAAGAATAAAAAAAGAAAAACCACTTGTAATCGTACAACAATGCCTTTTAACATTTGACAATGACACGCACTTGCCACAAACATACAGTAACAATACAGACCGCTTCACGTACTCCCTTACATACGCAACAAAGTTGACAAGAGAAAGAAGGCAAACAAAAATATCTACAGAAAACCCAAAATATCGAACACATATTGTTTGGAAAAAGCAAACGTTTTGTTTTTTTGCTTTTGACAGCAAAAAAAAAAAAAAAAAAAAGGATATCGAATTTCTTCACAAGCGTTATAAATACAAACACCAACAGCTATTATTTTAAGGCAACGAAAACATGGCAGAAGTAAAAAATAAACTAAAGCAATATTCGCATATTTGCTACAACAACTTCAACAGTTGCTGTTATAAGTTTCCTTGAGTTGCTGTCAATTACAGCAACAAAAACAGAAAACTAGATGAAAGTAACAGCAACAAAATGAAACAAACAAAAAACAATAAGTAGGAGTGATATATACGGCTGTAGCGAATCTTGTATACCCACCATCAATATGTAGTTTTGGCCTTTTATGGAGACTTGAATTAAGTATGATCCGAAATGTACAGAATTTTATAGAGTGATTAATTTCTGAAACTTTAAATGACCATTAAAATAAATTATTTATTGACAACAAAATAATTTTCTGATATAGGGTTTATATAAAAAGTAGGGTCAATTATGGACCGATCCTCACAAAAGTTGGTCCATATAAAGCTTGCTAATGATAATTTTCATCACGACTTTGATTATTATAGGACAAGCAATTTTCTAAGACGGTCCTTGTATAGAGACTAAGGACAAATGTAGACCAATTTTCGCTTTAATTTACAGCTTAATTTACGAGTACTTAGAACTTTTTGTGCAAATTTTGATCAGGATTGCCGTATAATCAACTCATCTTACTACTCAAACAGTATTCAGGAAGGCCATTTACTTGAGGGCTAGGTAAAATCAGAGAACGCTGTTGCCCACGATCAATACCAAACAAACAGAGAGTATTAAATCATGGACCACTATTGTACATTTTCAGTACCAAACAAACCTTATCAACAGAGGGTATTTGTGGACAATTCCCTCCAGCTAGCTCCTTTCATTTATGTTTTCAACAGACAGACTGATAGACGGACATAGCTAGTCGTTTTAGAATCTTATGAGGAATATATATTCTAAAGTGCGATAGATATTTTGATGTGTTACAAACGGAGTGACAAAATCAATATACCCCCATCGCTTTTGATGGTGGGCATAAAAACAAAGTATATCAAAAGAAAAATATGGCAAAAATATTACTCAATATGTAATAGTAAGGACTGAGAACAATAATGTAAGTGAAAGTAAAAATGTAATAAACCAGGATCAGAAATATTTCATTAAAGTAAATATTATTTGTTATAAACAAAATCTTTTTTCTAGTAAAATTTTTTCAATAATTTGAAATCCGTTTTCATTCACAAAAAAGATCGTTAGGAAATCGATTGTTATTACAAAGATATAAAATTGTAAAGTAAAAACAGAAAAACTATAAATTTAATAGATTTTCTATGTTCGGAGTTATAAAACAATCATTGTAATCGAATCGTGGAATCATGCATTTGCTAAAATGATGTCGCTCATTTGCTGCAACAACGTCATTATTCAAAAAAGTCGTTTCGAGAAAAACGGCTTTGAATGTTTTATGACATTTTACAATAAATAAATTTTCAACAATCATGCGATTTCAGAAATAAAACCAGATTTAAATAGTAGATGTTGATATCTTTCTAGTCTGCATTTAACTGAAATTTTTACTTGTCAAATATACGAGAAAACATGAATTTTAATTTTGATGTTTACAACAAAAACATACTGTCACACAAAAAGTAACTGACTTTTTTAAAAGCTGATAAAACAAGACTATAAAATGGAGCATATTTTGTATTACTCAGCTAAAAAAACACGGATTTTGATTTATGACGTTGTTGCAGCAAATGAGCAATATGGTTACTTTGTTAATGAAAACTAATATAAATTTGGCATTCGTATTTCTCAGTTCATATTATAAATGGTTGCAATCGAACAATTTTTAATATCAACAATATTAAATACAAATATAAAATTCCAAGTTTGTAACCAACAGTGTATTATAAAAGTGTAAAAATTTCGATTGTGGCATAATTCACAAAAATTCAAATTGATAGTTTTAGTTGACACATATATAAATCTCTCAAAGCATTCATGATTGACCAACACCAGCAGAGATAATACAATTTCTGAATGCGTATTAATTGTAATAGACCAACTGTCTAGATCCTGCATAAAGATTCGACTCTTTACAAATGGACGTCGCTTCTGAAATCGAGTTTGCAATGCCAGCAGAAAGGCAGACGATTATGCGCTAAAGTGATATTTACGCTAAGAGAAATAGATGCGGCATTTCAGATAGAGTTGCCTCGTGCTTAGCTACAGCTCTATTTAAAGACATTGGCTTTACTGATGACAATGGGGAACCAATTATTATGGAAAAATCCAAAGTAGGTCGTGAAAATGAAAAGCAGGGAGTCCGTTTTTCGTATATAAAACAATGATTCACCCTTACTAGCTTTTTATTTTGACGGCCGGAAAAATTGTGCTTTGACACGGGAAGAAATTAGTGGAAAATACCATACGAGAGTGATAAAGGAGTCTAATATAGTGATTGTTAAATAGAAGGGAAGCAAGTTGTTGGAATTGAGGACTCCAATACTAAAAGCTGCAATTATGTGAATTCTTCATGGAAAAAAAATTATCGCTCACTAGATTGATAAGAGTTTGCTGCTATGTGGAACCCACCAATACTGAAACTGAAAATAGGATGCTACGAAAGTTAGAAATTTTGTTGAATAAACCATTACAATGATGATTTTGTTTGTTGCATTGCAACGAACTCGCGCTTCGACATTTGTTCTATGCTTTAGAAAAATCTACTACAAGTGGACCACGTACTGCTAGTGTAGCTTTGACGACATTTATACAGACTTGTGAACACTTATTAATTTTATCAATGGTTAATGTGGGACTCTTAAAAGTAAAACAAACATTTCGTTGTAGATTTTACCTGATTTTGAACTGATTTTATTGGAAAATATGCCTCCACTTTTGGACGATACAGATGGTAAAAAGATCTTTCTACTGACGTTCTATATCTCTTTCGAATATCCAAACTGGTATCGGAAGGTTCGTGTCCCAAATATGTAGCCAGCATAAAACCGGAACAAATTGTTCATTCTCGCTGGTTAACAAAGGTCAGCAGAATCTTGCGCCTATATGTTGCAACCAGTTTGCCTTCAACAAATTTAAAAACATTGGCTAACTTTATTGTGAGAATTAATGTGCCGATGTATTTTAATGTAAAATTTTATAATTCAGTAGTACATGGCAGTGCGCTTTTATATAAATTTATTAAGTCAACGCAATTTTTACTACAAAATCTTCGAGAAATTTTAAACAAAACGACACAAAACAATACATTTTTTGGACATCTGGAAAATATTCCGCTCTTCGACGGAAGGAAACCTGTTCGTGAAAGAGCCATTAGATAATGTGAGTCGACTTAGATAATGTGAGCCTCCATTTATTGCAAGCATCCCACACGAGCATCCGCTAGAGTATATTAAATCAGATGTTGTACCACTGCCAGATCCAGGAATGTTCTGGCAGTAACTTTTAAAAACCGAACCCAGACACTCCGAATGGATTGTCAAAAAGACTTAGGTTCTGTTGTTTAAATCACAAAATAAAACATTAATTAATTATGTCTCTTAAGATTCCACTAGGTTTTGATTTTAGATCCATAGTTTCTTAGGCAAGTTTTCTTAAAATTTATTGTAGACTACATCTTTTTAATATGGTCTAGCTGACAAACGATTTTGTGAGACATCCTAAAACAAACCATGGTTTATTTTGAGGGAGGTAACAAAATCATTTGTATCCTCTCTCTAATTAATATGCATTCATATAATCATGTATATTGTGTATAACTTTTTAACTTTTTAACCGCTTATCCAATTTTTACAATAGTAATGTACACTTATGTACTCTAAATTAAATTTCTCGTATAATATTACTAGTTCTAAGAGTTTCAGTTCTTTAGGCCGAGTTATTATTTAAAAATTGTTACATATTCAGTATATATGGCAATATCAATCGAATTACATATTCAGAAATTGTAATCGAATCATGTGATAGTGCTTGAAACCGAACGAATTAGATTGGTTACAAATTAGTTGGCTATAACAAATCTGTTATAAAAATTTTAAATTTCGAAATTTCCGTTAACTAAATTAATACAAACCACCACTTATATGACGTATAAGTATTATTTAATTCAAACACTAATTAAATATTTATCATACGTACCGGTAACTTTCAATAGGTTGCTTTTGTGGCAGCTCAAAATATGGATTTTTGATCTTAGTATATACCACATTCCCTATATTAAAATATTTCATATTGTTTTAATCGTTTTACAAAAAAAATTTCATTATTTTCATAGTGAAAGAGATTTGTTGTCATAAACATCCAAACAAAAACTTATATTTTTATTCATATTTTATTGGTGAAAATGTTGGTATGTATATTATTTCTTAGTAGCGTTTGATATGAACAAAGAGCACTAAACCCCTGTTAATATATTTTAAACGTTCTCTACATAACTAAGAGCTATCCATTTTATATAACTTACAAAATAATATAAAATTACTATCAGTTCCCTAAGAAACTTTCTTAGTAACCAAGCGGTTTTCCATCATGTTTTCCACAAAAAGAACAGAGTACTGCTTTTGTGAAATTATTTATATGTAGTTTGACTGGATTTCGCATGAAATTTTGAACAGAGTACTAGGCTTAAAGGGGGAATAGTTTCCCTCCCTAATTTCGTTGACTGTTTGCTTCTTGTGGTCCCCGTGAGAAGCAGCCGGTACTTTTAATAAATCTTATCATACTTACTAGTGATACATCTCTGAGATAGTTCAGATCATGGAAAAGAGCTCTACCAAGATATAGTAGTCTATGTTCCTGTAAGGCTGGGCTTAAATCTAATACAAATTGAATAAAATACTGTTCCTTCCTTCAGTTTGGTGTTTGCTTTGCTTTTAATCATTTCAAAAAAAAAAAAAAAAAAAAACTAAACCTTTTGAAGAGCCTCAGAAGAAAAGGTACTTTTTTGCTAATTTAAAATTTTTGGGAAATTCAGTTTTATTTATTTCACCCCCTTAACAAAAAATAAAAAAGTACGTTTTATTAAGCACAAATTCACGAAAATTCGAATAATTCAATAAGAAATTAGTTCTATAAATAACTAGCTGAACTCGGTCCGCGTTGCTGGTACTTAGAAAACATATTTTATATTGCATCTCAATCTCGATTTTAATGTACAGTGTCGGACAAAGTCGGTGATCCAACCTTCAATGTTAATACATGTGGTGGCAGTCCGACTGGTTCCAAAGAATTCAAAAAATTAGTAGGATAATCGACGGATTTGTATTTATGGTTTCGCTAGGCAGTTTCAATTGTATTTGCCTAATGAGCTTGTTAACATCATAATTTGTGGCGGGATCAATTGGTACTTTTCCATTTCCGATGTCCAACAACTGTTTCGAGAAGGTTTCAGCAGAAGGGTGTAGCAGCAAATGCAGACATATGTTCGTTCATAGCGTTCGGCTTCTGTAGCTTCATTTCCAGTAACTTCACATCATCATTGGGAAGCAGGAGCAATAACCCAATTCTGTGGTACATTTGGCCTTGAACTTTACAGGTAGTCATGAATCCGACAGTGTTTCCCGCTGGGCTATTCTGAAGATTCCCTGAAAATTTCATCAAAATCGGTCCAGCCGTTTTTTATAAATATGGATGGATTTAGCGGTATAATATAAAAATTTTATTTTGCCACGCCCCTCCGCCCACAGACCAAAAATCAAACTATACAGTGTTAACCACTGGGCTTTTCTGCAGATTCCCTGAAAATTTTGTCAAAATCGGTCTAACCGTTTTTGAGTTCATTCGGAACATATATACATACAAACATTCATTTTTATATATATAGATGAATGCTCAAGGGAATGAACTAAATACATTTGAAGTACAAAGAAATTAAGCCTATTAATTTATTCATAATAAATTCATTAACGGAATTGTTAAAACATATATTTTATTTTGATTTTGAAAATGGAATTAAGAATTAATTGTTTCAAAACATTGCAACAAAACCTATGGGTGCCGTATAAGTAATAATGAATTAAAATATGAATTAAATATTAATCATACGTATTGGTGACACTTTAGGTTAAATGTAATTTTTGTTGTGTAGCTTTTATACCTTTGTCATTCCGTTTGTAATTTCTATATTTTTAATTTGTGCCAACCATTAGGTATACATATTCTGGATCGGCATATAGCCATGAGTCGATATAGCCATGTCCATCTGTCCGTGTATGCGTCTTACAGACATGATTCATACATCAATATATCCGCTATAGTCCCACAAATGGCTGAGATATAAGCAAAAAAAACTAGATTTTTTTACCTATTTTTTATCTATATCAAGATTACTGAGTCATTAATATAAACAATATGGATATTTAATGATAGATATATTAAAGAACTTTCCAATGACGTATATAAATATCGCACCAAAATCAGGAAAAATTACAACATAATAATAAACATCAACTAAAATACTTATCCAAAAATGGTGGCTGGGCAACCATGTAGCAACCATACTGACTTCTTACCTAGAAAGAGAAACAAAATGAAATATTATTATTAGTTAAGAGAAAAAATAAAAGTTTTATTTGATTTTAAATTTATATCAATTGTATCATATGTATAAACAAGGTAATTTTGTATTGATTCTGTTGAAAATTCCAGCATTAACAACGATTTTTCAATTCATAATGTAAGAGCTTGGATCTATACATTTTACATGGGAACGAAGCAATTTGTGATCTCAGCCCTTAGTAAACCTATTTATAAAAAAACATTTACACTTTTTATTGAGCTCGCCTAAAAGTATGCCAGCACAGAAAAATACAAAATGAAACAAAACAAATAAAAACAAGGCAAAGAGCTGCGTAAGTCTTGAGCTTAGAAAATGTACAATTCCATTTCGTCGTCCGTTATTAAGTAACATGAAATAACGCTTTTTTACACCATATATGTATATAGTATGTGTAAGAATATGTATGAACATGTGAGTTAGTATACATATGTTTGTAGGTATATTTGCCTTAGTAATGGTGTTTTGTAACATTCAATACAACACTTTGTTGGCGTTTATTTTCTTGTATGTTTTACAACAACAATAAATAACAACAAACATTTTTTTTATGTTTCTGTTTTGTTTGAGGTTGATATACTTTGATGTTTTATACATTTTTTTTTTGTTAGAACCCATTATAAACTTGTAGTTGTTATTGTTTTTATTATATGTTTTGCACAAGCAAGTGCCAAACTAACAATGAAAGTGAAATATAAACGTTTTTAACAATAAAATAATTCTTTTTATTTTAGCTGAAATTACATTTTATTTTATAGAACAACAAAATTGTAAAAACAACACACATACATACATACCAAGAAATACTTGTGAAAGTGGAACTTGTTTAGTATAAAAATTTTACTTTGTCAGCAGGTTTTTCTTTAAAAAACAAAATAAGCGATTGACACAGACCCTGTTAATATACATTTTAAACAATGTATGTATGTTTAACAAGTATGTATGTTTATTAGGGTGGGATTTATTTAGCTATGCGTCTAGATCTTAAATTGTACCCCTTCATCTTCAAACCAAACGTCACTTTTGAAGCTTTTATTCCTTGACATTTGACAAGTAAAAACTACGAGATTACTACTTGGTGGGATAATTCAAGCTATTTGGACAAGTTAGTAATGTGAATAATAAAACCCGTGCACGTCGCTCAAGAACAACTACGAATATTGCTGCTGTAGCCTAAAGTGTTGAACAACACCCAGGTTTGTCCACTCCTCGTCCTTCTTTGGAAATGGACATTCCACAAACGTCATTACACCGTATCTAATGGCAGGAGTTGCATGATATTGATCTGACAACGTTTGCTTGTATGGCGCTACGTGCCATACAAGCAACGAAACCATTGCTTTTTTACAGACCGTGTTCTGTCACGAATTGGCCACCGACATCTTGTGATGAAAAGGATATGGTCATGTAAACGTGGTCGTGGTGGCCATTTGGCTGATGTTGATTTTCATTATTAACGGCATACCTTGCTCTTTATTATGAAATAAATATCCGATCATTTATCTAAAAAAAAATCCATTTTTATTTTAATACCAAATAACAACTCTTGTTGGAAACCCCTTTAGTAGCATCGTTAGTCCTTTCAAACGCATAAAAAATAAGATTTTGTTCCAATTTCTAGCATTTTTGTTTTAGATGACAGAGAACAAAGTACAAAATAAAGGCCTCCTTAACGAATAGTTGCATGACCTAAACCTGGGTCTTAAGAAGATTCACACTAATTTCTTACACAATGTCCATATATTTTTAATTATATGTTAACAAACTTATTATTCTTTATTTAAACAACAAAAGAAAATTTAATAACATAAATTTATCTAAAAAACATTTTTATTCTCTTTAATAAAAAATGCTCTTTTCTCAAAAGAATCTGAGTGTTTACATATTTCACTCTTCTACACATACAAACAAAAGTGTTTTTCTTTCTTTTCAACAAAGTCAAGGTGTTTGGCAATATTGACACTGCAGTTTGACCTGCAAAATAAGCCAACTAGTAAAAGAAACAAGAAAAACAGTCATTATAAATCTTAAACTCATTTTCATTTTCCTTTCTCAGTCTTGGTCTACAGAGAAATTGCTGTAAAGGTGAAAAGGAAAATGAAATAAAACTCAACACCCCAACAGCTATTGTGTGGGAATAGAGATAAATTTTAACACACCTAAATATTTCGAAAATGTCTGGCAGAAAATTTATTATAAAATTCCAGAGAGAGATTGTGTTAAAGATTGTGTGTGTGTATGTGTGTGTGTGTACATACGAAAGAGGAAGTGTTTGTGTATAGCTAGACCTGGTCTATTGAGGGACAGTCGGACGGATGGACGGACGTACATGTAGTATAATCTTTTAGGTCTATTTAAAAATACATTTATCAAGATGCTTACAGAACAAAATGAAGAAAATGCAAAACATTTTAAGCAACTGCCATTGATGTCTGTAACTGTCAAATGTATTCGAGCAGTAGGTATCAGGGGGGAGGAGCAGAATGTTGATATTTGTTTGCAAGAATCAATGGTAAAAAGATTTAATGTAAGCCAACTCAGTGTAATATAAAGATGGTAAATGAAATTATAGAATTTATAGTTGATTGTGAAAATAAATTAATAATAAAGTTGTAAGGCGGAATTGTTAACTATAGTGTTTAAAGAAAGAGAGAGATCTTTTCGGAAAGGTTAAACCCATAGAAAAAAATATAGTTGTGCATATTTATCCATAAGCCGAGAACAACATAAAAATGGTTGTCACAAACATATACTTGTTTACTGCAACCATATATATATATCTATGATTGACACAATCATGTGAATCGTAAGTTAACCATAGTATGGTTACCATAATCATATAAATAATTACTGTGACTATAATATTGTAAAAATACTTGTCAAAATATTGAAATGGCTACAGTAAACATGTACAACTTTACTTTTTCTCTGCGTGTAGATTGTAGCAGTCCATTGGAATACTACGAGATGCAGGTCATTTACAATTAACCTCAAAACAACCATATATCCGTATTAAGTTTATAATATCCTATCAAAAAGTCATTATACAAGGTGGCGCAAAAGTAAACTTCCGATGTTTTTGGCTGTAATTTAAAAAAAATTAAAAACTTTGATTCTTCTTGGGGATTATTTTTATTTGGTCTTTTAATTTTTTTTTACATCAAGTCGAGAATATGATGTCATGTAAATGGCCGCCGCCACAGTTGACTGTCATTTGGGCACTTTTTATGGCATTTTCCATCACTTTGGCTAAAACTTCTGGCGATAGGTCCTCACATTCTTGACGGATATTGTCTTTAAGAGCTGCAAGAGTCTGAGGCTTGTTGACATAAACCCGCGACTTCAAAAAGCCCCACAAAAAGAAGTCTGGAGCGGTCAGCAAGGCGATCTTGCTGGCCAGTGCAAATCGCCAAAACGGGAGATTAGGTGCCCGGGAAATGCATCCGTCAGCATATCGGTTGTGGCACGTGCAGTGTGTGCCGTTGCACCGTCCTGTTGGAACCACATGTTTTCCAATCCCAATTCATCAAGCAAAAAGAACTCGTTGATCATTGCTCTGTAGCGCTCACCATTCACAGTAACTGTTTGGCCCGCGACGTCTTCGAAGAAAAAAGGTCCGATGACTCCTCCAGCGAAAACATCACACCATACAGTGACTTTGAGCGGGTGTAATGGCTCTTCGTGGGTTACACGCAGATTTTCAGTACCCCAGAAGCGTAAATTTTGCTTATTTACGTACCCGCTAAGATGGAAATGGGCCTCATCACTCATGATTATTTTTGATGAAAAATCATCTTCCTCTTGGTGGTGATTAAGGATGACTTGAGCGTATGTTAGACGCGATTGGCGGTCAGCAGCTAACAGCTGATGCACCGTCTAGACTTTGTACGGAAACATCTTCAAATCTTGTACCAAAATTCGCTGTAAAGACCGTCGACTGATACCCATTTGCGTGGCACGTCGTCTGGTCGATGTCGACGGCGCTTCCATGACATCCTCGGCTACAGCATCAATATTGTCTGCAGAACGCCTGGCAGCATCTCGTGTTGTGCCAGTCTCTTCGAGGCGAGCGGCTAAACGTCGCAGTGTTTCACCAGTAGGCGTTGGACGGCCAGGAAATCTGCGACGATAAATAGTCAGCAATATTCCGCGTTCTGGAGCAGTGTAGCGTAACATTGTTTATTCGCATGTGTTTACTATACAAATGTCAAAACAGAACTGACATTAGGGGCCAATCGCAAAATTTATAGCATTTTCTGATAGGAGGATTACTTTTGCGCCATCTTGTACGACTACCTCTAAGTAATGCATATTTTCTCTTGGGAACATATGGCTTCCACAAAGCAACTCCGTCTTACACGATTTGTTGCAGTTGATTTCCCGTCTACCCATGTAATATTGCACTATCTTTCTGATAGTACGGCCGATCCACCTCCATTTCCTACGTTTTATTTGCATTAGTATGGTTTCCTTGTTGCTGAGGTTTGAGAGATCTGTATTGCTGATGTTGTTAGACCAGAATATTCTGCATATGATTCAGAGGCAATTGCAAGTGAATACCTGTAGTTTTTGCGGGCTGGTGTTCGATACTAACCAAGTTTCACTTCTGTACAACAGAGTAGACTTTACACATGCGTTAAATATTCTAAGCTTGGTTCGTCTGGATATTTGTGAGTTTCTCCATACTGGCTGTAGTCTTCCTAATGCCACTCTCACTTTGTTGAGCCTGTTATTTACGTCTGTTTTACCGCCGCCATTTGTTGATACTGTACAGGATAGATAGCAGTAGCTTTCTACGTATGCAACTGGTTGGCCTTGTAGCATGATGTTATCGGAGCTAACGTTGTTGATTCTTGATATTTATTTCAAAACCAACATTGCGTGCTAGTCTTTCAGATTATGTAACTTTGCATGCATGTTGAAGATCTTATGCGAAAGTAGACAAATATTATCCGCATAATTCAAATCCTTGAGTTGGCGTAAGAGGCTCCATGTTATTCCTCTTCACTTTGTACAGACTTTGCTAATGATGTCATCCAGCACTTCAATGAATAGCAGAGGTGATAGGACATCCTTGTTTTACTCTAGCGTTTGTGTGAAATGGTTGACTTATATTCACGTTGTGAAGAACAGATAGTTCTGCATCCTTGTACATAAACAGAGAAAACAGATGTAGCAACCGAATTTGTTGCCAATCGAATGATTCGGTTGCACACATGGAATTTTTCTGTTCTATTTAAAGAAAGTCAGTTGATAAAGATGTATTTCGGTTGATGCAACCAAATATTTGTTACCATTTTGTACCCACAAATGTAAAATTCGATCACTATGGCCGAACCATTCGATTGGCAACAAATTCGGTTGCTATCACGAATCTGTTTTCTCTGTGTAGCTCTGATGATTCGGGTTATTTTCTGGGGTACTCCTTTTCTTCCAAAAGCTTTCCATATGGCAGTCGTTCTGATGCCAGTCGTTCTAATGCGCAGAGTATTGGCCTGGTCTACGCAGCTCCTGTTTGGCTCCTGCTTGTTCATCTCGTAGAATGTTATCCATTTTAATTTGAAGCCTTCCCTGTATTATGACTGCTAGTATCTTGTATATGGTGTTAAGCAGAGTAATTCCTCTCCAGTTGTTGTTCAAGTCGCCACTTTTCGGTAACTTTATGATGATGCCATTCTTCCAAGTTGGAGGTAGCCTTTCATCTTCCTAGACTGATGTGATGTGTGGTCGTGGAAATTTAGCTGTGGTTTCTATGTCAACCCGAAGAATTTCAGCTGGTATTCTATTTTCGCCTGCTGCCTTGTTATTTCTCAACTTCCAGATGGCCTGCTTAATCTCACTTATATTGGGGGGGCTGCTATTCTTAGGATATTTTCTGCAGGGCTGTTGTTATCAATTTAGTTGTCATTAGTAGTTGCAACCGAGGTGATGTTACTAATTTCTTCGAAATGTTTTCTCCATCTTTGTGTCTGTGAATCATTGTTTGTTAATATCGCACCACTGCGATAAGCGACTGGTTGGTTCCTGTTACACTTTCGATTGGTGAGACAGTTTATCATCTGGTGTAGTTTTCTCATATTGTTCTGGCTAGCCACTTCTTCTGCCTACATTGTCCATTCTTGCAGCTTTCTTTACTTGTTTTGCCAGCTGTTGTTAGTGCTGTCTTAAAGTGTTGTTGTTGTTTAACTGTTATTGACTAAGTTTTTGCTGGGATGCTTCAGTACAAAATTTTATAGATTAAAACGATCATCAATGACGTTACAGTGCACAGTGGTGCAGAATCAAAATATTTTGGAAATAACTCAGCGCTTTCTAACTGACTGACGAGATTAACACGAAATTTTATACAGGCACCGTGGAGGAGAATTTGAGTTTAATTTTTGACGACTGACCCAACACACGCCTAAGCAGCGACAGTGTGGGATCTCAAAATAGGGCACCTCAGACATGTCAATTTAATACCTAAACGTTTGGCTAGTTTTTGGATTTGTCTAAAATCAATCAAATAAAAACATAGTTGCGTGAGCTATTAAACTCTTATTAAAAAAATACAGCTTTACCTAAACATTCTTTCAAAATTTAGTTTCCCCTATACTTATTTCAATATAAACTAATTGTACTATCCATTCTGATTTCATTTAACTTAACTTAATTTCTTTACAATCAAATATTTCAATATTTTCTCTACAATTCATTTAAATTATGACCTCATGCCAATTCCAAACAAAAACATTTATAAATATTACCATTTTTGTTCGTACATACATATATACCATTGAACTCTGTTTTTGTTTCTATCTAAATTGCTTTTTCATTAAAATAAAAAATAAAAAAAACATTCAAATCAATATACAAATAACTAGAAATGTTATATATGTATAAATGTTTAGTTGAGTCCTATGTTTTTCCTTTTGCATTGCAATTCATTTCATATTGTTTATAAAATAAACATTATTTGCAACAAAAAAAAAAGAAACAAAATTTTAAAATATTCATTAAACAAAATTTATGAATTTTTGAAAGACAAATTATAAGTTTGTTTTTCCTCTCTGTTTGTTGTTCTCTAATAACTTTTGTTGATTTCTAGCAGCTGCTTGGCACAGAATGCGCAGGGGAGGCGGAAATAAAGAAAATTATTTCAATGAAACATTTATTGACAATTTTCAACTTGATTGAAAAATAAATTTTCTATAGAAAGATGAAAAAAAAAATCATGCATAAATATTCATTAGTCCAGAAATGATAAAAACATACAAAAGGGCCGGCCTAAAAGTATGCTTGAATTATTTTCATTATTATTAAGAGAGCTTGAAAAGAGAAAAAAAGAATTCTAATTTATGCAGTGCATTTATTTTTGAGAATAATTGAAAATAGGAAGAATGTAAATGAACTAAATTTGTTTTAGTGATTTATTTAAGTCAAAAGAATGGGGAAGGATATACAGAATAATAATAATAATGAAAATTACTGAAGGTTATACTTTCTTCCCGCTCGCTGTGTTACCTATTGAATTCGAAAAGCTACGAGCTAACCTCATCATGTCAGATAGGATCAAATCAGCGATAGGGTCATACAGTTTTCCTGATGTTAAGGGAATTATCAAACAATGTTTCAGAAAATATTGAACTAAGTAATACCTGTACTACTGAAACCCGCAAAGGACTATTCTAGAGAGAATTCTGGCCCATATAAGAAACAGAATGCAACAAATTAATTTCTGTTCAACATGCTTACAACATAGGTAAGCTGTTCCGAATCCTATACACCCACCACCGATATTTTACGGGCACCGATTTTTGGTTACTTTTATATTTTCTATTACTAGAACATATCAGTTTTAAATGTTATTGGAATCAAAATACATAGGTCCAAAGATTTTTCATGTATTTCAATCCAAAACTGTTTGCTAATTCAGCCTTAAAGTAGATACATAAATTTGCTATCTGCAATAACTATTTGTGACAATTTTCGCTTTTCTAGCTTTCCATTTTAATTGTTCCTAAACGTCGGACGTTGGATTTTTACTAGTTTTCAATACCAAACATTTCTGATCAACAAATATTATTTTCGGTAAAATTGCGTTCCCCTGAGTTCAGCCCTATCGTACCTTCAACAAACAGACGGTCATAGCTAGATTGTCTTCGAATTTTTCAAGGACCCTGTATACCTATATATGTATATATATATGCTAGACGCTGTCTGTTCTGGTCTGTTAATCACTTTTCTCCTCTTGAATGGATCATTCGCTCCATGTTGGCAATTTGTAGGCACAATACCACACCCATAGCCAATAGGATGATTCTTAACCTTTGGTTTAGAGTCTGATAGTGTCGAATTTTGGGAAAATTACAAAGATTATTTCTGCAAGATACCCTTTGCTGACCCGACCTTCCAGGACCTTCCAGAACTCTACCGTTAGGTCATCATTCAGACCTTCAATAAGAGATAGAACCCTGCTGATAGGCAATTCAGGCGCTTCGGGAAAATATCCCACAAATATTACAGTCCGAGGTACCTCATCTTTCAATACAACCTTTATTGCAGCTTCCTTCCAAGGAAACCGATTCAGCATAATGGATCAAGGGATTCCATTATGCTGAATCGGTTCCCTTGCAGTTAAAACCATGCCAGCCAGGTTCAAAAGTGCAGCCTGCAAATTATGGTTTTATAGAGCACTTTTTCAGCTCAACAAATTTGTCCAGGACTGCTGCTTGTATAAGTTTTAGATTGTCATCAGACCATATTATCCTTGGAAAGTCTGATGGGATTATCCCCAGCCGTACAAATTGAGTCACATCCCTGTATGAAGGTAGAGGAGTTTAGAACGTGTCTATGCTTTGGTAGGGCGTATTCCACTGCAATAGCTGCTCGTTTAGCGTGATTCGTTTTTTCTCGACTTGATCTGTTTGATCTACCTCTCTTCCTGGGGATTCTTAGGTTACGCAGTTCGATTCGAACTGATTTTATCGACCTTAGGAACATTATTGTTGCCTCCTCGATGTCCACGCCTTGCTCCATTCATAGCTATAAACGTTTTCGTGCAGCCCCACATAATTTTGGTCTATAGTTCACAGTTTTAGTCTGGTGCACCTTGGCATCGGTACTGGCTGATGTAGAGGGTTGCGTGTTAGGCCTTGAATCCAGTAACGCATCTTCTTCATCCGTTGGGAGAGATACCCTAGTTGTTTCGTGACATGAGTCCCCCAACACCAAGGTATCATTAATTTCTTCTATAAGAGAGTTAGGATCAGTTTGGTCCACAGCGACCTGTTCTGATTTATTTGCATTGTCTATTTTGTTTAATTTATTTTCCATCTGTAAAGAAATATATATTAATGGGGAGACAACAGAACACTACAACAGAGCCCCTTGTTTCTGATTGGCAAAAATACAACCGGACAATGTCCTTGTCCGGAGGTCATCGTTAGGAGACACATTAACGTAGTGCCATTCATTCCATAAACACAGTTTGGATTACATTCGGAATTACGGGCCATGTTCTGCTTCAAAAAGGAGACACCTCGTGTAGGGTGCGGCTCTATACCGCGAATGGACGGTCATTGGATATCAAAGAGGCTTAAGCATTATCAACAGATTAGCTATGTTGCGCATTCCGAACCCTGCAGCAAACGCTACTTTACTTCCAAAAGAGGTCCTTATATGGGACCTATGACCAATTATGGACAGATATAATAAAATTTGGTACGTCAATATTATAATTATTTGTGTCGAATTTCAATATGAAAACGGCATTTATAAGAGCCTTATGCATATTTAAGTGATTTTAGGAGATAGACTAAATATGGGGGCTATTGTCAAATCCAAACAAACTACCTTTTAATGATTTCTTTATAATTTTGTTTTAAACAAAAAAAAACTTGTCTCACATTTTGCGTCATCCATATAAATATATAAATGTCTTTGTAAGTTTGTTTTTTATTTGTTTGAGCATCACGTCTAAACGGCTAAATCGATTTTATTGAAATTTGGAACGTATATAGATCCTTACTTGGAACCGTCAATAATCTATAACTTTTTTCAATACTTTTACCAGAAAGGGATAAACTGGGGAAAAAACTGGTAAAATTGGTACTTTTAGTTCTTAAACAATAACTACTAAACGGCTGAACCGATTTTTGCTACGACAGGGGTAGACAGGGTCAAGCTAGTAACCAATATTTATATATGTTTTTCTGTGGTCTCAGACAATTAAGTTGATCTAAGTTGTGATCTAAGTTTAAGTCTACGGAATACAAAGATGGTTCTATTCACAAGAACAACAAGTGAAAGTGTTATATTCGACTTTGCCGGGTATTATATAAGGTAAAGTCAATTATAGACCGATCCTCGCGAAATTTGGTAAAAATATATAGGCTCACATTATAGGCAATGCATTTTCTGAGGGGGACCTTGTATAGGGACTTGGAAGAAATGTTGTCCAATTTCAGATTACTTAGAAATAATATGTGCAGAATTTTATCACGATTTCCGCATAATTAACTTATTTATGATTGCTCAAATAGTATTCCGCAGGGCTAGGTGAAATCATGGATAGATATTGCCTATCTTTAATACCAACCAAACCATATCAACAAAGAATATTTCAGCCAGCTAGCATCTTTCAGACATAAAATATATATACTTTTGTGGGTCTCCGATAAATACTTCGATGTGTTAGAAACGGAATGAAAAAATCAATATAACCCCATCTTTTTGATGGAGGTTATAAAATTACGGAAATTCTGGATCACTGAATTTTGGATGAAAGTCTGCAAATCTGTCAAAGAAAGCGCAATTTCAAGTTGTGATTTTGTGAAGAAAAGAGTTTAAGGGGCGCATGTGACTATGTGTACCTGTCAGGGGTTAATAGATAGAACCCGAGGACTTAAACCAGGAATAATTTATTTGATAAATACAGCTTTATTTTGATATATATTGACATATGTATCAGTTGTATGGTGACCTGCCTTGGAAGTGAGTAGCCTTGCTTCATTCACGGAACAGGTGAGAGAATACGAGGATCTTCAGCTTATGAGGCAATGTTCAATTCAGACCGAGACAGAAAGATCAACTCAATACTAGAAAATTGGGACACTTATTTTTGATAAACAAATATCACTTAGTGCTCACAAAAACCGAAGTTTATGGATCATATTAATCATGCTACTGAAGTATCTACTGACGTACAGTCGGATCGATTGTAAAAAAAGCGGTAATAAATCTGCATGTTATAAATTATTGGTGCAATTGCAAAAAAAGGTTTTCAGAAAATAAAAACTGTTACCACCATGTTAAATAACAAGTTGAGATACAGGGTTTCGAAATTAACATATTTCTAAATTTCAGCAAGGTCAACATTCATTATGATTCTTCGTAGAATCATAAACACGACCCTCCCACACAATTTATTCTCAAACAAATCTAACCACTTTCATCTACATATTTCTCTTTATTTTGTGCACAAAAAATCTATTTCCATTTAAATACATATTTATTTATATATTGATTTTCATGGGTGCGTTTAATATTATATATATTTTATATGTGGCTTCTATTAAGTGTATTAAGTGCCAAAATCAATAGAAATTAAATGGTATGGCAAGGACCGACTTAAAGATATAGTGCTGCATAATCAATTTAAAACTCTGTGCACTCACTTATTGTTAAATGTTTGATAGTTCTAAGAAATATCTAGCAAAAAATTACATTGCAAAGTAATGAGTTGAAATGCTAATATATTTACTCTACACTAGTTATGCATTGACATTTGAACTAATTATTTCAACACGGTGATGTCATTGGAGGCAATTACATAGCACGTTGGCTTACAAATAGGGATTTAAATAAGTCATTATAACGTTCGCTTACAAATTGTAAGTAAAATAAGTAATTTATATAAATTTTCTTTAAAAACTTATTCTTCATTTATTTTCTAGGAGATTAACAAAAAGAAACTGTATGAAGAAAAAATATTTTACATTTTATATCCGAATAAATGACAGTCATTACCTAACTACTTCTAAGTAATGTAAATGGTATGAAGTAGTCATTGAAAAGTAAGCTGTTCAGTAATTGCAAGTCATTTCAAGTTTTTGCTGAGAAAAGTTTAATATTTACATATTAAACAAATAGCGAAACTTGCTGATAGTCACTTAACAGTAGCAATCCATAATCCTACCGCCTAGGGCCGTTTATAATGTATCACTCCACTTCAATTTCTTACATATCGTTACAAAAGAAACACCAAAATTAGTATGCCACTTCTTTGCCCACTCACTTTTACACTCATATATGGATTGCTTAATAGGTAGGTTTTAATTTTTCTCATATATACATATATGATTTTTGTAAATATTTATTCGTACGACCGCTGATCCATTCGATTTGTTTGTTTTCACTAGTTCGATTGATTTTTTTTGCGAATTTTTTTCCCATTTGTTTGCATTTGAGAACACACATTTGAAACCTTGAACTGATTGAAAATTAATGTTTTTTTTTGTGTAAAAACTTTATTTGTATGTTGTTATGGCACTGTCGCTTGTTGTTGTTGTTGTCGTAGTTGCAATTTTTGAAAACATTTCAAATAAATAACATGGCCCTCAAGGTAGACTTTAGTTTAGATTTTTTTTGTTGGAGTAATTGAAAGTGAAACAAACGTGGTCAGATGGAGGTGGGTATGTACAGGGTTTTCCAACAAGAGGTGTTATGTTGGTATTCAAAGAAAAATTGAATTTTTTGAGATAAATGATCGGATGGTTATTTTATAATAAAGAGGAAGGTATGTCATTACAGGACCGTATCCTTTTCATGAAATTTTCCATAACCAAATCGCAAAGTGGCTGCACTATGTCCTCGATAGCCTCACGAATTTTATCTTTGAGGTCTTGAATCGGCGCTGGGCTATTGGTGTCGACCTTATCTTTCATGTGGCCCCAAAGGAAGAAGTCGCAAGGTGTTAAATCACAAGATCTCGGTGGCCAATTGTGATCACCTATTCGAGAGATAATACGGTCGGGAAACTTTTCCCGTAAAAGAGCAATTGGTTCTATGCTTGTGTGGCACGTAGCGCCGTTTTGTTGAAGTAAACGTTGTCCAGATCAATATCATCCAAAATACGTAATGACGTTTCTCGAATTCTCAATTCCAAAGAACGACGAGGAATGGACAATCCTGGGTTTTCTTCAACACTTTGGGCTACAGCAGCAATATTCTCAGTTGTTCTTGAGCGACGTGCACGGGTTTTATTCTTCACATCATTAACTTGTCCCAACAGCTTGAATTTGTCCACCAATTTCTGTATTGCGGTCCGACAAGGTGCCTCACGACGTCCCAAAAATGCTTTAGTTTTGCGAACTGTGACTGAAAGATTTTCACCATTTTTGTAGAGAATTTTAATAATTTCAATGCGTTGTGAAGTGTATATCGTTCCATTTTTGGTAATGGCATAGTTTCTACTTATCAAATATCAACTTCAAAAGTGACAGCTACCGAAATACCGGGTGATTCAAAATAACACCTGTTGTTGGAAAAACCTTTATTAAATAAAAAACATCAAATATTAAATACAATATAAGGCTATATCGAATATGAGATATCCTTCACATATAACTAAAATTACTCAAATTACGCTCGTCTCAAACTGATACCCAAAAACCAACAGTTGCCCTGAAAGAATTCTCTTCTAGAGATCTTATTTACTTCACACTTTCCAGGTTGCCTATTGATTCCAATGGTCAACGATGTATAAACAGCAAATTCTGTTACTATGTGCAATAATTGGGTTAAAAATCTGCAGAGAGACATTCATATATACCAGTGAGTTGACTTAAGACCATGCTATGATTCTGAGTTGCTTTAATATGACAAAATCGAATACTGGATACTAAAGCCATCTTGGTATACAATTTCACCCAACCGCCTGCAATGGTCAGTTAATATCTGCGATGTTTGTTTTCACTTCTGGAGGAGGATGTAGAGTTGGTGGAGGCTAATATTTGGATGAATATGGGACTGAGGTTTTGTTTAGCATAGCAGATAACTGTAGCGTTCTTTATTCCAAAATGCAGCGAACTGATTACGGTACTATGGAATATTGAGTTATATTACATACTAGCTGAACCCAGTCCGTGTTGTCTTCCCTTAGAAAACATCTTTTTATATTGCATTTCGATCTCGATTTTAATATACAGTGTCGGACATAACAAAAGCACGGACTCGGCAGACCAGACTTCGCACTTGAAACACTCAGAATAAGGTGGTCATACGGTAAAGTTCTAGCAGATATCTCTAAATACAGTGCCATGCTATGCCCTTAAAAAAAAGAAACGGATATATTTAAGGCAAATGGGGTATAATATATTTATGAATTCATCTTAAGACTACAAGATATAAAATGTTTCTTGTTTTTTTTTTATTTGGAGTAAAAATATATAAATTATTCGGTGTACCAACTCGGGAGCAAGCCACATACAATCGACCGTGTGAAAAACATGAGTCATCGATTGGCCTTGTTTAATGGTTATAGTAAAGGCAAGACGAAACGGAAACTGGAACCGCTTGAATTCAAATGGTAAGTCGTTTCAATTCAAACGTCCTCACATTTTAAATATGCCGCCGTTGATTGTTGCTTCAATTAAATTTGGTGAACATTTTTTGATGGTCAATCTTGATCCGTTGCTTAATTTTGGAGCGTTTAAATTCCGGAGAAGCATTATCGATGATCTAACTTTCGATATTAATACATGTGGTGGCATTCCGGCTGATTCCAATGAATTCAAAAACTTAGCAGGATAATTGACGGTTTGTTCTACGTTCATTACTGTGTCAATCAATTTGTATTTCATTGTTTCGCCAGGCAGTTTCAATTGAATTTGTTTGTTGACATCATAATTTTTTGATGCCAAAATTGCAAGTTAACACAGCAAATCCGGCTTGAATATTCATTTGAATTTGGCAGAAGTTTGGCGGGACCGAAATGTCATTTGTGGAATTTTTCCATTTTCTATGCCCAACAGTTATTTTGAGAATATTTCGGCAGAAAGGTCACGCAAGTTTGTAGATAGAGCGATTTTTTCGACTCTGTTCTAAAGGTATGAAGAATTCAAGCATGCGCTTAACTCATCTGCGGGCAAAGTTTCTTAATAAAAACAAAGTTCTATTTGGTTGTACTTCGCAAGAGCTAAGTGACAGCTCTCTAGTGGTAAAGCGAAGTGGTTTCTTTATTAAAAAATCATCGATTATATACTATATAATTGCTTACATTGCATTATTTCCTAAAGTGGATAGTGTAACAGTTGGACAGAACATTGAAAGCAAGAATTACATACAAACAAAGCAACGATCTGTACAACACAATAAGTATTCACTGTTTTATCGATTCTGTAACATGATATTATTTTTAATTGCCCTTTCAATATTCTGTCGGCATAAGTGATACATGGTTTATGCTACAGCGGAAGTCACCAGTAAGAAGAATCAGAGCGCCTCCTATCGGTTGGTTGTTTCCTCGAAAATTACGCATATTCCGGTCGAGCGCTTCGAGCAACTTCATTGTGCATTCCTATCAAATGATAATTTTTGACCTTTTAATGATTGTGCCCCTTTCGAGTGTTTGAGTACGCCTTCCATCCAACAATGTCGATGCAATTCCCGATGGTGCCACTGCGAGTGTAATCCAATTCAGCATTCGTAACAACGCCAATATTACATTGATGAGCAATGTTTTGCCTGTCCCTCGCATTTTTTGATCAGAAACCAAACGTTTGGTTTGAGTTTTCACATATTGTTTTTGCTGGTTCACATCAGGTCTCTGCCTTACAAACTGTTTATGTCCCGTATTGAAGCCGGCATTCCAAGGTAAGTTAAGACTTTGTTGTTAATGGATATGCACATGTCCTCAATCAGCAGTAGAGCTTGGTTGAAAATATCTTCTGAATACTGCTGGTTAGTATTGATAATGGATGATAATGTCTTCACTTAAGCTTGTGGTTTCGATGGTGAGCATCTTGTTAAAATAATTGCAAACAAAGTGAGTATTTGTTTTGGATGACATTTGAGTAATGCCTCTGTTAGTGTTGCGTTCCAATGCTGATCACTTTCAAGCAGCGCCAATCTCACTTGCAAACAACGATAGTATTTGTTTTGGGTGACATGTGATGATCACTTCTAAGCAACCCCAATCTGAAATACGTTTCTCGATAAGTTTGGCTTTTATTTCTATGGATGGTTCTTAAGGCGGCGAATGATGCTGATCCTTTGATCTTATGCAATAACAATTGCAAATAATAACATTCAGCATTATTTGGATGAAAGGTGTAGACATGTCCGAAGGCATGAGAAGAATATACACCTACATATTCTGAGACAATCGCGCCACGTTTGCTCCTCATAAACGTTTTTGACGACGTGTTCCAATAATATTTCAGAGCTTCGGGATATACTTAAGTTTTAACGAAATTGTCAGTTGAACACAAATCGAAGAAAGTCAGAATTTTATTTTAGAAAACAATCTCTTTTTTTTTTTTTTTGACAAAATATATTGTCACCCTAGGCTAATCTAAAGACTCCTTGTAAATTTCATCAATATCGGTCCATCCGTTTTTGAGTCCATACGAAACATAGATACTGTTTAAATCAAGAACATTATTTGTAAGCTGACACTGAACTGCACTTATTTGATTTACCATTAGTGTATTGGAAAGCATGCACATTTGGTGGTTGTTTTTCTTATGCTCACTTACTTTCTCTCTCTTTTTTGAATTCGCAGTAGATTATTGTAAATATAATTGATATTTGTAAGTTCAATAAGTTCAATCAGTTCAGTTGATCAGCGACCACGAAAGAAACAAAGAACAAACAAAAATTGTACAAAATAAATAAAACCAGTTTTTACATAAAGAAAACAACAACATTCGTGTGACTTATTCATTTGCCTTTTTGATCTGTGTGTCTCATCAATATAATAACCAAATAAACAAAAAAGTATATTTGCAATATTTAAAGGTAAATATTTGTACCCTATCCCCCATATAATCATTTTTGGTCCTTGTCGAACCGGATTATAACCCCCTAATAAATTGATCAAATATTTTATTTTTAAATATTGCAAAACCCCCTGGCTTAAAGTGAAAATTATAAAGTGTGAAATATTTATTCTGGAAATTAATTTACAACATCAACTGTAACAATCCCCAGGCTTAAAGTGAAAAGTGTTGTGTTAAAAAATTTGCTGCAATTCATCTATAACAACCCCCCTGGATTTGTATAAAGTTATAAAGTGTGCGGAATATTGCAGAAAATTAATTTATAATATCATCTGTAACCGTCAATTATCAGCGAAGAAAAATCAACCCCATACTGCAAGTGTGCAAAATTAAGCTGTTATTCAAAGGTATTTAATTTGTTAATATTTTTATCTGTATACCCCTAATAAATTATATACTATTGTGTACAACAACAATTTTTGTCCGTTTGTTAACTCATCTTTATATACAAACCGTTAGAAATCTCTAAAAAGTGAAAAATCCCTTCTTAATAACAAATAAAATCCACAAGTGGTTAGAATAATTTTTGTATGACAGTTTCGGTTAATTTTTACCATTAATGCTGTTGATCACAGAGTAGCTAACATGTATCAACAAAAAAGATTACAGTGATCATTACTCGTTGTTTTATCTCACTCAGAGAGAACTACCAATACTTACCACAGCTATTGGTTCGAACTGTTAAATACAGATTAAAGAGACATTAATAGATCATTAAATTTGTAACACTCACATAATTGTTTAGTCACCCTACGAAAATTAAATCGGTATTATTTGAACGATCCAAATAAAAGCTAAACAATTTGAGAAACTACGTAGTTGGCACTTTCTTCTCAACTTCAAAACATTAAAACATAATTTATATTTGCTAATAAGTTATTAAATTACTTTTTAAAGGAAACAAAATTTTTATAAAGTTTATTTGAATAAAACAAAAATCAAACAAAGTTTTGATTTATTCGATAATTTAGCCAATATTTCGTTTGCCTTTGAATAAATTAAGGAACATACTTTCATCACTCGTTGTTAAGAAGCCCAAAGTCGTTTTTACATGAGAATTTTTGAAATACATACACAAAATGTCGGTTTTAGATGAATTTATCAAATCCTCTGATAAAGTGGTTGAATTTGAGGCTTTTTTCTCTGGCATCCCAGTTGCCAATCATACAATTCACACCCTCGATATATATAAGGATGAGATTCTACGACACTGGTCAGATTTTACAGCAACCTATGATAAAATTTTGCTAAACTATAATACCGTTGAAGGAAATGTTGATGTTGGAACTCTGAAAGAAAGATTTTTTAAAACTTTTGATTCCCATGTTCGAGCTCTGTCTAAGGCTAATGAGATTTTAGATTCCCTAAGAAATCAAAATGTCCCTGCTGTCACACCCCCTACACTTTCAATTGAATCTAACCCCAACATATCTTTACCCCCGTGTGATACGCAAACCTTTTATGGAGATTATGTCTCTTGGCCATCATTCCGTGATATGTTCACGGCCCTTTATATTAACAATCCCCGATTATCCCCTGTTGAAAAATTGTTTCATTTACTAAAGAAGACAGAGGGAGAACCCCATGATATTTTAAAAAATTGTCCACTCACGAATAATGGATTCGATATGGCTTGGAAGAATCTTGTCGAACGTTATGAAAACTCCCGTATTCTTGTTAATTCACAATTGAAAACGCTATTCAACTTATTAAACAACCCTATTAGTAAAGAATCAGGTCGCTGTATTAAACAACTCCAACAATCGATCAACGATTGTATTAAGAATCTTTCGCTGCTTCAGATAGATACCAAAAACTGGGACGTTATCATTGTTTTTATTTGTGCAAAATGTCTTCCTGACATCAGCTTACATTTATGGCAACAACACTTAGGGAATAGTAAGGAATTACCCACTTGGCAAGAAATGGATAGTTTTTTAACTTCCAGATATCAATCCCTTGAAGGTTTTGCAGATATACGAACTGCTTCGTCTGATTCTCAGAATAACTTCAGGAAATTTAATATGAAAAAACAGATTTCCAATAATTCCAAAAAAGTTAATACATTTCAAACAAAAGTTAAAACCGATAAGCCTCTAAAGTGTCCACTTTGTCAAGAATCCCATCCCTTAAGGTTATGTCCTTCTTTTTTATCAATGTCAGTTGAAGATCGCTATTCTTTGGTTAAGAAACAAAAGCGGTGTACTAACTGTCTAGCAGCCTCTCATGATCATAAGACTTGTAGAAGTCAATTCAGATGTTCATTCTGTAAACAGAAACACCACTCCCTCTTACACCGTTTGGAGAATCAATCTGTACCCCAACTAGCTAATACTAGACCCTTTAATGATTACTCAACGAACAATAATCGTGATACACACCCCTCACAAACTGATAACAACCATGTTGATAACCCCTCAACTTCAGCTGCTGCTGCAGCAAGATCGCGTCAAGCGTATTCAACACAACTACAGTCCATAACATATAACTCTGTTATCCTTGGTACAGCTTTAGTTGATGTTTGTGTAGGTGATGTGCGTTGTACCGTAAGAGCTCTTATTGATTCAGCCTCAGAAGCCACCTTTATTTCTAAAAAACTCCAAACTTCTTTGGCAATCCCCACAAAAACTTCACATACTAATATAACCGGACTTAGCGGTTCTCTATCTGCTACAGCAACTCGAATTTGTACTATTACCATAAGTTCACCTCTAGAGAAACTCTTTAAAACTACAACTGATGCATTCGTTGTCAATAAACTAACAGGAGACTTACCCTTTTACGAGCTCTCTTCTATTATGAGTACCAAGTTTTCTGATTTACCCTTAGCTGATAGCTATTCCTCTAAAACTTCGAATGTTGAGATTTTGATTGGTTGTGATGTTTACCCTAAAATCCTTAGAGATGGTATCCGTTGGGATTATAATAAATCACTCGTTGCTCAGCGTACCATTTTTGGATGGATAATCTCTGGAAAATTACACTCTCCTACTCCTATTCTAAACTCTGTCTCGTCATATATGAATCTTATCGATTTAAACACACAACTTACTAAATTCTGGGAACTCGAAGAAGTTCATGAAAAACCAGCCCAATCTAATGAAGATATCTTTTGCGAAAATTTATACAAAAATACAACATTTAGAGACGAAAATGGTCGTTTTGTTGTTTCCCTGCCTTTTAAATCTGAATATTCAAATAATATTCCCCTTGGCAACTCTCGCAACTCTGCTTTATCGCAATTTCTCAGAAATGAAAGCAGACTCAAGAATAACCCGAAATTAAAGTATGATTATGATAAGGTAATCGAAGAATATTCAATATTACATCATATGATGCCCGTAGATCCCGATTTATCTAAACCCCTTAACTCTTCATACTATTTACCCCATCACTCTGTGCTCAAACCCGAATCTACAACTACTAAACTACGTGTTGTGTTCAACGCCTCTAACCCCACTACGTCTGGACTAAGTCTAAATGACGTCTTATACCCCGGACCAGTTTTACAACAAGATTTAACTGTCCTTATAACCCGTTGGCGATTATTCAAATACGTTTTTAATGCCGACATCGAAAAGATGTACAGGCAGATACTTGTTAACCCACAACACACACCATTTCAAAGGATTTTATTCCGAAGTTGTCCTGAAAAAGAACCCCAAGACTTTGAGCTTCAGACCGTAACATTTGGAGTTAACTGCGCTCCATATCTAGCCCTGCGAACTCTTATCGAACTTGCTAACTGCTGTAATGACGATTACCCCGAAATCTCTACCATACTCAAAGAGAATATGTATGTCGATGACGTACTAGCAGGATCCCATGATCTTTCGTTAGCCTTAAAGTCAAGAGATAACCTCATTAAAATCTTAAATTCTGCTGGATTCCCTCTCCGTAAATGGATTTCAAACGAAAAATCCCTACTAAAAGGCTTAGAACCCAAACATTTGCTTATGTCTGATACATTAGAGCTTGAAGACACAGTTACAACTAAAACATTAGGGCTCCGCTGGAATGCGAGTCAAGATTATTTCTATTTTAACCCTATAACTCAGCCAATCCGAAAAAATATAACCAAACGAACAGTTTTGTCAGATATTGCAAGATTATTTGACCCCGCTGGATGGCTAGCCCCAAAAATCATTGTTGCGAAAATGATAATGCAACAGATCTGGAAAGATCAAATCGATTGGGATGAACCCCTCAAGCCAGACACTTTGCGTTGTTGGCTTACGTTTTTAGATGATTATCCGAATATTAGAATGATAAAAATACCCCGATTTGTAAGTTATAACCCCTCATACTTTGTAGAACTTCACGGCTTTTGTGATGCTTCTGAAAAAGCCTATGCTGCTACCCTATATCTTCGGACAACAAGCGAAACAGGTCACATATCTACTCATTTACTCTTAGCCAAAACTAAAGTTGCCCCAGTAAAATTCGTTACTCTCCCCAGAAAGGAACTCTGTGGCGCTGAACTGTTAGCCAAATTAATCTCAACATTTCTGTCTCAAGTTAATTTTGATAAATACAATCTACATCTCTGGACAGATTCAACTATTGTGTTATCATGGCTTCAAAAACACCCCTCGCATTGGACCACATTCGTCGCCAATAGAATCACATACATATTAGATAAAGTTGGAAATGATAAATGGCGTCATGTTTCTTCTAAAGACAACCCAGCTGACTTAGGATCTCGAGGCCTTACTGCAAACGAATTGGTATGCAACGATTTGTGGTGGCATGGACCAACGTGGCTTAAACTTCCTAGTTCCGAATGGCCTTCAACATTGCCCGTCGTAGATACACACGAAGAAATTAGACCTATAAAAACTCACCTAAATCAAAGCTCTGAAGATATTCTAACCCGCTTTTCTGATCTCTCACATGCCATGCGAGTAGTCGCTTATATATATCGTTTTTATCATTCCATTCACCCACGTTTTAAAACCACATATAATTACCCCTCTCTCACTATTCAACATGCAGAAATAAAATATGTTAAACTTCGATTAGAGGCCTCTTGTCAAAGGTTTTACTTTCCCGAATATTCACTGCTTTCTAGAGGACAAGAAATTCCCAAGAAAAGACCCTTATTAACCTTTAACCCCTTTATCGATTCAGATAACATATTGAGAATCAATGGTAGACTCTCTCGAAGTGAAATGCTATCTTATGATGAACGATTTCCTAAGATTCTCCCCTACTCAGGTCGTTTTACCCGTTTATATTTAGAACTTTTACATAAATATACTGTACATGGCGAAAATTCTCTTCTAATACGTCTAGTTCGCTTAGAGTTTTGGGTACCAAAACTAAAAAATCTTGTCAAAACCATTATATTTAACTGCAAGACTTGTGTTCTATATAAGAAAAAACAAAGTCAACAACTCATGGCTTCACTTCCCCCTGAACGCACATTCCTTTCCCGACCTTTCACCAACACCGGTCTAGATTTTGCTGGCCCATTTAGTATGAAGTCATATGTTGGTCGTGGGTGTAAAATAACTAAAGGATATGTATTAGTTTTTGTATGTTTTGCTACTAAAGCAATTCATTTGGAAGCTACCAGTGAGATATCTACCCAAGCTTTTCTAGCTGCATTTTCACGTTTTTTCTCTCGTAGAGGAACCCCACAAGTTCTATACTCAGATAATGGTACGGCATTTGTAGGCGCAGCTAATATATTGAAAAGTACCCAAGAAAACCTCTTATCCCAAGTACGATCTAATATCCTGTCTGAGAATGCTTTTCAAAACATCGAATGGCGTTTTAATCCCCCTGGAGCTCCTCATATGGGAGGACTTTGGGAGGCAGGTGTGAAAAGTTTTAAATCACATCTTAAGAAAATAACACATGCACAAACTTTCACTTTTGAAGAATTCACCACGATGCTTACAAGAATCGAAGCGTGTCTTAACTCAAGACCATTAAGTCCAATGAGTGACAACCCCAACGAAATAAGCGCGTTGACACCCGGCCATTTTCTTATTGGCGCCCCTCTGCTCTCACCCCCGGAACCAGACTTCACTAGCCGATCACTTAGCTATGCCAACAGATGGCAAAAATTAAATATACTCCACCATCATTTTGCCTGTAGATGGAAAGAAGAGTATTTAAAAGAATTACATAAACGCATAAAATGGAAACACCCCCAAAGAAACTTCGCTGTTGGTGATCTCGTTGCAATTAAGAAAGATCATCTTCCCCCTAATGAATGGCGACTTGGTCGTATACAAAACGTTTCCCCTGGTCAAGACACTAAAGTTAGAGTAGCAGAAATTATTACTTCAACTGGTCCTATAACAAGGCCAATTGTTAAATTAGTTCTTCTTCCCCCTATTCAAAACGAATCAAACTAATTCTCCCCTTTATTTACAGTACTATGGCTCCACAACACCGAATAAATTTAACTGAAAGAAGAAGTTTATCTCCCATAGAAAGACGAAGACCACAACGTCATCAGCCAGACTGCCGTCTATGTAAAAGAGACCACCCTTTGCGTACTTGCTACAGGTTCAATAATATGAACGTTGCTGACAAGCTAAAAGTGGTCAAGAAGTACAAGTATTGTCAAAATTGTTTGGCTCATAGTCATGTCCTGGCAAGATGTCGAAGTACCGAAAGATGTCACAAATGTCACCAAAAGCACCACACCATTTTGCACTTCTATCGTCTCATCAGGCCTACCAGAAGCATCCGCACGAACCCAGAAGTTAATCTACTTCGATCAACTGTCTTACGACCAACAGTACTAGTCAACATACAGCTCGGAGGGGAATGGCGTGATGTTCGAGGTATTATCAATCCGTCTCTAGATACGAGTCAAATTGCAGAATTTCTACCAACCCGCTACCATTTGCCTATTGAACGGTCAGGTTCCAGACGCATTTGTAAACTCATGATTAAACCACACTTTTTCAAGAGACCTGTCTTGATTATAAACGCCTTGATAACAAAAGATTTACCTCAGTACCCCCAATCCCAAGAGCTAAATGCAGCAGTTGCTGAGCCATATAAAAACTTACGTTTGGCAGATCCCAGATTTTACATCCAATCGGAGATAGATTTGATTCTTGGCGCTGATGTTTATCCCCACATAATAAAAACTGAAATCCGTAAACCAACATTAACTTCCCCGATGGCACAGGATACCGTGCTAGGCTGGATCCTAATCGGAAAAGTTCGCCGAACATAAATATTTAAAAATGTTGTAAATATGTATATGAATTTATGAATTATGTATTATCTAAAATGATTAATTTAAAAAAAAAAAAACTAATGAATTTTCATAAGAAAAATTAAAATTTGAATCATATTTAAAATATTTTTTATATTAAAAAGATTTTTAAATCATTTGCTGTTTTAAAAAAAAAGAAACTAAATGAATTGTACTTATTATATTTGCCAACACTGTAATTATTTTTTTTATCTATACATTTACAATAATCTTATAAATCTATATTTTCTAGTTTGTTAAAAAAAACCCAAAACAAATCTGCATTCACAAATTTGTATATCAATCTTTGAAATTGTATTTATTTTTATATAATTCCAATTTGCTGTAAAACTTCTTGAATTTATTTATAAATTAAATTTTCTCATTTATATTTTCTTGGAATTTCGCCTCCGTCCTTTTGTGGTTTTGCGTAACCGCAAGGGGGCCGGAATGTTTAAATCAAGAACATTATTTGTAAGCTGACACTGAACTGCACTTATTTGATTTACCATTAGTGTATTGGAAAGCATGCACATTTGGTGGTTGTTTTTCTTATGCTCACTTACTTTCTCTCTCTTTTTTGAATTCGCAGTAGATTATTGTAAATATAATTGATATTTGTAAGTTCAATAAGTTCAATAAGTTCAGTTGATCAGCGACCACGAAAGAAACAAAGAACAAACAAAAATTGTACAAAATAAATAAAACCAGTTTTTACATAAAGAAAACAACAACATTCGTGTGACTTATTCATTTGCCTTTTTGATCTGTGTGTCTCATCAATATAATAACCAAATAAACAAAAAAGTATATTTGCAATATTTAAAGGTAAATATTTGTACCCTATCCCCCATATAATCAGATACATACATCAATTTTTATACATTCAGATTTAGGACTGTTCGACATCCTTAGTAACCAACAAATCTTGGTTATGTTTAAATACAATAAGATAGCGATACTTTTGAAGGCGGCCCTAATATGGATTTCTGCTTATGCAAATGTTGGATATCTTTAAGTAAGACATTAAAGCGCGTCGTAGATATGAATTCCCTAATGTTGATTCCAGATTTTGCAAATGTTTTGGGGATCTGAAGAATCGCGCGAACTGAGGCTGAATATAAGAGATAGCGAAATCGTCAACCTACTGGATATTTTGCTTGTGCGTCAACAGCAGATAGTGTATTTTTTAAATCTAAAAAGGATGTATATTCCGATCTGTATTGTAGTGAATTTGCCGAACAAAGTTTGACTAGAAGGGTAAGGAAAATGATAATCTATTTGAAAACATCTTCTCTGCCAATGTTTGGCTATGGCTGACAAGAGGACCAAATTATTTGGGACACACACTCTGCATGTTTAGAGAAACTACAATAACTTAGGTGGATCTCAAATTGATATATCGGTTATAGTATTAAATTCACGCTTATTTTTACTTATTTTATTCTAGGACCTATGGATTTACCTATCTATAGTATCACTAGAAATTAGGCCCCAACAAACTATATAAAGAGGTGCACAAATAACCTACCTAAAAACTACATTGAACTCATTTGCTTTAACATTCTCATCCTTAAATTAAACAGACACTTTTATGTCTTTATTTAATTTTTGCAGCCATAGAAAAATTGTAATCATAAAAATATCATTGTGGAAGGATGAATAAAAATGGTTCTTTTATTATTATGAGTAATTGCCCTCATGTTTAACAAACATTTGTCCTTAATTCTCAATCGTTTTTAAGTTGTATGCAAGTACAAATATAAGTTTGTATGTGTGTTTAAGGATCATGGCATCATGAAAAATTTGTTCATGTTTCTGCTGTTTGTTGTCATTATTATATTATTATTATTTTTGATATCATTTACCAACATAACCAGCATCAGCAACCACTACTACTGCATACATTTAAACCCACATACATATATACACTAACTATTGCTATTATTACCATTATTTTATAACCTTAATGAGTTGTTGAGTTAAAGTCTCAATGATGAGATGCTGCAGCTTCAATTCTACTATGGTAAATATATTGACAGAGTCCTTGCTTAACAGCCAGGATATAGAGAGGTTTCGTTGTGATACTGTGTTAGTTATTTGTTATCTTTTTATGAGATTGTGTATGTGAGTGAAGGAGGGAGGGTGTGTATCTGTGTGTGTGTGTGTGTGCGAGCATGATTTTTATTGTATGAGCAAAAATATTTAATGTTTCTTCATTATTATGAGGTTTTTTATGACCAGATTTTTTTCTCTCCTTTAACTGTTTGTGGTTGTTACCGCTTTTCAGTTTGATGAGTCTTTTTAATAGACAACAAACTGAAAAGCAGAAAAAAAATTGTTTGGTAACTAAATGAACAAATTACCAGTGCGTGACTTGAGGGAGATAATTTGATGGGTGTTTGTTCGTTTTTCTTTTTTTTTTCTCGTATTTAGAAATATTTATTTTAATGCTGAAATTAAAATTAAAAAAGCTTTTAAATTATACCTTTAACATAAAATCTAAATAGAAAATTACAAAATTTCTTACTTAAAATATTAATTGTTAACCACACAAAATCTCTCAACTGCACTTAAAGTTATTAACCCAAATAACTAGTGGCCTTCAACCTCAGACCAGTTGTAGCTAAACTTAAAGTTATTGTCCTGTTCAAATAAAATAAACAAGTTCTACATCATTTCCTTATAAATTTTATGTTTCATTTACAAAATCACAAAAACTAAAACATACTTTTAGGAGTCATTGTCTTTTTTCTTTATTCAGGCCTTAATCTAATGTAGGTCAGTTAACAACACCAGTCTATATTACAGCTACAGAAAAGTTTAATGTTTTTTTTTGTTTTCCTTTTTAATTTTCAAGAAATCTGTAGTTTATTTTAAGGAATTTCCAAATAAATCTTTGCATTTACTTAGTAGAGGGAAAATCTAATTTTTATTATGTTTTTAAAGCTTGTTACGATTTCTTTTAGCAATATTTTGTTTATAACAATCTAAACAGAAACAATGTGGATATAAACCTTAAAAGAAAAATTTCATTTTAAAATTGGTTTAAGTATTAGAGTAAACACACACACAACAAAGTATAGGTACTTGTACAGCTCAGAAAAGTAAAGAAAATTACACACATATAAATTTTGAAGAGAGATACACTGCGAAGTTTTTGAATGGGGTTAAATTTAAAAAAAGGGTAATTATTGCCACAATACTGAGGCACAAAAAAAGTATTGAGAATAATAAGATAATTGATTCACCTTTTTATTACTTTTCAGGCAACAAGTAACTTAGCCTTTTGAGTTAGTCAAGGAGAACATAAAATTATAAACATGGTAATAATTGAACAGGAATCTATAAACTCCCTGTGAAAGCTGGAAAACAACCTTGAGGTCTGTATGAACTCTTGGTAAAATCTAAAATTTCTTCACATACAAGTAGCACTTATTCTCTTTGATATCTATATATTATTGATGCCATCAGCGCAAAAGTGGTGTATCCCATATTTTTTCTATTTTTGCTGTTCTAGTATTATATACAGTCTTTACATTACCAATATCAATACAAAAGTGAGGTAGGCTACCTTTTGGTATTCAAAAGCATATGGAGCTGATAATATCGTTTTTGCAAATAGCATAATAAAACAAAGTAATGTGGCAAAAGTGGTGTAAGCTGAATATATCACAAAATAAATAGTTTGGAGTGACACCACTTTTGCACTGATAGTCTCATTTAATATTTTAAGTGAGTTGACTCAATGACTATCGAATACTCAGTTATCCTGGTGAAAGACGAAACGAGTAACTGTCCAATGTTCCTACTAATGTTCATGTTCCCATATTTATCGGCAGATCTAAAGCACCATGCAGACCTAATAATGATCTCACTTTTGAAGATATATAGTTATATTCCCGCAGTCCGGACAAAGAGCTACTTTTTGTCTTCATAAGAAGGAAAACTTCTCGTATCAAACCGAAAGATTTAGACCTTTTCGTATTTTATGTTTTATGTTATCGATTACCGTTTATAGAATGGGGAATAGTGGAACTCTTCTATGGAATTTGAATACGAAATGATTGCTATTCCACCCACCCAAAAAATTAAACATCTTTATACGATTTGACACCATTCGGTGTTAATAGTGTATCAACCCCGTATGTGCATGAATCGTACATGAACGCTGTCAATTTGACAATAAGAAATGACACTATACCGCTACAGATTAGACACCATCCATTGTAGATTTGTTACCATACCGTTTTCGATTTGACACCATACAGTTGTCTATTTGATATCGTCCGTTGTTGATTTGGAATCATGTAATACCTTCCCTTTCCAAATCTACCATAATATTTATGGTTATTAATATAAAACATTAACTACCTTATTTTTCATTAAATCTACATTTATTTAATATAAAAACACATTTTATGATATGTAAAAAAACTTATTGTTAATGATACCAGGAATTTTTGTGATTACATGTTGTCACTGTATTCAAATTTCTCCTCATTGATCTTATTAGTTGCACTGCATTTATTTTGTTCATAAAACATAATTTTTTTAGCACTTATTAAAGAACTTGTACTCTTTCTTTCTAAGTAAAAAAAAAACTTACTTTCGTCGTCAGAAAAGTAACTGGCTTGTCATACATGGTGAGATTATTTGACAATATTTTTTTTTGTCCATTCATACCTGTTTATTTATAAATTGTAAACGAAAAAAATAGCACCAACCGTTGTTGATTTTGCAACGTTGTTTTTCGCTCAGTGTAGGTCTCACTTATAAGGAGCATAGAATTATTATCCCATTGTTAATATCACACAAGCATCTTCTAGATAAAACAAATGCAAGATAATAAAGTAAGAGTGTTATACTCGGCTGTGCCGAATCTTTTATACCCACCACTTTTGTATAAAACATTTACTGGTTCACCCGATTTGGTTAGTTTTATATTTTCTATTACTAGAAAATATCAGTGGTAAATTTCACTTTGCTAGATTCATGTATTTAAAAGTTATCGGGATCCGTTCATCCCTCTAGGCCCTATCGTGTCTTCAACAGATAGTCATATGTAGCTAGATCGTCGTATAATTTTATAAAGACCCATAATATTTATATCTACTTTTATTTGTCTACGAACAATAAATCAATGTGTTCCTAAAGGAATGACAAGGTCAAGATGCCCCATATTTTTGATATAGGGTAATGTATTCTCTGGACGTGATGCTTTATAAAGGTGCTGTGTATAATTATGGAACAATTGCCACAAAATCCGCTAGTATGCTTGATGCATCAACTCCGGTTAATACTGCCCACGGTTCGAAGCGTCCGGTCACGAAACTATGTGTTCCTTTCTCCAATCCCTGAAGAGGCCATGATCTCGTCATAGGATGTGATGTTAATGCCCATCATACTCTGTGGGGGAGCTCAGATATAAAGGACAGGGGTGAGTGTTTACTTCAATAACTGCAATAAGGGTAACAGACCAACGTTCTTCAATAGGATCAGGGAGCAGGTCATTGAAATTACTTTGGTAGGGAACACGGACTCAGTTAGGATTCTTGATTGGAGAGTATCACTGGAGTGCTATTTCTCCGATCACCATAGAATAGTCTTTACGATAGAACTTACACTGGATAGGGAAAAACCCTTTTGGAATCCTAGGAATATCAGTAATCTCAGTGATACCATTCCACCTCCACAAATGGATAGATTAAATGGTATACAGGACTTGGACGACTCGGAAGATTTTCTATCCAGGTCACTAAGGGAAGCCTACTATGCTTCGTGTAGGGAGCGGCAGTGACCCAGAAAATTCCCGCAACCATGGTGGAATCCTAGGCTAATGCAGTTAAGAAAGGACTGCAGGAAACTTTTTAATAAGGCAAAGAGGCACCAAGACCCGTTAAGCTGGGATGACTATCGTCAAAGCTTCAACACTTTCAAGAGGGAAACCAGACGGGCAAAGAAGGAATCTTGGAAACGTTTCTTTGAGCAACTGGAGAGTACCACTGAGGCATCGCGTCTACGTAAGGTATTATCCAAGGACACTGATACCCCGGGATTCCTGATGAAAACGGATGGTAACTTTACTGAAAGTAGTACCGAAACTTTGGAGACACACTTTCCGGGTTGTAGGGATGATGAAAATGAGGGCTCGGAGCACCTTACAGCTTCCCAAATCCACATAAGTGAATTAGTTAGCTCCATTGTTAGCGTGGAGAAAATTTCGTGGGCAGTGTCATCTTTCAAGCCCTATAAATCTCCAGGGCCAGATGGCATATTCCCAGCGTTACTCCAGAAATCGATTTCAACCATCATGCCATGGCTTATTATCATTTTTAGGACCAGCCTGGAAACAAGATACATTGCTAAAGAATGGAGAGAGGTAACAGTGGTATTTATCCCCAAAGCGGGAAAGGTAAACCATATTACCGCCAAGGACTATAGACCGATCAGTCTGTCAGGAGCATCCTCTCCCCTGACAATTTCTGAAGGGCACAACACGCATACCTTAAAGGAAGGTCGGTGGAGACACCCTTGCATGACGTTGTTGGAACTATAGAGGGGACACTTGACAGAAAAGAGTATGTTATGGCATCTTTCTTGGAGATAGAGGGTGCGTTTAATAATGTAAATATATCCGCAATAGTTGATGCACTGTGTGACTTAGGTGTTGATCAGCGGATAAAAAATTGGACCGAAAATATGCTTAAGAGCAGGGCCATAAACTCTAATGTGGGTATTGGTATGACTAGGAAAGTTGTGACAAGGGGCACACCACAAGATGGTGTCATCTCTCCACTTCTGTGGAATCTTGTAATAAATAAAATACTTTTCAGGCTCAGTAGGACAGACACCAAAGTAGTCGCATATGCTGACGACGTTGTCCTTCTTATTCAAGGGAAGTTTCTTCCCACAATAAGTAAACTCATCAGTTCTCAGTGTTCTACTATCATGGGCTAGAGAAAACGGTCTAGGTGTCAACCCTGCCAAAACCGAACTGCTTCTTTTCACCAGAAGATACAAAATCCCAGAATTCAGACCTCCACGACTGGATGGTACTTTTCTAAAGATTTCAAGCGATGCCAAATATCTTGGTGTAATTTTGGACTCTAAGCTCTCGTGGAAACTTGTTGCTGAGAGTCGAATGAAGAAGGCACTATGAGCATTCTATATATGTAAGAAAACCTTTGGGAAGAGATGGAGTCTTAAACAATATATTTTACACTAGATGTACACCGCGGTAATAAGACCTATTTTGACCAATGGGGCTCTAGTTTTGTGGAGAGCTGTGGACACCAAGACTCACCTCTCTACTCTAAACAAGGTACAAAGACTTGCATGTCTTGCAATTACTGGTTCTATGAATTCCACCCCTTTACTTTAGTCGCTTTTCATTGCTTATTTTCATATGAAAGCTTATACAAATTTATACCAATGTATAAAGAAAATTTAGTCCTTAAGAAAATATTGTATTAATTTTTTAAATCGAATGCAATTGTAAAAGTTATTCAACTTTTCATTAACTCCTTTTTTAAGTATTATAAAAAAAAAAAAAAATACTATACCAAAAACATATTTGTACAATTATTAATTTACTAGGTAAATTTTTTCGAATTTTTTTCACTAAATTTGAAATTAAAGAAAATTCAAACTTTTCCTTATATGAATAACTCTTACTGTAATCTTTAAACATTCCCTTTACAACAGACCCACAAATTACAAATTACTTTAAACAGACAGTAAAAGAATAATATGAGAAATGAAAAAAAAAGCAAGAGAAAAAAACTGTAATGAAATTTATAATCGGTCCAGTCAAGTCAGACACTCTACTTGAAGAAGTGGTTGGTGAAAACAAGCAAACAAATAAATACATTAAGACCACTTAAACGCTCTTTATATTATTAGTTCACAAATTTGTTTAATTCAAAACGAAAAATATTAAATCTAAACAAATTAAAATAAAACAAGTAAAACTGATATATTCGACTGTGCTGAATCTTATTTACCCTTCACCAAAGTATACTTTAAGAAAAATATTAAAAACAATTTTGGTAAAAAAAAAAAATGGTAAGAAAAATTTTGTGAAATGTTTTGATTAAAATGTGGGTACATTGTTCTATAGGAACATTGGTTTGGGAAAGTTTAACTAATGTTTTATCACATATATCTACGACATTATTATTTTTGAAGCATCCAGCTATTTGCCGAAATTAAAAATTCAACGTTGGTTAAAATATATGTACTACATTTCCAAATTTACTAGATTATTAGAAGACATTGATGAATAGAAAGGTTATCTTCTAAGAGGGGGTTTTTAAGCCCTGTTGAAAGAAATGTTCAACTTTCGTTTTTGGATTCAGCCTGGAAATAATTTCATGTGAAGTAATAATTAAAAGGCTCTTTCTTTTTGATAATTCGCCAAACGACTTCTTGTCGCTATATCCATATTTCTGATGCATATTTAAAGACCATATGGGTACCAGTTCCAAAATATTCTCGAAATTTATGGTACAATTATATTTTATTTGAAATAAGCACTTCATATATACAATATGTATAGTTTTTAAAACTACCAAACTTTAATCTCTGTTATAGGGTATTCTAAGAAGAGAAACAAAATAAAGAAAACTACAACAAACAAAGAATTTCTAATGTTTTGTAAAAGGGAAACGGAAACATGTTGATCATACACACATATTTTAATCACATAGAAACTCACAATGATGATGTACTGTACCGGTAGATGTACTGTATTAAGACAAAAATAACTAAAACAAACAGAAATTTACTTATCAATTAAATTAAAATTTAAAGCTTTATGGTAATAACACAGCTACAAAAAGTATAAATATTTACAATTATTTTAACAAAATTGTATTTACTTTTATTTAAAGTTAGAAAATACTAATAATAGATTAGTAAATAAATGGAGATATGTATTGTTTTAGAAAAGAATCTTCCGGCCCGAAAATTTGTGATAAACTTGCTCAAAACGTACTCTTCCCTGACTTTTAAATATAAAAGTACAAGAATAGATTACGCATCGATATAAAATTTATTGAAGAATTTAAATCTGTTTTTATTGGATTTCCTGAAACAATAACTAGCTCTAGTATTGACATCGATGATAAAGCCGTCAAATCAGATCAAACTGCTGACTCGAATTTGAGCTAGAAGGCATGTGCATTTAAGACTACTTTACACTAGTGATTATTTTCACACAGTTATCACTGAAATAATATTCAGATATACACTCATCTCAGGCAGCCTTGAAATCGTTTCGTTTATCAATATTTTACTGGAAACTGTATTTCTGGTTTACTGGCAAAAAAGGAACCTCTCCCTTGAACTGAGTGCTGCCTGATCGCTATGCATGATAGAAGACTCAATCTCCTATATAATTACTTAACAGAAGATTTCATGGTTGAATTTGACAATCTTAGTGGCCTTTCTGGATTTAGAATGAACTCTCCATAATGTAGAATCAGCAACTGTTGGTTCAGTCCTACAAAATCTTGGTGTGGAACAATGCATTGTTAGGTTTATCAGGAACATTTTACACTAGATGATTATTCATTCTGAAAAGGGAACGGCTACGACGAGGTACACCTCAAAGATGCGTCCTATCACCACTTCTGTGGAATCTGGCCATAAATTGTCTGCTCTGGAAATTGGATGTCATCGGTAATAATACTGTCGCCTATGTGGATGACTTAGCAGTGGTGGTCTCTGGGATCCAATTGGCTATGACATCACACCGGTTGGAAAATGCACTCAGTATACTAAGTTGGTGGAGTACTGGCTGTGAACCCAAGCATAATCACAAGGAACTACAAGATTCTTTATTTCTCGCTACTCCACTTAAATGGTGTTGAACTAACACACTCGGACAGCGCAAAATACTTGGGTGTTATTAAGAATAGTAAAGTATTTTGGAAACCCAATACCATAGCAAGGACATCCAAAGCCTTGACGGCAATAAATGTCAGCAGGATGGCCATAGGAACGCATTGGGGTATACGGTCATCAAGCCGGTATTATTCTATTGAGTCTCTGTATGGTAGAGGCACCAGACAAATTCGTATGCAATTCGAGAGAGTTTTAAGGAGATAATAGAAGCTCTAAGCTCTTGAACTGTATGCCTGTGAATCTAATGGCCAGAAAAAAGGCATTCACTTCGACCCTTACGCCAAATACGATTGGTGCATGGAAACATGTACCATACGGCCACGCCAATATAATTGGAAGTACTTATACAGAATCTTCCAGATAATATTGATTACTGCACTTCCAGGCCTTTTCTATCGAGGAACTTCGGTTTCCATACATGGATTTAATGGATGGACCTTCACAGGACACAACGAGTCTCTCAGTGTATACGGACGGTTCTAGCAAGGGTGATCGAGTTGCAATAGGTGTCTACATTCATAAACTCGGAATTAGGTTATCTCTTAGAATTCCAAAGGAATATAGCGTCAGTCAAGCAGAGTTATAACAAGATATCAAGCAGGGATATTCATTTATATACTGATAGTCAAGTCGCTATAAAATCTCTACACTATATCGAACATAGTCCAGAAATGCCGAGCATTCTTAAATGGGATAGCGAGATATTATACAGTCGTACTCATCCACGTGAACACGGAAATATTTTTGGCAACTGCGTTGCTGATGTTTTGGCAAAAAAAAGGCGCCATGATGCCTGACGGAGATATAGACTTCCTATGCGGGATTCCGTTATCTAATTGCAAGCAGCAAATTAGTAGCTCTTACTACGAGCTCGCAAAGGCAAGATGGAGATTTGAACAATATTGTACTATTACTTGAATGATATAGCCTCGACTAAACCGAGGGGGGACAACATATCTTCTTGGCCTGACACTCTCACAATTAGACAATGTAGTAGCGGTGATAACCGGACACTGCATATTTGGCAATCATGCGAGGAGTCCTGCCCTATAACGACTTCTGTAGAAGTTGTCAAAATTAAGAGGAGGATGAGACCATATTTCATCTTCTTTGACATTGCCCAGCATTAGAAAATCTACGTATCAGGTATCTATGGCATTATTCAGTTTATTAATGTGATGATCAAAAAATTCTGAAATTTTTTTAACAACATTTTTAAAAATATGAAAATTAATATTCTAAACTGACGTTAAAAAAATTATTTTTTTTTGGCCATCCTTGCGAATATATTAACGGTATTTTACAGAGACAAAAACTCATACAAATATAAATACGGATATATTTTAAGTAAAAATTAGCTTTTATTTTAATATTTCTTAAAATATGTTCATTTTGTTCCTACATTTCTTGTTCAAGTGGCCTGAGACACGTTAATGGTCTGGGGAATTTTTAATAACTTTAACACCTTTTAACAAATTTTTGTACTTTATGTCTCATTGGAATGACAATTACGTACACATTTCGATTGCAAAAATAATTCTTTAGTATCTAAATTATAACAAAAACTGAAAAGTTTATATTTTTTCCAAATTTTAGCGATAATACAGTTTGTGGGTTAATTTGACCCAAATGAGATTTAGGTTTAATCTCAAAAAGATTTTTTTTACTGTAATTTTCATTAATATATATTCATCTTCTTTGACATTGCCCAGCAATAGAAAATCTACGTATCAGGTATCTGTGGCATGGTTCCTTAAATAGGGTCCGTCAAATGACTGGTGCATAATATTTTCCTCACTTATCTTCTTCAGACATCCTTCCTCATTACTTCTTTTCAGGTAACACAGGAGCTGCTCTCTTTTTTGTCTCTACCTGCCTGTTAACCTAACCTACAGTGCGGCCCTGGCTGAATAAAGATTAATAATGTTGAGCAACTTTTACTTGCATAAAATTATGAATATTTCGTAGATGCACATCTGAAGGTTTGGTAACTGGTTGATAAATCGGATTGGTCGGGTGAGCACCAGATTTCTATTTCTCGGCCTCTATTACCCCGGTTTGTTTCACTTGAATTATAAACATTAGAATCAGGAACAAGTACCACTATTTTGCTGAACAGTAACACAAGGCCTTATTCACAATTGACATCACAAGATAAAACAAGTAATATATTTTGGGTGACAAATATTTTGCTGCTAAAAAATTTGTATGAACCTAAATTGTATGTTAAAATTTTGCAATTATTTCAAACTTGGAATTTGTTAATTAGAACCAACCATGCCGAAACATGTATTTTATCTGCGTTTATATGGAGCAACGATATGGCCGTTTTACCCGGCAAATATTCAAACTTTCATAAAACTTATTACATCCTGCAGACTAAATTTTTAAATTCAGTTTAATTGTGTGGGTTCGAACCAACTTTCTCTCTACATAGATCTATAAAATAAATGGGAAATTTACAAATTTAGGGGTAAATATGAATCACAAAGTAATGCTACTTTTTCATACTATCTGTATTTACAACACAAAAATGTTTCACGTGCATAATCCTTACATTATTTCCACTTACTTGCATGCAATTAATGACACACAAAAAGCGTGAAACAGAGAATTTTGTAAGAGCATCAACTTTCTTTGTAAAGTCATTATTTAAGTTAAAAATGCATAAAATGGTAAAAACTTTGTTTAAATATAGAGAGTAAAAAGAAATGAAAAATATACAAAAAAAAAAAATCACTTAATTATTACGCATTACGTTAGTGCATGTGCAGTAAAAGTAAATAAATAATTACTAAAAGGATAATTAACAAACATACTTACTACATACAAACATACATACATATGTACATACAATCAGCTAAAAAATTTGGATAAAATATGTACAGGAAATTAACCCATTAACAACAGAAAAATACTAAAAATCCTCATAGTTCTATTCTCGCGAGTAGGGAATTGAAAAAAATGTGGAATAAATCTGTCACTTTCCCCACTGTGCGATGCGACGCACAGTGATTTATTCCCATATAACAAAGTGACAAAAATAGAAGTAATTGTAATAGACTTTTGAAATTTGGTATCTATTTATATATATAACTAGCTTGACCCGGTGCGCTTCGCTACCCCTGTCGTAGTCTATGTTGGAAATTTCAATAAAATCGTTTCGGCCGTTTAGTATTTATTGTTTAAGAACTAAAGGTACCAATTTTACCGGCTTTCCCCCTGTTAACCCCTTTCTGGACCAAGTATTGAAAAAATTTATAGCCTATTGACGCTTCCAAGTAAGGATCTATCTACGTTCCAAATTTCAATAAAACCGATTCATCCGTTTAGGCGTGATGCTTAAATAAACAAATAAACAAACAAACTTACAAAGACATTTATTTATTTACTAGCTTGACCCGGTGCGCTTCGCAACCCCTGTCGTAGTCTATGTTGGAAATTTCAATAAAATCGTTTCGGCCGTTTAGTATTTATTGTTTAAGAACTAAAGGTACCAATTTTACCGGTTTTCCCCCTGTTTACCCCCTTTCTGGTCCAAGTATTGAAAAAAGTTATACCCTATTGACGCTTCCAAGTAAGAATCTATCTACGTTCCAAATTTCAATAAAATCGATTCAGCCGTTTAGGCGTGATGCTCAAACAAACAAACAAACAAATAAGCAAACAAACTTACAAATACATTTATATATTTATATAGATATAGATTTCCTAGTATGTCCGGATGTTGGTATGTATATCCTATTCCCTTTCCGCAACTTTCTGAAGCCATAGGAAGCTGAAATTTGCCATTTTTAAAAAACCTTCTCTGCGAAAGATCGTAACGCAGTCAGATTTCTGATTTTCAGCATGTGAGAAGAGCGGTGTGGCACTTTCCCTTTTTAATATTTCTCCATATACCTAACTATTAAAGGATATTTTACTTTATCAGAACTCTCTGAAGATCGTAGTACTTAAACTACTTTCTCTGTGGAAGATCGTAACGAAGCCATATTTTTAATTTTCGGTCTATGGGCGACACGCGGGGCTATTGATTTTGGCCATAAACCTTGCTATATAATTACTTATTTTTTGTAAGGAATTTCTATGTTTTTTAGATTTTTATGAAGACCGATGAAGGGTATAACGGATATGCAAGTAGTATAGATCATTTGGATAGTCCTAACGGAACCACATTTTATGTTTCCTGATATTCACTACAATTTTCTACTCTTCAGTTATATAAGTTTTAAATTCCCAATAATGACACATTTGAACTGATTTCAATAGTACGTGGTTTTAGTAACTTGCACTTATCTAAACATTTCGAATAAAAAACTTAAAGAAAATATTTAATAACACAGCTTGACTACTGAAAAATATATATATTTTAAAGGGAATTAATTTTTGTTGTACTACTCTATATATGGTAATTCATTATGTTTTGTATCGTACTTTTACATTTCCTAAATTTTTCTTAAGGACAATAATTGGGAAAAAAATCCTTAACAATGGGCACACAAATAGTATTGTTCAGGTAGATTGTCATGCTTAATCCAGACCTCCCATTTATGGACTGTTGGTTATTTAACTTTAGCAGTGTACAACTGCGAACTATGGCGTATTAAAGTATTTGAAAATATACCAATATATGTATATAAGTATCAGCGGCTGAAAAAAAAAAAAAGATTTTTATCATCATATTATAGCATACCCCAATATATTAAATATATAGCTCATTTGCTGCAACAACGTCATAATTCAAAAAAAGTCGTTTCGAGAAAAACGGCTTTGAATGTTTTGTGACATTTTACTATTTCCTAAATAAATTTTCAACAAATCATGCGATTTCAGAAATAATAACAGATTTAAATAGTAGCATATTAACAGCTTTCTAATCTGTATTTAACCCAAATTTATACTTGTCAAATATACGAGAAAACATGAATTTAAATTTTGATGTTTACAACAAAAAAAAAAAAAAAACTCACAAAAAATAACTGACTTTTTGAAAACATATCTTGTATTACTCAGTTCAAAAAACACGGATTTTAAGTTATGACGTTGTTGCAGTAAATGAGCGATATGTTCTACACTTTAAATTGTTGAGTTTTTATTTTTATTTGTTTTGATTATCAATAGCACCCAGTCACCCACTTAATGGTGTTGATAAATTATAAAAAACATTACTGAAAAATCAAAATCCTTTTGGAGGCAAGCTCTTGCTGCTTGGAGGTAATTTTCGCAAATTATTGCCTGCGGTGCCAGATGCTGTTGTACAACATGGGCAATGGTGAGCTAACATCGGAGTTTAGAGAAGATATTATTGAAATTCCAAACGAAATGATGGTTCCAGACTCAATTGTAAAGAGCAATTTAGGTGAAAACTTTATTTCTTCTACAGTAGAAAATTATTCAAGATCTGCCACTGTTTGCACTAGAAACGTTTGTCAAATCAACCTTTCAGAGGGAGAGTGTTTCACATACTTGAGTATTGACATAGTAGAATGTGACAGCATAACCGAAAGAGAAAACTATCCTGTCGAATTTTTGAACCGCCTTTCACCATCTGATATGCCACCTCATAAATTAAACCTCAAGGTCAGTGCTATTGTAATTCTTTTGCGGAATTTAAATACGAGAAGAGGTCTATGTAACTTTCGAAAAACATCATATGTGCAAATATCCTTATATTCACTGCCGAAGGAAGTCTCGCATTTATCCAGAGGATTGACCTGGCTTCTATTAATCTAGACCTCCCATTCGTTGTGCGCATTATTCTGTCATTTTCCATAACAATAAATAAAGCACAAGCCCAGACGTTGGAAAAAGTGGTGATCTACCTGCCTAAATTAGTTTTTAGCCATGGCCAAGAGTATGTTGCATTTTCTAGAGCAATATCCCTACATGATGTTAGTGTGATGGGAAGCAAGGTATGCTTCGTAAAAGCAGTTCCACAGTATTCTCAAAAGATATTTTCTATAAAGACATGTTTGTCTTTATATGGTTGTGTATAAAAATAGGTCTACTTCGGAAGGCTCTTGACAGTAATAAATATTTTAAAATTAGTTTTCTTTGAGAAAAATATAAACACATTATTCATTTTGTTTTTATTTTCTGTACAGCTAAACATTAACGTAAGAACTTGTTTCGAAAAAAAAATCGCGAAAAAATTACTTTAAAATTTTTTTTTAATTTTACTTTTGACTAAGGATCAATTTTGAAATAATTCTTTTTTTTCCTAATACTAATAAATTTATTGTGAATTAAAAATGTTTATTTGAGAAAAATCCGGAGAGATTTGGATTCGCTATTAACAAAAATCCAGACTAAGGTAGGAAAATAACTGAAATTATAATTTAAAAATGTGAATATCTTATAAACTATAAGAGATAAGAGTTATAGGTATGTTTTTTATCTCTCTTTTCTATATATAAAGCTTTCCAATAGGATCGAGAACAAACATTTGGCATCACTTTTAATTTGTCATATGCCCGAGATACCTAACTTTGGGGCCTTGAGGCTCCGCCCCACGTTAGTGTTTAAAGTCTAAAATCAAAACTTAAACTTAGCTATACCTCCTCTATAGTCCTATTAATTTTTATTAAAATTGGACTTTCGGTTTAGAAGTTACAGATTAATTTCCACACAGTGGGGGAACTGTGCGTCGTACAAAGTTACATTACGTATACGTAATATATAATTAATAATAAACTGAAATAAATATAACTCATACGCCTTGTACAGTACAGTTAGTTCAATACACAGTGGTTTTGAAATGTTTTTTTGGAAATAATTCGGTATCTCGGGAACTATTTGATATATTGCTACGAAATTTTTCATGGCTAGAGCTGAGGTGTTTTCGAGTTGAACTACAGTTGCTCAGCTTCCTAGGGGTAATGCGGGCCAGTGCGTTGCCCTTCAAAGTTGGTCATCTTGGGTCTCACTTTAAAAAAATATATATTTATGATACGAATAAGCTGAAACTTAAAATATAAATAGTCCTTGTCCTGTTACATGTATAGGTTATCTCTTTTAGTTGAAGAGATATTTAAGTATTTTTTTTTTTTTTAATTTTGCTCGATGTTTTTTGTTTGGTTTTTTAGATATGTTGGGACTCCGGAGAGTCAACATCAGCTGTATTGGCGATAAAATTCTAAGTAAAACAAAAACAACTCGCTAACAAATATGTTGTCCCTATAAAAAGATACACGCATCCAAATGTATAACATGTAAAAGGGCCATATTTTTTCCAAAAAAAGTCCCCATATTTTTTCTTTTGTAGAAACAATATTTCTCCTTTTTTTTAGATTTCAAAGAACTTTTCGATTCGGTGTAGGTTTTACTTAAAATTCGTAACAGTAAGGAAATTGCTCTCTTTCGCCAAAATATGGCCAACAAAAATATTTGTTCCCGAAAATCACAAAATTTAAATCGTAGGTATGGAAGAAATGTAAGAGTTATGACATATTTTGTTCACATTTTTATACTCTATTATGATCTCAATAAATCCCTAAGAGATGATCAAAAAATTCTGAAATTTGTTTAACAAAATTTTTAAAAATTTGAAAATGGAGATTCTAAACTGACGTTAAAAAAATAAATTTTGTTTGGCCATCCCTGCGAATAGGTTAACGGTATTCTACAAAGAAAAAAACTCATAGAAATGTAATCACGTATATATTTTAAGTAAAAATTAGTGATAATTATTTTCAAGTTTATGGTGATATTGATCTTGAAGATGATTTTTTTTTTTTTATTTTTTCTTTATGACAAGGGCTGTAACTTTGCCTCAGAGAGTAAATCAAAATTCCGAACTGTTTGCAAGATATGAGCCTGAGAAAATTATCACTTTTTTGCAAAAATGACACAGAGGCCCCTAATCTTTGGGGGCCCATAAAACAAAAAGTGCATGACTTTAGGCTTAGCTGAGAGACACGGGTCTTTTATCACGTAGTGGTGTCCCTACATGGTTATTTTTTTTCGTGTTGCACTGTGTAATTCATTAATTTAGTCCACATTGGATTTTCCTTTGACTAGTTTATGTACCACCAGCCTTTAAAGTGTTAATTTTTTTATTAATTTTATTACAATTGATTTACCCATGCACGCACACATGCCCATAAAATCGATAATAAAAAACAAAAACAATAAAATCAAATATACACAAATATCTAGAAAAAATAAGGAATTAATAATAATTTATGTAAAACATAAATTAAATTGAAATTTAAACAAACCACACAGTTATACAACTTATTAAACATTCGACATATACACAAAATAATACCAGGGCTTTACAGTGATGCCATAAATAATTAATTAATAATAAAACAAGAGTATTTATTTTATTAAAATATACAAAAAAAAACCATCAGCAAAATAAAACAACTACTAGTAGTAATAAAAAATATGTACATATTTATTATAATACAACATATAACTAAATTAATGAAATGTAAATAACAAGACTATAAAAGTGTTAATTTCTTTCTGTGAATGCAATTCAGCGTAAACAAAAAATAAATAATTAGTAAAAAAAAATGTTTACAATAGAACTAAATACAAAAGGGTTTCGGATAAATGTAAAAAGTGAGTATTAAAAAGGAGAGAAGGAATTTATCATTCATACAAAAGAAATGTTTTTAGTGAAAACCCAGATATAAACATACTGTTACGTTTTTACCTTTTAAAAACGGAGTTTATTTCCTTTAAATTAACCGGTTACTTTTAATTGCAAATAAAAGCAGTTTTAGTAGTTTAAAATTGTAACAGCTCTTTATTTATGTACAACAACAACATAATTAAATAGTCACTCAGTGTCTCTATACACGTATATCAATTCGCAGAAATGCACACACACACACTTTATAACGTACAAGACAGTTGATGTTAACTCTAATAGCGACAATGACTCACTACTGTAACCCCAATCACTATTTATACACACATCTTCATTCGAGTAGCCTAGATTGTTCTTAACGTTCGAATTCTAGTGCCTTCGATGTCATTGCCAGCAGCCCAAACATTTAGTGTTGCCATACTTACAAACAATGCCGATAACCGCATGCTACTGATGGACGTACCTTCAAACATGATGAATGCTGCAGGCAGTCGCTACAGACCTTTAAATTCCAATCATCATTGAACATTCGTAACAATACTTTCAATACAATGGCCTAGTCTGTTATCCATTTTAATATTTTCGGATTCAAATAAAATTATAAAATATGTCAGACATCGATAACCATTATAATGTATTACCAAAAGCAATCATAGTATATATTGCATAATACAAATAACAAATTTTACATTATCAAAATTTATTTAAACGAAATTCGATTCTAAAAAGCTGAGTTCGGATTAACAAATATACTCTTCACCAAAGTATTCTTTAATATACTTTTATGTATATAAATATTAACAACTATTTTTATTATGGATAATCATGTAAATAAAATGAGACTTGACAATAGCAACACATTTATTTTAGGAGCGGTTAGGTAATCTGGCAGCCGTCCAAAACCTTCGTCTCGTACAGCTCACTTGGGGTCATTTGAACGTTCCCTTTTTGGTTAAAAAGGTGGAAATATTTCTGAGGGGGAACAAGGAATTACTAATATTAAATGTGGATAAAGGAAATACGACTGTATCGATGGATAAGAAGGATAATTATATAAATAGTTGTTACAAACATATATTTGTTTACTGTAACCATATATATGGTTGATACAATAATGTGAATCTCAAATTAACCATATTATTGTCACCACAATCATATAAATTGTTACTGTGACTATAATATTGTTAAAAATGTTGAAATTGTTACAGTAAACATGCTCAAATGTTGAAATGGTTACAGTAAACATGCACATGCACAGGTTTACGCAAATTCATGACGAATATTCTTAGGAAGTTGAAGGAAAAATTGGAATATAATATCAGAGATTCAGTGCAATTCAGGGATAAGGTAAACAACTTGACAATCGATGACGAAGAGAGATTGATTTCGTTTGATGTCCTATCGATGTTTCCAAGTGTACTTCTTGATTTAGCATTAGGGATAATACAGGAGTGATGAAATGAGATATCGGAATAAACGGTCATCAACAAATGTTTTTTTTTCAGAATGTTGAAATTGTGTATTAAGGAAACTGTATATTTTAATCCCCTTATTCATAATCAATTTTTAATTTTATAAAAGGATTATAAAACGGAATTTCCATACAAAATTTGATTTATAAACCTGTAATAAATTTAAAAATTGATTATGAATAAGGCCTTAAGTATTTATTCTTTACTCACAAAATATTTGATAAGTAAAATTGGGAATAAAATGTTTACTGAAAAAAAATATGATGAGAATAGGTAAAAAAATCGAGGTAGTCGCGATTTTATGCTTATATGTCCGCCATTTGTAGGCGACATAAGTTGGACAATAGCGGATATATTGATGTATTAATCAGGTATGTATGTTATTTGTTGATTTCGGATAATTGACATACAGACGGACATCGCTATATCGACTCCCCTATCTATAACCATCCACAATTCCATATACTTTATGGGGTCGCAAATGTAAAAATCATATACGGAATGATACACTTATAAAGGGTCGGTCTTTCATTAAACACTTCCTATATGTGAAATAAAACAAAGAGTGTGTGAGATATCAACCACATATTGAATACATTTGAAAGGCCAATCGAAGCCATTATGTATGGAACATAACATCGTGTAAATGTCAGCAGCGGCTTCGGTAAGTGGCGCGCATTCGAAATATCCAATTTTGCGTGACTCTGGTACATAAATCAGGTTGAATTTAACCGATAGCTTTGAGGGCCGTTGTGGAAAATAATATATATGACACAGATGACATACCATCTCCTATGAATCAAGATCTATCAGATTTGTCGGTCACAGAGATGGTGGAAATTTATTCGGATGAATATGCAATTTTGAAGTGTTAAAGAGGCTTCACTTTTTTCACAAAATGTCTTAAGTGACTTGATAAGAAACCCTGACCTTTCGGCATAGAGATCGGGGCTGCTAGCATCTAGACTCAGAGAAATAAATCTTTTAACTCAATTTACGAAATCCACATTTTATCACTGTGGCGAAAATTATAGTCTTCCATTTATTAGCTCAGAAAATTATGTAGTCTTTTAAAATGACATTAGTGAAATTACACTCTCCAGCTAGATATCTAAAGAATAATAATTGTTTATGGACAGCTCGAAGTTAAGTTTAAAATGTGTTTACTAGATGTTGGTATCAAATTGCAGCTGTGCTAATTGCTCGTTCTACGAAATTATAGAAGGAGTGTCAAAACACAGATTTTGTTTCTAAAAAAAGTTAAGAACTCAGATCACCAATGGCTTATATGCGTCGATTTAAAATATGGTTAATTTACAATGTTGGACAGCAGAGCAAAACATGTCTATTTGCTCAAGAAAGACTGGCCTCTGAGAAAGACTTGCCTCTGTTTTTCATTACACAACAAATTTAGTCTTGTGAAGCAGTATGTGACGGCATTAGATAAAACTAGTCTATGTTTTGCCTTTCTTTCAAGAAAGTTTCCATGCTTGAGTACAAAACAAGTAAGAAAGTATGGTCGGGTTTGACCCTACATTTACTTAAAGATATAGCTACAGACATCATTCCAACATAAAAATGTTTTTAAATTTTTAATAGGTCCTGTGAAGGATCCTTCCAAGTTTAACCCACTTTATATCGAAATATCACTTAAGACTATTTGTCCTGAAAACAAAAAGCAACAGAATACAATTTTATATACTCAAGTATGTTTTTATTAAGCAATATAAGCTTTTTATCAACCTGGGACCAAATGTGGTCCAAAAATCCTAAAATTCACATTGGAAATTCTGGGATTATTTCTACACAAAAATATACATTTTTATTAATTTACTATTAAGACCAACCAAATCACTCCCAGAGTATGATAATGCATTGTTTTCTAGCAGTATTATAAATTTAATTACATTTTGGAAGATACTAAACGCAAATATGTCCGGTCAATAAGATCCCAGCAGTTAAGCAAGCAATCAATATAGACAGTAATTGTCACTACCCAGTTAACATTTTCAATCATGGAAGAGTCTACTGGGAATCTCACGATCGTCGACGAGCGCATTTTTTAATCGCAGTAGATCCCTTGTACGGGAGTAACTATTTCATGAGCTGATTCTTCTGTGAGATTCTTCCACAACACAGCGAAAGATGCCAATATTAATCGTAGAGAGAATCGTTTGAGATTTGTGTAGAGATTATCTAAAGAATCTTTAATAAAGCAAGCCAAGAATCTTATGAGAGTTTATTCTTATATGATTCATACCAACCTGCAATTTGTTTAATCTTAGTTTTTAATTTCACAAACAATTCACTTTTTAATTATTATTTTTTATGCAATTTTAACAAATCACCAACTGAACGCTTTAAATTCAAAACTTAAATAAAAGGTTAATGAAAAACGAAGAATAAGCTAAGATACGCTGTTTGTTTCTTTTTATCTATAACAGTAAATTGCATATTTGTAAAAAAAAAAAAAACAATTCTGAAATCATCTTTCATTAAACATTTCAAGATATGCATATTAAACACTCCAAGAGTAAAAGACGAGCGTGTCTTCAAATCGGTAAAAATTTAAAAAGTATTTGTTTTTGTTATTGTTACTCGTCATATCATCATCAGAAGATTCTTTTAAGAGTTGTATATTAAACACAATCGTCCAACAAACTGCCAATGCTAGCTGGATAATGTCTGATCACTTGGCTGACTCCAATTTATATATTTTAGTTCATTTTACTCTTATTAGCTCTTTGTAGTGCTGAGAGAAGTCAATTGTTTACTTAATACAGCCCATGTAATCTAGCGTGAAGATAATTGTCACTTTAGTGTCTCTAAGTAACCCAGACATTTATTCTGAACTGCACTTTAGAATGTAGTTATTTTACTCCACCAGAATTAATATATTGGAGAGTTGTTGGAGGAAGCATTGTTTACAAGCAATCTGTTATTGGACTGTGTATGTAGCTAATAAAGTAACCAGGTGGTAGGTTACTGACTCACTGTAACCGGCAATGGGTTTACTACTTTGGACCAGCAATCACACTATCTCATTGTAATCCAAAAGGGACAATAGACCCACTGCTTAGGACATGCACGTTATAAAATAACAAGTCACGTAGCTAGTTGTATAATTAGTTGTCACATTAATTCAGTGACGCTCGTTCCTATTGTTCAGGTTGCAAATATTTTCGTGAATTTACACGTACACAACACGATTGTAAGCAAAACACACAACAAGAGTGTAAAAAATACAAATATTTCATTCAGTTGCTTGACAGCATCCAACGAAGCAGGTGTGTTGGGGATATTTTATTTGTTTACCAATAAATGCACTCAAATTAAATTTCGCCCTAAATGACATGCAAAATCACTATTTCGGGACAGTGTCCCAGAACTACTGGGATACTACTGTTAACGCACAGCGCGTCAGAACCAAACTATTTTGGAAATAATTCAGAAATTCTTAACTGGGTGATCCGATTGCCATAAAATTTTACATAAGCGTAGCACAGTACCTATTCAACTATATGTTATTGGGATTTATGTGAGCTTTTACCACTGTTACGCGCGGCTTAAATCTTCAAAATTTTATTTAATAGTTTTGGAAAATCTCTATTAAAATTAGAGTTAGGAGGCATGAACGATGTTAAATTCCCAGCTAGCTATGAGACAAATGGTTGTGTAGTTCTTAACCCAATTTTAAACGCGTATACATATAATTATACTTTATATGCCAAATTCAACCAAAGTATAACAAAAAAGATTTTTATTAAAATAAATTTAATTAGGCAAGATGTTGGCCATAAGGGGTGCACTTTTCCCTCCCATATTATATTGCATATAATACGCCTTTGACATTCTATACACCCTATAATAGTTTTATGAATGTCCCTAAAAATCTTAGACTATTATTCTATATACATTTGAAATTATTTGTCATTCCCATAGTTTTTAAAATTTAGTAATTCATTTTTATTTAATTAATTTCATTTACAATTTTAAAACAAAAAACTATTTTTAATACCATTTTATGGTGCATTAATAAATTCAATTTATAAATTAAAATTTAGATCATTTCTTTTTATAAATAATAGTTAACAATTTTTATGAATTCATTCCCTTAAATGAATGATACATTGTTACAATTTAAAATATAATGAAATAAGAAAAGAAATATAACTAAAATAAGTAAACAATTTCATTGCACTCTGAGAAAGTGTGAAATGAAATGGAATATGATATAATTTAAATTTACGTATAAAGCATAATGCAAAAATTAAGAGTAATTACTATGATCTTACTTACAAATCAAATTGTTGTTGTTGTTTATGAATATACCTCTTTTTATGATGTTTTAATGCATTTTTGTTTCAATGATGGGCCCAGCATAGAATGACGAGGAATGAGCGGAATGATTTGAAAGAAAAAAAAATAGGCTTAAAGAATAATAAAAAAAAAAGTATTTACTCTCAATTTAAGATACTTCTAAAAATAGAATATTGTTAAAAAAAGTGAACAACAAAAATTATGTAGGGTTAGCCATACGAAGTTTATATTATTTTTAATTAATGAAAATAGGAATTACTTAAATATGAGTAGATTTATTTCGATTTATATATAAGTAAATATATTCATGATTTACGTAAATATATTAGATTTAGTTTAGCATAATTTCAAAATTAGAATATTTAAAGCATTAATTTAGTTTAGTATATTGGATTATTTAGAATTAATGTATATAATAAGTAGATTAAATATTAGATTTTAGTTATTTATTTAGATGATATTTTTAATAGCTTAGAACATTATTTGTTAGAATTTTTAATTTATGCTTTTAATTTTGTATGATTTTTGTAGAAAATTAATAATATATATAGGTGTTTTAAATGTTTTAATAGTAAATTTATATGTTTATATTATTATATATTATTATGTAAACTGAAATATTAATTTAATATGAAATTTATGAAATTTGATGTTTAAATAAACATAATTAGTTAGTTATTAAATTATATTTTGATAGGGAATTTGGAATATTAGGTAATATAAGTAAAGTTAAATTGAATATGTATATATCTAAAAGTGATAAATTTAATATGTGCTTATTTTCGAATTATTTGTGATACTTAAGCCTTTTGGGTTTTAAAAGAGTCCCATTAAATAGCGTGATGATTTAATTGGCACGTGATCCACTAGGTCCAATGGATGTGTGCGCCAAGAGGTTATGTGGAAACAAATTTTACATTAAAAATGTGTCCCGGAAAATGTTCTGTGTGGTACTTTAGCGTTCCTTACGTAAAAATATGGCCAGTGAATTAATCTGATAGCTTGTGTATTCCTTGGTATGTGCCGGGTATTCAATTTGGATTATGTCCCAGGCACGTTTTTGGGCAAAAATTATCAGGTTATGTGAATTTGACATGCAATTAAAAATTATGGTCCAAGCACGTTTTTGGCACAATTAACGGGTTATGGGAATTTGGTAATGATATAACGGAATGGTTTGAGCTAGAGTATATCATAACCCAATAGGGGATATGAACCTCAAGTGTATCCGTGTTTTGACCCAATAATTTTATTCCTATATTGAATAATTCACAATTTTAATAAACATATAAGGTATATTAGATTAATTTAGTTTTACCTTTATATCCAATGATTTAAACTTAAACTTTAATTAAAATTTGACATGTGTTTTATTACTTCACTCAAAAAAAAAACTTTAGAAACACTGCTTTATTAATTTATAAAATCGGTCACTTTTTAATTAGATCTTCACCGTTTGGAATTCAAATACTTTATGATTCAGGCAAAGAAGTGTAAAGCAATATGAAGCTTTATTTTGTAATTATATGAAGATGTGGCGTGAGAAAGTGCATAATAAAATACAAAAATAAACGGTATTCAATTTTTTTGGTTTGATCATCTCTTTCACACGTATGAAATCAATTAATAATTTTAATGCGCAATTAAAAGTATGGCTAGAGTGCATAGGTAGAGTGTAAAACAAATATATCTAGCATGCGACAAAAATACTAAGTATCATAAGAAAAAGGGTTTCCAGCACCTAATCAAAAGAATTAAGAATTATTCTGTTGAATGTAACAAATAATCAAATTATTCGTAAAATTTATATTCAAACAAAAATCGTTACACCACCTATACAGAAACTTTCATTAGGATATGACTGTATTTAGTCTGCATTTTAATTTGACTGACCTAAAAAGTATTTTCAAAAATATTTTTTAGTACTTTTACAAGTAAACATTATACTTTATACAATAGACAGTCGAATATTTAAATAGCCCTTTAATACAACTACATACACAAGTACTTCTGTTTAATATGAGTATTTTTCAGTTGTTATTTTTATTAACTGAACTAAATGTTGTACAAATGTATATTCACTAGCAAATACTAGCAGCTGCAAAAATTTAAATGTCCTTTGTCTAGCTCTCCCCTCGTGCTCTATTCATTAACCGGCATACAATTTGCTACCAATAATAAGTGTAACAATAGTACAGCAGATTTTACCATAGTCGTCATTACAAAGACTGTCAATTTAACTATCATCAAATATTCAATGAATATTTAAACATTTGTAAAAGTATTAAATTGTACTCCAAAAGCAGACATATGCATTTGTAGGCTATACATATAGTATTTGTAAGGCATAAAATATTAGTTAAATTTAAAAAAACAAAAAACAAGTAAGAAAGTATAGTTGATCAAGCCCGACAATATGATACCCTATACTAAGTAAATGAGCAAAAGCCAGTTTCTCTTAAAATTTCAATAATTTTTTTCGTGAGTGATTCTCAAAAGTGGGTCTTATATGGGAGCTTTGGCCAATTGCGGACCGATCGCCATGAAATTTGGTATAATAATTATTTCTATATGAAACTTATTTCTAGTTAAAGTAATTTTCGGAAGTGGGCTTTATATGGGAGCTAAAGTCAAATACGACTCGATCCCCTCAAAATTTTAAGCTACGATATCTATATAAATCAAGCATTTATGGCCGATTAAGTGTTAATTCGGAAGGTCATTTATATGGAAACTAATGACCCGATTTCAATCAATTTAATCGGGCTTCGTCCATGTGCCACATGGACAGTCAGACAGCCAGCCATTCAAACAGACGGACGGACGGACATCGTTAAATGGATTCAGGGATTCTGAGTTCATCGTTATACTTTAAGGTGGGTGTTGCACCAATATTTTTGAGCGTTACAAACATCAACACAAACGCATAATACCCTTCCCACTATGGAAAATATAGAAAATTAAAACAAATATTGTGACGCAAAACATTTATAGAAATTGTATAAAACTCTAGAGTAAAAGTTATAAAATATAAATGAAAATGGTGTTTCTAATATTGTTATTTGTATAAATATATAGTTTTTGTTTCGTTTTGCATTAAAATATTATTAATAAATAAATTTATAACTTTTAATTATAAAACAAGTTAAGCAAAAATAAAATAAAATAAATGAAATGAAATTTGAAACAAATTTAAATAAGGAGTTTATAACTCGTTTAATTATTTAACAAAACTCCTTTGCTTTTCATTTTACGTGTTTCAAAAATAATGACACTTTTAAAAACTATGTCATTTGCTCTTAACAACCCCTTAAAATAACTTATAAATTGTTTTAAAAAACACGCCTAAAAGTATACTCCAAAAGTACAATATATTTATTAATTACAGTTTCCATTTAAATTAACATGCCATTTGCCATACAAAAATTAAACAAAAGAAAACTATCTTATTATTAGCTTAAACTATGGCATGTTGTTGACAATATTTTCCAAAATCAGAAAAATAAAATATTTAAACTCCATACAAATGCCATTTAGCAAATAAATAGCTAAACTTTACAAACAGAATTTCATTTAACAAGACCAAAAAACAAGCCTTCTATAAATAAACAAAAATTTCATTTTAAATTTGTATCGATTACATTGATTATGGCTTTTGAATGAGACCAAGCAACTAACAAATGAAAAATAATATAAAAAAAATAGCTAAACAAAAAATGCAAAATACTTTTTTCTTTTGTACAAAAACGTTCAAATTGTTCAAAATGTTCAATGTTGTTTTGAAAATTATAGGAGCAAAAAACATTGTAGGCGTAACTAGACGAATTCGTAGGGCGTTTAACAACAATTAGGTAGAGTGCAGACACGAGTAGTGGCAGGAATACATGGAATCGAGTAGAAATAAAGTTGAGTTCAATACCATTTGATTTCCTCTAGCAAAAGTTTGCGTGTCAGTATTTTGTACAAAAATGTATATTTTTTTTTTTGTAACTGTTGTAAATGAAAAAAGTTAAAGGAATTTAGTTTTTGTTGTTTTGCTAAATTTGTTGTTAACAATTTGTATACAAGTTTTTTTTTTTTAGTCTATTCGCAAAAGTTTTGTATTTGCCAATTTGTTTATTCTTAACTAATGACTATTAAATAAGAAGGCATGCTAGGTTATTTACATAACCTTACTCAAAGTCTGGTGTATATACAACTATATCTGTACTCTGACTTTACTCTTCTCTACTACTAATACAACTATTCTCGAACTGTACTTTCACACCTATCAATGTGTACTATAACTTTTATCTACCTTTACAGTTATTGTACTCCAACAGTACTCCCGCTGTACTCTTTTACTAATCTGATCTATTTATATTCTAGTTCTAATCTGAATGTGATAAATGGTAGCTGAATCAGTCAACATATAATACTGATATAACTCCTATTGATATAGAGTCAGACAGATATGTGAAATTGATGACTTGCTCACCGGAAAAAAACTGCTGTGAATAGACTGTGTTAAACTATTTCAACTTTATGTGTGAAATTCAGCATAAGGAAATGGTAATTGCAAGGGTTTCACCACGGGCTTCAATGCCTTCGAATGAACTCGCTAACTTGCGAGCAACCTACGTAACCTAACCTAATTTCCAATTTTGTGTAACTCTTGTAGATAGATAAAGATACTGCCAATTAATGGGTTTAATAGTTGTAGGTGCAGTTCATAAGACAACTACAAAGAACCCATAACGACTAATATGGTCAAAGGCTTTTTTGATACTTCACATATCATAGCATCAATCGTAGGTCTTCCTGTAGTTTAATTATAGCTCCAATCGTAGGTCTTGCTGTAGTTCAATTTTGGCCTCAAGCGTAGGTCTTTCTATGGTTAAGTTTTAGCTCCAATCGTAGGTCTTGCTGTACTTAAATATTGGCCTCAAGTGTAGGTCTGTCTGTAGTTTAATTTTAACTCCAATTGTAGGTCTTGCTGTAGTTCAATTTTGAAGTTATGAAGTTTATGAAGTTCAATTTTAGCTCCAATCGTAGGTCTTTATGAAGTTCAATTTTAGCTCCAATCGTAGGTCTTTATGTAGTTCAATTTTAGCCTCAAGCGTAGGTTTATGTAGCTCAATTTTAGCACAGGGGTTTATGTAGTTAAATTTTGGCCTCAAGCTTTCCGTAGTTCAATGTCAGTTCCAATTGTAGGTATTTATGTAGTTAAGTTCTAGCTCCAATCATAGTACAGTCTGTAGATTAATTTTAGCTCCAAGCATAGGTCGTGCTGTAGTTAAATATTGGCCTCAAGTGTAGGTATGTCTGTACTTCAATTTTAGCTCCATTCGTAGGTCTTTATGTAGTTCAATATTGGCCCCAAGCGTAGGTTCAATCTCAGCTCCAATTCTAGGTCTTTATGTAATTCAATTTTGGCCTCAAGCGTAGGTCTATATGTAGTTCAATTTTGGCCTCAAGCGTAGGTCCATATGTAGGTCAATCTTTGCCTAAACCCTAAGTCTATATATAGTTCAATTTTGGCCTCAAGCGTAGGTCTTTCCGCAGTTCAATCTCAGCTCCAATTATTGGTCTTTATTTAGTTCAATTTTGGCCTCAACCGTAGGTCTTTATGTAGTTAAATCTTGGCCTCAAGCGTAGGTCTTTCCGTAGTTCAATCTCAGCTCCAATTGAAGGGTTTATGTAGTTCAATTTTGGCCTCAAGCGTAGGTCTTTACGTAGTTCAATCTTGGCCTCAAGCGTAGGTCTATATGTAGTTCATTTTTGGCCTCAAGCGTAGGTCTATATGTAGTTCAATTTTGGCCTAAAGCGTAGGTCTTTATGTAGTTCGATCTTGGCCTCAAGCGTAGGTCTTTCTGAAGTTCAGTTTTAGCTCTAATCGTTGGTCTTTATGAAGTTAAATTTTAGCTCCAATCGTAAGTCTTTATGTAGTTAAATTTAGGCCTTAAGCGTAGGTCTTTCTGCAGTTCAATTTTAGCTCCAATCGTTGGTCTTTATGTAGTTAAATTTTAACTCCAATCGTAAGTCTTTATCTAGTTCAATTTTGGCCTCAAGCGTAGGCCTTTCCTTAGTTCAATTTCAGCTCCAATCGTAGGTCTTTTTATAGTTCAATTCTAGCTCCAATCGTAGGTCTTTATGTAGTTCAATTTCAGCTCCAATCGTAGGTCTTTCCGTAGTTCAATTTCAGTTTCAATCGTAGGTCTTTATATAGTTCAATTTCAGCTCCAGTCATAGGTATTTATATAGTTCTATTTTGGCTTTAAGCGTAGGTCTTTCTGTAGTTCAATTTTAGCTCCAATCGTAGGTCTTTATGTAGTTCAAGTTAAAGCTCAAGCATAGGTCTTTCCGTAGTTCAATTTTGACCTCAAGCGTAGGTCTTTCCGTAGTTCAATTTTAGCTCCAATCGTAGGCCTTTCCGTAGTTCAAGTTTAGCTCCAATCGTAGGTCTCTATATAGTTCAAGACTAGCCTCAAGCGTGGGTCTTTCCGTAGCTCAATTTTAGTTTCAATCGTAGGTCTTTCCGTAGTTCAATTTCAGCTCCAACCGCAGGTCTTTATGTAGCTCAATTTAGCTTAAATTTTTATGTAAATCTTACCCAGAGATCGCACTATACGAGTTATTGTAGATAAAATCTCATCAAACAAGTTCAAGAGCAATTCAGGAGTACCGCAAGGCTCCGGCCTTTGTCCTATTCTATTTCTTATCTTTCTAAGAAACATTCCACGTCAAATTTCCAACCCTATCTATTCTTTTGCAGATGACAGCAATATTTGCAATTCATATTCATTTAATTATAGACCCAGCCTGTCGGAGATTGGGGCAATGAGGCAAAGCAGGCATGTTATGTTTAACCAAGATCTTGTGACAATCTCTGAATGAGGTTGAGCGAATAGTGTTGACTTTAATGCCCGCAAGACTAAATATTGTATGTTAACACACAAATACATAACAGATCATATTGCTTCATCTGTTTTTATGGGTGGTGGAAATATTAATGAATCAGAAGCTCTTGATGTTCTAGGCATGAGTATTCAGTGCGATGTCTGATTGACAAAACACATTTTTTAAGTGCATTAAAGTACCTTGATTTTCTCAAGCGGTGTAAGAAATTCTTCACTCCATCTGATTACCTTACTAGTTACACCACTTATATTCTACCTAAAATGGAATATTGCTCCCATGTACGGGCTGCTTCGAAGTCTGTTTTGGAGTTACTCAACCGCGTACAGGAGAGGGCGAAGATGCTGATCAGTGACAATATCATATCTAGCTCTATTGACTCACTGGAACATCGTCGCAATGTGGATTGTGTTTCACTGTTCTACCGATACTACAATGGAATGTGCTCTGCAGAAATTAGGAAACTTGCTCACGAAACCCGTAGTTTTTTACGAAATACACGTTCTTTGGCAAGGGCTCATCAATTTCGGATCGACTGGAATGTGGATCACACAACACATTACAGGGAAAATTCGTCCTTATGTGGAACACGCTTCCTGCTGAAGTATTTCCTGTCCCTTTCTATGTAGGAAAATTCAAATCAAATGTCCACAAACGCTACTTCCTCTATCCTCTCTACCACAACCTATTTTCCTAGTTCCAACACAACGTATAACCGCTACTTATGCAACGTATTCTGCATTGGACACTTATTATATTAGTACGTCAAATTTATGTAAGAAAAGCAAAAATTTGTCATGAACAAAATGTACAAATTCATAATATTTATGAACAGCTCCATGTTACAACATCATGTATGGCAGAGCTTTTCGAAAGGGGGTAATGTAGTTTTTAATAGTCTGCATGATACTAGATCCATTTTTTTAGCAACCTCTGCACTCAAATGTTTGGGATGGAGAGAATGAAGAGGTTACCAATCTGAAATATTGAAAAAGGATTGCCGTATCTTCGAGAAACTATGACCATATCTGTCTACTAAGAGCACTACATCATTACAACTAATCGTCTTAAGATACATATAATCTGGCCATGTCAGTATTAAAAAAATCTTACAAATTAAATAATTGCTGACCGATTTAAAAACTCTTTGAAAGAAAATCCCCAGTTTTTTTTAATAGATTTTTTTTAGAATAACTAACACAGTTTTAGCTTTAGGTCATATATATGTATGTAAATATGAAATACATATCAATTTGATATGTAACCTTCCATGCATTTCAGCTTTCATCTTTCTAAACATACTTAATTTAACAGCTCCCGCCGTAGGGCACTAAAGATTCGTTTTAACTACTTCTCTATAAAACTCTCGTTTGCTCTTATTTGTTTTTATTGTTCTATTCTCTTTGTTGTGTTGTTGTTGCTATTTGCTATTGTTTTTGTTGGTTATATATCCTAAACATGCAACTGCATGCTTTTTATTATTGCTATACTTTTTCCGTTTTTGTTATTTTTCTTTTCTTTTTATTTTTTTTTTTTTTTGTTTAAATGTTCTTTGTAATTTGTTAAACAAAAGAGTTGATGTTGCTTTTTTATTTATCCCTCTCATAAACTTTTTGAAATACTCAATACATGTTGGTGGTGGGTGGTGGGGACAATCGTTTGTGGTAGAATTAGAAAATTGTTCAGTTTTTCCTATTTTCTTTATGTATATGTATGTATATTTTTTTGGATTGTTTACAATAACGATATTGATAATTGAAGGCGTTACTTTTCCTTTAACTATTGTTCTATGTTTTTATTTTCATTTTTGTGGATTTCCCTCCCACTTACGCTTGGTTTCCAGCCCACACTGTGTGAATCATTTTATCTTCCCCTTAGTACATAAAAAGCAATTAATTACAGGCTAGAAAAGTTCAAAAACTAAAATTATACACTTTTTTTTTTTTGCAATTAATTGTTGGTTTAAATCATGTTAGTTGGGAAAAAAAATATTTTGCTTTTAACTTTAAGTTTAAAACTTTCTTTTTAATGTTTGAAAATTTTTTAGCCAATAGAGTAAATTTGGAAGCATACATATGTATGTTATGGAGTTTTAGTTTTTTTTTTTTTTTTTTTTTGAATTTTAAAGCATACTTTTAAGAGCTTATACAAGAAAGCTTTTAACATTTACACAAAAATACGAAATACAGAAAACAAATTAAGTAATGTATTGAAATTATTGTACAAATTTTTGACTTTTACACATATAGAAGAATCATTTATACTTTTATATATTATTTGATATTGAAACATGTTCCTTAAGTTGCAATCATAGAGAAACATATAGCGGAAACTAGAAAAAAAAAAATCTCAAACAAAAAAATTACTCTAAATAATCACACATACGAGTGTTGTTTTTGTTTTTACATAGTTTTTTTTTACAAATACATTCTCACCACTTAGGTTTTTGACAACTGAGTTAGGTCTTTGACAGGAGAGTTTCCGATCTATGTGTATTTATCTATGGTTTCAATATCAAGGAAGTTAAAATAATCTAAAATATAAATTCATTTTCATGAAGGAGTATAAATAAAAAATAATAATATTGACCTTTGTTATTTACAGAATGTAGCACTGGCTCTGGTTGTACGATTTCATGTTGTATAGTTAGAATAGCCAAGGAATTGGTGAATAAAAGCGAGATAGCGGACTGGTTGCTGAATATACTCGACCATGGCAAATCACATGATCCGGATGGCGTTTCTCAGTTTATACTTCAAAACAATTTTGCATGAAATACTGGTTTTTGGATACAAAATCATTTTAATTTTCCACATAGTCTCCTTTAAGGTTCAGTTAGTCGTGCCTTACCATATCGCCATAGCTATATCATAAGCATTTTACTGTTATGGCTACGACGTTATGACATGTCACCAATAATCAAATACATTGTTGTCCGTAAGCTCGGTTCGACCAGCTGTTTTATATGGTTAAGGTTATGACTTTATTGGCTGATAACATCATCTGACCATCTTTGGCGTCGATTCATCTTAAGCAACGCACTGTTTTTACAGCTGTTTGGTCTCTGGTGTATTGTGGTGGATTAACATTTCATTCCCAGTTCCAAAACGGTGCAAAAACTCGTCCATATTGCGGTTGAACAATACCAAACACTCCAACAAAGTTGTCACATTATTGCGTTTGTGGTCGATTGTGAGCAAACTCGGCACCCATCTTGTGGAAAGCTTTCCCATGACCACTAACCCATGTAAGATGCCTATGACTTCCACAATCTCACGCACATTCAATCTGCGATCGGTTGTAGAGACCTCAAGTCAGGCGGTATTTGAAATTATTTTAAAGGAAAATGCTCCTTACGATGAAATGTGTTGAAAATGAAACGTTGGAAGCGAATTTCTTGAAATTTTATGGTTTGGTTAGACACTGGATTGCTTCTGGGGCAAAATTAGGTATTTTATGTCATTTATACAAACGTCTTTTCCAGGTTTAGGTATATAAACTAGCTCTGAAACTTTACATGAGGTCGAGAAACATCCAATGCTTAATATGGAATGTCTCGGCTATTTCACTTACCTTATTCTCCCATTCAATGTTTTGGAGACGTCTTGAGGATTCATATGCAATAGGGCATTGCATTTTATTCACAGCCTTCCACATACTATATTCTGTTTTCTTACAATGTAAATATATTCAAAGTATTGGCTATTCCGAGCGAAAAGAACTACTTATCTTTTGAGGCCAAGAACGAATCAAGCAAATATCAGATACTATGTTCCAAAGAGAGTTCTGCATCGATCGAAACAAATAGTAGTCAGAGGGAATACAGTCTGGACTATAACGCCACTTTATTCTGAATACTTTTTAACAGATATTGCAACATGTGACCGAGTATTGTCATGGAATATTACGGTTTCATGTCTGGCCACATATTCTGGGCATTTTCGGCCAATGCTTGCTTCCAACGAATCAGTTGCGTTTGGTAAAGTTTCCATGTAATGGTCTGGTCAGATTTTAGCAGCTTATAATAGATAGGACCCTTTTGGTCTCACCAAATACAGAGCATTACCTTAGCGCCATGGATATTTGGTATTGGTGTCGATTCGGCTGGATAAGCCGGGCTTCACATACGATCTTTTACGCTTCATGTTTTTGTAATAGATCCATTTCTCATTTCAAGTAATGATTCGGTGCAAAAATTAATTTCTTTTATATCGTTCAAACATCATTTCGGACATGCAAAATCGTCGTTCAAGGTCTATCGGCTTTAATTCGTATGGTAGCCAATACCCTGCTTTTGTATGAATCCTTCTAATCGCAAACATTTTTAAATCGATGGTTAAGTGTCTGCTCCCAATGATTTGCAAGCTCTTGTTGAGTTTTACAACAATCTTTATGAAGTAGTGTCTCCAATTCTTGGTCTTCATACTTTTTTGGCTGGCTTGGGCGATCTTTGTCTTCCGTGTCAAAATCACCACTTCTGAAACGCACAAACCATCTCCTGCACGTTGAAACCAAAGAAACGAATTCGCCATAAGCTTCGGTGTGCTTTAGTGGCATTTTTTCCAAATTAAAGAAGTAAAGCAAAACTTTCCACATATGATGATTCATTGTTACAAAATTCGACATTTTCGAAGCAAAAAAAAAGAAAATGTTGGTTACATTATAATGTTCAATAACTAAGTGGGAATAAATGACAGATAAGTTCCCTTCAAAATTCTGAATTTTTAAGTCAAACACCCAATAGGTTGTACAATTTGCAGATAGTGTTTTAAGAATTGATTCATTATTATCCTTTAGACGACATATAATCTCCTTTGTAACGGATCACAGCGATGTAAATTATATCGGGAATCTTATTGAAATCTGCGGGCCAATAGATAGCTTGGCCGCAAGATATGGCATCAAGTCTGTTAGATTATATTACTTCTAACAGTTGTTTCCCTAAAGGAGTAGTAGGGCGAGAGTTCCAGAATGTGTGTTTGTCATTGTAACCGCCAGCTGCTATAAATCTTGAATCTAGTGTCGAAAAATAATAGAAAAATTGATGTCTATTAACAACGGGTTTCTCAGTCAATTCGGACGGCTCTAGGAGAGTTGGCGTAGATGTCTACATTCAGGAATTTGAAACAAGGTTATCTTTTAGACTTCCAAATGAATATAGCATTATCTATGCTGAAATATCAGCCATAAAAAGGGCGGCTAATTGGCTCAGTTATAACAAGATATCAGTTACGGATATTCGTATATATACTGACAGTCAGGCCGCAATAGAATCTCTAACAGGTGTATATACAACATATAATTTGGTCTAGGAATACCGTGCATCCTTAAACAGGATGGCGAGACATTCAACAGTCGTACTCAAGTAGGTACGTGGATACGGAGATACTATAGGCAATTGTGTTGCTGATGAAGTGGCGAAAAAGGGCTCCATGCTGCCTGACGGACACATAGACTTCCTATGTGGGATTCCGTTATCCAAATACAAGCTTCAGTAACTTCTACTATGAGGTTGCTCAGTCAAGATGGGGTTGTGAACCCACATGTACTATTACCAGAATGATATGGCCCCGACTGAATCGTGGACGAACAACATATTTTCTTGGCTTGACACGCTCACAATTGAGCGGCATGGTGGCGGCCATTACCGGTCACTGCACTTTTGGCAACCACACGAGGAGGCTTGTCATGCTCTACAACGACTTATGCAGAAGTTGTCCAGACGAGGAGGAGGATGACACAATTTTTCATCTTCTTTGTCACTGTCCGACATTGGAAAATCTACGCTTAAGGTTTCTGGGACATCGTTCCCTAATTAGTCTCTCTGAGCTCTCGAATTTGAGGCTTGAGTGCATTAATGCCTTTGTAAGGATTGCGAAACATTAAGAAACATTTATTGGCTAACCAGACCAAGTATGGGGATCTCCATGAAGTGACCAAATAATAATCTACTCTCGTTTATCTTTCTCTATCGTATCTCTTCTCTCACTCTTCAATCTTAACCAAATCTTGACTATCCCCTTCTATCTACTCTGTCCTTCTATGTTTGCCTCTATACTTTCAGGTAACACAAAGGGACCTATGCCTGAACCCACGTGAGCTGCAGTTCTTCTTCACTTCACGGCTGCCTGCAAACCTAACCTAATGTTGTGACTCAAGAGTCAGGTATATTTATAGAGATTTCCTCTACATGGTCGTTGCTGTACTCGGCAATGGAAAACATTTGATATTTTTTCTAACTAGAACCGCATGCCCTACCACTGGAATGCTTTGTATCATAAGTTCTTCCCTCAGATGGACAGACAAAGGTAAATCGTCTAAGAATTTTTGAAGAAACCAGAATATATATGCTTTTTGGTTCTACGACCAATATTTCCCTCATATTGGGCTCAATAATACCTTATATTCCCATTACTTAGCAGGAGAAGCAATATCCGACCTCAGACATATCAAGGATTATATGTTTCCAATGTTTATGGAGACAGACAATGTTTCAAATATAACTTAAGTGTATTATTTTTAATAGATATGTTACGACTCAGTATCCCTTCTTTTCAAGCTCATTCAATATAACCTACATATTGACAGTTATACAAACAATTACATTTGTAGATATTGTTTATATACACACAAGTTCATATTTCAGTAGTGCAAGTGTAAATTTGATTGATTTTTGACATTTATGTTTCATTTTATATTTATGTTCTCTTTTTATAGTTACATCTCTACTAGCATTCAGAGATCCCACTGGGTGGGAAGCAGCTCTCCAGCTATAACAACATCATTAGTTTTCGTATAATTTTGCGAAATACTGTTAAAAATTTCAACTACAATCAAATCAAAAACAGCAGTAACAAATGAAAACAAAAAATAACATCGAAAAAAAGAAAGGAAACACCATAAACTAGGGAAGTTAGTTATGATATGAGAGTGTATATGTGAAGGCAGTCAGAAAAGGACTTTTAAAATTTATCTAAACCATCAAATCAAGTATTTCTGCAGACAAGCTAATTTAAATTTAATTTTAAGGATTTTTAAGAAAGAAGAGAAATCAAGAGATTCATTGTTCAATTAAAACGTTGGAATCATTTCTATAATTATCACCAAAATTTTACATATTGATAATTTATGGAGAAAAACTGATAAAAACAGCATCAACTTCATTTAACAGTGTTTTTAACAAATTTCTATAAATAAATATGTGGGAGGAAATAATTAGAAATAACTACAATAATATTTTAGTTTTTAAAGAACTTTTCAAACTACCTAGTCTATGTGTGATTTTGCAGTTACGTATGTATTTCTAAACATATATGTATATGTGTTAGCCAACAATTCAACGTTCATTAATCAAGCGGAAATTATGGTACAGAGGGTGTCAGCATGAAAATCCTGATTAGTTTTTTCCTATAACTTCGCCGCACTGCCTGCTGTCTTACTCTTCTCCTAGTTTTTGTTTTTTATTCGTTTATAGTTTTTTGTTTGTTGTGCGATTTAGAAGAGTAGTAGACTCACATATACACACATGATTATCCTCTCTCTCTCACATCCACACTTACACATATTACTTATATGGGCAAAAACACTTTTCTTTAAAACTCTATGAAAGCGAAATTATTTGTTCATTATTTCTTAAGTGTTTATGATTTTCATAAAATAGCAAATAATTTTGTGTCAATTACACTACTCGCAACAGAATTGAAAAGTTTAAAAATCCAAGGTCTATGTCCTTTGTAGTTATAGTTGGCTAAAGTTGAAATATATAAAGAAAAATATGATTGAAGCAATAATATCTTTTTTCCTTTTTTTATTGTTTTACCACAAATTTTAACTTTTTGATTCAGAGTTGCATGAATGGAGGAGCAATGTTATTATATGCGTTATTAATCAGTCACCATTTGGTAAAAAGTTATAATGTGGTGGTAAATTTTTAGGAGCAAAGGCCATGGTATAGTTATGCTTCATTTAAGACATATGCTACTGTTGTGCTCTCATTAAAAAAAAAACACAATTTCTTTTAAAAGCTCGGGATAAAAAATATGTTTCTCGATTTTGAACCTGGCTCTGAACTATTCAATGTTAGTCTAGAAGATGTTCAAAAATCATAAAAGACAATCTTAAACTAAACAAATCCAGGTTATGATTTAATTACACATTCCATGATTGAAAACCCACCACATGTGCCAATTATTGTGCTCACAGTATAATTCAATGCGATATTGTCTCTAGAAGTTTTTCTGAATGATTTCAAAATCTCCCAAATTTTAACGAGGAAAGAATTTGACATTGGCACCATCCTGCAGACCGATTAGCTTATTACCTTGTTTTATATATTCTTAAATAGTCACACCATTATCCCAAATCATCAGTTCGAATTCCGTGAGCATCACGGAACAATTGAGCAAGTTAAAAGCCCAAATGGAGAGCAATATTTCTAGATGTTACAAAGGCTTTCGACAAGGTTTGGCATAAAGGTTTACTACACAAGATAAAATGATTTCTAGTACACACAAAATACTAGAGTCTTTTCTATCGGATCGCTTGTTTAGGATAAATTACGGCGATTATGTGACAAGCTATTATGCGGTCGATGCTGGTGTACCTCTGGGTATTGTTCTTGAATCAAGCCTGTTCCTATTATACACGTCTGATTTGCCCGAGTCTGAAGAATTAACCATTTCCATCTTTGCAGATGACACTGCAATTCTTAGTTCGCAAGTGGACTTAAATGTAGCATCTATAAACCTAGTTAATTATCTCAGACGAGTGAAAACATGGTTAAAAAATTGGGGAATAGAAGTAAATGAAATCAAAAGTAAGCACATAACGTTTTCACTTAGGAGAGGAAGTGGTCCACCAGTGACACTGAACAGTGTGAACAACCCACAGTCTGATCACGTTACATACATTGATATTCATTTAGATTGGCATCGGCTCAAAAGCCAAGCGGCTCTGCATGAAACTGGCTAACTGCAAAGTCATCCTATATAAGACAGTCTTAAAACCAATTTGGACATACGAAATCCAATTATTGGGACCAGCAAGCTCAAACAGAGGGCACAATCCAAAATTCTTAGAACCATGACAGGAGCTTCATGGTACATAAGAAATGAGAGCATCCACAGAGACTTAGGTTTGCCTATGATCAAGGTTGAATTTAGAAAAACTCGTGAAGCTTATTTGTCAAAATTACATCACCATTCGAACCCGTTCGCAAGGCTACTTACAGTAACTCAAGACAGATCAAGGCTGCGTAGAGCCCATTTAAAACTCATCTAATTTAAGACTAATTTGCCAAATATGATTCTCCACTGAGAGAACAATAATTGTTTTAGTTATAAGATTTAATTATGGGATCATGTGTGATACTCCAACAGTAATCTATCATTGTACGTTCATCCCAGCGACCTTGGTTCCATAACTTTTAAATCTTGATGGAAATCTTCTCCTTGTTCTTCGTTATACGATCCAAGATTTTCAGGAAATTTTTTAAATTACTATAGAGATAGTGTACTTCTATGCTTATATCACATCCAAGATTTTTAAAGCTAATAAAAAGGTCTTTAAATAATTCCTCATAATTTTCGGCCCTCCGATTCCCAAAGAAATTTTTCACAAATTGAACAAAAGATTTCCAAGCCGCTGCTTCTAAATCATTTATTGATTGTATGAAATCGTTGTCCTTTTTTGAAAGTCTTATTTATGGGCAATCAAAATACCAAATCTTAGTTTTTCTGTACACAAACCCGGATACTTCATTGAAAGACAGAAAAACCATAAACCAGTTTTATCTAATACCTTCACCTAATGCTTCATAAGTCCCAATTTGATGTGTAATGTAGACAAAATTGTCTTATCTTTGAAAACTAAAGGTGCATATTTTATACTTTGCTTTGAGTTGTACATACACAATCTTCATTCTTCAGCTTTAGTGTCCCATTTTCGCTAAAAGACCACCAATGTCATTGAAAAAGACTACATCATTTTCTGAGCTTAAAAATTAAAGATGTTCTTTTAAAATATGTCTTTCATTGTGTCTAGGTGTTAGCAACTCAGATCTCTCTTTTGAAAACTCAAGGTCTCGTTTTTAAATCGCTGTCATCCGAAAAAAACTTCCACCATCTCTGTATCCACAAATCTGATAGATGTTGATTCATAGGAGATGGTACGTCGTTTGAGTACAGTAAAGGAGTTTTACCAGACGGTAAATCAGGATATGTAATTTTTATTCCATTCATACCATGTATAGGGTTTTCCAACAAGAGGTGTTATTGTAATATTGAAAGAAAAATTAAATTTTTTGAGATAAACTATCGTGTGTTTATTTCATAATAAAGAGGAAGGTATGCCGTTAATAATGTAAGACAACATCAGCCAAATGGTCACCTCGACCACGCTTACACGACCGTATCCTTCTCATTGAAATTGTTCATAACCAAATAGCAAAGTGGCTGCCCTATGTCCTCGATAGCCTCACGAATTCTATCTTTGAGATCCTGAAACGACGCTTGGCTATTGGTGTAGACCTTATCTTTCACGTGGCCCCAAAGGAAAAAGTCACAAGGTGTTAAATCACAAGATCTCGGTGGCCAATAGTTATCACCTCTTCGAGAGATAACACGGTTCGGAAACTTTTCCCGTAAAAGAGCAATGGTTTCGTTGATTGTGTGGCACATAGCGCCGTCCTTTTGAAAGTAAACTTTGTCCAGATCAATATCATCCAACTCCGACCATAAGATACGTTGTAATGACGTTTGTGGAATGCCCAATTCCAAAAAACGACGAGGAATGGACAAACCTGGGTTTTCTTCAACACTTTGGGCTACAGCAGCAATATTCTCAGTTGTTCTTGAGATACGTTTTATTCTTCACATCACCACCTTGTCCCAATACCTCGAATTTTTCCACCAATTTCTGTATTGCGGTCCGACAAGGTGCTACACGACGACCCAAAAATGCTTTAGTTTTTCGAACTGTGACTGCAAGACTTTCACCATTTTTGTAGTGAATTTTTATAATTTCAATGCGCTGTTGAAGTGTTTATCGTTCCATTTTTAGTAATGGCGTAGTTTCTACTTGTCAAATGTCAAAGAATAAAAGCTTCAAAAGTGACAGCTATTGAAATACCGGGTGATTCAAAATAAAAAATTTACTCAAATTTGAACAAAATGTGTTTTTGCCCATATATATACGTACTTGATTTATGAGAGTAAATGCAAGTGTATGTATTCCTATACGTATTACCATGTATTGTTTATTATATTTAGTTTTATGTCAGCTCTAGCTGAGTGCTTTTACTTTCTGTTTAACAGTTTTTTGTCAAGCATTAAAATTGATTATTATGAGACAAAATTTTGTAGGCTCATATTTCAACTACGAAATATAAACGATTTTTTGTTAGCCTAAAAGCATGCTTTGGTTTTATTATTTAATATAGACCACAGGGTTAGGCTTTAACTAGCCACTAAAAACACGCAAACTTATTTTGTAGTATTCCATATTACAAAGCATACTTGTAGGGTTACAAGAAAATAACGGTTTCAGTTTAATAAATAAATAAATACAATATTTTTTAGAATATTTAAATTTATTTATAAAATTAAATAACAACATTCTTGCAATAAACATATCAGTTACCTAAAAACCGATTAATTTAACAAGTACTAACTGACCCCTAACAAAAGTAAAACTAAGTTTGTAACATATTTTTACTAAATACAATATGTTTTATGCTACAAAAAGTATTGTTAAATGAGTAAACAAAATAAAACTTAAAGTATTTCTAGGAATTCTATATTTAAGTTTATATTACAGCATTGTTGCATGGTTTAAGGATTTAAGCAAAAATCAATATTGTTAAAAAATAAACAAAGAAAAGCATGCAATACTTAAAAATAAAGCATTTTTTAAAATCATTGCATATGTTAAGGATTTTTCTCTTAAATTGTTTTGTGTATGCTTCTTTAAATTCTTCAAATAAAAGGAGGGATGGCCAAGAAGTTTTTTAACATACAATAGATAATTCCATTTTTCGAATGTGCTCAAATATTATGGAAACTATTTTCATATCAACATTAATGTACACAATGACATGTAAATGATGTCTCTTATAAGGAAATTTCATAATTTTTGACAACCTGTTTCTATTTCTCTATTGACATTTGATCGAAGTGATGATTTATTTCACTTCTTGCTAAAATACAAAAACTTTTTATAATTTACTTATTTGTTTTTTAAAAAGCCTTAAACTTTTCCCACAATCTTCGTATTTTAACATTTTCTTGCAATAAATATCGTAGCTATTTTTTTTTAAGGAACTCTTTTAAATGGAAATTCCTCAAATGTATCTCAAGAATACAAACAAATAAAAAAGAATGAGAGAAATAAATACAATTCAAGTGCACACTTTAAAGTGTATACAGATTGATATGCTGAATACCAAATAAAAATCACTGAATTATTCAACAATGAACGTTGCAAAAAGTATCACAAAATTGAACAATTTAAGAAATCAGAATATCTATGAAAATAAATGAATTTTAAAGCTTTCAAGTTCTTTAGTAACTGAATGATAAGAAACATTTTATAAAATTTCTTTATTAAATTCCATGATTAAACATTGAAAGGGAAAATGAAAAGAAAAGCATTTGAAAATGTTTAAAGTAAATTATTTGCTGACACCAATCCAGAGTTATAAACCATTTTAACAACTAACTGATCACTTCACCATTACCGAGGAAAATAGCATTAAAACACTGCTTACGAACTTCAAAAATGGAAAGCTAGTTGCTCAGAAAATATATGTAAAATAGGTTGTAATTTTTATTTTAGTTTAGCACTTCCACTCTGAGACCATAAGATCCATTGTGATTCTCTTCAACAGTGGTATATATAGAAAAAGAGAGTGTGAAAAAGAAAAACTCAAATCTGCATAGAAATAAAATTGGTTACGGATTTGAAATCACTATAGAACGTCCCTTAAAGTATGTTACTCAGTTCACAGCCAGCAATACTCCCAAGTTCATCCAGAAATCCGTTACCTAGCCATTTAACTCTATGATCCTGTAGTCTAGGACAGTCGCACATAATATGCTCTACTGTCTCCAACTCCTCTACATCCCCATATACCCTACAGAAATTCTGTGTGACATTATCCCATTTACCTATGAAAGCCCCAATTGAGCAGTTATCCCTCCTACAAGAATCCTACTACACCAGAATTGGTTTGTGGAGTCACGAAATCTCTCAAATATTAGCCTGTAGTAGTGACATATAGAAGGTTTTACCTCCCATTCCCTAGTACCATTATCTAAATCGGAACCATGTCTGTCCAGTTCATCTGCCACCTCATTTCCCTGTATGTTACAGTACCCAGGTACCCAACACAATCTTATAGAGTATCGTACCAATAACTCATCGAGAGCTCTCCAACATTTTTGCATGTTTACTGTAACCATTTTAACATTTTTTATGTTTTTTAACAATATTATAGTCACAGCAACTATTTATATGATTGTGGTAACTATAATATGATTAATTTACGAATCACATGATTGTATCAACCATATATATGGATACAGGAAACATGTATATGTTTTTTAGTTACCACAACTATGTAAATAGTTACTGTGACTATGATATTGTTAAACAACTTATAAAAATGTTAAAATGGTTACAGTAAACATGCACAACTACATTTTTTTTCTTCTGCGTGCACAGTCTTCCACTAACCTGGAATGTATTAAATGACATTTCAAAGCCCTAAGTGCCGTCTGATTGGCCACATATATAGTCACTACAGACTCCTTAGTGACGTGTGCCTTTATCAGCTATGTTGCCTTCCAGATCGCAAAGATCTCTGCCTGAAGACACTGCACTCGTTGGAGAGTCTATATAAACGTTTAGTATCCTTCTCGACCAAATAATCTCCGGCCCCTATACCAGAGTCCATCTTGGAGCCGTCAGTGAAAACTTAACCCCCATCGAACAGTTGATCAGATCAAACACAATTATCCCTACTGCAGAACTCCACCTCAGTACGACTGAATTATGAGTTTTTCCTATAATTATCCAATGAAATACTTTTTAACGAAGGACAATCTACAATGGCAAATGAAGCTTCTATAGGCAAAATAACGAATACATAGGAGTGTTTAAAAATACTATAGGAAAGCTCCGTATATAGGAGCTATGTATAATTATGGACCGATATTCACACTTGAAACTAATTTCTGATTAATTTTTCTACGATGTCGATGTTTATATGTGCTTATGTATTTTTGAAATGTGCCTTATATGGGAACTTTGACCTATAAGGCTTATTATATAAGGGCTTATCGTCATATATTATGAAAAAAAAAAAAAAAACAAAAAATAAAAGTACAGCTAAAGGTTTTTATGGATGGCATTGAGGATGGCAGGTGAGCCACTCTTCAATTCTTTTATATTATTTGGTATACCCCCACCTTCTGTGTGATCAACCGGTTCTCCCAATCGACAATTTTTTCACCAGTTTGCTTCCACCACAGCAGTTTGAGTAGATAAATCACTAACAGAAGTATTAGCCAAATTTTATCATATTTTAACGTCATATTTTAACTGGATCCCGAAAGTATATCAATGAGCACCATCATTAGATCGACTTGCTCCTAATAATACCATTCTTCGTCGGGTTCATGACTGCGGACACATTGCCATCCGAAGGTATACCTTCGTACAAAATATCTTCAACTTAATGTTCATTGAGTACACGCGGCATCCTTACAAAATAACATAATATTATGTAGGGAAAATCACTATATAAAACCTATTTCAGTCACAGTGGTTAGTAATCTAACCACTCTATAACTTACGTTATTTGTCAAAGAGTATGGAGTATAAAATATTACTTTGTTAGCACAAGCCAACCAAACAAACACTAAATAACCAAGTAACACTGAATTTGATAAACAATAAACACTCCCACCTTTTGTTATTGAATGCATGAAACCCCTTAAAAAAACTGAGGTTTACAATATTTTCAAATTAATATATTAATCTAACCAGAGCAACTTTACTGCAAAGTTTTGCCAAAAAACTTAAACGATGACTTAAAAAAATTTAATTGTTTAACAAAATGTCAATAGATGTCTCTAAAAATTGTGTAAAGACTCTAGAAAAGGTGGTTAGAAAAGTGACCACTAAAGTAGATAGAGTTAAAGTTGAATTTTATATAAAAAATAGGTATTTTTTGGATGGTCCTAGCCCCCGCAGAATTAAAAGTTTTCAATTTTTTTTTTGACCACTGTGGTTTCACTGGGTGGCGCTTATCTAAAATGGCAAATTTTCCATGACTCTGACATATAAATCAGGCAGAGTTTGACCGATGGCATAGGTTATGTTGGCTTTAAAAGCCATTATGGTTTGTGGCTATCAAATCGCGATCAAATCGATTTCGGTTGCAACTTCACCTCCACGTGAGATGACCGTGTGCCGAGAGCTCGTCGTTGATGATCAAAAATCCACACCATACCAAGACTTTTTTGCAAAACATTGGAAGCTCCATTCATCCTGTATTAGACCTCATCGCTCAAGATGATTTTTTGTTGAAAATTAGGTTGAATAGCTAATAATTACTTACATACTATATGTACTTCAGCCTCACAAGACTATAATTTACCTGAAACTGAAATTAAAAAAAATATTTAAATTTTAAAATTATTAATTATAGCTATGATGTAGACAAAAAAAAAATAGAATAAAATATTATTGCCCATATAAAAAACACACCAACCGCACTAACCTAAAATTATACCCTGAACTTTAATGTGTATAATTTCTTCTCACTTTTAAAATCATTGCAAAAGTATGCTTCAAATATAACCATTTTATTGTATTTATCAATATTTTATCCATAATTGTCATTTATGCAAAGACATGTCAGTTTATTACCCTGACATTTTCATTATAAATAGATTTTCTACATATAACAAAAAATAAAATAAAAAAATCCTTGTTAGAACAAATAATTGTAGAGTATCTAGTGGAAAAAAAAACTGCAGTTTATAAATATTTTTCCATATAAAAGCATTTAGTAGCACCGACAAGTTACACCTTAACAATATACAAATATTGTTTTTTCTACTTCAAACAATTGCAGGCGGGAATACGATTTAGTTTAGTTTTTTTTTTTCCTTTGTTCTGGCATATTTTGAGTGCCACTTTAGTTTGGTATTCAAGTGTAAATTGAAACGTTTTACACTTTACAATACCGCCAACAAAACAAACAATACCAGGAGAGCTCTATTGCTGGGAAAGACTGCTAGATGGGGGAGAATGCCAATCTTTATATAGTATTGGCTTAGACATTGAATTGCCAGTGTGTTTAAACTAAGGCTGCTTTAAGGTATTTTCTTAGCTGTTTGTTATGGCCACCTTAAAGTATGCTTCTTTATCTGCCTTATCTTTATTTTAAGTTTTAGCCATGAAGGAAAAAAAAACGTACAAAAATGTTGTTTTAAGTTTTTCTTTTCAAATCGTTCCTTTTTTTCCTACTTTGATCACATTGATTGCTGGCAGGTAAGATGTTGACGACAATACAGTCCCTGGTAGATGTTGGTTGGTCAGACAGCCACAGCTTTCTAAGAAAAATTAAAACTAAACAATAATATTTGTTTTGTAAGTAACACAACCAAAACATAAAATGAAAAAAAAATACTAGCAAGGAAACAAAAACGTAAATGCCATGATTTGATGTGTAATCGAGACACGTACAAGGATTTAGCACGGAATTGGTCTTTAATAGTTGAGACAGTAGAGAACCAAGACATGTCTTAAGCAAAAGGGATCATTTGTTAAAAAGGATTTCCAGTTTTAAATAGACGTATTAAAAGTTTGTTTAAACATTATAATAAAAACAAATGCTGCACATGCGAGTTATATACCTGCCCTGAAAATAATACAAAAGCATACTTTAAGGAGTATTATATAAAATAAAGGGAAAATACAAATCAAGTGCATTAAAATGGAATTCGTAATATTAAACATTTATTAAATATGCCTTAATAGGCATAGAACACTTAAGGTTAAATATATTATAAAAATAGCTGTTGCATATTTACAAAATATATAAGAAGCTGTATTTAATTATAGTCTACTTTGAGGGATTTATATTTAAACATGTCAACTAAAAGTGAAACATATTAAGATTAAGTTTACTGGTATTGTATTGTACTGATTTCATAAAATGTAAATCTACTGCTAAATACATCAACATAAATTAACACTTTACCATACGTACATATTCATATATTTAATTTCACGCATTTCATATTTTCATTAGCAAATTCGGTATCTAGGAAATTGTATTTTATTTCCAAGGTTACAATTTCATGAAATTCTATTTAACTAACAGCTTATTATAAGGTGATGTAGAAAAGATAATGTACATACGTACAAAAATATATAATGAGTTTACCTGGAAATCGTGGAAAACAGTTTCAAACGTTTATATTAAAGTAATTTAATTAGTGTAATTAAACTCGTTGGATATATTTTAAAGGCATTCATAAATACGTTGTTTAATACAGATTTAGCAACACTATGCTACAAAATTTAAGTGAATTAGTGTAGACAGCAGATTTGGTTAAGTAATTTAACACTACATTTTTTAAAGAGTCTTCCAATAGGGGCTTTTGAACTTTGACAGTTGATGGAACCAAATTGTTGAAGCTAAATCTTTCAAATTGCCTGCTGTTTATTCAGTTTGTTTTGCCAAATCACCATAACGGATACAGCGTTCAACAACACGTGCAAATGATAAAACTGTTTCATCAAAATAAGTGTTCTGTTCGGGCAATGTTCAGCGTGCCTTGTTCAGTGTTGAAGTGAAGAGTATCCCAGAGAGCGCGTTCTGCATCGATCGAGACAAATAGTAGTCGGACGGGGAACGGGCTGGTATATAAAGTGGGTGAGGCAAACTTCCCAACCAATTCATTCTAAATACTTTTTAACAGTTATTACAACATGTGGCTAATCGTTGTCATGATAAAATATTACGGCTTCATGTCTTTCCGCTTATTCTAGGCGTTTTTTGGTCAATGCTCGCTTCCAAAGAAGGATTTGGGTTTAGTACTGGTTCCCTGTGATGGTTTGGTCAGATTTCAGCAGCTCATAATATATAGGAATGTTTTGCTCCCACCAAATTAACTTAGCGCCATGAATATTTGGATTTGGTGTCGATTCAGCTGGTTGGCCGGGCTTCACATACGATCTCTTACGCTTCGGTTCGTCGCAATGAATACATTTTTCATCGCAATTAATGATTCGTTGCAAAAATGATTTTCTTTTATAGCGCTCTAGCATAATTTTGGACATTCTTTCAAGGTCTTTCAGCTTCAATTTAAACATTTTTAAATTGCTCCAAACATTTTTAAATGCTGCTTGCTTAGCTCCTAATGATTTTGCAAGCTCTTGTTGAAATTTAAAATAATATTCATTGAGTAATGCCTCCAATTCGTGGTCTTCAAGAATCGCCTGGGCAATCTTTGTCTTCCGTATCAAAATCACCTCTTCTGAACCGAACAAATTATCTCTCGCACATTGAAGCTGATAAAACACATTTACCATAAGCTATGGTGAGCAATCGTAGGTCTTTCCAAAGTTAAAATCTAGCTTCAATAAAAGCTCTTTCCAAAGTTGTAATTTAGCTTCAATCTTAGGTCCTTCCAAAGTTAAACTTTTTCTTCAATCGTAGGTCTTTCCAAAGCTCAAATTTGGCTTCAATCGAAGGTCAAATTATGATTCAATCGTCGGTCTTTCCAAACATCAACTTTAGCTTCAATTGCAGGTCTTTCCAAAGTTAAAATTTAGCTTCAATATTAGGTCTTTCCATAGTTAAAATTTAGCTTCAATCGTAGGTCTTTCCAAAGTTCAAATTTATCTTCAAACTTAGATCTTTCCAAAGTTAAAATTTAGCTTCATCGTTGGCCTTTCCAAATCCATAATTTAGCTTCAATCGCAGGTCTTTCCAAAGTTAAAATTTAGCTTTAATCGTGGGTCTTTCCAAAGTTATAGTTTAGCTTCAATCGTAAGTCTTTCCAAAGTTAAAATTTAGCTACAATCGTAGGTCTTTCCAGAGATAAAATTTAGCTTCAAACGTAGGTCTTTCCAAAGCCAAAATTTAGCTTCGATCGTAGGTCTTTCCAAAGTTAAAATTAAGCTTCAATCGTAGGTATTTCCAAAGTTAAAATTTAGCTTCAATCGTAGGTATTTCCAAAGTTAAAATTTAGCTTCAATCGTAGGTCTTGCCAAAGCCATAATTTAGCTTCAATCGCAGGTCTTTCCAAAGCTAAAATTTAACTTTAATCGTGGGTCTTTCCAAAGTTATAGTTTAGCTTCAATCGTAAGTCTTTCCAAAGTTAAAATTTAGCTACAATCGTAAGTCTTTCCAAAGTTATAGTTTAGCTTCAATCGTGGGTCTTTCCAAAGTTAAAATTTAGCTTTAATCGTGGGTCTTTCCAAAGTTCAAAAGCTAAAATTTAGCTAAAATTTAGCTTTAATCGTGGGTCTTTCCAAAGTTAAAATTTAGCTACAATCGTAGGTCTTTCCAAAGTTATAGTTTAGTTTCAATCGTGGGTCTTTCCAAAGTTAAAATTTAGCTTTAATCTTGGGTCTTTCCAAAGTTCAAATTTAGCTTCAATTGTAGGTCTCTCTAAAGCCATAATTTTACTTCAATTGTAGGTCTTTCCAAAGCTAAAGTTTAGCTTCAATTGCAGGTCTTTCCAAATTTAAAATTTAGCTTCAAACTTCGGTCTTTCCAAAGCTAAAATTTAGCTTCAATCGATGGTCTCTCCAAAGCCATAATTTTGCTTCAATTGTTGGTCTTTCGAAAGCTAAAATTTAGCTTCAATTGGAGGTCTTTCCAAAGTTAAAATTAAGCTTCAATTCTTGGTCTTTCCTAAGTTCAAATTTAGCTTCAATTGTAGGTTTTTCTAAAGCTAAAATTTGGCTTAAATTGCAGGTATTTCCAAAGTTAAAATTTAGCTTCAAACGTCGGTCTTTTCAAAGTTTAAATTTAGCTTCAATCGTAGGTCGTTCCAAGGTTAAAATTTAGCTTTAATCGTAGGTCTTTCCAAAGTTAAAATTTAGCTTCAATCGTAGGTCTTTCCAAAGTTAAAATTTAGCTTCAAGCTTGGGTCTTTCCAAAGTTAAAATTTAGCTTCAATCGAAGGTTTTTCCATTGTTATAACTTAGCTTCAATTGTACGTCTTTCCAAAGTTTAATTTAGCTTCAATCGTAGGTCTTTCCAAAGTTATAATTTAGCTTCAATCGTAGGTCTTTCCAAAGTTATAATTTAGCTTCAATCGTAGGTCTTTCCAAAGTTAAAATTTTGCTTCAATAGTAGGTCTTTCCAAAGCCATAATTTGGCTTCAATCGTAGATCTTTCCAAAGCTAAAATTTAGCTTCAATCGTAGGTCTTTCCAAAGCTAAAATTTTGCTTCAATAGTAGGTATTTCCAAAGCCATAATTTGGCTTCAATCGCAGGTCTTTCCAAAGCAAAAATTTAGCTTCAAGTGCAGGACTTCCCAAAGTTAAAATTAAGTTTCAATCGAAGTTCTTTCCAAAGTTAAAATTTGGCTTCAATCGTAGGTCTTTCCAAAGCCATAATTTAGCTTCAATCGAAGGTCTTTCCAAAGTTAAAATTTAGATTCAATTGTAGGTGTCTCCAGAGGTAAAATTAATACTCAATCTTAGTTCTTTCCATTATTATAACCATAATTTAGGCTTAATCGTATATCTCTCCAAAGCCATAATTTGGCTTCAATCAAAGGTCATTCCAAAGTTCAAATTTAGCTTCAATCGTAGGTGTCTCCAGAGGTAAAATTTATACTCAATCTTAGTTCTTTCCATTATTATAACTTAGCTTCAATTGTACGTCTTTCCAAACATCAGATTTAGCTTCAAACGAAGGTCTTTCCAAAAGTAAAATTTAGCTTCAATCATAGTTCAGTCCAAAATTAAAATTTACCTTCATTGATAGGTCTTTCCAAAGTTAAAATTTAGCTTCAATCGTAGGTCTTTCCAAAGTTAAAATTTAGCTTCAATCGTAGGTCTTTCCAAGGTTAAAATTTAGGTTCTATCGAAGGTCTTTCCAATGCTAAAATTTAGTTTAAATCATTGGAATTTAAGTTTCAATCGTAGTTCCAACCGAGGCTCTTTCTAAAGAAGCACAGATTGTTGTTAATAGGGTTTATGTCATTTAAAAGTGTTTGCTTTATTCCTTTTTGTTCAAAAATAAAATGAATAAATCCTCAACTAGGCCAATAATCTACTATTAGTAACTCAATGTGTAACTTTTCGCTGTAGAACAGTGTAATGATTTCTTAAGGTAAATTGTAATTGCTACGAAATTTTAAATTAAACTTTTAATTTACTATGTATAATATTTCATGCAGTGATAAGGTTTCAAATGTTTGGAATTGAAATGGATATTATAAATATATTTTTCTACAAATGAAACTGTAAGGTGTGCCAAAATTTATGAAGGATTTTAATTTGCCTCCATTTGTGCAGTAAATGGTTTCACAGCTACGATTAGGGGAAAAATTTTTGTGGAGAAAGATTCACAATTGCTAGCAAAAATTGAGTAGAGAATGAGTCACGATTGCTGGAAAATATTCAGTAAAATAAAGAGCCGCGATGTCAACAATTTAGTTAAGAAAACCCACAATTGCTAGAAAAAATTTAGTGGAGTAAAACCCACAAATAATAGAAAAAATTTAGTAGAGAAAGTTCCACGATAGCTAGCAAAAATTTAGCTTGTTTTATTCCATTTCACCGAAAACCCTTTATAAATAAAGAAATATATCTTATGCTAAAATTTCGTTTAAAATTCTTTGATAAACACCGAATACTTTAAATAATTGCTTTGAAATGTGTTAATAGCTAGTAAAACCAAAACTAATACTCGTATTAGGGATTAAAAAAAAAATAAGAAAATAGAAAAGAATTTATATTTAAAATAAATTTTATTTTTATTAAATTTTATTAAAACCATAAAGAAAAACAAGAAATTACACTTGAGTTTGTTGACATTTTTAAATCTCTAAGTTTATGAAATAAATAATTCTACATTAAATCAAACATAAGTTAAGAGTTTGTATGCAAAAATTGCTAATGAAAACAATTGTTGGTAAATAAACTGCCTAAAAGGTCTAAAAATAACATAAATAACTTAAGTAGGGATTAAAAAACAGAGTGTGAAAATGATAGCAGAATTTTAGGCAACAAGAAATATGTGGCATATTTTAAGGAAGCAACTAAATCAGACTGTTTTTAATATCTGTTTAAAACTAATGCAATCCTTTTAAAAAAGTACATAATACTTTGTTTAAGAAGAAAAGGTCAAGTAATCAGAATTTTAAAGCTCAATTTAGGTAAAGTATAAAATTTTTCTGTAAATCTTGTTAATTTATTTAGTTTTTTTTTCAATATTTTACAACCTTTTCTACTTTGGTTTTTTTTTTCACAAAAAAAGTTCATTGCACCTTTAACCTTTTTATTTTATTACACAAATCCAATTTATATTAGAAGTTAATACTTAAAGGTCAATAGTCTTGTCTTAAAACGATTGCAAATTCCTTAAATTCTTAAATGTACAATTTTCTTAAGTATGCTACAAATTATTTCTGCTTGAATGTATAAAGTTAATAGCAAATATTTCATTGTTTAGCATACTTTTAGGTACTTTACATAACACATTTTTAAAGTAGGTATTTATTAATGAACTTTTAAAACAATTGAAACATTTGCAACAATTATGTACATACCACACATTCATTGTTAATTTTAAGTAACAATTTAAATAATAAAGCCTAAAGCATTTTGAGGGAAAAGCAGAACATAATACATATTAGTTTAGCTAAAGAAAACTTTAAGCTGACTTAAAAAGATGAAAGTAGTCTATACATAGCATGGGGAAGATACATTTTTATGTTAAAAAGATATGTTTTTTAAAATAATATTATTTTGAACAGGATAAACTAACAATTGTTATAAAAACTAAAATATAATTATATGTGTTTTCTAGTTAAGTTCATTTATAAATGTCTTAAATCAATTAACCCTCAAACTCTATTACGTTTTGACTCCGTAAACAGTTTTAATCCCTTACAGTATGCTTTGAATGTGTTAAATTAAGTTTTTAAGTCATGTTTTAGCTGTAAAAATGAGAAAAGCAGCTGCAATTTTAAACGCCAACTTCTACTTGCATTAAAAGGTCAAAGTATTACAGCTTGGTTGGGCCTTTGCTAACATATAATTAATAGCAGCAACCTAAAGTAGGCAATAGTTTATCAAATTGTAGGTCAGCCTGTAACTGAGCAGTAAACCGTTTGAATATGTAAATGAACACAAACCAAGTAAAACTTAACTATGATGTTAAGTTCTAAAGGAAAAACAAAACGTTAAATAATGAATAGTTTTAGCTTTTTCAAAGGGCATTAAGAAAAAAGTAAAAAAGTAGGCTATAGGTTATATAAAATTAATGACTAACTCAATATTGCTATATTAGAGATGTTTTTACATAAATTTAACGTTTTCAGTTTTACATAGACTAAACAGTCAATAATTTAAAAACAAGCTTTAAGATTTTAATAAAATTTAACAATTTTACTAAATTAAGTTAAATTGAAATAAAACAAATTTAATATATATTACCGCCTGCAATGTGCGACAAAACCTACAACCCCCTAAAGTAGTCTAACGTTTGGTATTTAACCAAAAAATGTTGTAGATAAATTCCTAAAAATGTATGCTTTGTTTTTTTTTTTTCTTTAATTTTGGCATTGGGATTTCTCTTTAATTTGCTTTTTCAGTTACAACTCTACATGTCTAATGTTATCGGGCTTTGTTCTTTTAATATTTATTATGAAAATTATAACATAAAACTATATAGAAAAAAGTATGCTGGAAATTTTTAATTAATTCCAAATATACCGTGTAAAATGCCACAAAATATATTTATTTAAAAATATATTTAACAATTTGTTTGTCATGCTGCTTGGCTTAAATCTTTTCCACACATTGTCGTCATAAAATGAAATTTTAAATTAACAGCTGGTTTTTCTTTTTTTTTTGTATTTACCACATTTTCTCTCCCCAAAAATATGCTGTGATTTTCAATAATATTTTATAATGGTTAAAATTCAATAAAATTGTGGATTGGTTTTTTGTATATATTTCTGCACAGTGGAAGTAATAAGGATATATACAAGGTGGCGCAATAGTAAACCTTCTATCAGAAAATGCTATAAATTTTGCAATTGGCCCCTAATGTCAGTTCTGTTTTGACATTTGTGCAGTAAACACATGCGAAATACACGTTAATAAACAATGTTACGCTACACTGCTCCAGAACGCGGAATATTGCTGACTATTTATTTGACCAATATTCGGTCGGTGACTTTGGCACAACGTGAATTTCGTCGCAGATTTCCTTGCCGTCCAACGCCTACTGGTGAAACACTGCGACGTTTATCCGCTCGCCTCGAAGAGACTGGCACAACGCGAGATGATGCCAGGCGTGGCAGACCCCGGAGTAGCCGTTATGCAGAGAATATTGCTGCTGTAGCCGAGGATATCATGGAAGCGCCGTCGATATCGACCAGACGACGTGCCACGCAAATGGGTATCAGTCGACGGTCTTTACAGCGAATTTGAAGATGTTTCCGTACAAAGTCCAGGCGGTGCAATAGCTGTTAGCTGCTGACCGCCAATCGTGTCTAACATACGCTCAAGCCATCCTTAATCACCACCAAGAGGAAGATGATTTTTCATCAAAAATAATCATGAGTGATGAGGCCCATTTCCATCTTAGCGGGTACGTAAATAAGGAAAATTTATGCTTCTGGGGCACTGAAAATCCGCGTGTAACCCACGAAGTGCCATTACACCCACTCAAAGTCACTGTATGGTGTGCTGTTTTCGCTGGAGGAGTCATCGGACCTTTTTTCTTCGAAGACGTCGCGGGCCAAACGGTTACTGTGAATGGTGAGCGCTACAGAGCAATGATCAACGAGTTCTTTTTGCCGCAACTTGATGAATTGGGATTGGAAAACATGTGGTTCCAACAGGACGGTGCAACGGCACACACTGCACGTGCCACAACCGATATGCTGAAGGATGCATTTCCCGGGCGCCTAATCTCCCGTTTTGGCGATTTGCACTGGCCAACAAGATCGGCTGATTTGACCGCTCCAGTGTTTTTGTGGGGCTTTTTGAAGTCGCGGGTTTATGTCAACAAGCCTCAGACTCTTGCAGCTCTTAAAGACAATATCCGTCAAGAATGTGAGGACCTATCGCCGGAAGTTTTGGCCAAAGTGATGGAAAATGCCATAAAAAGGGCTCAAATGACAATCAACTGTGGCGGCGGCCATTTACATGACATCATATTCACGACTTGATGTAAAATAAATTAAAAGACCAAATAAAAATAATCCACAAAAAGAATCAAAGTTTTTTATCTTTTATTTAATTACAGCCAAAAAACATCGGAAGTTTACTTTTGCGCCACCTTGTAGATATATAAAATCCTGGTTTCTCATACAGTGGACAATTTTATAATCATTTGTTTATATCCTTTCAGCAGCTCTGAAATGTAGGAAAACACAAAAGAACAGAAAACCACTTACTTCGCTTATTTCGAACTCATTCTATTTATATGTATGTCGGACAGAGGGAATTATCTTCTTACATTTAAAAAAAACTTCTTACATTTAAAAAAAACTTATTTTCTTTAAAACTCAAACATTTTCCTGTAATGAAAACTTCTTTAAATTCACCAACCTACATATATCATAGCATACTTTAAGGCTGTCCCGAAACTTCCTACAACACTTAAGCAAGTTGTCAATTTAGCAAAACCAAAAACATAAAGTATTTATTAGAAACTTTTCTTTCGAAAATAATACAAACAAATTCTCTAATATTTGTCACATACCTACATATTCAAGGCAAAACTAAAGAAAGATTTTTTTTTTCGTTTCAAAGTTAAGTTTTGGCATAAACTATATTCAGCCACAAATGTAATGTTTTTGGTGAAATTTCTTTCACTTTAAAGCAGCTGCTGCAAATTGTAGTCAGTAGCCACAATTTATAAAGGAAAAAAAAAGAACAGAGTATAACCCAGCAAAGACTTTCATTAACCTGTAAGTTATTAAATATTTTAACCTGGTGTTGTGATTGTTGACAACTTTTATGATACTCGCGGAGTTTAATAAATCATTACTAAAATACCCAGTAAGAATTATGCAGATATTTGGAAGCATTTAAGAAAAAGAACAAAACCATGCACTAAACTATTCCTTTAAGGTTTTAAACAACTTTAAAGCTGTGTCAAGATTAAATATGCATTAAAAGTTTTGCCTAATCAATTGCAACTTACACAAACAAGTTTAAGTTCAAGCAAAACTGAACTTATTTTTAAGATATTTAACTTTTGTTGGTGTTTTGTTTGCAAAATTTGTCTTTGTTTCATTAAAGCTAAAATTAAAGTGATTAAAAGTTTCTAAATGTTTTAAGATTAAACCGAAATGGTAATTTGCAACAAAATTTAATATTATAAATCATTTACAATCAATTATTTATTTTGCTTTTCTTCACAAAATTCCACATGTTTAAACAAATTTCTAAGAAAGCTTTTGACAATTTAAATAAAAATTTCCATTTAATTAATTTAATCAATTGTGGCCTACTTTAAAGTTTAATTTAGTTTCATTAATTAATAAATCCAAAAATAGAACACTTATCTCTGCTCTTAAATTCATATAAATTTAATATGCATTTTGGCAATTTAAAAAAAATTCTATGTAGCCTATTTTAAGGCTTTTATTTATAGTTAGATGTGAATGTATGTATATATCTATATATACTAAATATCCTAGTGTATACATTTTTTTTTTAAATTAAATTTTGTAAATTAAGTTCATTTTTATTTAAACAAAATTTTTGTTTAGGTAAAATAGTTTATGAACTGCTTTAGGCCTTAAATATTTAATATAATCTATTATGTATTTTGTAGCCTACTTTTGGGTGTTATTGTTGTAAACTTTTATTAACGTAACGACTTTTAACACACAATTTTTGTTTACTATTTAGATTTAAACTAATTGATATGTAAATGCTAAAAATACTAAAATCAAATAACAAATTTAGAAAAATACATATAAAATTTCACTTCCTTTAATTGAATTTATAAAAATTTTTGTTTGCTTAGTTTTAGGTTACACTAGTTTGCAATGTTTTTGTTGATGATGTGATGAATTTTTAAAAATTTTGTTTGCTTAGTTTTAGATTAGACTAGTTTACAAGATTTTTTTTTTATGTTATTTTGGTTTGTTATTTTATGCCCTCTTACTTCGGGCAAAATATTGTAACAAATCCAGGAGATCAATTTTTGAGTTAATCCATATAAATATATAAATGTCTTTATAAGTTTTCTTGTTTGTTGGTTTGTTTGAGCATCACGCCTAAACGGCTAAATCGATTTTATCGAAATTTACTTACTTGGAAGCGTCAATAAGCTATAACTTTTTTAATGCTTTTACCAGAAAGGGATAAACATGGAGAAAAACTTGTAAAATTGGTACCTTTAGTTCTTAAATAATAATTACTAAACGGCTGAACCGATTTTTACTACGACAGGGGTAGCGAAGCGCACCGGGTCAAGCTAGTTATTAATAAAATTACTAAAATTGGAACAAAAAATTTAAAATTAATACTGTTAATTCGGTTTTTATAAATATTTTCATTCATCTCCCTCATGACACTCCAACCATAGTCTCCTTGATAATTACGTTCAAACCCGTCACAGTGGGATCCATCAAAAAACTAGTTGCAATAAATCTAGCTATTCTAAAATAATCGACATTTTTGGGTGTGCTAGGTGAAGTCATGGACCGATATTACCTTATAAACAGAAAGTATTTGTTGAAAGTTTCAGCCAACAGAGAGACAGACAGACGGTCGGACGACAAAGCTAGATCGCCTTAGAATCTTATGGGGACCCAGGATATATATACATTTTACTTCTACGACCAATTTTTCGATATGTTACAAACGGAATAACACAATCAATATACCCCCCATTTTTGTGGATGGTGGGTATAAAAATCAAATCTGTTAGAACAGAAGATGAGATACAGGATCTCAAAATTTACCATCCTTAGTTAGCAAAACTTTGCAGAGCTTGTTACTTGTACAAAGTCGTATATAATCTATATAAAGAATTAATTTAACATACAAATAGTAAGGCATTTTATTGTTTTAAAATATTAAAGAAAAAATGTTCTCATAAATTATTTTTAAAAATGCTTAACATTTCTATAAACTACAATGTTAAGGTGTCAAAATTTACTACCTTGTGAGTGGAAAACCGTTAGTACTCATTGTTTTTACAACTGGAGGTCGAATTTTCCAAACCACCATATTAAGAATCGACTACTATGGTGGGAACCGACTACTACTACTTAAACCACATCCATTCGTCTGTCTGGCTGAGTATCAGTGCAAAACTTTTGAGCAAAGTAGGTTAGAAGCGGGACCACACACCACTTATTTTTGATTTAAAAACAATAAAAGATATTCTTAAATTGGTTCTTGTTTCAGGTTTTACTTATTTCAATCTCGCCTATCTTCTCTTATTATACATTTTTATTTAAATATTTATACAGTGACCAAAAACAGCGATACCGCCCCATTCATGGAGTAAATACGCCAAGGGGATGGGGCAGTATTGTCAGAAGTAGAAGCCATTTATATTTTATCGTCTTTATACTTTAATTATTTAAACAAACAAAATTAACGTAATTAATTCCGCATAACTAAACAAAAATAATATATAAATGATACCAAAAGAAAGTCCATTGGGGGAATCATTAAATGATTTTTTTTTTTAAATTTGTTAATCACTACAACTTACATTGTACTGTACTGTTTTATATTAACATCAAAAAATACGTTGTAACTGATCGGGACGTTCATGGAAGATAATTTGGATTCGGCTACCATAGAACAATACCGAGCGAAACCACCCCTGGCGAATGAGCCCCAGGAGATGTTCTGTACATTAAGTTATCTCAACAATTATTGTCCCTTTTTATGCTACATTATTGATATTCTAACACCAATAATAATATATTTTTTGAATAACAAAAATTAAAAAATTTAGCACAAAAAATACTAACACCAAAATATTTTCGGGAATTTTAGAAAAATAATTAATCATGTCTGCAACTGTCAAGCTTTGAGGGTTAGTACATGATCTATAAACGAAAACAAAAGTTGGAAATGTAACAAAATCGATGGTTCACTTTTCAAGTTAATCTACCCTACTGACAGTTCGATAAAATTTGACATACATATGCTTTTTCAATCCCAATGACGAAGCCTATTGAAATTGGTTTAATCAGTACATGATACAAATAACTTCCCGTAAATATCTTGGTAAAAATTACACTACCCACACGTACTACTACGTACACACTACAATCCGGACTGTAGTGGAGATTTATTAATTAAATAAGTTATAAAAAATTCATTAAACACTACATATGTTTAATACTCTTCTCGTGAATCCGAAGGGTATAAAAATAACAACACCAAACGAAGCAAAACACCAAAAAACAAAATACGCAAAGCAATGAAAGCAACACACATCCAAACATTCGTTTTGTTGCTTTTTTGTTAAAGCATGCAAAAAATTGTCTTTTTTGATAAAATTTTTAGAGGTTGTCTCGGATTTTTGCTCATATCTCCGCTATTTATGAACGGATTTTGCTGATTTTAAATAGGAAATTTATCGACAGCACGTCTGGATCCCGAAGATATCTGGGGTCTTCAGAAAATTGATTTCAACAGACAGACAGACGGACATGGCTTAATCGACTCCGCTATCTATAAGGATTCAGAATATATATACTTTATAGGGTCGGAAAATTATATTGTGGAAATTACAAACGGAATGACAAACTTATATATACCCTTCTCACGAAGGTGAAGGCTATAAAATAGCTAATTTTTGTTGTTTCAACAAAATTATTCAGATTTATTACTTTATCTGAAAACCACTTGTAATAGAAACAAAATGAGGTATCGATCATAAAAATCGATGAATTATTTTCAAATTTATTCACAATTACGTGAATTCGCTCATTTTTACAAAATTTTAGTTTTTTGTTTGATATAAAATTGAGTAGTGAATGTTCATCTTTCGATTGATTGAATTTTGAAAACATTTTCCATTTTTCAATTATACAATTTATGTACTTATTTCATTTTAAATTACTCATTTTGTATGTATATTATTATTAGGCTTTATCAAAATTAAATCAGTAAGTATACTGCTTTGTTTTTGATACATTTTGTGGAAACGTTTGCTTATTCTCTAACTGCCATTGACAACTGCTGCGATCAATGCTATGATGTGGTTTGGACTAAAGCTATCAAATCATTTCCCAAAAATGTACTGCACTCTGGCTTTTTCATTTTGTGAAAATGTTGGAACATTCTTTTGTTACTGTTTGTTACAATATACTGGTACTGGCAACTGTTATGATGTGGTTTAGGCTTGTTTTTCACTTAAATTTCTAACTAAATTTAACAAAGAATTGCATACAGATTTTAAACAGACACATTATTATACTTTAAGCCTGAGCGATTTTCATTAAAAAAATTTTAAACTAAGGTCTTATGCACAATGTAGATTTTAAAGCATAAAATATTGCCTACTTTAAGGTGCTCTGATTGAGAATAATTTACAAGTTAAGTAAGTTAGTATATAGTTAAGTTTTTTCAATATTTCCAACAAGTTTTAGAGCATTTTTTAAACTGCTGAGAATTTTTTAATACTAAATATGTTGCCTAGTTTAGGGTGCTAAGAACATTAAACAAAATTAAGCACAATTTGTGGCCTCTTTTATGTGTAATTTAAAACCAATCTAACTAAACTTTATGTCTGTGTCATGTTAATAGACAAAATAATGTAATTATAAGTTGATCAATGATTGGCAATTTAAAAATAATGCTAAAAAATTTTAAGTGTTTCAAGCCTAATTTTAGAATATGAAACTTATTTAAAATTGTTGAAATTAAAAAAAACTTTGACTAAACTAATTTAGAACTATAATATTTTTAATACAACTTATTTATAAGCAGCTTAGGTTTCCTTAAATACAAAAAATGTTGCCTATTTTAAGGTGCTGTAAGCTATGAAGAAACATAAGCAGGATTCCTTATAACAAGTTAAATTAGATTAAGATAACTTACTTTTTTGTAATGGAAAGAAGCTGTAAATTAATTTTGTGTAAAAAAGTCTTGGTTAAATTAGTATTTTTAATATTTCCAACAAATTTTAATTATACAAATTTGTATCAAATATGATTTTAGAGCTTTTTTTTAAAAACTGCTGGAGATTTTTTTAATACTAAATATGTTGCATAGTTTAGGGTGCTATTTGCAATTTGAGGCCTCTTTTGTTTGGTTTAAAACCAATCTAAATAAACTTTATGTCTGTGTCATGTTAATAGACAAAAAAATTGTAATTATAACTTGATCAATGACTGGCAATTTAAAAATAATGCTAAAATATTTAAAGCCTAATTTTAGAATATCAACCTCATCTTAAATTGTTGAAATTAAGAAAAACTTTGATTAAACTAATTTAAAACTGTAATATTTTTAATAAATTTTATTTAGAAGTGAAATATTTTTAATAAAACTTATTTATAAGCAGCTTAGGTTTCCTTAAATACAAAAAATGTTGCCTACTTTAGGCTGCTCTAAGCTATGAAGAAACATAAGCAGAATTCCTTATTACAAGTTAAATTAGATTAAGTTAACTTATTTTTTTTTGTAATGGAAAGGAGCAGTGAACTAATTTTGTGTAAAAAAGACTTGGTTAAATTCGTATTTTAAATATTTCCAACAAATTTTAATTATACAAATTTATATCAGATATGATTTTAGAGCTTTTTATTAAAAACCGCTGGGAATAGTTGCCTAGTTTAGGGTGCTAAAAACTTAAAAAAAAAAAAAATAATAACAATTTGCTTCCTCTTTTGTATGTAATTTAAAACCAGTCAAACTAAACTTTATGTCTGTGTCATGTTAATAGACACAGAAATGTAATTATAACTTGATCAATGATTAGCAATTTAAATATAAACATCTAAAATTGTTGAAATTAAAGAAAAAAACTTTTATTAAACTAATTTAAAACATGTAATATTAATAAATTTTAGTTAGAAGTGTAATATTTATAATAAAATTTATTTAAAAGCAGCTGAGATTTCTTTAAATACAAAAAATGTTGCCTAATTTAGGGTGTTCTAAGCTATAAGAATAATACAATTTAAATTTAAATAACTTAACTTAGTTTGTTTGTAATAGAAAGGGGCTGTGAATTAATTTTGTGTAAAAAACTTTATTAAATTAGTATTTTTAAAATTTCCAACAAGTTTTAATTATGCAAAACTCTATTCAATATGTTTTAAGAGCATTTTATGGAAAAGAGCTGAAGATGTTAGTTTAGGGTGCTAAAAACTTTCAATAAAATCAAACACAATCTAACTAAACTTTATGAGTGTGTCATGTTAATAGACAAAAACTAAGTAATTATCAGTTGGCCAACATGATTTGCAATTTAATAGACTGTTTTCATAAAACGTAGAGCACATTGGATTAAACTTTTTTGTAAACTCCAAGCGAAATTCCTGGAACATTTAAAATAAAGAATTTATGAAAAAATAAAAAAATTTGTTTGATTCATAAAAATCAAATTTGTTACAAATTCGTTCGTTTAAGATTTCATGAGCTGGATGTGAATATAAAACCTTAAAATAATTAAAGTGAAATTTAAGAACATCTAATTAATTTAAAAAAAACTTAGAATTTAAAAATATTTACTTACGCCATTCATAAAGCATTTTATTTAAACATTTTTTTGGCTCCTTAAATACAAAAAATGTTGCCTAGTTTAAGGCGCTCTAGGCTAAGAACAATGTATTGAAAGAATTAATTCTTAATTAAATTTTCGAAATCAAAATAAATTTCACCTCTCAACTATTTAGTTAATGAACTCAGTATGAATTAATTCATGGGCTTAATTCCTTTCAGTTCATTCCTTTGAGAATTCATTATTTATAGAATTAATTCCTTATTGAATCATTTAAATCTTTTTCAATTCAAATTCATTACAAAATAGCTTCAAAAATGTATTAAAAGATTTAATTGTCCTTCAATTCAAATCTATTACAAAAAGGCTTAAGTCATTTTTTTTTTTTTTTTTGCAATTGATTTTTTAAATGATTAAAAGCTACACAAAAGCAAAACTGAATAAAGAAAATAATATTTAAATTCTTTTACTATTAGATTAGAATTAACAAAAGTTTTATAATTCACAGGTGAATGAATTGTGTTATGAATTACTACAACGATGAAAAAATTCTCTTTAAAAAAAGCCTTTGAATAAAGCATAAAGATTAGATGTAGTGAATGGATTTATGGAGAATGTTTGTCAAAATATTTAGATTTTAATTAACAAACATTTTATAATTCACAGGTTGAATGAACTGTGTTATGAGTTACTACAACGATGAAAAAATTCTCTTTCAAAAAGCCTTTGAATAAACCTAACCGATTAGATGTAGTGAATGGATTTATGGAGAATGTCTGGGATTTATTGATTCCGAATTCAAATTGAATTAATTAATTTGAAGATACTTAGGCAAACTTTTTTATTTAAATTTTAATAAGATTATTTAATCTTCAAGTTTTTGTCATGGAAACATTTTTTTGGGTTCTTTAAATACAAAAAATGTTGCCTAGTTTAAGGTGCTCTAGGCTATGAACAAGCAAGAAACAAGAAGTCAAAATATATTTTAATAACTTTGAGAATTCATAATTTATAGAATTAATTCCTTATTGAATCATTCAAATTTTCTTGATTTCAAATTCATTAAAAAATAGCTTTAAATTTGTATTAAATGATTTAATTGTTCTTCAATTCAATTCTATTACAAAAAGGCTTTTGAATTCATTTTGCAAATAATTAAAACGTACACAAAATGAAGAACAAATATGTTAATTCAATTTCTATTAGTTTTGAATTAACAACAATTTAATAATTCAAAGGTTTAATGCACTGTGTTTGAATTATTATTCAACGATGAATAAATTCTACTTAAATAAAAGCCTTTGAATAAATTTAGATAATGGATTTATTGAATGAATGTCTGGCATTTATTGATTCCGAATTAAGCTCAAATTGAATTAATTAATTTGAAGATACTTAAGCAAACTTTTTTATTACAATTTTAATAAGATTATTTAAACTTTAAGTTTTTGTCATGGAAATACATATTTGGGTTCTTTAAATACAAAAAAAAATGTTGCCTAGTTTAAGGTGCTCTAGGCTATGAACAAATTTTCATAAGAATTAATTCTTAATTCAATCAAAATATATTTTATCTCTCAACTATTCCATTAATGAATTCATTAGGAATTAATTCATAGGCTTAATTCCTTTGAGAATTCAATATTCATAGAATTAATTCCTTATTAAATCATTTAAATCTTCTTGAATTCAAATTTATTACAAAATAGCTTTTAAATTGTTTTAAATGATTTAGTTGTTCTTCAATTGAAATCTATTACAAAAAGGCTTTTCAATTCTTTTTGTAAATGAGGTACACAAAGGCAAAACCGAATAAAGAAACAAATATTTTAATTCAATTTATATTAGATTTGAACTAACACAAATTTAATAATTAACAGGTTGAATGAATTGTGTTATGAATTACTTCAACGATGAATAAATTGTACTTTGAATGAAGCTAAAATATTAGATGTAGGGAAGGGATTTATGGAATGTTTATCTGGCATTTTTTCATTTTGAATTAAGCTCAAAAGTGAATTAATTTACTTGAAGGTCTGGCAAAATTTTTCATTACACTTTTAATAAGATTATTTAAACTTCAAGTTTTTGTCATGGAAACACACAAGAAATAAGTAATTAAAACTTTTGTACAAAAATTGAGATTAATATGATTTGCAAATTTAATAAAAATTAACAGGTCTTTAAGGTCTTGCGATAAATAATTCAAAGAATAAGTAACATAATGAAATATATTTGCGGTTTCATTTTAAACATTTTCAATTAATTACAATTTCATAAAATTAATTAAGATTTATACCTTAAAACTGCTCAGTGTCCTTAAGTACTAAAATTGTTGCCTAGCTTAGGGTGCTTTAGGGAACTAACACAATAAAGCAGAATTATTTTAAATAAAATTCAAGACCATTATTCTAAGTTTAATGTTTTTATCACAACAATACACAAAAAATGAGAATTACTATAACATTTCGCCTCAAAAAAAAAAACAATTGCCTACATTGCAGCTACTTTGCCATAATATTAAATTTTCTCTAAATTTTAGGTCACCTTAAGCAGTAATAAATTTATGTACAGGTCATTGAAATTTAAAAAACAAAAGAAATTTGTTGTTATATACAGACAAACAACAACAACAAAACAAAAACAAACATTTGCATATACAACATAAATTTGTATATGTATATTTGTTATATATTGTTGCCTACTTTAGGGAGCTGGGTAAACTTTTTTTCAAAAACTAAAAGTTGCAATTTATTGCAGCAAAACATTATGACAAAAATACAATAGACTTTTAATAGAAAACTGAATATGGTATAGCCTACTTTACAGCTAAAGTAATATTATAATAACTATATAGAGATTTAAGTTAAACACATACATTTTTTTGTGCTGCAAATACGCCTTAATTTAAACACTTTTGCACCAGGTTTAGGATTAATTAAGTTCTAGTATATTTTTTTTTTCTAAGCTTTGAAATAATTAATATTAATCATACGACACTAAGCACCATTTGTTTATTAAGTTTAAGTTAAATTAATATTAATCATACGCCTTTAAATATTAACCGATTTTATTTTAAGTTTGTATACTTGAATTATTGAATTAACTTTTTCTTATTTACCAACCGACTTAAAGCTGATTTATCTAATTATTTTTTATTTGATTAAACTTTTCTACTATATATTTTATATTTTATTGAATTTATTGATATTTTTCTACTAAATAAACTTTCCCTTATTAAATTTTTTTTTACTTATAGAAAATTTTCTCTGCTTTCAGTTGATTTCAGCCCGACAAACATTAATTTATTAAACTTTTTGCAACGTATGTGCCAAATTAGCACACATTTGTATACTTTTTTTTCCACGTTAGAAATATTTTGTGCAAAATATTTCTTATAATTTTATTTTTTTTGTATTCTTTTTTTCTTCCTAATAAAAATCGCTTTATGTATCACACGCGTGCGAAAAAAAATCTGCGAAAGATTTGTTAGTACTTCGAGTAAGTGTTGTGAGCGCTTTTAGTGTTCGTTTGCAACTGAATTTAAATGAAACACAATTTTTGCATTCATATTTTCATTCCAATATAAAGTTTTTGTTAGTTTTTTTTTTCCTCGGGTTTTATAGTGCAGAACTCAACTCTATAGCTGCAACTATTCGAGCCATAAAACTTGACAAAAAGGAACAGTGTGAGTTGTTTCATGCCACAAACACAACTTTAGTTTATATTTTCTTTATGAAGGACTACAACTTCTTAAATTTGAAAAGCATAAATACAGCAAATTAACTTTGCAAAATCTCTTAATTAATCTTGAAAATATTTATAACTGATTTATTTATTGCAATTTTGTAGCAAGTAGTTTTAATTATAAAGTGCATTTTCCTTTGCAACATTGTTTTGGTTTTTGTTTTTATTGTCATTATTTTATCTCATGTTGTTATTGTTATCTGGGAGGGTGCCGCTGTTTTGTTTCATTTCCACTAGAATTATAAAGAGCATTACAATATTACCAAGAGCATATGTTGTTTATTTTGTGCTCTAAATAAACTTGAAAAAGCTTTTTCCCCAAAGCTTTTATTCACAAGTTTTAAGAGCACAATATGTGTTAGTAACTCTGCTTAGCAGAGGTCGGAAATTTATGATGTTAAATTATAATAGTTGCTTAAATATAATGAACTTAAATATTGTTATCCTAATCGTTCTTAAAATGTTAATGAGAATTAAGTTAAATACATTCAGCATAGTTCAAAAACAGGTCTGTAACAGATTTGTACGATAGGGAAAATAAAACTTTTTATTTTGTTGTTAGAGTAAAAAAGTTATTGATTGAATCACCAGAGTAATTAAAACAAATTTAAGTTTCTAATAATTCGATTAATTGAAAATGTGTATATACAGAAAAAACTATATTTCAAAAATCTATAGATCTGTAAAATTTCATTAAAAAATATTCATAAATAAAAATTTAATTTCAATTTGAAAAAATTGTATCTTCATATTTTTCAAAAAAGTATTCCATGAATTTTGTAATTACCGAAAGTTATATATACTCTTAAAAAATAGACAAAATCCCCTATGCATTGATATATAACACTTTATGTTACTTTAAAATATTCACTGTTAAAGTAAGCCTATTAAAAAAATTAACTTTACTTTTGTTTACAGTGCTTACTATGCATTTCTCATTTTATCATGGGATACATGTGAATGTTCAATTGATGTTTTGTTGTTGTTATTTTTAGCTTAGTAACCAATACAACGTAGTATGTTGCGTTGATAGAATTTGTATGTGTCAAAAGGAGAAAAAATCGAAAATTTCACAAAAAATAACCAAAAATTAAATTTTCACAAAAAAAAATTTAATTCTAGAATTATATTAAAATAAATTATTTTTTGAAAAAAATCGCCAATTTGACCGAAAATCGCTACTTTCACAAAAATTAAATTTTGAAAAAAAAAAAAATTTTAAAAATCCAAAACAAGAAAACAATCGCTTATTTGAAGAAAAAAAATAAACGCCAATTTTCCAAAAAAAAAAAATCACTAAAATGAAATTTTCAAATATATAAAAAAAAGAATTTGAAAATTCTACAATTATATAAAATAATTTTTTTTTTTTTTGGAAAAAATCGCCAATTTGGTCAAAATCGCCAAAATTAAATTTTGCAAAATTTTTACAAAATTTTATTTAGAAATATATATTTTTTTTAAATTGGCGGTTGTTTTTTTGTTTTTTGATTTCTAACAAAATAAATTTTTTTTTTTTCAAAATTTATTTGAACACAAATTGGCGATTTAAAAAAAAAAAATTCAAATTCTTTTTAATTTTTGTGAAAATTTTAGTGATTTTTTTTTTTGAAAATTGGCGTTTATTTTTTTCTTCAAATCTTGTTTTTGGATTTTTAATAAAATTTAAAATTTTTTTTCAAAATTTCATTTGAGTGAAAGTAGCGATTTTTGTTCAAATTGGTGATTTTTTTCAATAACTAATTTATTTTAATATAGTTCTAGAATATAATTTTTTTTTTGTGAAAATTAAATTTTTGGTTTTTTTTTGTGAGAAATTTCATTAAAATATATTAATATTTACAATTGTTCACAAGTTACCGAATTAATTCCAAATTGAAATATTTTTAAACCGCAGAACAGAATTTCATTTCTGACAGGAATTGAAACCCAAATTTCCAGACTGACAGTCTAGCTACTATCAAGAATCCTATCAGGGCACTTAACTTGCAATATTTTTATAATGAAAATTAGAATTTATGAAAATACTATATTTTTGGTGTAAATTTATGCTAATTCTCTCGATTGGATTGTCCAATTGTTACAAAAATTGTATGAGGCTTTAAAATAAATAAATAAATACCTAGCAGTATAATAATTCTCATTACTATTCTCTTATTGTAAAACACATTTACAAAGAAAACTAACACAAAACTACTCTTAATCCTTACTATGATTTACATTCTCTCCATTTCAGTACATTTATTTATTATTTACACATTTCCACAAAAATGCAACTTTGTTTATTTTGCCATTTCATTCCTTCACACAACATTCCAGCCAACAGACCCTACCTCAATAATGTGGAATGTACACGATTTACAAAATTTCCAATTCAACATGCCATCACTTATTTCCAATAGGATTTGCGTGTGCTCTAGTTTTAACAGTTTTGAGTCGTTATTTTTTTTTTCCTGCTGTTCGTTTTTGTTGTTGTTGTAGTACATTGTACACACTCAACAGTCAAATTGACACTTCACCCAAATGTCAAAATATAATTCCAGGCAAAGCGACTTACGAGTGTAAAGGAAATGGGAATTTTATGTTGAACATATTTTACGAGGATAATTCAACTAACACACAACTAACGAAGAGAGTAATATAGAGAGCATAAGATATAAATGGGAAAATGTGGAGAATTAAATATGAAAACAAATTGTTTAACGATTTAACCACGAACCTACCATAACAAGGATGAAAAAGCCGGCCGGTTTTTAAGAGAGTTTAGGGAAGGGTGTAAGGAGGGAGAGACAAATTAATGATTTTATTTGAACAAAACAAACAATAAGAAAGAAAAAAATGGTTAACAGTTACGACTTTAGAGGGTAAAATGGGTAAAGTAGATATTTTTAGCTATTTTGTAGTTGTGTTAAGACCAAAACTGTTTTCATTAACACAATGAAAGCGGTATGATGAAAATGTTTATAAACCTTATATTTTAAGTTAACAATTCCATTTAAATTGTTCAATTGTGGCAAAAATTGTTCAATTTATCAATGAAATCGTCATACCCTCTCTTCCAACACCATGTTAAAATTACTGGACAGATCCCTAAAAAGTGTTAGAACTAGAATCGGTCTCTAGCCCCGGGAAACTAATCACGAGACCAGTTTTTCTCTGTAGAGAAGCTGAAAGCCTTTCAAAGTAGATTGTTTATGGAGGAGTCATCTTGGATCACCTTCTGATTTGAACAGTCCTCTTTAAATATCAGTCATGCTCATCTATGCTGTTGTTAAATAACTTTTTCACGATCTATAAAGCAAATTTGATAAGATCATCGATCTACACTCTAACATATTCTCAGTCTCTTCTCTAAATGTATTCTGAAGGTTATTTATTCAAAAATCTTTGTTTATTCATTCCAAATTCTTCTATTTTACAAAAATGTAATGTAGCCATATTTATGAGAAGGTTTCCAAGAGTCCAACTGTTTAAAATATAACAAAAAATCCCATGTTATATTTTAACCAATTAAACTCTAGTTGATGTTAACTGCATTCCATCTCCTAAGAACTTTTAGTGCAGCCTTTTTGATACATATCTCTAAGCTCTTTAAAAGATGTTGATCTCGCCTCACTCACATTGCGCTGACCAGTACTGCTACAGGTCTCAGTTGATCCAGTGGCTGAATTCATAAAATATTCTGAACCACCCGATTTTCTCGATTTAGTTTCCGATGGTTTGGAAGCCAGCTCACTTTTGCCTGAAATCACTATAGATGGTTTCTTTGTTAACGGCTTTTGAGTAATTGTTTGCTCTTTCCCCCTTTCTTGATCGTGATATTGATATTCAGTGGCTAAACTATCGCTGGCTTGTTGAAAGCTACCAATTTGTTGGCGTAAATTTTTTATCAACATATGTTGTTTCTTCTTAATGTCTCCCATTTCCAAATTATGCTGCTTCAAGGACGGCAACTCTTGTGGGTTCCTCAACATCAACTTCTTGGAATACTACGCGCTCTAAATCATCTATCAATTTGGCACGATCATATGGAGCAGCCTGTATAATTTGTCTAATGCGAAACTGTAAGCGAGCCATTTGAGAACTAAGATTGAAGAAGGAAGTTTGCAAAGCTTCGTGTTGTCGTTCCAAGCGTCTTACATAGGCTATTTGTTGCATGTTGCTTACGGTTGGATACCATGTATAGGGCATATTTTTACTTTTGGCCTGTTCTTTTTTAGACAGCTCCTCCATTTCAGGATTCTCTGCCCGTACACAAGCCTCAATGTCTTCTTCAGTTTTGCCACAGCAACCCATTTTAGTTGACTTCTTTTATTTAAAAAATATATATTTGAATAATATTGTATTTAAACTGTTAATATTTGTTTAATAAGCAATATTATAAAATATATTTTTCTCAATAATGGACCACTAAATTTCTTTGAGAAATAATTTTTTAGAAACTGACTGAAAATTTTGAATTTTGAAATGTATTGTCTATTAAAAATTTCAAATGAAACAATCAAATTTCAAAGCCTCAATTTTTGTAATTTTAAAACAAAGTATTTTGCATAGGGTACAACTAGAGGCGCAACTGAGAGTAAGCTGAGAGTAATAATAATTACTCTCTTTACACGTACTTGTGATATGTGAATTCACCATACTTGTGAGAGAATTAAACACATCAAAATACTTTAAATTTTAACTTTGATTTTCCGAGTAAATATAGACCGAACCACTTTATTACACTTCTATAAAATTTTTTGCGAATTTTTTTAATACTTGCAGGACACTTTTATTTCCGAAACACTTTTATTTTGCTCAAATGAACAAATTTATTTTTTATTAATTTTTGACACTTAAATTTATCTGTGGTAGAATTTTATTTATAGAACAGAGTTTCAATTTTTGGTATTAAAAATAGAAGAAAATTTTTATAAATTAAAATTTAAACATTTTTATAGAACTCTGTGTGTCTGGTGAAAATTAAAAAGGCACCAATACAACCTCAAAACTATGTACTAATACATTCTCACGACTTAGGTTTTTGACAACAGACTTAGGTTTTCTCCCTCTCAGTAGCGCTTCTATGGATATATTATTCTATGGTATTTTGATTCTTTATTCAGCTCTGGGTGAAGAAAGAACTCGCAAGTTATTACTATTATCGCTTAAAAGATAATCAGGCCGTCCTTTTTTCGCTGCCTTCGAGAGTTTTGCGTTTCACTCCCGCATTCTACATAACTGTATCACGTTAACGTTGCTCGAGACCATAAAATTCAGAAGTTGAGTTTGAGAATTATGGCTGCTTATAAGAAGGTATAGGTCGATTGGCTGTTCTTGGACTAGGCTCTTACTAGGCGTAAGCAGTTATTGGTGATTGAGTCATGAATTTATTCGGCCAAAAAAACCCTTATGAAGAAACTTAATATAGCCAAATTAAATCATTGGTTATTTTTAGTTGGAAGGTTTTAAACAAATTTGGTAGAATTTTTTTGGATTGGATTTTGTTGGTGACCATAAAACTCTGAAGTTGATGGATGTTCCTGGACCAGGCTCTTATTAAGCGTAAGCAGTAATTGGTGATGGAGTTATGAATTTATTCGGTCAATGATTTTATTACCAATTACTTGATTGGCCACCAACCCCTTCATAACAGACATTATTATACTGGGCTTGTAATTTGTAAAGTCTAATTGTATGTCCAAGAAGCCAACAAGAGAATTCTCTTTATACGGTTGCGACTCTTAAGAGAGTCCACCAGCAATTGAAGAGCTGATCCCACAGATTTCCCCCTAGTATATGTATGTTGTAATTTAGAGATGATTCCAATGTCTAGCAGAAAGGATTTAAATCTTATTACTATTAAGTACTTTGGTTTAGTGTGGGATGCATTACTACTTAAGGGATAAATACATCCAATACAAGCTTTATAAAGGGTGTCTCAAAGGTTATGCAAGATTTGAGTTAAGTAGAAAACATATTTCTTTCTTTATACTTTTATATTATTTTATTGAACAATAAACTGCACACGATAATGATATGTATGAAATAGCATATCGGGCAAAATTTCTTTCATTGCCTGTCCAAATGCAAATTTTGTTTTAATTTTGGGATACCCGGTAAGCGAATTTCCATCAATATCCTACCACTCATGGTCTATCGATCTGATCATTTGCAATTATTTGAAGTTATCGGTTAACCTCTGCTCTATTTCCCAAACATAAGCTCCGCCAAACAGTTTTCTTCTAATTTCTAGTCATTTTTTTTAAATGATTCACAGAGGTCTTACAAGTTGTCCAATTCTCCTATATTTTTATTGCATTGAAAAGCTTACGACTACCTTCTGAGAAGTAAACAATTTTTTTTGGGTTTATTTATTGAAACTGCCTTTTCTTTGTAGGCCTTATAATAAGTATGCAATTCTTATAACTAAAGCTATTTGTACACAATTGATAGGCAAAATGGACAAATGGCCCTCTAATTCACAGGATACTTAATATATTAGCTGTATGAGTTTAAGTTTTTGTAAGTAATCTTGCAAGTAATTTTAAATGGTAGATATTGATTTGAAATTAATGTCAAGTTACTTTTTATGTAAATTTATCTGCTGGGTATTTTACACCTTAGACATCTATCTACTTATACACTAAAGCCTGGTGACATTCATAGGTTATGATTGTTCTGTTAAGTTTTCTGAATATCTTTTTGACAGACTGTGATTATTTCAGTGTATGATAATATACAAATAGCCGGTTCGTATAAAATAAAATCTCCCTACTTATAATTTCTAACTGCCTTTCAAAGGCCGAAGTTTTGTGTGCTTACTTTTTGTCAAACTGAGCTCTTGTTGAAGAGCATAGAACACATTCCATTGTAGTATCAATAGAACAGTAAAACCAAAACCTAAATTGCGACGACGCGCCAGTGAATCAATAGAGTTGGTTGACCTACTATCACCGCTAATTACCTTCGCCATCGTACACGGTTTTATATGAACCTAAGTCTTTCTACCAACTTTTTTGGATCGGTCCATAATTGACCTTACCCCACATATAACCAAACCCTTTATCAGAAAAATATTTTATTGTCAATAAATAATTTATATACATATCGCTCATTTGCTGCAACAACGACATAACTCAAAATCCGTGTGTTTTAAACTGAATAATACGAAATATGCGCCGTTCTATAGTCTTTCATATAGTTTTATCAGTTTTCAAAAAAGTCAATAATTTTTTCCGTGAGAGTGTTTTTTTGTTGTAAACGTCAAAACGAAAATTCATGTTTTCTCGTATATTTGACAAGAAAAAATTTGGGATAAATACAGATTAGAAGGATATTAATATCTACTATTCAAATCAGGTTTTATTTCTAAAATCTCATGATTTGTTGAAAATTTATTTAAGAAATAGTCAAATGTTATAAAACATTCAAAGCCGTTTTTCTCGAAACGACTTTTTTTGAATTATGACGTTGTTGCAGCAAATGAGCGATATGTATAATGATATGAACAATGTCGAAAGGTATGTTCATTGAACATACATTTCGACATATGTAAATCATTTAAAGTTTTAAGAAATTAATCTCTCTATCAAATTCTGTACAGTTCGTACCATTACTTATTTAAGTCCACTTAGAATGTCAAAATTACATATTGATGGTGGGATTGAGATGTGGCCATTGGATAGGCCACTTTAAAACACGTACCTCATTGGATTTCAACCACTCGTTTACCATTCATAGATTTGTTTGTGGTCATTGTGGTGCTGGAATATCTAAAAGAGTATCATATTTTCATCATCGTTGTTATTGTTAAAACAGATCTTTATCCGATTCCACTTATAGTAGCTTTTATGAAATGAATTAGACTCATACCTTGACCTGGAAAACAGCACTCAAACCATAGTATTGCCACCGCCAAACTTGACTGTATTTTTGTGTACTTAAGGTCCAGTCTCTACCCCTTCGGCCAGCTCAAAAATGTTCTCCCAGCACTATCACTTTAATTTATTTTTATTCATCCGAAAGGAAAACAGTATTTCATTTCAGTTTCGACCAGTTTTAATATTTTTACAAGTAAAACTTAAGTGTGTGTAATACTGATTCGCTCTATAGTTTTATTTTCCAAAATATTCTTTTGATACTGATTTATTAATTAAATATTTATTGCATCGATTATTACAGATATGCAACCAGTGGCAGTTGTCAAAATATCGAATATATTGACACTCTACAACAAGGCGAATTCATATAAGGTGGAGTCCGTCAAACAGCTGATTACTTTTTTTGTCGCTTGTTTGGTTCTGTCAAATCTAGTTTTTATATTTCAATATCTACATATGCTATGCCCATTAACAACATTTTCATTTTTTACATTAATAAGTTAAGCCCCCACTATTCAATTATTATCACTCTCCTTGTATAAATTCTCTTTGCTCTACAACGAGAGCGAGAAAAATTTATTATATGTCCCTCTTTTCACACCACCACCATTTCGACATTATATTTTGTTTGTTTTCTAATGCCATATTAATATTACCAGCTGATTCATATCTGTGTAATTTGAGATTTTATCACACATATATAGTTTTTTTGCTTCAAACCAACAAATCTTGACTCTAGATATTTGTACTAACTCTTTAGAAAACTTATTATGTGAAAAAATGTTAAAAGAAATTATCAAAATAAAATAAATATTGATATAACTGCAAAGCGTGATGCCTTTCATATCGCTTTTGATATATTCCTATTTTGTTTTAGTCATCTTTCTTGTAGAAATTTTATACTAGCTACTCTCTAGATTACTAAGAGACACTAAAGTGACAATTGACTTCATGCTAGATTACCAGAGATGTATAAAGTAATCATTTGACTTTTGACATACGCGTCAAATAATCCAAAATATATAAATTTGAGTCAACTAAATGATCTGACATTAGTGAGCAGTACTGTGTATAAGAGATACATTGACTACTTGTAAAACTGCTAGGATCTAAATTATTTAATCAAAAACATAGACATTTTAAGTGCTGATTCTCACATGTCAAGTTTACTTGCGCAAGTCTTGAGTTTGTAGATGATAGAGGAGAGGAGATTGGAAAGATTTTCCTCTTTTTCTTCCTCTCTCTTCTATAAACTCAAGACTGGCTCAAGTTGGTGTGTGAATCAGCATTAATAAGCATTTTATGGAGATACTCTAAATCAACGAAACTATTTTACTACCAACCCAATAAAAATCGTTTATGTTTTGGTTGATTCATATAAACGTATACTAACTGCCCTACAAAACGGTAGCACTGATCATTAATCAAAATCTTTCATAAAGAATTTAAACAAAAGATATTTTACACACAACCACTCATTCATTGAAATCTATTCAAACATTGCAAACACAAAATAATACTCGTACCCAAGATGTGTCAATGACCTTTTTGGGAAAAAAAAATAAGGATGTCTTTTCAGCCAACAAACCAACTGACTGTCAGACAAGCTGGCTTAGCGCAAATATTTTATTTCAAACCAGTTTCATTTTACGTCTTTCTTTTCTTTTTGGTTCTTTCAATTTTTGCTGTACATGTGTTAAATAAGGCACTAAGATTTGTATGCTTTTTGCCACAAAAATAGTTTAAAATGCCTGAAGGGGAGAAAACTGAAATTTTGAAAAAACTGTATGCTGTTCCCAGGCAGTAGTGTGCTGTGGCGAATGCGCAAATATTCTATTAAACGCGTTTTTTTGGAAATAAAGTTTAAGGGTTGGTTAGTTGGTTGTATTGTATGAAGTTGGCAAAGAAGATCTTGAGTTTCCGTATAATCTTAAAACATGCGCTCTTAACATGTTTTCATATGCTCTTGATTTCTTCCTTTAAACAAAATATTGTTCGCATTGTGTTTTTGTGGCATCCACATACATCTGGTTTTTTTCTGTTGCTGGCTTCCTTTGGCTGCTTTTTGTTACCCTTACAATGAGCCTTAGGTAGCATGTCTGTCCATCTTTATTATTATTATTATTGTTTGTTGTACCATTGTTTAATATTGTTGTTGCTTGATCAGCTCAAGTATGATTAATGTGGTATGAGTGAGTTTTACGTATTTTTATTTTTGTTGCCATCCTCCCTGCCTCCTGTGTGTATTTTTGTGTTTTTGGTCTTGGCGCATGCGTTTAGTCGTTGATTGAATGAAAACAGCTCAAACATGCCTTAATACAGATTGTGTTGTTACGCTTGTAAAATTAACGTTTTATTTTTTGTTGTACAGATGCGGGTTTTTATGATTTGGACACGTTCGTATGCTCAACATCTGGTCATAAATGGGGGAATTCCGTTTAGTTTAGTTTATATTATTCTTATTGTTTTATGTCAAAGCTATTTTGTAGTTCTTTTATCAATTATAGTGTGATGTTTATTAATGATTTAGGAATGGTTTTGAGTCAGATAAGGGCATTCTGGCCATAAACTATGATGTGTCATGATAGTGATATAGAAGAAAATGTCTTTTAGTTGGTTTTTCTAATATTTTTCTAAAATCTGAAAATACAATACCAAACATTATACAAATATTATTGGCCATGTAAATGCCTCTAACATATAGTGAGTGACAATTGTTTCTACCTACCTGAACAATGTTTCTATCTACCTATATTTGTCCGCTATAGACTCTGAAACCATCCAACCGATGAGCTCCAAGCCGGTTTCATTAGAAAGGGAATTTTTTCACATTTTCCCATACAAACATTTTTACCAATTTTAAACTCTTAAAAATGTGTATGTCTTCAAATTTTATATAAGGCACTTCTCCCGATGTGTAGATCCACTAAAAAGGGATTTTTGGAAATTCTAATTTTAAGCGGAAAAAACGGATACAATTGGTATCTCTACATCTTCCGAACTAATAAAGCTAGCACCAAAAATCCAACTTAATCTGATTTTATACAAAAAAAACTTTTTGATGGTTGTTCTGTTAAGGGAATAAAACGAGCGAAATCCCAGTTTTGGTACTTTTTGTATCCCATATCTCAGAAATTAAATTTAGTTCGAATTGTTATCATTCTTCAAAAATTTCAAATGGATTTAGGCACTTTTTTGAAATTTCAATATACAAGGTGGCTCAAAAGTAATCCTCCTATCAGAAAATGCTATAAGTTTTGCGATTGGCCCCTAATGTCAGTTCTGTTTTGACATTTGTGTAGTAAACACATGCGAAATACACGTTAATAAACAATATTACGCTACACTGCTCCAGAACACGGAATATTGCTGACTATTTATTTGAGCAATAATCGGTTGGTGACTTTTGCACAACGTGAATTTCGTCGCAGATTTCCTGGCCGTCCAACGCCTACTGGTGAAACACTGCGACGTTTAGCCGCTCGCCTCGAAGATACTGGCACAACACGAGATGCTGCCAGTCGTGGCAGACCCCGGAGTAGCCGTTCTGCAGAGAATATTGCTGCTGCTGTAGCCGAGAATGTCATGGAAGCGCCGTCGACATCGACCAGACGACGTGCCACGCAAATAGGTATCAGTCGACGGTCTTTACAGCGAATTTTGGTACAAGATTTGAAGATGTTTCCGTACAAAGTCCAGACGGTGCATCAACTGTTAGCTGCTGACCGCCAATCGCGTCCTTAATCACCACCAAGAGGAAGATGAGTTTTCATCAAAAATAATCATGAGTGATGAGGCCCATTTCCATCTTAGCGGGTACGTAAATAAGCAAAATTTACACCTCTGGGGCACTGAAAATCCGCGTGTAACCCACAAAGAGCCATTACACCCGCTCAAAGTCACTGTATGGTGTGCTGTTTTCGCTGGAGGAGTCATCGGACCTTTTTTCTTCGAAGACATCGCGGGCCAAACGGTTACTGTGAATGGTGAGCGCTGCAGAGCAATGATCAACGAGTTCTTTTTGCCGCAACTTGATGAATTGGGATTGGAAAACATGTGGTTCCAACAGGACGGTGCAATGGCACACACTGCACGTGCCACAACCGATATGCTGAAGGATGCATTTCCCGGGCGCCTAATCTCCCGTTTTAGCGATTTGCACTGACTTCTTTTTGTGAGGCTTTTTGAAGTCACGGGTTTATGTCAACAAGCCTCAGACTCTTGCAGCTCTTAAAGACAATATCCGTCAAGAATGTGAGGACCTATCGCCGGAAGTTTTGGCCAAAGTGATGGAAAATGCCATAAAAAGGGCTCAAATGACAATCAACTGTGGCAGCGGCCATTTACATGACATCATATTCTCGACTTGATGTAAAAAAAACTAAAAGACCAAATTAAAATAATCCACAAGAAGAATCAAAGTTTTTCATTTTTTTTTTTTTTTTTAATTACAGCCAAAAAACATCGGAAGTTTACTTTTGCGCCACCTTGTACTTGTACAACACGCTAGTTCGCTGTGGCTTCTAACGTGATAGATAAATGGTTATCATTTGCACTACATTTCAGCAGCGTATTCAGTAACAAACAATAGTTAGATATTCGCCTTAAGTTTTTAAAAATATTCTCCTTAAGTTTTTTAAAAAAAAGTAAAATAAAATCCTCTTAAACACACCACTTCGATTCTGAATGTGGCCGTAGGTATTTTGGTACTTACTGATTATGCAAAAAATGCTAAAATTGAGAGTAGACTCACATGCAATTCTTAATAACAAAAAGAGAGCAGTACAAATAAGTGTTCTATAGCTTAGTGATTAGCTCATTTGACTATAAAACGAGAGGTTATGAATTCAAACCCGCTCTCTGCCAATTTTTTTTTCAAATGCTGGAGTATTAGTACTATTTAATCTAATATTGAAGTGTTATGCAGAGTGTGCCAATCGGCCATCTGCAATGACATCCCCAGTCACTAACGTTGCTCGTGGGTTGAAAATTCACTAGTAGTAGTTCTCAGGGGCTAACTAATTCAACGTGGCGGATCTAGTTCAATGAACTGCAGGGTATTTATACAAATTATACTAAAACAATTTTGTTAAAAATATGGCGTTTTTATACCCACCATTTAAAAAAAAAAACATTAGGGGGGACTAGTATATTGAATTTGTCATTCCGGTTGTAACACATCAAAATATTTGTCACAGACCAACATAAGTACATATATTTTGGGTCCTCGCAAGCTTCAATCTAGCTATGACCGTCTCTCTGTCTGTCTGTTGAAAACACGATAGGGTCCAAGTTTAATACCTTAAATTTCTTACAATTAGTCTCTGTTGATAAGAATATAAAATAACTGAATAACATTAGTTTCTACGGATTTGTAGTTGGTTTTCTGCAAGTTAAAAAGAAAACTCATTTATTTTTACATAAACTTTACGAATGTAGCTAAAGTATTATTAATTTATACGTATTGTCCCAATTAGGATTTTTATGTATTCTCCCAATACATATAATCAGCACTTAATTTCAATAACAAACAATGCGAAATTTTGACATATGGATGTTTTATTGTTTTTATATTAAGATTATGTACAGCCGCACTCTAAATATTGTTTTTATTATCATTATTTATACAAATTATTATTATCAATATATTTATACAATGGGGAATTCCTGAACTCGCCAATGACTTTTCAGCGGCACATATTTTCATATTTAATCATGCGCGAGATCTACAAACAAATTAGGAGAGTCTTAAAACATAGTACTAAGTACCTATGTTTTTCCAATTTAATTCTCAACATTTCGTAGAAAATTCCCGAAAAATGACGTGTGTATAAATAGTGGCAGAGGTTGCAGTAATGAGTGAGTTGATTATAAAGTGTGTGTATGAAGACACTGAGACTATTTGAAATGTTGTTGTACATTTTAAATAAATAAAGAGTTGTTACAATTTTAAACTACTAAACGGCTTTTATTTGCAATTAAAAGTATCCGGTTTATTTAAAGGAAATAAACCAACGTCTTAAAAAGGTTAAAACATAACAATTGGTGTCAGAAATGGGATTGCAAAATAAAAAGCTTGAAATATGAGGAACTAAAAGTTGAACAACTCAAGAAAGAATTGAGTAAGTTGGAGCTACCAACAGCTGGTAACAAAGCAGAATTGCAGAAGAGTTTCATATGAATGCAAACGTCGTGGAAGTTTCTACACGTGCGACAACAAGCAGCTTGGATTTAATCACAATGTTTGCGGCTATGATGGAAAAGATGGAAGGAATGGAGTCAACAACGAGAAACTTCAAGACATTTTTAAAGTAAACAACAAGAAGCTATTAGCTGAAGTTAAAGAAACTTCCAGAGTAAACAACGATAAACTTCTAGTGGAAGTTCAAGAATCTTCTAGAGCCACACATAAGAAAATTCAGAAAGTGTCTGATGTTATTAACAACAGAGTGGATGGCATTGATAAAAAGGTGTCGGACTTAGAAACAAAATTGAATAATGTTCAATGTCAAAAAGGGGCAGTTTTTGACGCTTTAAATGAGAAACGAGGCAGAGCCAAAATTAAATGTTATAACTGTGATAAAATTGGGACGTTTGTTTCGAATTATTCGAAAAACAGTTTTTTGTGTATGTTGAATATTTTATAACTCTAGTCCCAATGCATATAATCACCACTTAATCCCAATAACAAATAATGCGAAATTTGGCAAATGGATGTTCTATTGTTTTTATTTTTATATTAAGATTATGTATGAGTTTTATTTTTTGTCAGTTGTTCGTGTTTTCGAGGTTATTTGAACTTTCCAATGACTTTTCAGCGGCTTGACAGATATGTTGTAAACCACAGGTTTGCATATTCATTCATAGGCGAAATCTACAAAAAAAGATTTTTTACTTCATAAATTAGGAGAGTCATTAAAATATAGTACCAAGTACACAATTACCTACGTTTTTCTAATTTTATTGTGTACATTACATAGTACAAAGTAAATAATAAATAGATATAATCCCTGAAAATATAAAGGGCATTTGATTAGTAATTAAGATAGTTTAGTCTTAATCGTTTAAAGTTCAATCATGTGAATTAAACTTACCTGTAGGGAATTAATATAATCAAATATAACTGAAGCAGTCTTGAAATTGTTCATATGTAATACAAATGATAGAATGTCGAAAAACCAACATATGACCAGCATTAATAGCAAACGCAAATATAAGTTGTAACTGGAAATGGAAGAAAAAATTACTATTTAGATTTAAGATTGTCAAAAAGAAAAAAATACTTACTGATTAGTTCCAATTATTCTTAATGTTAATATAAGGCATAGTAAACAATACAGCAAAATCATTAAACTAGGCCCAAATAGGTATATAGCAGCAGACCATTTATAAACTGTAATAAAAAAGAAAACATAAATTACGAATTGAAATATTATTTAAAACCTCACTTCACTTCACTTACCATCCAAACCACATCTATCTTCACTTATACCCGGTTTTAAAGCTTCGTATATGTTTATATTTTGAGCAGCAAATGTCAGAAGAGTCATCAGAAATGGCAAAGAATAACCATATATCGAATATTTACGATATGAAGATTTGTATTGTACATCACTAATTGTTTGCCAGATATCATAGCAAATAATAGCCAACCAAATGTAGTGAGACAATTGAAAATAATGATTTAAATAGCCTGCGAAATATTGAGCACACAATGTTTAAATGAGTAAGAGCGATATATTCGACTGTGCCGAATCTTTTATAGCCTTAACAAAGTATACTTTTGGATAAATAAAAACTATTTATGGTGAAACAAATTTATGAAAACAAGTAGGTTAAAACGTCAACGTAGTACTGAATGCTTAACTGTCAAACGAACTGTCATACTGCGCTCACTTTTTGACATTTATGATCAGTACTCGCTTGCGAAATTTACTTTAAAAATCAGTCATCGATTTGCGCAACTTATAGACGACTGTTTTATCTCGAAATTGTGTTCTCTCTAACCCGCAAGAGTGCCTCAAGGCATGCATTACAAAACATCAATTATCTCAAAAAGTAATTATAATATTTGTTTTAAAATTAACGGTGTCTTTAGTTACAGATTTGCTAACATTTCCCTCTCAGATCGAAATGCATTCTGACTTTTAGTTTTTGTTCTGTCAGTTGTTTTGTGAGTGATATCATAATTTTAGCATGTGAAATTTTGTGTGTGATTTTTTGTTTTTAAATCAAAGTTTTACTAACTCTTAGTCGCCCGATCTATTCGAAATATATTTTTGTTTAAAGGTAAGATATTCTTCTTTCAAAGAATGAATCTGTAAATATTAAATAATTAACAAAAAGTGTGTTGAGAACGCAAAAACTAAGAGGTGCCTCCGGGCACTGTTGCCGGTTGCGGCTAAATTTATCGGCGTGTTATATTGTATAGTTTTTTACTTTTTTGTTATAAAGGGATTTCCAACAAGAGGTGTTATTTTGAATCACCCGGTATTTCGGTAGCTGTCACTTTTGAAGCTTTTATTCTTTGACATTTGACAATTAGAAACTACGCCATTACTAAAACTGGAACGATACACAACAATGCATTGAAATTATTAAAATTCACTACAAAAATTGTGAAAATCTTGCAGTTCGCAAAACTAAAGCTTTTTTGGGTCGTCGTGAAGCACCTTGTCGGACCGCAAGACAGAAATTGGTAGAAAAATTCGAGCTGTTGGGACAAATTAGTGATCTGAAGAATAAAACCAGTGCACGTCGCTCAAGAACAACTGAGAATATTGCTGCTGTAGCCCAAAGTGTTGAAGAAAACCCAGGTTGTCCATTCTTCGTCGTTCTTTGGAATTGGGCATACCACAAACGTCACCGTATCTTATGGTCGGAGTTGGATGATATTGATCTGGACAACATTTACTTTCAACAAGACGGCGCTATGTGCCACACAAGCATGGAAACCATTGCTCTTTTACAGGGAAAGTTTCAGGACCGTGTTATCTCTCGAAGAGGTGATCACAATTGGCCACCGAGATCTTGTGATTTAACTCCTTGCGACTATTTCCTTTGGGGCCACGTGAGAGATAAGGTCAACGCCAACAGCCCATCGTCGATTCAAGACCTCAAAGATAGAACTCGTGAGGCTATCGAGAGCATAGGGCAGCCACTTTGCGATTTGGTTATGTAAAATTTCATGAGAAGGATATGGTCCTGTAAGCGTGGTCGTGGTGGTTGGTACTCCACAAGAAGATCCACAGCCAGGAAGTTCAAAAGTTGGCGAAAAAGCTAAACATCTAGGTAATGACGTCCGTCCAACCTGGTTAGGCAAAAAAGATGGTTCAAACTATGCAAAAAGTCGGAAACGCAGTGTGTTTGCTCAAAATGCGATCTTCATTTATGCTTCTAAAATGCCAAAAATTGTTTTTATGAGTATCATCGTAGAAAGTAAAACATATTTTCTTGCTTTTTGTATCTTTTTTTCATTAGTTTTTCAATAAAATCGTATCATAATTAATGTTTACATCTTTTCGTTTTTACACCTAAATCGGCAACAATGCCCTGAGATACTCTTCACCTTTTTGCATCTGATTCCTAAACTTAATTTGCAAATAAGTTTCTGGTGGCTGTTCTGAGTTTATTAGTTCATAGTTACCCTAAAAAAAATTTAACTTTTTTTTAGCTTTTTAAAGTTTGCGGATTAGAGGGTTAATAAACAACAGACCCCAAATACTCCATTTCATGCAGAAAAATTCACCGATTAGTGCGGTTTCTACGGTGGTGGCATCATTGGTTCTTATTTCTTTAAAAATTAAGGCGGAGCTGGGAGCTTGCGTTGCGGTTAATGGAGATCATTACCGCACCATGATCAAAGATTTTTTGTTCGAAAATATAAATGATATTGATTCGGGCGAGATGTGGTTTCAACAGGATGGCGCTATGTACCATACTGCAACCGCAACCATCGATTTATTGAAATCATTTCATTTGGCGATTACTTGATACTGAGATGTGGACCTGCTAAATGGCCTCCAAGGTCATGCAATTTGATACCTCTATATTATTTATTGTGAGGTCACGTGAAGTCACTGGTTTATGCTGATAAACCAGCAACAATTGAAGCCTTAGAAGCCAACATTGGTTGTGTTATTCGTGGCATACGGCCAGCAATGTTCTTAAAAGTGGGCGTCCAGTATACGTTTTGTTTAAAACAGACGCATTGACCATATGCCCGAAATCATTTTCAAATATTAACGCCAGGTTATTTTTACAATTCCAAGTTCTATCGCGCCTTAAAAACACTCTTCATATACCCTTCATATACACTCATGGTGTAAAGATGTATTTTTGCCTTAAAATCCTACTTACCCATTATTAAACAGGGCACTTTCTTAAAGGTTATTTGCGTAAGATTTATGAAACTGAAAAAAAACAAGGACAACAGCAAATTGCCCGCATATATTATTAAAAGTTTTCCATGCAAATTTTGCAATCCCGGTAGGTAGAAATATGCGATAATGGTTACAAGTAAAAACAATATCGAAAGCACTTGGGCTGAAATAGACAACATTATAGCACAACATATACTACTTAAGTTTCTGTTAAACCACTACTTACTCCAATAGTTGTGCTTCTCCAAAGAACTCAATTCAATTTTGCGTATAGCACATATCCTGGGATTTATTAAATGATACATTTCATTATCAACTCTTGCCGTGTGCAAATCAAAACAATATTCGGTCCTTTTCATTTGAACCCTATCGCTGTGTCTTATTAAGGTACCATTCTGAATATAAATATTTTAAATATTAACACATATGAGGCAGCAATAAATTTCACAATTTTCTCTCACCTCAAACAAAGTCCAGTCGGAATTTGTATTCGTTTCTGGTGAAAGCATATAAGACGATTCACAATATTCGTTTAACACAATGGGTGCAAAATCTTTGCCAATGTTTTTCATTACAACACTATTATTAGATAGAGTCACGTTAATGGAAAATATATCCAAGGCATCATATATAGCACTATTTATAACATGCTGGTAGATTTTTGAGATGTACTGGGAACACAAACTGATGCAAGGTTTCAGGTGGCAGATACAGGCACGTTTATGTTGTGGCACCTTATGTCGGCTGCCATTATAGAAAATCTCATAATCATAATCGCCCACTAGTTGGGGAGGTATTAGAGTTTGATTATCATAAATATAGGAACCATTTGCTAAGAATGCCTCCTTGGTGTTGTTAATTTTAATTGTATCCTCATAGGAACAATTTAAAATTCCCATAACATTATGCGATGAAAAATTATACAATATCAAAATTATAAATAGCAACTGACTCAAATGCATGTTTTATTTGCAAATTCTGCCTCTATGAGTTGTTAGTATAAAATTATTGATTTTAAATCGTATTATTGCGGTTGTAGATCTAAACACAACACTAGTGGAAAGTAAACTGAACATTTTCTGTTCAATAATATTTTTATATAAGCTTTGAAGCTTATCTTAGAACCTATTAAAAACTCATAATGGGAATTTTGTTAAAAATCTATGAACAGTAGGGTGGTGCTAATTTTTCACTATTTAGATTTTCGATGCTTAATTGTTGTCCGTTATCTAGAAACGAAATACTGAAAATTTTAGTAAAATTGGATTACGTTAGGATGACGCACATTTTATTTTAAGTTTCGGAATTTGAGACAACATAGCAATGCAGTAGTTGTCGCATAATTGATTTTCCCGTTTAATTGGTCAAAAACAAGTGCAATAGAAAATGTTCGTATAAGAAATACGAGGATATTCCCGTTTTATTGAGTTTAATTTATAAATTGTAACCCTATTTTGAAGACTAACGAAAAAATCCACTTAATTGTTAAACAAAAAGTTCAAAAATTCTATTTTTTCAAACTCGCAAAAAGACGAAAAGATGACTATTGCGATATTTGCGTACACAAGTTTAAAATTGGAACAAAAATTAAATGTTCTTTCTGACGCAAGGTTGGCTACCTATTCGAAACGGTTAAAAGGTAACGGTAACGCTATTTTATCGGTAGCGAAAGCCAACATTAAAAAGAGGTAATACAGATGATCTTTGTGCGAAATGTGGTCAAAAAAAGTTGCTCCAAAGCCACCATACATATCATTTTAATAAATAAGGATTCACTTATAGAAAAGAGGATGACTAGCGAGTTGCAAAAGAGTTAGAACTGGAGCTCTTTATTTACTGACCACCTTTTCTAAAGTCTTTAGAACATAGTTTATTGGCATCTATTGGCATTTTGCTAAACAATTATATTTTTTGAAGTCATCGTTTATATTTCTTTTGCAAAACTTTGCCGTCAGGATGCTCTGGTTAGATAAATATATTAATTTAAAAATATTGTAAACCGCAGTTAATTATTTTTAATGCCAACCGCCATGGTGGTTTGTAAACTAACCACCCCAGACCACAAAAAACCTTGGAATACGGTGGTTCTTTTAAGTTTTAATTAATTTTTATAATAAACTAACCTTGATTAAAGTAAATTGTATTGATTTTAAACTTATTGACATAAAACCGTGGCTAAAAAATAGTTAACCAAATGCTGAAATCTGGTACTGTGCTTTCATGCAAACAAATTTGTTATCGAGATGAAAAAAGATTTTAAACCCTCATCTGGATGGCTACATTGCTGCTCAGTCCATGTTAATGGAACATAGCTTCGAATATAGATCTTAAGTTCTTGGCTGAGAAATGTAAACTACTGGAGGGAATTCGACGAGATAAATGCTTCGGCTCTTTGTCGGCTAACAACTAATTATAGGAAAAATATCGGCTACGTATACAATGCGAGGAGATAAATTTGTCAGTTCTCGTCAGCTAACTACGACTTATTGGTTATGATTAGCTAGGGAATAAAATCAGACGAGATGTGTAAATACTTAGGCTAATAACTAATTATGGGAAAAAAATCCAGCAAGCCGAGGAGATAAATTCATCATAAATTCTCGTCGGCAAACTATAACTTATTAGTTAGCACTAGCTAGAGAATACAATCCGACAAGATTGAACATAGGGTAATTGTCAAAAATCTGAGTCTGTTTTAAAAAACCCATCTCTTGCAACAACAAAATACATGCTAGTCAATGTATTTTGGTGGTGTATCAGACACATGATTTGTTGTATTTTTGTTTGACAAATCGGAGTGTCTCGTCTCCATGTATAGTTCTCTTTGGCTTCTGCTCTCATTTGGCTAACGACTAATTATGGAAAAATGTGGCTATGGATTAAATCCGAGCAGATAAATTATTCAGTTTTCGTGGGCTAACTACAATTTATTGGGTATGCCAAAGTAAATGAATACAATCCGACGAGGTAAATGCTTCGACTTTCGGTCGGCTGAATTGGAATTTTGACTATGGTATTAGTACGATGCAGAGATCAGCAATGAAACACTTTTTTGCTATATATTATATAAACTATATATATATAAACTACTCTGTAGTACTCATACTCACAATAACATTGATTTATAAGTATGCGTAGCACTAAATATGAATCTGACGTCGACATCATACTCATATGAACTCATATCTGTTTGATTCATAAATAACCTCATCCTGACATATAATTTTAGGAAAATACTCATGATACTTACAATTGATTCAACTCATTCGCCTCATGCATGTTTTTGTTTTTGCGTAATTCAGAATTCGACAACAAACAACCTCATAATGAGCATTTTAATGTTCGTATTCGAATCACACTTATTTTGCATCGTCTATACAAATATACTTAAGTAGAGTCGAAATCAACAATGTCATAAATATTGTTAATTATGAGTGTGATGATCAACTCAAACTTTATGAGTGGATATAATTCTAGACAACATTGTAATAAATATGAAGAAATTTTGAGTCGTGATTCAACTCTACTCACTTTTTCACTCAAACTTTATGAGTGGATATGAGTCCCGACAACATTGTAATAAATATGAAGAAATTTTAAGTCACGATTCAACTCTACTCACTTTTTCACTACTCATAATAGGTGCAACCGTTAAAATTTGCATATTTATTGCTCACTTAGCTCGAGAATAAAAAAGAATTGTAATTTCTATTAATAAAAAACGTTATCCAAATTTTCAGCATTTAGTTTTAAGATAAGTTTAACAATTTTAAAACTGGGAAGCACCGAAAATAAAATAAAAACAAATTATTTTATTGGTTGACAATGCATTGCAAACTTTTCCAAATATTCAATTAAGAGGTCAAAATCTGACAAAATTCATAAGAAATTTGTGTTTTTTTAGTATTTTAATTTATATGTACTATATTAAATGATAAGGTTAAAGGCCTTGGATTCTTCATTCCTTGGAAATAATGCACAATTAAGGTCAACTAACACTCAGGAGTTTCCTCAATATATGAGTGGTAGAAATGAGGGAGTAAAGTTTGTTTTACGTTTGACTTAAATATTATATTCCACCGGGAAAACATTGGCAGGTAGTAGGTTCCACATGCGTATGGTTCGATCAAACAATGTGTCGTGCGGTTAATATTCCACTTTATAGCAATATATTAACAAAAAGTATAAGATCTCAATTAATTAAATCCTGAAAATATGTAGAAAAGGAACTAAAAAGTATATATCACTGCAATACTGACAAAACAATGATAACTTTGTTACATGGTCACAGAAAATATCTGGTCTTGTTTTTATACCCACTGTCGCGTAAAAATTTGTCTATTACAAAATGTAAAATGTTAACAAAAAATGCGCGACAGTGTTTTTATTTTGATGTTAGTTCTTTGCAAGTTCGATTCTAACTATACTTAAAATTAACAAAACAATATTTTGGTCCACTTACATTACATGCATTACCTTACTTATATTTAAATAGACAACAATGCATGTACGGACACGAAAGAGTAACAAGACAATTTACACTAACAACAATACACTAATATGCACTTTCTAAGAGACGGAATATTAACAACAACAACACTAATGGTAATAGGTACCAACGAGCAAATAAAGAGACAACTCATTAACAGTGATGAGTCAGTGACAAAAAGTGATCTCCTCCAACACCCACCTTCAAAAAAGATGGCGGGTATATTGATTTTGTAGTTTAGTTTTGATATATTGTTCATAGAACTACAAAGTATATATATCCCAGATCCTAGCTATGTCCGTCGGTCTGCCTGCCGTCTGTCTGTTGAAAACACTGCAGGGCCTAAACGAAAGGAGTTAGCTGGCTGAAATTTTCAACAAATACTGTTGATAAATTTTGTTTGGTAATGGAAATGGTCAATAGCTGGCTGAAATATTCCACAAATACTCTCTGTTGATAATGTCAATGATCAATAGCGGTGCATGATTTCACCTGGGCCTCATACAAGTGTCCTTCCGGAATGAGCACTGAGAATAAGTTGATTATGCGGCAATCCTAATACAATTTTGCACAAATTAGTTCTAAGTTCTCTGAAAGTATGGCAAAAATTGGGCAACATTTGTCCCTAGTCCCTATGATGAAATTGGACATTAACAATTGGACATCATACTTCATTGTAACCACTCAGTTACAAACCTAGATATGGACATTTCCTGGGGTCACGAACGCTTTTGATGTCCAAAGAATATAGAAAACAAAACTTTTCCTAGTATTTTTTTTTTGCGATTCGATAGCATTTTGGTAGCTCTATGTTTAGTGCATCGAGTTAAAGTTTTCATAATGATAGTTAACAAACGTACGCAAAATAGAAGTCAACTTTGCCTGACAGTAGTGAAATGTAAAAATCTGCAAAATGGAATGGAATATTAAAAGCGATTAATTTATTTTGAAAGTGTATTAATGTAGGTCTCTATCCGGTATTTACACAATAAAATATCTCTATTGGTTTTTGTTTAATTGGCTTAAGTACCGGTCGCGAACGTACGATGTTTCCATATGTTTATTTTATGATGTGTCCAGGCTTAACGTGAGTACCTGCCGCAAGGGCCCAAACTCACGGTGCTCTTAGCAACGGGCCAGAAACAATGCGTCCACCTTTGTCCCCATGTACGAAAAATTGCCATACATGAGTATCAATTCGAAGTCATGTATTTAGACATGAACATCCCCCTTGGTCGGAGGAGCGTAGCATTATATAAAACACCTTCCGTTCTATAGGTTACGGCACCCGGTTTCAACGCAACTCCACTCCGAGCTTGTGCTCTACCCGCGATTTGAGTCTAATATGGAAATTGGACGTTGGAAGATTGAAAACGTGTGATTTGGTCTGATTTAGCCAGCGCAAAGACCGGATCGTAATCCTATTGAAAATTGATGGGCTATATTAAAGAGAGAAGATTGACAGTTTATGAAAGTGCTCTAAAGGATATGGATGAACTGTAGCAGAGAATACAAGAATAATGGAAATATATTCCGGACGAAATTATTCTCAGTTTGGTAGAGTGTGTAAAAAAGCACAAAGTATATTGTACAAACTACTAAAAATAGATTAATATTCTCATATTTTGTTTTCTTGGAGTAAAGAATAATCTGTTTCACTTTTTATACCCTTCACCTTCGTGAGAAGGGTATATATAAATTTGTCATTCCGTTTGTAATTTCTACAATATAATTTTCCGACCCTATAAAGTATATATATTCTGGATCCTTATAGATAGCGGAGTCGATTTAGCCATGTCCGTCTGTCTGTCTGTCTGTCTGTCTGTCCGTCTGTCTGTCTGTCTGTCTGTTGAAATCAATTTTCTGAAGACCCCAGATATCTTCGGGATCCAAATCTTGAATAATTCTGTCAGACATGCTTTCGAGAAGTTTGCTATTTAAAATCAGCAAAATCGGTCCACAAATGGCTGAGATATAAGGAAAAAACCAGGACAACCTCGATTTTTTACCTATTTTTTTACCTATATCTGGATTACTAAGTCATTAATATAGACAATATGGATATCTAATGATAGATATTTCAAAGACCTTTGCAACGACGTATATAAGACCATAGTAAGTTGGACCTACAATGGGTCAAAATCGGGAAAAAATTTTGAACCCGAATTTTTTTTTTTTCACCAAAAGTTTTTTTGGCTAAATATTAAAAAAAAAAAAATAATTTAAAAAAAAAGTTTTTCAAAAAATTAAAAAAAAACAACTGGAAAAAAAATTAATTTCGTTTGCCTAAAAATATTTAAAATTTTTTTTTTGAAGTATAGTTTGGTGAAGGGTATATAAGATTCGGCTCAGCCGAATATATCTCTCTTACTTGTTGTATATTTAAATGTACTAGGGCGGGTCAATATGTCCGTGAATTTTTGAATGAAACACAGGTTTATGAATAAAAAATAATTTGAGCTCTATACACTTTGTCCAACGTTTCTCCAATTTGTATATACCTGGAGATCATTGAAGCCATATCTCTTTCCGGCGAACCATTTACTCAGGTTTGGAAAGAAGAAATAGCCACTCGGGGCTAAATCTAACGTTGGATGAAGAAGGGAATTTTTGTCGGAAACTGCACATGTGTGAACCCTTGCATTTTCCTGGTGAAAAATAACTTTTTTATTTCCCAAATGAGGTCGTTGAAAAAAAAATCAAATCCTCATTAAATCGACCCACTATTCGCAATTGATTGTGGTACACTTTGCGAAGTTGTCACACGATTGCCTTTGTGGTCGATTATGAGCAACGCGGTCGATTATGGGTGCCACAAAGGCAATCGTGTGACAACTTCGCAGGAGTGTTTGGCGTTATTTTATCGCAATATGAACGAGATTTTGTGCCGTTTCATAACCGTGGACGAAACTTGGAACCACCACAACATACCAGAGACCAAACAACAGTCAATGGAGTGGGTTTCTCGGCCCCAAAGAATGCTAAGGTGGTTTTGTCAACCAATGAAGTCATGGCGAGCGTTTTTTGGGCTGCACGCGGTACCTTAAAAAGTGCAATACAATCAATTGCGAATATTGGGTCGATTTAATGAGGAATTGATTTTTTTCAACCACCGCCTTTGGCCAATAAAAAATTTATTTTTCAAAAGGAAAATGCAATGGTTCACCCAAGTGTTCATTCAAAATTGTAACCACAATGCAATGTGAGATGCCTATGGCTTTCACAATTTCTCGCACTTTCAATCTACAATTGGCCAACACCATATCGTGAATTTTTTCAATTTTTTCTGGTATAGAGACCTCAACTGGGCGTACAGGAAGTTCGGCATCTTCCGTGCTTTTACAGTTATAACGAAATTCAGTAAATCATTTTTTTATCATTGAAATTGAAGGTGCAGAGTTCTCATAGTATTGTTACGAATGTGCAATAGCGATTTGAATTTAATGGTCTGTAACGACTGCCTGCAACATTCATAAAAACGTCCATCAGTAGCATGCGGTTATTAGCATTATTTGTAAGTACGGCAAACTAAATGTTTAAGCTGCTAACATTAACATCGAAAGCTCTAGAATTCGAATGTACCAGTTTGTCTATTAAGTTCATTGTAGAAGATTCACCAAAGTTGGCATGTGTGTAAATAGTGGCAGAGCTGGCAGTCGTGAGTGAGTTTATCATAGGCGCAGTTACATTTAAGTTTGTACATTATAAAGTGTGTGTGCATTTCTGCGAATTGATAAACGTGTAAATAGATACTGGATGACTGTTGTTGTTGTACATTTGAATAAATAAAGAGTTGTTACAAATTTTAAACTACTAAAACTGCTTTTTATTTGCAATCAAAAGTATCCGGTTTATTTGAAGTTAATAAAGCCACGTTTTAAAAAAAATTAAAAAGTAACAGTATCTTCAAAGCTTAGCCTTGGTTTGAGTGATGGTTTTTTTCTAAAAAAAATAATACTTAAGCACTCGAAATTCACTTTTTGTTTCAGTCACGCGGTTGCCTGCAATCAATGGCTGCACAGTGGGGCAGAATCAAATTTTTTTGGAAATAAGTCATTTCTAAACGGATGACAAATTTTGACGTGGGGGTAACCAAGGAGTATTTGAGTTCAAATTTTTAAAATGGACCCTACAAATGCTCCAGGCGCTGCGCTATGGGGGCTCAAAGTAGGGTACCTTCGACATGTAAAATATTTAAACACGTGCCATTTTTTTGTTTCCCATCCGATTTCAAAGATTTTTAAATTTTTAGGAAGCGCTCGGCTAGGTCTTGAAAAAACATGCTTGCGTGTGCTATTTATCTCTTTAAGCAATTTGAAACTGAAATTTTCAAATTTTGCCATATCTTGGTCCGCTTTTTTAAACATATAGGGCTTAGTTTTGGACCAAATAGACTCAAATTTCTTTTGTTAGTTAGACAACTAAATTGCCAATAATATACAAAAGATTTCACGGTAATATCAATTACGGATGCGAAAATGAACGATTTTCAATTTAAAAATTCAAAAATTTGTAGATTTTGGGTTTTTTTATGGGAGAAAAGGTGACTTAACTCTTTTTTTATTAAAATAAAACTTTCTTTAAGAACATATAACAGTTTTATGTTTTTCTGTAAGATATCTTTACGGAGAATATTTTGGTATAAAAAACAAGTCATATTTTTCGAACATGTCGCCCCTGCGCCCTTCGCAATTTGACCTATTTTTTATCAAAATTTTAACTTTGGACTACATGTTCTAAAATCCCAAAGCTGGGATCAGAAAACGGAAAGCAGCATTGGAGACCTTTATGTGATCCCTATTTATTTCCAAAGTATTTTCCTAACCCCGAAGAAAATGTGGACCCTATGGTCAAAATAGTAAAAAATATCATTTTTGGGATTTTCGCTCCAGTTTTTAGGAATTGCGGGATTCCCTTTGACCTTTTGACAATGTTTTTTACAATTTGTTATTCAGGATGAAAAATTTAAAAAGCCCTGCAAATTGCATTGAATTTTGTTAATAAATAAAGATTTGATTAAATATTACATATTTATTGAGCTCTAAAACTAAAATTTTTATCAAAATTTTGATAGGATTGCAAATATTAGGATCAATTTGGTCCACATTTTTTCCAATCCAATTTTTTTTGTTTATATAAGTTAATTTCTGATAATACAAAAAAATTTCAAGTCAATATCTCAATTATATTAAAAAATATGCCACTTTAAAACTCCGTCCTTCAAAAATATTGCACTTTTTCATATTTTAATGTGAATAAGTCAAAACCATAGACTTATTGTTGAATATAATATTGAGAAAATTAAAACAAACTGTGGTCTGTCAAACACATGGAGTCAACTGACAGAAACCTGTTGAAGGAGCAGTGTTGCGGGAAATTCAAAAAGTCTTGGACTTATTGACGCGCCCTAGTAATATAATAAATATATAAGTACCAAACCCTGAAATCCTCTTTAATAAAATAATCTCTTTCTAAATTTTATGTTTGATTATAACAAAACTTCAATATATTTAATAATTATTTGGTTGTTGTTTTTTTGTATGTAGATTTTTGTTTGTTTTTAAAATATTATTTTAGAAATTAACTTTAAATATAAAATACATATATTTAAACTTAACTTAATAAGGATATAATAAAATAATTTACAAACTAATAACTTTGGCACCCTTAAATTAAAAATATTTATAGATAAAATGAAATGAAAAATGTCTTTTTTTTTTTGCTCAAACAAATTAAATTGAAAGCAAATGTTGGAAAAAAATTAAAGAATAATAATAAAATTTAGTAAATTAAAGAAGAATTTAAAAAAAAGACTGAATCCTTTCGATTATAGAAACACTAGACAAAAAAAAAAGGAATTCAAATAATGTTTGATAAGGATTCTAATGGCAACAAATATTTTTGAAGCTAAACTAAGTATTCATATAAAACGAGTATGTTAAAAGAAAATGTTCTTTAAAAATTTAGGAAAAGGAAACGAAATAAAACATTTTTTTTGTAAAAAAAATTTTGTATTGAAAAAAGTCAAGTTTCAAACCTTTAGCCCAGTATTCTTCATACAAATTTTATTATTTTATTTCTTTTCTTTAAGAACAGTTCCTTCTTAAAAAATTATGTAAATAAATTAAATGCTACTTATTAATACAAAAAAAAAGTATGATAAAAATTATGTAGTATATTCATGTTTTCGACATTTAAAAAAGCATATAAAATGTAATAATAATCTCTAATTGGAATCAAGTCCCTTTTGTTTTTAAACCAGTTTAAAAAAATTAAAAAAAACAATCTTGTATAAAAATCACAAAAGAAAAAAATCTATTCATATGGCACTTTTTGTTCATTTTGTTGGGTTTTTTGTATTCAGCTTCTTTTTTTCTTCTATCTCTCCTTTCGGTGTTTTAACGACTGCTCATTTGGTTTCATTTTGACCATTGGGCATCGTTAGAGCTGAGTTGTTGACTGATTGTGTCATTTGTGTTTGCACTAATAACATGAGTATTTTGTTCATTAAATTGTCGGCCTCAGTGTCTTCCATGCTATTGAGTTTGGCTGATATGAAACCACAAAATTTGGAATTTAAAACTTCACGCACTGTTTGTGGTGGTGGCATCATATCGCCCATGCCGCTCATTAGGCCAGCAGCCGCCAAACCATTGGCCTGATTCTGCTGGGCTCTTAAGTGACGATGTTGCTGCAACATTTGACCCTCATAGTCATCTTCATCCTCGTCTTCCTCCTCCTCCTCGCCATTGCTTTGCAAATGTTTGCGTCTACGCTTAAGGGCCGGTGCATTGGCGCTGGTCGATGGGGATGTGGAGTTCAATATCAAGGGATAGGGGAAATCAGCATCAATGGCTTCTAATTCCTCTACCTCATCCGAGCCCTGATGACTTAAAGCGGTATTGCGTACCGAGGAGTTTTCGTCTTCACCACTGCGCAAGGAGGAATTATCCAAATCATCATAGGTGTTATTTTGATTGCTGGAATCATTGCGGGTCGACGATACACGACTGTCATTGTGTTGAGAATTTTGATGGGCTGGTGGTATATTATTAGCAGCACTATTAGCGGCACCATTTACTACAGCTGTATTGGCATTAGGATTGGTATTTTGATTGGATAGATCCAATTCGGGCTTAACAAAGTAATAGTAATCATCACCGCTGACATTCAGAGAAGAGGAACATTTGGAGAGATTTAAAGCCGAGTCATTGAAGGATGAATGCAAGGAATTGTGTTTGTAAATGGTTTTACTGGAGTTGTTATTATTGTTGTTATTGTTGCCATTGGCGAGATTATTGTTGGCAGTGGCTGTCATGTGATGAGCCAATGCGCTGAGATTAAGTCCCAAAGGACCACTGTGTTCTGCCGCATGGGAGCCACCTCTGTAAAGAAAAAAATAAGGAAAGGAAATTATTAGTAACAGTTCAAATATACATAGAAAATAACATAAGCTAGTAGTAATTGAAAGACCTTAAACTCTCGTGGTTACGGTGAACTTCGTTTTTACCTTTTATAAAACGGTGGTTTAATTTCTTTAAATAAACTAGTTACTTTTGATTGCATACTTTTGAATATAATTGAGATATTGACTTGAATTTTTTTTTTGTAATATCAGAAATTAACTTATCTAAACAAAAAAAATTACTACGGAAAAAATGTGTTCCAAATTGTTCTTAATATTTGCAATCCTATCAAAATTTTGATAAAAATTTTAGTTTTCGAGCTCAATAAATATGTAATATGTAATAAAATCTTTATTTATTCGCAAAACTAAACGAAATTTGCAGGGTTTTTAAAATTTCTCATTCTAAATAACAAGGTGTAAAAAAAACTTGTCAAAAGGTCAAAGGGAATCCCGCAATTCCTAAAAAGTGGAGCGAAAATTCCAAAAATGGTATTTTTTACAATTTTGCCCGCAGGTCCTACATTTCCTTAGGGGCTGGGAAAATGCTTTTCAAATAAATAGGAATCACATCAAGGTTTCCAAAACTGCTTTCCGTTTTCTGATCCCAGCTTTGGGATTTTAGAACATGAGGTCCAAAGTTAAAATTTTGATAAAAAATAGGTCAAATTCCGAAGGGCGTAGGGGCTACATATTCGAAAAATATGACTTATTTTTTATGCCAAAATATTCTCCGTAAAGATATCTTACAGAAAAAACATAAAACTGTTATACGTTCTTAAAGAAAGTTTTATTTTAATAAAAAAAGAATTAAGTCACCTTTTCGTCCAAAAAACTGAAAAAATTTACTATTTTTTTAATATTTAAATTGCAAATCGTTTATTTTTGGATCTATAATTGATATTACCGTGAAATCTTTTGTATATTATTGGTAATTTAGTTGTCTAACTAACAAAAGAAATTTGAGTCCATTTGGTCCAAAACTAAGCCCTAAATTTTTAAAAAAGCGGTCCAAGGTATGGCAAAATTTGAAAATGTAAATTTTGAAATGCTTATAACTCTGAAATTATAAAAGATAAATAGCACAAGCAAGCATATTCTTTCAAGACTTAGCCGAGCGCTTCCTAAAAATTTAAAAATCTTTGAAATCGGATGGGAAACAAAAAAATGGCACGTGTTTAAATATGTTACATGTCGAAGGTACCCTACTTTGAGCCCCCATAGCGCCGCGCCTGGAGGATTTGTAGGACCCAGTTTAATAACTTAAACTCGAATACTCCTTGGCTACACCCACGTTAAATTTTGTCCCGATCTGGCCATCCGTTTAGAAATGCCAGATTTATTCGCAAAAAATTTTAATTCTTCCCCACTGTGCAGCACACTGTAAGGCAGTTAATTTATCTTTACTTAACGATGCTTCAAATTAGACTGTCTGGTTAATATTCTCACGGCCACGTTATAAACACTACTTTACCATTCAGATGATTCCAGCACCATCTCTCGATGCTTCTAGAAAGTTCTAGCTCTACAATGAATAACTCAAAGCTTTTATTTAATGTTGTATGTTCCAAAGCTATGTAAATAATGTCCACAGTTATGTAAACTGCTGTTAACATTGTCCACAATTAGAAGTTTCCAGAAATGTTGAGAAACATGATGCAACTTGAAACCAGCCGTTAGAAACTGTTATATTTGAATTCAAATACAACTTCGTAACAATATTTAATTTACTTTGATAAGTTTCTAATTATTTTCTTAATTTTTTAGCTAAAAAAATGTAGATGTCATAAATTATATTCATAGAAGTCTTAAAAGAATTTAAAACTCCCCAAGTTTATATTTTTGGAATGAATAGATGTTCGAAGGACCAATAGTTTAAAAAACTTCAACTAATGATCCTTAAATTAATACTTAATTTCCTGTGATAAATTATTACTTATTGCAAAAAATCTTAGTAATTTTTTTTGTTAAAACTTTAATTGCCACAACAATTTTTAAAACACAATATGTAGTATGTAAAACATGGTGTACTTGGCCTAAAGTAATACAAATGTCCTATTCAAACATATTTTGTTTGTTCATATCTTATACTGTCTTGCCATTTCCTGCTAACAACCAAGTACGAAATTTATTTTGTGGCCAAACACTAGATCTATTTGTACATGTGTTTTAAATGTTTTTTTTTTTTTTTTTGTATGATTCAAGAAACCAGAATCATCATATTTTTAAAACTCAGAAAAGGAAAGAAAAAAACACACATCTGCTGTACAAATGTTTGTTTTCAACAGGCAATTCACACAAACCTTTATAAAAAAAGACATACACACAGCCATAAATACACATAAGTGCTGTTCACATTAAAATTGTAATCAGAGAACTCTTGAGAATTTACATTTGGTTATTAAATCTTGAAATTGTCTAAAAATGCCTAAAGATGTTTATGTGTTTAATACGCATGCGTGCCTTTTAATACACGGAGAAGCTCTAGATTTTTGGGTTTTTGTTGCTTTCCTTCCTATTACAAGACTGTAGCGCTCTAACAAAAGAAAATTTATTTGAAATTTGATATTTATACCAAACAGCAACTAATAAAAGAAAAGAAGGAAATGTTCAAAATTAAATAAATGAATGAATAAGATTTTTTTTTTTTTTTTTTGTTTCATTCAAAAGAGAGGGTGTTTAATGGAGTTTCCTGGGAAATTTTCAAAATGTTACAATTTTGTTGGATGTTAGTCTAAGAAGACATCCTTTATTACTTGACTATAGGGATTTGTAAGGCTTCTTTAGAAGAAAATCATATAAATTTAAACTATTTTTAAGATTTCGAAAAACGTGTAGTTTAGTAATGATTTTTTTAATGCTTTTAATGGCGATAGCCTTAAAATTCAAATAAAAAAAATCACTTTTTAAAACATCTGTTTATAATAATCAAGTAACAGCGCTATATTCGGATCTGACAAATCTTTTATACCTTTATATAAAGATTGAAAATAAAGGGTGCATTTTTAAGCTCACTTTTTGATATTTATGATACTGATCAGGCAAATTTTCATGAATAGATTGACGCTTGAACAATGATTTCAAATTAACCAAATTTAGTTTCAAAACAAGTAAGAGTGCTATATTCGGCTATGCCCGAATCCTATATATTCTTCACCTTTGTTGGATGCATTAATTGCCCACTTTCAGTGTATAGCATCCTAAATATATCAAGAAAACTTTTAAAAATGTTACATTTAATTGCTGACGAACATATTATATTGTAGAAGTTACAAACGAAATGACAATCCCACGAAGGTGAAGGGTATAAAAACAACAACGCCAAACGAAACACAAAAAAAACAAAAACTAAATACGCAAAGCAATGAAACCAACACACATCCAAACATAAGTTTTGTTGCTTTTTTGTCAAAGCATGCAATAAATTGTCTTTTTTTGATGAAATTTTCAGAGGTTGTCTCGGATTTTTGCTCATATCTCTGTTACTTATGGACGGATTTTGCTGATTTTAAATAGGAAACTTCTCGAAAACATATCTGACAGAATTATTGAAGATTTGGATCACGAAGATATCTGGGGGCTTCAGAAAATTGATTTCTACAGACAGACAGACAGAGAGACAGACAGACAGACAGACAGACAGACAGACAGACAGACAGACAGACAGACAGACAGACAGACAGACAGACAGACAGACAGACAGACAGACAGACAGACAGACAGACAGACAGACAGACAGACAGACAGACAGACAGACAGACAGACGGACATGGCTTAATCGACTCCGCTATCTATAGGGATCCAGAATATATATACTTTATAGGATCGGAAAATTATATTCTGAAAATTACAAACGGAATGACAAACTTATATATACCATTCTCACGAAGGTGAGATTCGTATATACCGATTCGCGCAAATTATACACAACTATTTTATCGCAAAATTGTGTTCAGCGATGAGGCTCATTTTTGGCTTAACGGATTTGTTAATAATTAAACTTGTCTGAAATGCAGTGAAACCAAACAACAACAGACCCTACAGACTCCATTATATCCAGAAAAATTCACCGTTTGGTGCGTTCCACAAGGTAATGGCATCATCGGACCTTTTTTCTTTCACATAGAAGCCGAAGCTCGCGTTAAGGTCAATAGAGATCGTTACCGCACCAGGATCAATATTTTTTGTTTGAAAATATAGATGACATTGATCCAGGCGAGATGTGATTTCAACAAGATGGCGCTACTTGCAACCATCGATTTATTGAAATCAAAATTTGGCGATAATTTGATTTTGAGAAATGGATCTGTCAATTGACCTCTTCTAGTCGTGAGCTATAACAGCTCTCCATTATTTCCTGTAGGGACAAGTGAAGTCACTGGTTTATGCTGGTAAACCAGCAACAATTGACGCCTTGGAGGCCAACGTTGTTCGTGTTATTAGTGACATAAGGACAAAAATGCTTGAAAAAGTGGCGCATAATTGGACTTTTTTGTTTTATTTTTTTTTTCAGAAAAACTTTTATTAGTGGAAAAATCTTTGATTGTAGAAAAAAAAATTTTTGCCGAAAAAAAATTCGATTTAAAAAATAAATTTTCCGTTTTTTCTTATTAAAGTTTACTTTTTGTTTTATTTTTTTCAGAAAAACTTTTATTAGTGGAAAAATCTTTGATTGTAAAAAAAAAATTTTTTTTGGTAAAAAAAACTCGAGTTAAAAACTATTTTTCCCGATTTTGACCCACTGTTTGTTCGAATCACTATTATGTTATATACGTCGTTGGAAAGGTCTTTTGAATATCTATCATTAGACATCCATATTATCTATATTAATGACTTAGTAATCCAGATATAGATCAATATTAAGTCAAACCCCGAGTCTTGGTTTTTTGCTTATATCTCAGCCATTTGTGGGCCGATTTTCTAGAATTTAAATAGTAACTGAACCGCGACTATAGCGGATATATTGATGTATGAATCATGTTTGTAAGTTATTTGGGGGCTACGGAAATTTGATTTCAACATACAAATGAACATGGCTATATCAATTACTTTATCTATAACGAACCAGAATATATATTTTGAGGGGATCACAAGTGGAAAATGTAAAAATTAAAATAGGAATTGGTATTATAATGTGCTGTAACCAAAAAAAAAATATTGAAAATAAAATTTCAAATAATCTTAGTATTGATGGAGGGAGACCAACATTTTGTTTTAGAAAGATATATAACAAAACACTTAAAGCATTTGGTGACAAAAAAGTCCAGTGAGTCAACACCGCTCCGATAAACGTGGAGAAATACCCATATTTTAAAAATGGAGATTTAAGGAGTGTTTAAAGGAATTAGTATTTATGCTGAAGGCAATTAAGTATAAATTTAAAACCCTGCTGGTTTATGTTATTTTATGAATCATAGAATTTGATTTTCGTAACAAAGAAAGACTATGTATTTTATAAAATTTATTTAATTCACACTACATTTGCATTATTACAGTTTAGTAGCTTTTAATTTTCAATTCTTGAGCTAGTCATTTCAGTATTTTTTTTTTTTATTTTTTTTTCTTTTTCTGTTATTGTTCATACAATATTCTGATTTTATGGTATCAACGAAAGTTCATATTTGCTTGGTATTTACACAAACACACACATACTTATATCGTCCATACATTTCCATATTGTCAAGTTTTAATTATTTAAACAAGGTTTTTATATATTTGTGTATATAAAATCAGCGACAATAATCAAAAAGCCACCATAAATACAAAATGGGCAAATGTATAAAAATTTGTATTTCTATAATTTATAAAAATGTTTGTATTTTGTTTTTGTATTTTAAAACGTTGATAAGGGTTTTTATTTTAACAGCAAAACAAAACTGCATTGACGTTTATTTGTTTGGTGTATTTTTTTTTTTTTTTTTGATGAATTCTTGAAGTCGTAGTTTTTATTAAATTTATTTTGTGGTTTTAATGTCTAACACATTATAAATAAAACATTTTAACATAAAATGAACAAAATAAAAGAAATACAAATAAATATATTGGTCAATAACGGTTTTAGTGATAAAACATATAAATTGTTTAGAAATTCAAAGAATTTCGTAGAATTGTTTTTTTTTCCTTAGAATTTGTTAATGATAAGAAAGCCAGTCTTTTTATTTAAGGGTTTTTTCTTATATTTAAATAAATGTTTTTAGTTTATAAATATACAACAGGGTTGGTTTTTAATAATATAGAAACTTTTAAGAAACTCTCCACAAGTCTCCACTTTTTATGCTTTCATATTTTCTTAATGTTTTTGGCTGCCAGATGGTTTATTTATTACGAAATATTTATTAGAATTAAATAAAATTGGTCTCCACTAAGAAAAAATTTAAAATTTGTTTAATTTTAGACAACAAATCTATAAGTACTCAATTATTTAAACTCTCCATATAAGCTGGTTCACACACGTCAAGTTTACTTGAGCAATTCTTGAGTTTCTAGATGAGAGAGGAAGAAAAATAAGAAAATCATTTCAATATCATCTGCTCCCTCATAAACAAACTCAAACTTGCGTAAGTAAACATGACGTGTGTGAACCAGCACTAAGTCTCCACATCTCCAATTTTTTAATACTTAGTTAAACTGTATTTAATTGCTATTTAAGCTTAACGTAGAGGCTCTAAACTCATTAATAACTGAATATCTGAAACTCTCCATAAGTCTCCACTTTATAATATTTATTTTGGTTTCCATAAAAAAACATAAAATTAGAATTTTTATACTCTTCACCTTCGTGAGAAGGGTATCATATGTTTGTCATTCCATTTGTAATTTCCTAATATAATTTTCCGACCTTATAAAGTTTATATATTCTGGATCCTTATAGATAGCGGAGTCGATTAAGCTATGTCCGTCTGTCTGTCTGTTGAAATCAATTTTCTGAAGACCACAGATATCTTCGGGATCCAAATCTTCAATAATTCTGTCAGACATGCTTTCAAGAAGTTTACTATTTAAAACCAACAAAATCCGTCCATAAATAAAGGAGATATGAGCAAAAATCCAAAACAACCTCTGAAATTTCATCAAAAAAAGACGCTTTGACAAAAAAAGGCCAAAAAATGTATGTTTGGATGTATGTTGGTTTCATTGCTTTGCGTATTTTTTTCTTCACCTTCGTTAGAAGGGTATATATAATATTGTCATTTCATTTGTAACTTCTACAATATAATCTGTTTGTCCAACAAAATCCGTCCATAAATAAAGGAGATATGAGCAAAAATCCAAAACAACCTCTGAAATTTCATCAAAAAAAGACGCTTTGACAAAAAAGGCCAAAAAATGTATGTTTGGATGTGTGTTGGTTTCATTGCTTTGCGTATTTTTTTCTTCACCTTCGTTAGAAGGGTATATATAATATTGTCATTTCATTTGTAACTTCTACAATATAATATCTGTTCGTCAGGAATTAAATGTAAAATTTTTAAAAGTTTTCTTGATATATTTAGGATGCTATACGCTGAAAGTGAGCAATTAATGCATCCCCAACAAAGGTGAAGGGTTTATAAGATTCGGTTGAATATAGCACTCTTACTTGTTTATTATAAATGCTATATAGTGCCAATTTCTAAAGACTTTTTAATCGCAAATGTGGCAAATTTTGTTTCCTCTTCGCGGAACTTAGTCTAAAATTTGAACAAAGATCAGTTTCTCCTAACTGAACACAATTATTGAAATTGATTTTGTCATTCGGTTTGTAACATATCGGAATATTGGTCATAGAATCAAAAAGTATATCTATTTTTGGATCTAAGATTCTAAGACGATCTAGCTATGCCCGTCCATCTGTCTGTCTGTTGAAAACACGATAGGACCTAAATGAAGCACATGCTAGTGTCTACTCGTTTATTTTCCCCTCGTCTCTCTCGCCTAAAAACTTACAAGCTGATCAGTAAGATTTCTATCATGAGAATTAATACTTATGTTCCATTACATGTCACAGAACACATGCAATACATGCCGTGTGACCCTCCTTTTAGTTTATTCTGTTGAATTAAGCTTTGATTTTAACAAAATAAATAAACGTGCCGACCACTGACTTATAGAAACGAGCCTGAGACATGTAGTGTCTTGCAGCCGGAGATTTTTATGGTACTATAAAATATCTATGGGGATGCTAGATAGTGAGATGATACAGTAAACCCATTTACCATCAAGAACTGGTTGGTGTCATTCCTGTTCAGACAAAGTTATTTGTGTTCCTTATAACGGGTCACTTTTTCATGGTAAACATTCTATGAGGATGGGGTCTTACTTTGAATGACTTTTATAGAGAGGGAGTCATGATGAGGGAGAGAAAGAGACAATCATTTACCGGTAATTTTTCTAATCTTGCCGGAATAACAGATGATTATGCCACTTTGCTTTGATCCGGAATTAACCTGGGGTCACAAATTTATTCGATCGTGCCTCAATTGCACTAGAATAACACAATTGGATCGATGATGAGCAGACCCAAGTGAGCTTTTACGAAGAAAAATGTAAATGAGACAATTTTATTATTATTTATTTGTCAGAAGTCTTTGAAGGAGATCATTGATTGCCACAACGATGTGTCTCGACGAAGTGACATTACAGGATCTTAGAAAATATCATCAATTCCTCAGCCTTCCTACGGTTTTCAAAATATACTTCATGTGCCACCATGGACTGCCACATATTACAACTAACTCCTTATACATTTTCCAACTCAAAAAACAATATATTGGGACACACTTTTTGATACTTTTTACCAATTTGTAGTGCACTCTCCGCAATACAAAGTCAATTGGTTACTTTATATATCCCATGTAATTTAGCGTGATGACAATTGTCTCATATGTGTCTCTAAGTAATCTATAGTGTAATCACTTTAAACGTTTATTTTGTACTGCACTTTAGAAAGTAATTATTTTACCCACCAGAAGTTGCGTATTGGAGAGTTGTCGGAGGAAGATTTGTTTACCAGCAATACCGCTTATTGGACTATTTATGAGATGTTTTTTTAACTGTCTATTTAAGGTATATTAGCACCCGTACATGTTAAAGTAACTACACGCAGAAAAAAAATATAGTTGTGCATGGTTACTGTAACCATTTCAACATTTGTGCATGTTTACTGTAACCATTTCAACATTTTTAACAATATTATAGTCACAGTAACTATATATATGATTATGGTAACAATAATATGGTTAATTTACGATTCACATGATTGTCTCAACCATATACATGGTTACAGTAAACATGTATATGTTTGTGACAACCATTTATATGATGAAGGACTTACCATATTATGTTGCTCTCGGCCTATGGATATCATAATCTGAAAACAACATATTATGATAAAAATTATTCATCATATAAATAGTTGTCACAAACATTGAAAACAAAAATAGTCAATTGACTCCCTGCTTAGGACATGCACGTGTTAAAATAGCTAGTTATGTAACTAGATGTCACCCTAATTGATAGATAAAATCACTAGTTCGGCACAGTCTCCTAAAACTGCTGGCATGTGTGATCTCTGATCATAACTGTTTTTCCACAACAATTTCCCTTTAGACACCTCATCTTAAGAGTAAAAACAACAAACCCATGTATTAGAGTATCTTTTATATGTATGAGTTAAGTTCAGTCTGTCTGTCCTTGCACCAGCGTTACAGTTTTGCTTTAAAGGGGTGTAGAAACAAAAATGGTTTTGAGTTTTTGTTTTGAATATAATTTGGTCCAATTTTGTTTGGCTTGAACTCGACGGCAGTGTAGTAGTAGTTTAGTTGTATCTCTGTATGTGTGGAAATATTTTTGTTGCTGTTTGTTTTTGTTTTGGATTTTTTTTGTTTTTGCATCATCTACACCAAGATATCAGGGTACATACGGCTAAGTACTCAATTCAGCATGAGCTGCTCAGTTATTCAGTAATAATTGTTGGTATTGTTTGTTGTTGTTGTGGCTGTTGCTGCTCTGTATTGAGTATGTGTGAAGGTGTTGGTTTTGTATGCGAGTTTATTTTTCTCCGCTGCTGCTGATGGCTGATACTTTTGCCGTTTATTTTAATTTTTGCCGCTTCTCTTATCAGCCTTAAACCGTTTTATATTTTGTACACTGTTTTATTTTTTTACGCTATTTAAATGTGGTTGAGATCATGTTGTTGTAATTATTGTAGTTGTTGTAGGTACATACATCCATCTCAACATACATTGTTTGTTAGCTGGTGAATATGATGATGATGATGATGTTGTTGTTGTTCGTGTTGTTGATGAGATGCTGAGTATTATTGTACTCTAGTATGGACTTGTGTCGAGTACACAATAAAATTTCATACACCATCATCATAATCATCATGATGATGTGGACGATTGTGATGGTACAGTTGTAGTATATAGTTGTTCGTCGTCAACCTCAATTAATTTAAACGGAAATTTTTGTTGTAGTTTATTTCAATTTTTTTTTTTTTTTTTTGTGTTTTTGTTTCATTTGCCTGACAGTTTTTTTTTTTTTTTTCTTTTTCGGGGTTTTATTTTTCCAGCAGCATCTACAATTTATTTGTTTTTGTTGCTGTTTTGTGAGATGGATTTATTAAGCCAAATCAAATGAAGGTTATACAGCTATACACAAAATAAATTGAAATGGATTTTTCGTTTTAAGGTTTTTTTTTTTTTTTTTTGCTAAAAATTTCCCTAGAAAACCACGAAAATAACAAAATGTTCAATTTTCTTTGGAAGAGTAGGAAAATTTGACTTGAGTTAAATAAATATTTAAGGGTTTAGGAATTTTTGACAATTCCTGTGGTCAATCAAGAATTGTTTTAAGGGAATATTTAAATAATTTTTAGTTTTATAGAATAAATTAAGAGAACAAGTTTAAGGAAATTGACAAAGGAAAGTTTTGGTAAAAATGTAAACTTAGAAGAGATGACTTTAAAGTAAACGAGTGGGAAGGAAATTAACTCAGAACTGGTCCCTTGACTGGTTACTGGGTTATAGGAAGCGTTTCTAATTATATTAAGGAAATTGAAAAAGGAAAGTTTTGGGAAATTTTTAACACTTTAAAACATGACATTAAAATAAATTATTGAAAAGGAAATTGTCTTAGAACTAGTCCCGTGACTGGTTACTGGGGCATTATATAATGAAAGTTCTATATGAAAGGCACCTAGGTATCACTTTACAAATGTATAACAATTCACATTTAAAATTCAGTTTCTTTAAGTTAATAACTTTTCTAACCACTAGGTAGGTATTCAATTTTGAAAACTCTTCATATCTGTACTGTTTTCCATTTTTAACATAGGTACCTCTACCTTATTGTATTTAAAGTTTTGGAGAATTAAGCCAGGACCTGATTCAGAAACAATTTTAAAATGTTTGTATGAAAAATACTCAAAAATGATTTGAAAACAGAGATTTTCATACCTACACAAATTTGAAACTTGTTTTATTAGTCGTAGATATTTCTGAATCAGGTCCTAAGTCTCCACCTAAGTTGATTATTTATAATTAAAAAGAAAATCTAAATATTATTTAGTTTAAAGACCATATAGAACAATATGTATGTATTTATAATATATTTCATTAAATTATAGAATTTTGAAATCTCTCCACAACTCTACACTTCTTTATTTTTAACATATTAAAAGAAAATTCTATTCAAATTTAAGGAAAATGTTTGACTGTAAATAATTTTAGGGAAAAACTTAAGTCTCCACTTACAAAATATTTTTCAAACCAAAAATATTAAAAAAAAAATTTATTGAATCCCTCAAATTAAATGTAAATTTCATGTTATAAATTAAAATAGATTTTAAGGAAAATTCTTGGTTAAAATCTTAAAAATTTAGGAAAAAAATTCAAATAAATTTCATTAAATTATGGAATTTGGAAAAGTCCCCACAACCCTACACTTTTCGCATTTAAAGAAATTTTTCTCAAAACTTTTGCAAAACCTCCTATAGTAAATAAATTTAAAAAAAAAATTAGGTTTTCACTTAAAAAAATTTCGAAAATTTTCAAATTGTTTTGAATTTTTCAAATTTGGGAGAAAAAATATTGATGTTTATTCACCTAATAAAGTTAATGTTGATTATTTTTTAATTAAAATTATGAAATTTCGAAATTTTTCATCCATCGCACCAAAATTTAATTGAATCTCCGATTTTTTTTTAGAAAATATTATATTTATTCACCTAGAAAAATGAATTAAAGTTTCTCTTTCAAATAACTTTTGTATTTCTGGAAAGAAACTTGTTGAAAGAAAATTGTATTCAAACATATTGTAAATAATTTTAGCGAAAAAAATAAACCTTCACTTACAAAAAATTTTCAAACCAAAAATATTTAAAAAAAAAATTCAAGTTATTAAGAATATTGCAAGAATTTTTAAAGCAATTTGTAAAAAATGTCTTAAATAAAACAAATTTAATGATAAACATGTCAGACGAATCTTATATACCCTTCACCAAGTTATACTTTAAAATACAAATTTTAAATATTTTTAGATAAACAAATTAAAATTTTTCAAAATTGTTTTTCAAAATTTAAATAAAAAAGAAAATTTTTTTCAAAATTGTTTTTCAAAATTTTTTAATTTTTTTCCAAATTTTTTTTTTTTAAATTTTTTCCAATTTTTTTTTTAATTAAAAAAAAAAAATAATTAGTGAAAAAAAAATTTTTTTTGTTAAAAAAAATTAAAAAATATTTTTCCGATTTTGACCCATTAATGACTTAGTAATCCAGATATAGATCAAAAATAGTCAAATAATCGTTATTAAAGTTAAAGTTTTTGCAAGAATTCTTAAAGCAATTTGTAAATACTGTCCTAACTAAAACAAAGTTAATGAAAAACAATCCAGAGAGCTATATTTGGCTGTGCCGAATCTTATATACCCTTCACCAAGCTTTAATTTAAAATACAAAATTTAAATATTTTTAGGTAAACAAAATCAAACATTTTTTTTTTTTTCAAAATTTAAAAAAAAAAAAATTTTTTCAAAATTTTTTTCAAAATTTTTTAATTTTTTTGAAAAAAAAAAATAAATTTATTAGTGAAAAAAATTTATGAAAAAAATATGTTTTTTGTTAAAAAATAAAAAATATTTTTTCCGATTTTGACCCATTAATGACTTAGTAATCCACATATAGATCAAGTCCGAGAGCTATATTCGGCTGTGACAAATCTTATACATATATCCTTCACTAAGTTATACTTTAAAATACAAATTTTAAATATTTTTAGATAAACAAAATCAAAAATTTAAAAAAAAAATTTTGTTTTTCAAAATTTAAAGCAAAGAAAATTTTTTAAAAATTGTTTTCAAAATTTTTTAATTTTTTTTTTTAAATTTTTCCAAATTTTTTTTTTTTTTTTAAAAAATTAAATTTATTAGTGAAAAAAATGTATGAAAAAAAACTTTTTTGTTAAGAAAATTAAAAAATATTTTTTCCGATTTTGACCCATTAATGACTTAGTAATCCAGATATAGATCAAAAATAGTCAAATAATCGAGGTTAATTTTAAAAAAAATTTCAAGTTATTAAAGTTTTTGCAAGAATTCTTAAAGCAATTTGTAAATACTGTCCTAACTAAAACAAAGTTAATGAAAAACAAGCCGAGAGCTATATTTGGCTGTGCCGAATCTTATATACCCTTCACCAAGCTTTACTTTAACATACAAATTTTAAATATTTTTAGGTAAACAAAATTAAAATTTTTTTTCAAAGTTTTTAAAAAAAATTTTTTTTTTCAAAATTTAAAAAAAAATAAATTTCAAAATTTTTTATTTTTTTCCAAAATATTTTTTTTTAATTTTATCAAATTTCTTTTTTTAATTTTTAAAAAAAAAATTAAATTTATTAGTGAAAAAAAAATTTATGAAAAAAAAATGTTTTTTGTTAAAAAAAATTAAAAAAATATTTTTCCCGATTTTGACCCATTAATGACTTAGTAATCCAGATAAAGATCAAAAATAGTCAAAAATTTAAAGAAAATTTCAAGTGATTAAAATTTTAGCAAGAATTCTTAAAGCAATTTGTAAAAACTGTCCTAACTAAAACAAAGTTAATGAAAAACAAGCCAGAGAGCTATATTCAGCTGTGCCGAATCTTGTATATCCTTTAGCAAGCTTTACTTTAAAATACAAAATTTAAATATTTTTAGGTAAACAAAATTAAAATTTTTTTTCAGTTTTAAAATTTTTTTTTTTGCAAAATTTTTTTTTTAAATTTTCATCCAACTTTTTTTTCATTTTTAAAAAAAAAATTAAAATTTATTAGTGAAAAAAATTTGTTTGTTAAAAAAAATTAAAAAATATTTTTTCCCGATTTTGACCAATTGTAGGTCCAAATTACTATAGCCTTATAAACATCGTTACTATGGACTTTGAAATATCTATCATTAGGTAGCCGTATTGTCTATATTAATGACTTAGTAATAGATCAAAAATATGCCAAAAATCGAGGTTGTCCCGGTTTTTTCCTTATATCACAGCCATTTGTTGGCCGATTTTCTCGATTTAAAATAGCAACAGATCCGGCAGAATTTCCGATATATTGATGTATCGATCATGTTTGTAAGTTATTAGGGGGCTACAGAAAGTTGATTTCAACATACAGATGGACATGGCTATATCGATTTCGCTATCTATAACGATCCAGAATATATATACTTTGTGGGGTCGCAAATGAAAAATGAAGAAATTACAAACGAAATGACAAAATTATATATACCCTTGCCACTCATGGTGAAGGGTATAAAAATTAAGTATCCACGAATAAAATGTCCAAAAAAATTTTACAAATTAAGAATTCATCCCAAAATTTTAAAATTTATATGAAAATATGTTTAAAGTCTCCACAACTCTCAACTTTTATATTTCTAGTTCAATTCAATATATTTTTATCAAAAGTTGTAGAGCATATTTCAAATTAAACTTAATAAGTTAGCTAAAAGAATGTTCTAAAAAATCAATTCAAAAATTATTTTAAAAAAAAAAATCAAAAGGAAGAAATTTCAATAACTTTTGAATAATTTTAAAATTGAAATGAAAATTTCAAGAAAAATAAATCAAAATAATTTATCAAATTGATTTTAAACCATAATATGCACTATTTAAATAAAATTTTATGGTTCACTCAAGATCTTTCTATTTTAAAAAAATTTCAGGGAAACAAATTTTGTCTCCTCTAATAAAAATAGGAAAATAAATAACCTAAACATATCTGCTAACCCTGACTCCAGCAGGGCAACCAAAAAAAAATATATATACAAAATGCCACAGCAATTACGATCTTCTCGAAGCCATGTTTATTAAATAAAAACAAAATCTACAAAACCATCATAATTTTTATAACACGACTCGCAGATGTGGCAATAAAACTGAAAACTCAGAATATCAACAATTCGTAATTTGCCACAAAGATGGTGTAATGGTGTGCGTATGTATGTATGTATGTATGTATGGATGTATATGAAAATATAATAAAATGGTTTAAATTAAATACAAACAATAAGGGGGATGAATTGGATGGATGTTGAGAATTGAACGTTTAAGTTGTTGACTGATTCGTTAGTTCGTTTTAATGGTTGGTTGTTTAAATGGATGGATGAATGAATGTATGTAGTCTGTATGTATGTATATGGCTGGTTGGACGTTACGTTATTAAATGATCATTATTATTTTAGTGTTGTTTTTTTTTAGTACATTATTCTCTCCTCACTTTAATCAAAAACAACAACAACAAAAAAATGAACAGATATTGCTGGTGATAATGCTGAAGAAGATCATCATTTGAACGAACGTATTCACGTCATAACTGGGCGTAAACCATTTTGACAATTCTGTATATTTCTGTTAAGTACTTTAGCAATAATAATATTAATAATAGCAGCAAAAATGGTCGTAAATAAAATGATTTTAATTTTCCACAAACACAGACACATGGAAGTACCAATTCAAGAGGATTTATTAGATAATTGTGAGTCATTTTGGCTTATCTAGTTTAATTTAGTTGAATTTAATTTTGAAAAAAAAGCTTAAACAAATTTAAAACATTATGAAATTATAAGGAAATAAGCAGGCTTTCCAAAGCGAACATTGAAAAGCAATGTGGCAACATAAAAATCGTGCCTTCTTTAAGGTATAGTGTAAGCTCTACAACAAAGTTTGGAAGCTGGGGAGCAAACGAAGCCCTCACCCCTTTCGTTACACTAGGGTTTTTAAGGTAGCCGTGGTTTGTATTAGCTTAAAATCAACTTTCGGTAGCCCCCAAATAACTTATACACATCAATATATCGGGAATTCTGTTAATCGACACAATTGGCCTACAAATAGCAGAGATATAAGGAAAAAAACCAGGACAACCTCGATTTTTTACCTATTTTTTATATACATTTGGATTACTAAGTTATTAATATAGACAATATGGATATCCAATAATGCATATTTCAAAGACCTTTGCAACGGTATATACAAGGCCAAAGTAAGTCGGACTTACAATTGGTCAAAATCGGCTAAAGTATTTTCTATACCAAAAAATTGTTTTTGTTTTAAAAAAATGTTTTTTGTTATACAATTTTTATGTTGTAAATTTTTTTTTTACAAACAAATTTAAAAATTAAGGGCCTGGCTCACAAAATGCGAACGAACATTTTCTTTCTTATTTTATATTGAAAACAATAACAAAAATTCAAATTTATTTGTTGTTTTCAATATAAAATAAGAAAGAAAATGTTCGTTCGCATTTAGTGAGCCAGGCCCTAAAAAAAAAATTGGAAAAAAAAATTTTTTTAATTTTATTTACCTAAAAATATTTAAAATTTTTATTTTAAAGTATAATTTGGTGAAGAATATCTAGGAAGAATATCTAAGAATATAGCTATCTTAATTGTTTCTACCAATACATTGTCATTACTTAGGTTTTTGACAACTGAGTTAGGTCTTTGGTTATAGAAAGGTGAATTTATATACCAGGTGGTGTCGATGGCGAATTCGGTTAAATAGTAAACAATATAAAAAATTAATAAATTCTCTCCTATTTGCCCGAATTTGATTAAAAATATTTTTTTCAAATATTTTTAATCAAATTCTAATAATATAAAACGTAAATTGCAATGCAATTGTTGGTTAAAAATCTACAATCGTTCAAAACTTAAAAATCAAAAGATTTCAGGTTTTCAAAAAAATAATGTTTCCGCTGTATCAATACTTTTAAATGCGAAATATAATGTAAAATTTTTCAGGATTTTTTTTGCGGGTTTTAAAATAAAGGGTCTTCCAATAGGGACTTCCAAACTTTGACAGTTTATAGCGGCTATATTGTTGAATCTACATCTGTCAAATTGGCTCTCAATTATTCAGTTTGTTTTGCCAAATCACCATGGACGGATATGTGCAAATTACAAAATTGTTTTATAAAACTGGATGTTCTGTTCGTTTTTCTTCAAAAAATCATCTTTTGTTCTTGTCAATAAGAAAAAAATTGTCAAATTTGGGACGACACCAATCCACCTGAGATCCAAGAGCATTCAATCCATCCCATAAAGTCTTTGTTTGGTGTGGATTTTGGGCTGGAGGCGCCATATTTCTTTGAGAACAACGTTGGCCAGCTATCACCGTAAACGGCGACCGCTATAGGTCGATGATTACCAACTTCTTTTGGCTTGAATTAATGATATGGGCACCAACAACATTAGACATACTGCACGAGCATGTTCATCTCACGTGGAGGTGATGTGTACTGGTCATCTAGATCGTGAGATTTGACCCCGTTAGGGTTTTTCTTGTGGGGGTTTCTTAAGTCGCAATTAGAGTATCCAAAACCGGTCAACCGGTTCTTTGTAAACTCTTAACTTTCCGGTTTTTGTTTTTTTGGTAAATCGGTTTTTGTAAGACGGTTGTCCAGTTTTAATATATTTCCAAAGCTCATTTAAACATATTTTTCAAAAACTTTGCCCTCAAAGCCAACATAACCCATGCCATAGTTCAAATTCAGCAAGAATCATGATAGATTTTACATTTCAGATGCTGGCAACCCAGCGAAGCCGCTTCAGACATTTGGACGATGTTTTACATATATAGCATACATAATGACATCAGTAGGCCTTACAAACGAATAAAAAATGTTGATGATATCTTACACACACTTTGTTTTATTTTAATATAAAGACAGGAGGCAGTTAATGACCCTTTATATATTGGTTGATAAACCTGTCCTTAGGAATTATAACGCTTAGGAAAGCTTTTATTTGACACTAAATTTGGTGGTATTCATACATCGCGGTAGTTATTTCTTTAACATTTTTAAATTTCTAACATCCATACGACTCGAAGGTTTCTATGATAAAGAAATTGTGTTTACGTGATTTGATCTCCAAGTTCAAAAAAACAACTGTAAATAGATCTCGCGAAAAACATAAATTTTCTAAAAATTTACGGCAATTTATTAAAAGTTTGAGAAGGTCGTGTTATATTCTTGATGATCCGAAACTGCCAAATATCTTTTAATTGCTATTGTCAAAATTTTGCATACCATCATACAAGTATAATTTTCCGCCAAGAACTATTAACACAATTAGCTATTTATAGGCTATAAAAATGTCAAGTGATTCTAATTTATGTTTGATTTAATCTGTAGATTAGAAACTGTGACAACAGCTAACAAATTAGTGAAAAATCTCTTGTAAGTTTCAAAGCTTATTGTTAAATTTTTAACTTTCAAAAGACCATAACTCTAAAGGTAGAGTCACACATGACAAATATTTGAGGAAAAAGACGTAACCACTAAATAAAATATATTTGTATTCTTTTATTTATTTCAAAAACTTATTTAACTTAGGATGATTCAAAACAAACAATTTAGTTTTATTTTATTTGATGCTGTTTGATCTTACAAAACAATTGTAAGAGTAAACACGTCAATCAAATTTGTGCTAAAAAAAGTGGTTACGCTTTTTTGAGCAAATATTTGTCATGTGTGACCCTACCTTAAGTGATGAAAGAAATACAAGTCATCTTAATTCAGTTTCAACGAATCTCCAAATTTCTTGATTTCCTTATACCTTTGCCAGAAATATGGTATAAATATATAGTTTTACGCAAGTTAAATTATTTCCCGCAAATATCAAATTTGGTAATGAATTTCGAAATAGTCGTTTTAGAATTAAATAGAGGATGAGATAAAACTTATTATTGATTAAGAGGTACCTATTTACATTTTAAAATGCTAGACCACCAATAGACGACGATAGACTAGTTTTAAATATTTCCATCATACCCAGAAATTCGAGGCTATAATTGTCGGTACTCACATAAATAGTATGTACAGCGAACTCGCGAAAATGTGAACTATTTTTTACCAAGTCTGTTCACGTTTTCAAATTAATTCATGATTTCTATTGTGACAATTTTAAAACAAAAGTAGAGGTACGCAAATACGTAGGCATGTGTTGGTTGAAAGCACTCTAAAGTAAACATAATAAAATATGTATTCTGATACTGGGATTCCCCAAATTAAAAAACAATGCAATAAATAAAACGAAAAAACTTGTTGTTCATGTTTAAGACTAGTAAATCTAAAAATAAAGGTTTCACGTTTCCAAATTGTTCATGTTTTCGGGTATTCAAGTTATCGCGAGTTCACTGTACCTTGCTTTAAATGAAATCTAATGAGCTTTAAATTAATCAGTTTATTAATTCCAAACCTTTTTTGCAATAAAAACAAATAGTATACAGAGAAAGAAAATCACTAAAGTACCAACATAGGGATTATTTACAATAACATCATAAATTTACACTCAAAAGAGCGTATTTACTAGTTGCACTCAAATATGATTTACTCAAATAAAATACTATAGTAGTACAGAGATGGAGAATTCAGTATTATAACACTCTGTTAGTACTTTTTATGTACGAAAATGAAACAGTACTTCTCAGATTGAAAATTTTCATATGGGCAATTCCACCAGAATGACTACCATGACTGAAAACCCAAAAACCCTTGAAACTTGTTTTCAAGATGATTTGAATAGGAGAAAACACGAAAATATTACTATGTGTCAGTATTTAGAGCTTATTACAACATTTTATTGGCAAAAATAATAGTTTAAACTGACTATATTTAATTTTTTAATTTAATTGGCGTGTTTTTGGCTAAAATTGCGGTCAAAACTAAGCTTCCAATTAGCATATAGTGTGAAATTAATTTGACTCTGATTGTTCATTTGCTATTATAAAATTGTTTATTGAAACCGAATGTATATTTTCTATTAATTTTTTAGTTTTTGTATACATATATTTACAAAATATATATTGTTTTATTATAAGAGAAAAATCTGTCACGTACGATATTAAATTTTATTTATTATAAAATCATCCAATGATTGTTTTTATTTAAATATGACGGATTGTAAAGGAAAAATATTTCGTTTAGTGTAAAAAATTAAAAGAAAACATAACGCCTCTCACGATTCGCAAATTTTCGAATATTTCTACATCTACCTCAAAATTACTTTCGTTTTATGTCACGTACGATATAAACTTATTTCGCTCTATATTTTGGATAACAATGTTTCAAAAGAACTTATTATTTTTTTAAAATATAGCACCCTCTGAATGAAACATACAGACCAAAATATTTTTAGATACTCTTATTTTTGGAAAATCTATTCCACTCTATAGGCGTACAAATGTCACGTACGATGACATGGAATTGCCCATATATCATTTTATGATTTCTTAATCCGAAACTTTTCAGTGCTTTTTTCAGAATTTTTAAGTTTCATTCGATTTTTTTAATTGATTTTGGTAAAAGACAGATTTGATTATTTTTAGCATATTTCCACTTTTATAATTTCATTTTAATTTCCCCCTAATGAAGTTCTACACCCTATAATTCCAACAATACTGCTAAATCTATAACATGCTGGTATAATATCTCTTGTCAAGGATGATAAATGCAGTACTGTTGTACTTTTTGACATCAAAAATACTGCTGTACCTCCACTTCAACTTAAATACTTTTATTGAATTAAATTTAAAAAATATTTCCAAAAAAAAAGATTGAACTTTTACAATTTTTATAAAAATCGATGATATGTAGGTTATTTGTAAATGATTCTACTGCTTTCTCCGGGTCTTTTAGCGATCTCACTATTTCTAGATTTCAATTAAACACTATGATCATCCCCCTACCACCAAGCCCTATCGTGTTCAACAGACAGATGGACGAACATATATCGTTTTAAAATTTCAATGTGTTACAAACGATATGACAAACTCAATAGGTATACCCCCATATTATTGATGATTGGCATAAGAACTAAATTTATTTGTTGACTACTTTTAAGAACAAAAAAAATAAACCTTGACCTTGAACTCAATATTACACTCAATGAAATCTTTTAACATTTAGCAGTAATAAAATATTTTAATTTCAAACTTATTAAACCGTTTTCGGTTTTCGTATTCAAAAGTACAAAAGCACTAAATCTCAAGATTCTGCAAACAATTTATCCCCCTTCTAACACATCTCTTGCAGACCACAAACTCTCTTATTCATAATTTCATACTCATAAACAATTTTACTCAATTTCATAACAAATTCAATTAATCAATTAAAAAAAAACAGAAAATCAAACACTTACTTTCTCTCCCTTATAACGTCTCTTAGAAAATCCATGGCATCGTAGAGACTCCATTTGGGCTTGAAATTATTGCCCATCAGCTTGACGTGGGCCAATTCGCGGCGATAGGATTCCCTCAGAGATTTAAACGCACGCGCCACCCGCCTGCCGGGCGCATTAAACTCTTTGCCAATCTGTTCCCAAGCACGATTCTTCTCCTCTTCGGCTCCCTTAAAATTGGGCAGACGTGAGTCCCATAAGATGGGATTGTCATGGACCATCTGGATGAGTTTGAGTTTATCGGAGGCATTGCGTCGTACCACTGCAAGTAAATCGAGGGTAAATAAAAATGTTTCTTTAGTTAATAATGAGGGATTAGAGGGACTACAACTACTAGTAGCAAATTGGGAGGGGAATCTATAGGTAGGGGGTTGCTGTGAAGTTGTTGGGTAAGTTATTGATTTGGGTTTTAAATTCTTATTGAAACTGCGGGTAAGGGGTCTTTTGAGTATTTTGGAATAGCTGGGTATTCTTTTGGAAGTTAACGCACATTTTTTAATTTTTTGTTGCTGCTGTTGTTGTTGTTGTTGCTGCTGCTGCTGCAGTAAAAGAGGCTGTGAGGGATCAGTGATGGGATGTTTGGGTTTGAGATCCAAAGCCAAGGCTATAGCGGCGGCTGAGGCGGCGGCGGCGCTAGCACTCATCTCTTTTGAGGATCGCTGATAACACAACTCAAAATTACTGCTGGTCGTCGATGTGGGTGGAGAGTTTAGGGTATTTGGAGAACTTTCACCACTCATCAATAGTTTAATTTTTGTTTTTTTTTTTTTAATTAAGCACTTTAATATTTCTTTTTAATTTAAATAAATCTTTTTTATTTTGTTTAATTAATGTTTGTTTAAAATGTTAACATTATTTCTTTAATTTATTTAGATTTTTTTTTAATTCATTAAATTTTTGCTCACTTTCTTTGCTTTTCAAACAATTGTATTGTGATCATTGATCTTTGGACTTGTGTTTATATTTTTTTTTTTCGTTTATGAATTTTAAATTCTATTTGATTTTTTTTTAATTGTTCAATTTCCCGTTGTAATTAATTTTTCAACTGGGCTGAAATCACTTGAGTTTGTTGGTGTTTTTTTAACACTGTTTTCGGTTTTAGATCTGGCTTGCTTACTACCCTCTCACGACCAAGTTTAAAAACCAACTAAAAGCCATTGTCGTTGCAGACCAACCACCCCAGCCAGAGCCCGCATTTAAACGCACACACACTTAAACTCAAACTCATACCGCAACAACAACAACTGTAAAATCTACAAATACAAAAATTAAAACATTTTCAAATCATAACATAAACAACAACAAACGGCAAAACTAAAAAAAAAATCCGTCTTAGACACAAAATAATTTTTATACCATCCGTCCATCCATTCACACAGATGTACAAACACACTCATCAACTCATGCACTCACACACACACATACACGCTTACACCCAAAACGATCATAAACTCATTTAGAACCAACTAAGAACCGAAAGAAACCTCTGCTGCCAGACATTTTACATCGTCAGTATAGAAAAATTAAGTATAAATGTACTTTTCTTGTTAGTACGTTGGAAACGAGTAAAAGTACTAATTAAATAGGTATCGTTCGCACAACAAAATTTTAGGGCGAAATTAGAAATTCGTCGAAGACTATCGGTAAAAAACTTATAAATATAAAATGGAAATAGGTACTATTTAAATAAATAATCAAAGTTTAGAAAGAATCAATTCTTAATTCTATTTTCGATCCCAGAATAAATTGTATCTCTTAACAATTCCGTTAATGAATTCACTATGAATTAATTCATAGGCTTAATTCCTTTATTCTTCAAATTAATTGTATTCATTCCTTTGAGAATTCATTACTTATTGAATCATTCCAATTTTCTGAAATTCAAATCCATTACAAAATAGCTTTAAATTTTTCTTCTTTTAATTTATTTTGTAAATGATTGAAAGCAAAACAATATCCAGATTGCTCTGGCCCACTCTGACAGAGGATATGAACAAGACTCTTCGATTAGGCTTCTTACGAATATAATCACTGGGCACTGTATGATGGGTTACCCACGTTATAGCTATTGTTGAAGTAGTTTGGATGAGGAGGAGGAAGCATCGGTACAACACCTTCTATGTGACTGCCCAGCCTTACAAGAGCATATACTACTATATCTATGGACTGTCTCAGAGATGTGTCACTAGTAAATATGATCAGATTTATTAGAAGTACCGGCTGGTTCTCACGGGGATCACAAGAAGCACATAGTCAACAAAATTACGGAAGGAAACTATTCTCTCTTTATGTATGAAATTTCAGCATAAGGGAATGGTAATTCTAAGAGTATCACAATGGGCCACAAGGCCTCCGAGTGTACTCGCTAACTTGCGAGAAACCCGCATAACCTAAAACAATAATCAATCTGAATTAAGAAAATATATTTTAATTCAATTTGTATTAGATTTGAATTAAATAAAATTTAACCATTCAAAGTTTGAATGAATTAATTCCATTGTGAATTAATTCAATGATGAATTGATTCTATTTAAATAAAAGCCTTTGAATGAAGCTCAGGAATTATATTGGTGGGAATTGATTTATATAATGAATGGCTGACATTCTTTAATTCCAAATTAAGATTTTTTTATGAATTTAGCACAAATTTAATTAATTTGAAGCTCTGCTCATAATCAATTTTGAAATTGATCAAAGGTTTAAAAACAAATTTTTGTATGGAAATTTAGTTTTTTCCTACCACTTTTTGAGGATGATTTCGGTTAAGTGGTCGCCGCATTTGTTGACTTGTGACTTCACAAAACCCTAAATAATGAAGAACTATTATGCTTGTTTACATCTTGGTGATCATTCCACCCTTTATTGTTGTGCTTAGCAATCAGATATGGAGCGACATCGCAGCTATGGGGATGCTCGGACCCCTTTTCTGGAAAGAGTCTATTGATGTGGTGTTGCGCGGATTCATTTGGCCCCAGGGCTTATTCTGTATGGAACATTGGAAGGGTACCTTCGGCGAGCGCGCATTAGCTGTTGATAAAACTCATAGCAGCTAGAAGATAGTTGGGTAAATGACTGATATTTGTGCTAGTGGCAAACTTCGGCCACTCAAATGTATCTTACTAAATGCTGTTGCTGACTCAAAAGAGCCATTAATTATAAGCATAATGTAATTGACTCAGTGCTTAGGAAATGTATTAGAGTGGTGGTGGCCTTGGCTCTTGAGATCAATTGTGTGTGAAACCGCACACTTTGAATTTTATCGGCTGGGGGTTTTTGAAGTCAGCGATCATATGTCGGACAGGATTATCAAGCCGGATGCTGCTGATTAACTAGATATGAATGGCAGGGATTATATAGCCCGAGCTCTTGAGCAAGGTGAAGTCAATTTACGAAGAGGTGATAGACGTATTGTTTCTATCCGGTGTTAGGACCACCATGAAATAAGGTCGCCAGGCATATGCTTCGATAATTTTAGACACATCTGTTGGCATAAACGGATATTGGACAAATAGTGACATTCAGTCCCCTTTTACAACGTGGAAATTGAAAGGCAGACAGACGAAGTTTGTTGGCGAGGGGTTGAAGAGGCAGAGTGTGAAGTACACAAGTTTAGGTTAGTTCAAAAGAGAATAAGAAAAATTTCTGCCTTTCAATTTCTGCATTGTAAAAGGGGATAAATAGATGTAATGACCCACCGTACCAAACAATTGAACATTTATTCACTTTTACGAAACTTCTCAGAAATCAAACAAAAATTATCGAGACATTTTTAAAAACACCGAATAATTGTGGATCATTTTTGAAATGACAAGTATTTTGTAAAAGTAAACAAATCTCGATCGATATTGCTTATGATTCGTTATGGATATCGTTCTTGATACATCTAGAACGATTTTTTTGCTGTCACATACTGATGTGAACATTTTTCGAATAGTATTCCATAGTCCGTCTCGAATGTTGGTAAGAGAAACGTTCGCATAAAGTTCGATGGTGATATAATTTTCGAATGTATTATTTTGTTTAATAAAATTTAAAAAAAATTGTTTTCTTCAGCTTCTTATTTTGTCATTCAATCATAAAGTTCATAGGACAAGGCCTTTGCGGCTTTTTCTGGCATAAACGCACTCTGATATCGAAATATTCCAGCGTTTAATTTCCTCCTTCAATGCAGGGGTGGTTGTGGGCTTTTTTGCATAGCCCTTCGACTTTAAATAACCCCAATAAAATTAATATAATGGTCTTAAATCGCATGTTCTAGGAGGCCAATTCTGCACAGAGAAAACAGATTCGTGATAGCAACCGAATTTGTTGTCAATCGAATGATTCGGTTGCACACATAGAATTTTGCACACATAGAATGTCAGTTGACAAAGAATTTCGGTTGAAGTAACCAAACATTTGTTACCGCTTCTAAAATGTTGTAGCTACAACTGTAAAATTCGGTCACTAAGGTAGAATCATTCGATTGGCAACAAATTCGGTTGCTATCACGAATCTGTTTGCTCTGTGTGATCTTTTTCGAGCAGTAATTGACTGTTTCACGGCTGTATGGTTATTGAAATACATGTCGTCGACAGCAATATCATCAAATATTAGGCAGAAAGATCTCTGTTATCATTTCGCGATAACGATCATTAGTAACAGCCACTGCTTTTACAACTTCATTTTTGATGAAGTATGATGGATGAGAGAACCAATCGTTTCTTCTGAAAAATTTGATTAGAATCAAGCCTGGTGGCTTAGGTCGATTGTGATCCAATTTCAACCAAATTTGTTAACAAACAAATAAAATTTGTTTCATAAAGTGCCTCTTATCTTTATATTTAAATAAAGTGGGTGTGAGATATTATCGATATTTTTTTATAGGTTTGAGAGCCATATCGATGTCATTACTTATAGAATATAATATCGCCGCGGGTTCGCTGGGTGGAGCGCATCCGAAATATATAATTTTCTATGGTTGCGTTTAGTTTGTGGCTTATTCGCACAGACATGCGACTTAAGAAAACCCCGCTTGAAAAATTCTAAAAGGCTCAAATTGCATCTCGGTGGCTAATTCACATAACCTCCTCATGAAATTACAATGCCCTCAAATCGCTCTTGCCGAATGTCAAATCTGGCATGAGCAATGTGGCACGTAGAGCGTCTTATTCAAATCACACGTCATTGATGGTCTGACCACCGTCGCTCTCAGATAAATGTTTACCGATGACTCCGCCAGCCAAAAATCCTCATAAAACAGTGAATTTTTCGAGATGCATTGGATGCTCTTGTTTCTCATATGGATTAGTGTCGTTCCAAATTCGACAATTTCGTTTGTTGACGTATCTATTCATTCAGAAATACACCACATCACTGAAGATGAATTTTTGATGAAAACAATTTTATATATCTGTCCATGATGATTTTGCAAAACAAACTGAATAAATGACAGTCAATTCGACAGAAGTAGCTTCAACAATATGGCAACTACCAACTGTCAAAGTTCGGAATTCCCCATTGGAAAACCCTTATAATTTTTCTGTGACGATAGCAGAAAATTCAACATATTTATGAATGTTTAAAAGTAATTCCAGAAGGACAATTTTATGGAGACTAGCTGAAATTAGTGACTCAATTTTAATCATTTTCAATATGGCACATATAGAAAATGTCATTGAATTATCTTTAAAATTCCGACCTAGAGTGATTACAATGATTTAATGGATAGATGAGCGGACATCGTTAACTCAACTCAGAAAATTGAATGCTATACTTCACTCTCCCTACTATGGTGGTGTAAGGAATCATAAATTAATAACTTAACTCAACTTAAAAATATCAGGAACATAAATATCCTAATACCTATGTTTTGAAAATATTTAAAGGATTTATCAAATATAAACAAATCTTAGGTACGAGATTTCAAATAATCTCCTTAATGAAAAACTCATCATTTAGCTAAAGTTTTTATTCAAATTAAACCAATGGCTAGGTACTCAAGCAAAATCCTAAACAAAAAGTACCAATTTCCCATTTAAATTGGTACAATTTGTAAATCTCCCTTTCTCCTCCCTGATCTACTGCCATACATTTACAATAACTTTGTCTAAAATAATCACAACAACACACCACCACCAAATAAATAAAACACACGCACTCAAACATACACACACAACAACAACAAAATACAGAACAGTCAACGTTTCTGCAGCTAAAAGAAAAAATATCACAAACCAAAATTTCAGTACGAAAATAAAATCACGCTTAAAAACCCCGTAAAATATACACACAGCAATAACAACTACATGCATGAAGAGCACTGAAAAGAACAACAACAATAAAAATAACAAAAATTATCAAAACAGAAAGAAAAATCCCTCTTTTATGAGATATCGGTATTTATTTCTTTTTTGGTTTTGTTCTGTGTAAAAACAATTTAACGGTTGTGAGCCGAGTTCTATTGGGCTCTCTCGCACACGGAATTTCTTTCTCTTGCACTCATTCATAGAAAAATATGATAAGAATTTAGCGTTTTTCTAATAGAAATGTGGAGTTTTTTTTTAGATCATGGTTAACATTAAGCGAAAGTGTAATTTGGAGGTATTTAGCAGTGGGTCAGAATACAAATATTGTAACTCGGATTTTTCTAACTTTATGTTCTAATTTAGATGAAACTTCAGGTAGCAAACTTTAGCCCATGGTGTCATTAACACATTAACCTATAAAAATTGATTATTAATATCCATATCAAATCAAAATTATACACAAACTGGAATTTGTGACGATCAGTCCATATTTGTCCATAACTCCCATATAAGATCCATTTCTGAGAATAACTATAGCAACCATAAAGCTCTTGTAAATATCGCTATTGAGACAAAATTGAACCAAAATAAACATTAAATACCTATATATCAACGCACTATATTTTATGACGATCGCCCCTTAATAGATCATAGCTCTCTTATAGGCCCATATTCAAAAAATGCATTAATTCGCATGAATATCGATATAAAATATTTCATACAAATTTGTTTCAAGTATGCTTTAATAGTTCTGTTAGATTTTGTTACTAACGATTCATAATTATAAAATATATAGCTGCTTCATAAGACTTACGTCTGGAAAATATATTTCACTAAAAATATGGGGGTATATTGACTTTCTCATTATATTTGTAACACATTGAATTTTCGGTAATAGACCTACAAAAGTATGTCAAGGGTCTTCCAATATTGACTTCCGAACTTTGCCATATTGTTGAATATGTAGAATTTGCTGTCATTTATTGTGGCCCTTTTCTGCATGAATGGGTACGTCTACAAACAAAATTATTGAACGGGACTATGAGATCCAAGAGCGCCCATTGCATCACGAAAAAGTCACTGTTTGGTGTGGATTTTGGGCTGGTGGGGTTACCGGTCCATATTTAACTGATAACGCCGTTCGGCAGAGCGTCAACGGCGAGCGCCATAGTTGACGATTACCAACATCTTTTGGCCCGAATTTGATATGGAACCAACGACATGTAGTTTCAACAAGACGGCGCTACATAAGTATCACACAGCTCATGCCACATTGGACATTCTCAATGAGCGATTTGAGGTAATGGGAACTTGTGGGGTTTTCTATGTCATAGGCCTATACGAATATGCCACAAAGCCAACATAACCAATGACAACGGTCAAATTAAGCATGATTATGCGCTAGAGTAATGGAAAATTAAATTTATAAAATTTTTTTAGTATTGAAAAGTGCTTTATGAAGGACGGAGTTTTAAAGTAGCATATTTTTGAGTCTAATTGAGTTATTGACTTTATTTTATTTGTAAGAACAAAAATTAACTTATCTAAACAAAAAAAAATTGTTGGGAAAAATGTGGATCAAATTGTTCCTAATATTTCCAATCTTATCAAAATTTTGATGGAAATTTTAGTTTTAGAAACTCAATAAATATGTAATAAAATCTTTATGTATTAACAGAACTCAATGAAATTTTCAACGTTTTGTAAATTTAACATTCTAAATAAAAAAGTGTAAAAAAACTTGTCATAAGGTCAAAGGGAATCCCGCAATTTCTTAAAATTGGAGCGAAAATCCCAAAAATGGTATTTTTTTACAATTTTGCCCATAGGGTCCACATTTTTTTTGGGACTGGGAAAATACTTTGGGAATAAATAGGGATAACATCGTGGTTTCTAAAGCTGTTTTCCGTTCTCTGATTCCAGCTTTGGAATTTTATAACATGTGGTCCAAAGTTGAAATTTTAATAAAAAATAGGTCAAATTCAGAAGGACTTAGGGGCGACATGTTCAAAAACTGTGACATTTTTATTATACCAGAATGTTCTCCGTAAAGATATCTTTCAGAAAAACATAAAATTTTTATATGTTCTTAAAGAAAGTTTTTTTGTTTTATTAAAAAAAGAGCTAAGTCATCTTTTCGCCCAAAAAGCAGCAAAAATCGACAATTATTTTAATTTGTATATTGCAAATCGTGTATTTTTTGATTCGTAACAGATATTGCTCTGGTATCTTTTGCATATTATTGGTAATTTAACGAAAAAATTCGAGTTCATTCGGTTTAAAAAAGCGGGCCAAGGTATGGCAAAATTTTGAAATGCCAGAACCTCCAAAATTATAAGAGATATATAGCCCTCGCAGGCATGTTTTTTTAAGACCGACTGCTTTCCAAAAATATTAAAATCTTTGAAATCGGATGGGAAACAAAAAAATGGCACGTGTTTAAAAATTGTACATTCTAAGGTACCCTACCTTGTTCCCCCATAGTGCCGTCTGGATCATTTGTAGGGTCCATTTGAATAACTTAAACTCGTCCCGATCGGACCAACCGTTGAGAAATGTCAGATTTATTTCCAAAAAATTTTGATTCTGCCCCACTGTGCTCCGCTAAGCCGCGGATCGATGTTATATGCCATACATTACGGCTTCGATAGGTCTTTCCAAAGAATTAAAAATGTCTCCATACAATTTTAAGACGATGTAGCTATGCATATATGTCTCTCTTTTTAAGGCACAAAATTTACAAAGACTACAGTTTTCATTTCAAATCATGCTTTTCAATTAAACGCTATATTAGCACCACTAAATATTTGACTTAATTTATTTTTGTTTTGATCTTTATTTTCACTCTCACTCTTTAAAATTTTGTAATGAGCTGCTTAAAATGTAAACACATGCACATACACTCACACTCACCAGTGCTCCCATACATGCATTACTTTTTCGCATTGTTGTTGTTTGAACAAAAACAAAAATATTCTTATTTTCCTTTTTCTGATTTTTTATAGCCTTGAGTTACTTTTCGTTTTCTTGTTTGTTCGTAACGTTTTAGGCAAGTTTTTTTTGCATTTTTGATCAGCCTAATGAGACAAAGAATTTTAATTTCTATTTCCTTTTTGTTCTGCTGTTCAGGCCGTTAATTGTTTTTGGGAGAGTATGAAAAAAATATGTTATTGTTAAGCAGGAGAAAAGAAGAGGGCATTTTTGTCTAACAGATTGTTTTCCCTTTTTAACCTATAGTTTTTTTCTAGCCTAGTTTAAAAGAGGAATTTGAGTTTAAAAATTTCCCCTGATTGCTTTGCTTAAATTAGTCGGTTTTTGTTGTTATAATTGAGAATAAGTTTTTTTACTGGAGACAAAGGAAATGATGTGAAGATCTGTTTTGGTTTTTGAGCTTGAGTAATTGAAAGATGTCATGTTATATATGTATTTTTTTAAACGTTTTATTATTGAAGATTTTTTTTTTTTTTTTGGCAAATTCTTTTGGTATTTTGTTGGGGTGACCAGCGAGTTCTTAATTTTAATGTGTTATTTTTTTCATATGTTTGATGAAATGGAATTACAACTTTTACAAAACCAAAATAGATATCCTACAAGGAATTTCTTTGTACGTCCTAGAACTCTGGATGAGACATATGAAATACTGCAGTGGTTCAAAGCTGCTCACATTAGATGAGATGTTTATTACAACTATTACGGCTTCATACAAGCTTTTCTATAGAAAATACTGTAATATACAATGTTTTCTATAGAAAAGCTGTTATACACAAGTGTTTCTATAGAAAATAATGGTATACACAAGCTATTCTATATAAGAAATGTTATACACAAGCTTTGCTATAAAAAATACTGTTATACGCAAGGTTTTCTATAGAAAATACTGTTATACACAAGTTTTTGTATAGAAAATACTGTAATACACAATATTTTCTACAGAAAAGCTGTTATACATAAGTTTTTCTATAGAAAATACTGTTATACTCAAGGTATCCCATAGAAAATACTGTTATACACAAGGTTTAGTAAATAAAATACTGTTATACACGAGCTTTTCCATAGATAATATTTTAATACACAAGGTTTAATACAGAAAATAATGTTATACACAAGCTTTTCTATAGAAAATACTGTAATCCACAATGTTTTTTATAGAAAAGCTGTTATACACAAGTTTTTCTATAGAAAATACTGTTATACACAAGCTTTTCTATAGAAAATACTGTAATACACATGGTTTTCTATAGAATAGCTGTTATACACTAGTTTTTCTATAGAAAATACTGTAATACACAAGTTTTTCTATAAAAAATACTGTTATACACAAGCTTTTCTATAAAAAAATACTTTTATACAGAAGCTTTTCTATTGAAAATACTGTAATACACAAGGTTTAATACAGAAAATACTGTTATACACAAGGTTTTCTATAGAAAGTACTGTTATACACAAGCTTTTCTATAGAAAATACTTTTATACAGAAGATTTTCTATTGAAAATACTGTAATACACAAGGTTTAATACAGAAAATACTGTTATACAAAAGCTTTTCTATACAAAATAGTGTTATACACAAGATTTTCTATAGATAATACAGTTATACACAAGCTATTCTATAGATAATAGAAAAATCCTTTCAGCCTATCATAGTATAGGTACTGATCATAAAAGGCATAAAGTGAGCGCATTATGACAGTTAACCCTTTCATATGTTTTATAGGGCTTATAAAAATACCCTTTACTATAGAACGTAGCATGTCGAATTCCATGTGCCTTATGTAACCATTTCTTAAAGTTTGAATCATCGCGATGGGGATAAGACAAGCTTGTGCTTGCATGTGCTTGCTTTGTTCGGGTGATTGTGAATACACTGATCGAAAATGTTTTATTCATTTACTCGCGAACTATTAGAGATAGATATCTTAATGCAACTTAAGTTGAAGCAGAGGTATTTCTGAATTCATAAGGATCAATAATATAGGGTCGCAGATGAATATTTTTCAATGTTAAAGTTGTATTTCAGTAAATTATTTAATTAAAAGTCTTATAGAACTAAGTCAGCTATGGCTCACTTAAAATACACTCTGCTACAAAATAACACTTTTTGTCAGAACTTGAAAAGCGACTTAATGGAGGATGCAGGCCTAGGTGAGAACATAATAAAACCGTTTTCAAAGATTTTGATACACCCTCAAAATTTTTAGTTTTATATAGTTAGACAAAAATGAGACACTACTTGTTAAAATCGGTTTATATTTGCAAAAGTTATTTAAATTTACTTTGAAAATTAAAAATTGTGCAAATATTTTTTTTTATTTGTTATTCATATGGGCTGGGGGAGAAAATACTAAAAAAGAAGTTGATGAAAAGTTGAATAACTTTTACAATTTTAATTCGATTTAAATAATTGGTTTTGTTAAGAATTAAATTTCCTTTGTACATTAGTATAAATTTGTATAAGACTTCATATCAAAACAAGCAATGAAAAGCGACTAAAATCAAAAAAGTTGTTTATTTTCTTAGATATTCTTAACAAAAACAATAGTTATAACTTATAAATGTACCAAAAAATGTACGTCAATCAGTTTTCTTTCCAAACCCGTTAAAAAATTTAAAGTCGGACTAAAATTGACTGAGTTACAGGTCGAAAAGTTGACGAACATCACTGAAAACGTTTTTTTAAAATAACTTTTGAATTTGAGAGTGTTTCTGAAATTTTTAGACACAATTTGTAATTTACTCAGCAAGACCTATTACCCACGTTGGGTCGTTTTCCAAGGTTTTTTCCATCGCAGCACCGTGATATTAAATATTTCCAATAAAAATTATTCGATCGCGAAGATACTAACATAATTTAAAAGGGCTTAAATTCTGTTTCTATAATAGGTATCTTAATATTTAATAAATTAACCAACATATTTTTGATATTATAGAAACAAATTGAGAAACAAAATCAGTTAATAATACATAAAAACGCCTTGTATATTTTTGATAACAGATTTGAATTTTGATTAATTATCAGTTTATGTACCTATATAGTTTCAAAAACAATTTTTCTGTTAAAACCTAATACGAAACTCACGAAACTCTAGCTTTAATTGATATTATGGCAAAAACACAAATTTGATTTTACGTGATTTTCAAAGTTTTATAACATTGAAAATATCTGAGTGGACTCAAAAATGTCTATCTGTATAAAAAAAAAACTATTAATTACAAAATTATACCAAAAGTTACAATCACATAAACTTTTCCATCTCTGAGCTCAACTAAAATACGAGTAGTTATTAAATAAGACACGAAGAGAATCATAGAATAATTGAGAGAATTTCCCATTTGTCAATCGCAATCTCAGTGCAAGTAAATTCCTATTAGGAGTAATTTCTATTATTTATGGGTACATAAGTGGTTAGAAAAGTAGAAACATCGAACATATCGAGCCCTACAGCAAACAAATCATACCCTCCGGCACCATGCGTAATTTTTATTTCTTAACTTAAGCAAAAATAACGGAACTATATTTCCAACTTTATGTTCAAGGGGTAGAGAACACAAATTCATGAAATTAGGTTTTTATAATTTCTTATTTTTATGACTATTTTTATGTAATCCTCGATTTTTATTTGTTAACATTCTTAGGCCCGTGTTCTCAATGTATCGACAAAATGCCGTCGTTTATAGCGTCTATCAAGGTCTCTTGGCTTCATTTCGTATGGTACCTAATTTCCCTGCTTTTGGATGAATCATGCTGCTTTCAAACGATTTGAGAGCTCTTGTTGAGTTTAAGATAATCTTCATCTAGTAATGCCTCAATTTCTTCTTTGTATTCCGTGTCAAAATCATCACTTCTGAACCGTAAAAACCATCTCCCGCACGTTGAAACCGATGAAACACATTCACCATAAGCTTTGGTGAGCAATCGGTGAGTTTCAACACTATTTCTTCATAGTCGCATGTTTCAACTTAATAATTTCACTGCTATTTTTTACCACCCTTCTGTTTATAATAAGTACTCGTAAAAATATGATCATTTATGCCAATACACAAACCATGGTTTATATTGAAATTAAACTACAATTTGGTTGTCTCCGTATGGCTGAATAAAATCAGCAACATGTTGTTGTCGTCTTCTTTATTTTAGCGTTTCAATGATTTGAGATATAATATTTTCAAACGAGCTATAGTTTTATACTGGTGCACAGACAACATTTATAATACAGTTTTTTATGCAGATGTATAAATTTTAAATAACGGAAATGACTTCTTAAAGTAATAACGTATAATACTCAGAGTACACTAAATGATAATGAGGGAGCGGGAAGAGGGAAAGTAGAACAATATTTAAGAAGTGTTTATGAGTAGTAACTACAAAAAAGAGATGGTAGGTACCTAGTTTTGACAAAATGTTACAAATTTGCCAAGAGATGTGTGAAATGTTTAAGAAATTGGTGGTACTGTTTCTTTTTATTTATTATTCTTTTTATTCACAAGGTCTCCTGTCATGTCATATTGTCATAATGTCCTAATATTTCACAATGGTTTAAAAATGTTGTTATTGCCTTTCAAGCATAATATGTCTTAATATAGTACTACTATGTATGCTATGCTTATTGTGTTATCGTAACCAGAGTTATGGCCTCAGAGTCGGTTAAGCCGAGCCGCCGAGTCGTGAAATATTAGGACATTATGACATGATAGGATACCTTGTGAATTGACCAAATATATTTTTTCAATTCTCTTCATTTGTCTACAATTTTGCATATTTTCCAATAGATATTTTGCTAAATTTTCATACAGAAAATTCTCAAAACTTGTAGATATAGTAAAAGGTACCAAGCAAATGGAAGGTACCTTTTTTGAATCAAAAATTTTAATTTCTTTTTGCTTAAAAAAACTCCAATTTTCTATTACTTTTTAAATGCTTTGTTAAAAATTCAAATACCTTCGTTTTAAAATATTTAAGCGTATGTTGTATAAGATAATTTTGTATTTAAATAAATTACATTATTTTTTTTTTTTTTTGACAAAAACCTATTTCCGTTTTGCCTTAACATTTTTAATTTATTTGTTTCCAATTCTTTATAAACAGATTTCTTTACAGTTTCCTTTTCTAAGTTCAAAGTTCACATTGTTTATCACTTTAGGTCTTTGCTTTGTTGAACCTTTAAAAGAATGAAAAACAAAACAAAACAAATTATCATTTTATCGTATGCTCTCACACATATTCATGCGTACATACAGTGGGACACACTCATTTATAAAAGTTAAGTAAATGAGCTGTTGCTACTGACTGCAGTCTTGTTATGCATTCTCATAGATTCATTACATATTATAGGGTGTGCCGAATAAAATAAGGGAATAAAACTCGGATAATTATACATAAATATATGAATTTTGGTGACCGATATTGTGCTAGGCAACGCTGGGTGTATCTGCAGACAAGCAAAAAGCTTCGCAGTAAACTGTTTTAAAATGTTTGTTTAATTCTTCTTTATTGAAATTGGGATAAATAATTTCCACATTTATCATTTGCGACCCCATTCGATATATTCATGTCCGACTGACCGTCTGTCTGTTGAAATCAATTTTCCGCAGCTATCAAATATATTTATGATTGATAAATCAATATATCCGCTGTAGTCCAACTTAGATTTCTGTTTAAAATCGGCCTACAAATGGCTGAGATATAAGCAAAAAACTGCGACTACCTCGATTTTTTAACCCATTTTTCAGACAAATTTTTTTTCCACAAAGGAACTATTAACTATTTAGATTTGGTAGCTATATGCATAAACATACATTCGCAATAGTAATATCTGTAGGGATCTCAATGTCCCCATAATACGCAAGGAGATCAAACTCTCCAAATTAATCTGCCTGTCAAAAATATTGGATCACCAAATCCCCTTGCCAGGTAGTTGCTGTCATTTGAGGGTCATAGACGACTTAGGCGATTGGAAATACTGGATCTGGCCAGATAATCATTTTAACGAGCACTTTGTTGGACATTGTAGCGGCAATAACAACTTTAGTTTTGGATAAAATTTAAATACTTATTGTAAATTTCTTAGAAGAAACATTCAATAAAGAATAAAGATTAGAAAAAAACAAATTAGAGTGCTATATTCGGCTATGCCGAATCTTATATACCCTTCACCTTTGTTGTGGATGCAATAATTACCCACTTTCAGAGTATAGCATCCTAAATATATCAAGAAAACTTTTAAAAATTATATAATTAACTGCTGGCGAACAGATTATATTGTAGAAGTTATAAAAGAAATGAGAATCTTATATATAGCCTTCTCCCGAAGGTGAAGGTTATAAAAACAACAACGCTAAACGAAACGAAACACTAAAAAAAAAAACAAAATATGCAAAGAAATGAAACCAACACACATCCAAACATACGTTTTGTTGCTTATTTGTCAAAGCATGCACTAAATTGTCCTTTTTTTTATGAAATTTTCAGAGGTTGTCTCGGAGTTTTGCTCATATTTTCGGATTTTAAATAGGAAACTTCTCGAAAGCATGTCTGACGGAATTATTGAACATTTGGATCCCCAAGATACCTGGGCTCTTCAGAAAATTGATTTCAACAGACAGACAGACGGACATGGCTTAATCGACTCCGCTATCTATAAGGATCAAGAATATATATACTTTATAGGGTCGGAAAATTATATTGTGAAAATTACAAACGGAATGACAAACTTAAATATACCCTTCTCACGAAGGTGAAGGGTATAAATATGCATAAATTATGAAATGAAAATGCAGAAACTGCATTCAAAACAAACCTTATTGTGAAACTTTAGTGTATTGTAAAATTTGAAACCTCAAACATAAATCATGGGTAGATCGACATGGATTCATATATTTATCGACTGTCTCATAGACTACCAGTTTACAGCAGCGTCCTTTTGCCGGAAATTATGGGTATGAAGAAAGTAGCATAATAATTCAATCAAGATACTAAAAATGAATATCAAGATTTTAATTGAAACCCAAGAGGTTTTATGTTCTTTGTGGTCATAGACATTTAACTATGACTTTTATATAGGCAACAGGATGCATTTCGACTGATAAGTTAGCAAAGTCTGAATTCCATGTTGAATAGAAGAATCTACCTAACAGGAGCTGATAGTTAAAGCTAAAATGATAGGAAATATTATCCCCTTTATGGACAGCCTACGCAATTTAGAGTAGTGTAGTGACTGGCCATTAGAATATATGTGGGTTCGAAACCTTGCATGATGTGACTGCCTTACCATGACTTTTGTAGAAGCTGCAATAGTGAAGAAAGAAAATCAAAGTGATATCTCCATTGTTCGGTTTTCAATGCCCTGATACGTGTTTAATTTAGTTTCACATGTAGCCGACCAAAAGGAGAATTTGCACAGGTCACTGGGTCCATTAGTAAGTTCCCTTTATGTTACCTGAAAATAGAAGAGATCAGACCGACAACTAAAAAAAAAGAGATGAGAATAAGTTAAATTAGATGTTGGAAGATTTCAAGATAGAAAATAAAGAAAAGAATAAGTGATTCAGGGCCATACTGAGGTGGGATTTGCATATACGGCTTTAATAACGCATAATTTACGCATCTATGCATTCCAGTTCCCTATTAGATAACTCAGAAAAGTTTCTAAAGCAGAGTTTCCTTAAGAACCTTGCTTTCAGTTCTCCTAGTGCCGGACAGTTACATAAAACGTGATAAATTGTGTCTTCCTCATTTTTTCAATTCCTACAGAAGACATAATGAGGCAGTCTAAGTTTTCCAGCGTGGGTGCTCAAAATGCAGTGTCAGGTGATAACCGCCACCATGTTGCTAGGTTGTAAGGGTTGTATTCCAATTAGATATGATGTGCTCCAGCACAGACCATATTATACATTCACATGTAGATTCATTCACCCATCGTGTTTGATCAAGTTCATAGTAGTCATCATTAATTTTTGTTTACAAGTGGCCAACGGAGTTCCAGGAAGTGTATTTTCAATAAGAATGTAAACAATGTTAATTTCATAATTGAATTGACATCAGCTGTTTGCCCATGGAATGGATCATGGATCTTCACAATGGGAATGGATAAATTAATGGAAAACAAGATATGGTATAACTAAAAAACTACACAAGTATGTTTATTGTTACGTTTTAACCTTTTTAAAACGTTGGTTTATTTCCTTTAAATAAACCGGATACTTTTGATTGCAAATAAAAGCAGTTTTAGTAGTTTAAAATTGTAACAACTCTTTATTTATTCCAATGTACAACAACAATCTAAAATAGTCACTCTGTGTTTTTAGTACACACACACACACGTTTATAATCCACAAACTTAAATGTACAAGACAGTTGATGTTAATTTTAACAGCGCCAATGATCAACTCAGTCGCTACTGCAACCTCTGCCACTATTTATACACACGCCATCATTCGTGAATCTTCTACAATGCTTTTAACGCACAAACTAGTATGTTCGGATTCTAGAGCTTTCGATGTCATTGTTAGCAGCTTAAACATTTAGTGTTAGCCATACTTATAAACAATGCTAATAACCGCATGCTATCAACATTGTTGATAAGTAGAGAAGCTTCTACTGATGGACGTGTTTACAAACATGTTGAATGCTGCAGGCAGTCGTTACAGACCGATAAATTCAAATCGCTATTGCAAATTCGTAACAATATTAAGACCAGAAAGATTTGGTCATTTACGAACAGATAAAGAACGAAGATCGGGATTAGTTTGTCTTGTTATCATCTTTGCGATTTTATTGCAGATGACTGAATTTAGATGCTACAAATATAAGAATATTAAATAGCATTTTCTTTGGGTCTGAGTGTCTCTCGGTGACATATTGATCCATGCCTTTATTAATTCGACATTGTCGAGTTTTTTGGGTAATAGAAGTGGAAGCTTAAATGAGAGCTATGTTCAAATATGGATCGATATTCACACAATCTAGTAGTGTGATTTGTGGTTAAAAATCTCTGTAAAATTTTAATTCGATATCGATTTTTTTCCGGATACTTTTGAAGTGTCTTTTTTGAAAGTGGTTGTTATATTGGAGCTATAACCAATTATAAGCAGACAGGCTTTGAGTCATAGATGACTCTGAGAGGCAAAAACCTAAGTCTGTTGTCAAAAACCGAATTCATGAGAATGTATTTTATTGTAGTATTACACATATGTATGTGTGAAAAGAGACAAATTTTGTTTTCAGTGAAATTTTGCTCTCCTTTCGTTCTTTGTATTTATTCTACGGTTTGAGTATTGGGATGATTTTATCCTTTTTCCAGGAACTGGATATTATCAGCATCATCACTGACAAGTTAAAAACCGTTCTCAGTTAATCAACTCCTCATTAGCCAAGGTGTATCAACATCAGCATGTATCAAGCCTTCAATGGCTTGGCTGCAACTTCAGTTGGCGTATAAAGCTTCGGTGTATTCGATACTGAAATGTTGTATAGTTAACGAACAACACTTCGTTTCGTCTTGTCTCTCTCAGGGTTATATATGCAAATATAATCTCGACCCTATCATCCTTCTTCGTCCATTTAGAGAGAGGCCGAACTGTAGATCCCAACTTTTCAACTGCTGAACTTAAGTTGAAGATGCACAGATGTTGTAAACATTTGTTCTGCTTGTCCCGCTAATAATACGATTCTACTGGGCAAACCTTGGTCGTTAGAGTTAGTACTTTGGAGGTTATCACGCTCATCTGTGAGTCCTGGAAAGTGCGGTCACTCTACTACACAGAGATAACAGATTCGTGGTAGCAACCGAATTTGTTGCCAATCGAATGATTCTACCTTAGTATCCGAATTTTACAGTTGTGACTACAGAATTTTTGAAGGAGTAACAAAAGTTTGGTTGCTTCAACAGAAATTCTTCTTTAACAACTGACTTTCTGTTGATAGAACCGCAAAATTCTATATGCGCAACCGAATTCATTCGATTGGCAACAAATTCGGTTGCTATATTTAGATGAAATTAATCTTAGATTTATCATTTAATTCTACTTCCACAGCTGGCCAGTTCAATCCACTTCTGCTTGCTTTTGTAATCAGACATACTCGTACTTAAGTATGTATGTAATTGTTGTAAGTGTTGTAAACAAAAAAAATGAACGAAAATTTACATAAAACAATCGTAAATATGCTTTAAGTAATGACAGAGACTATGACGACGACGTCGACGACGACTATGACATTTGGAACCCATATGTTTGACATCGTTTTGTATTCTTTCTTTCATTCATTCTAACCTACAAATGAACAAATACTGCAGTGAGATTTGTTACATATTCTTAAATCATTTTGTTGTTCTCTTTAACCATTAACGATATCAGTTTGTTTCGTATAAAAAAGAAGAGAAAACTAAATTAACAAATTTTATTTAAGCATTAAGAGTCGTAAGTAATATTTTTATGAGTTCGATTTCTGTATTTAGTTTGACCAGTTTCTTAAACATTTTATGAGTTCAATGTTTAAGAATTATGGCATAATGTTTTGGTGGTTTATGGAATAAAATAAAATGTTAAAATCGCAGATAAGAACCAAGTATTTTTAGGTTTGGTTTTTATTTTATTTACTTAAACAAATTATGAAACAATGACTCAGAGTTTTTGTTTTTTTACAAATACATATGCGAGTTATAAAAATAGAAAACTAAGCTATAGTTTCACAAGAGTCCAACAAATAATTTAATCATTTTGTATTCGAATTTCAAACTAAGTTGAAATTGTTATGGAGAGTTATGGTATGGAAAAAACCTATTTAGAATATGAGGCATTACGATACAAGTAAACTGACCATGATTTTTTACTTAGTTTGCTTAGACAATTAATGAAGTAGAGTGCAATGTAAGGAACATGAGCATAAATCTTCACTATTTAAACTCGTACCTGCACCACACTTCGGAAATTCTCGACTACTGTTGTGACGAACAAGAAATTCGTACCACCAAGGATCAAAATGAAGAGTGGAAGGAACACGCATATGATTGCAGGCTTGTGCTGGTTTTTCAAATTGGACCTACTTCAAACATATCATTCAAGAAAGTCTACAATCTCAAAAACTGAAGCTGATAGATGAATTTGAAGAATCTGTATATGTATATCTACTTATTCTTTTTATACCCACCATCAAAAAAGATGGGATTATATTGATTTTGTCATTTCGTTTGTAACATATCGAAATATTGGTCGTAGAACCAAAAAAAGACAATATCGATATGTCTGTCCGTCCGTCTATCTGTCTGTTGAAATAAGGATAGGATCTAAACGAAAGTTTATAAGGTTTGTTTGGTATTGAAAATGGGCAACATCGGTCAATGGTCAATGGACACCTAGTCACTAGACAAATGTCCCCCCGGAATTCGGCAATTCTGATAAAATGTTTCACAAATTAGTTCAAAGTACTTTGTAATTATACTTTCAAGTATGGCGAAAATCGGGCAACATTTTTCCCTAGTTCCCATATAAGGTCCCCCTAAGAAAAATACTTGAAGATTCATCACTGTCATAATAATTAATATCGTTAATATATATATGGAAACTACACCTGTAAATAAAGAATCGGTAGTGCTCGGGTAACACAAACCATATCTTGCTTGAATTGAATGAAAAACATTGCTCACAGAACGCTGAATAATTTGCATATATTGTTTCCTATTAACACCTGTTATCACCTTACGGCAATTATGAAGTGATAGAATGAGCCCACATACTTCTACTAAGACCGAAGTGATATGAACCTTTAAGGATATATAGCTAATGAATTTCGTAAGTAGACATACATACCTTCATAATTTAATCACAGAATTTGCTGATTTGACTGCATTGTAATAACTCGTGCAGAAACTTCAATAATGAAGAGAAATGCACTGAACTAAAAAGAATTCAAATATATTTTATTTAGCGGTTACGTCTTTTTCGTCAAATATTTGCCATGTGTGACCCTACCTTAAGTATCATTTGACAATGATTGGCTTTTGATGTCATATGATATGTTACTGAACCCCCAATTGATGTGTATTTCCAATATGAGATTGAATAATTTTTGTTATTGAACCCACACTAGACGTGTGTTTTCAATCAGAGTATAACATTTGTTTATTGAATCGACATCGGCCGGTTACGCGTAAAATAGGGAACTGATAATCCCATGGATATCAATATAAAATAACGCTCACTAGACGTGTGTTTTCAATCAGAGTATAATTTCATTTTTTTATTGAATCGACATCGGCCGGTTACGCGTAAAATAGGGAACTGATAATCCCATGGATATCAAGATGGAATAACTCAAATTCTGCCGGATCTATGCGGAAAAGTTGATGAAAATGGGGTCTCTCGGATACCATTCGCAGTGCAGCAGATATTTGAGCGATGTCATATTCGTTACATAATTGCATACATATGACCTCTTATATATCGACCCCGCCAGACAATAGAAGAAATTCGCGATTATTCTGTGTAACAATTATCTTCGGAATTGAATTTCAGGATGTAATTGACAGACTTCTGTTGTAATATTGAAGATAAGTGCCCGTTTTCATATTTAAACCATCAGTGGCGATGACATAGCGTTATTCTGAGGAGCAGATAAATCAGCACAGTCATCTCGAAATATAATCTCTTTATGTTCATGTAATTGGCCTGGCTATGCTTCGTAGGAACTGTTATGATAATTATGAGCTTAATTCTGTTTGCTTTACTCCTTCATGCTGAAAGCTGTGAATGATGATGTGAGGTCCATACTTGTAATCATTAATAAACGACTAAATTCAATGCAGATGCCTTCCCATGATTCTCGAAACGATATGAATTCCTGCTACATCAACGACTGATATATATTAGTATTAGACATGGTCGATATTCTCCTCGTATACACTAAGGACCTTCCTTACATGCCTTGGGTGAGATTCCATCTGTATGATGTTGTAGCTGGGATGACTCTATCTATTACATCCTAGTATTGGGAGAATTAAATATTTCTTCACTGGGTATAACTCCAAATTTGACCAACTAATCACTTTGTAGGTAGCCGTCAAGCCTTTCTAACACAAGTCTCAAGTGCTGGTGGCTATCGCTTTAGGAATCGTTTTTCTATTTCGCAGTTTGCGTGATTGTAGTGACCTGAAATGCGAATGTCTGTAAAAAGTGGCTCCCAAAATGGTTTCCGTTCTGACAAATTTCCATTTGTTCAAAGACTCCAAGATTAGGCTTTACCTTCTTAGTTCTGATGATGAATATTATAGGCAATGACTGCATTTCGCTGAGATAACCAATAAGATCGCATAAATCATCAAATGTGTGTGCCTCCGTTATAATGTGGAGGAACGTCAATAGTTAAATAAGAGTAGTGACAGGACCCCGCCTTCAGGAACTTTTTGCTTAACTATACAGGATTTTGAGCGTTTGTCTCTAAATCACTCAGATAATTCACGTTCCATATTTTCATGTTCTTGAGCATTGTGCTTCGTTGATGGTCTCTGAAACTGAAAGGTTGTGGAGTTTGTTAACAATACTTCTATTCGTTTTATTTCTCTCAGGTTGCTCATTTTAAATGCAAATCTCATGAGAGCATCGTACGGAAATGGTGGTATCTGCATACTTAATCGCGATCATATAATAATTCTTCTTTGTCGGGTAGGAGATACATATGTTGAAGTGTATAACTGGACATGAATAATTTCAGAACTGTTCCTGAGGCGACACTAGACCAATCAACCGGTTTTGGTATACAATGCATTATTTATTTATTTTTTTAATTTTGACATGAATGCTCTGCTGGAGAAAATTGTGGAGTTGAAAGCTCTTAGCTGAGTAACTCGAGTCCTTCCTGTTTGTAGAAGCGACTGTATTTCTAATGATATACATTATCAATTTATCTCGTTGTTGAATACTTGTTATCCAATTGTTAGACGAAGAACAGAAACTATCATACTATTTGCTGCTGTTTCCTAAATACTTCATCTAGTCTATGGAGCAATAAAACCTGTGATTATAGTAGAATTTTGTATAAGAATTAATGTAAAATTTCATCTTTTGAAATGACACATTGTTAAATCAAAAAATCAAAATCAGGTCAGGCGAACTTACAGTATTAAGTATTACTTTTTTTATTACAGTTATCCAAATCAGGTAAGTCGTACTTACAATATTATTATTAATTTTCTGGACAACAATATTGCAGTTATGGTAAAAATATACGACAATGGTTAGGTTAGGAAGGGGTGTACACTCTGTGTAGTTCCACTCAGAGACCGCAAGGTCGATTGTGATTCCCTTCAATAGGTAGATAGTTCTTAAATTGATAGAGAAGAGTTGAAAACCACCTAGTGAGAGAAAAAAGAAAGAGAAACAGAAGAAGAATAACACGCATACCTAAATTGGAGCGTAAGGCGTTTTTTACTTGTCATAAATTCTCATGCCCATACAATTTGTATGCAGCATACCGAAATAACGCGACGGCAACGCTTTGCAATTGGAAAATCCGATTTTGACAGCGCGTTTAATAGTGAAGTTAGTTGCAAAACACAACAAATGTAAACACATACATACAAAAGGAGAAACAAATATGCAATAAACACATTTTTAAACTTTAATATTTAGTTTCTTTGATAAAATTTTAGTTTACAAATCACGAAACAAAAATCAGAAACACCAATACTGCAAGGTACTTTATTGTTTAAATAATCCGGGTTGTTATATTAATTTTTTTGATAACCTTGTTTTTATTGTTTGACGTAGCGTTGGCGCTTTTATTTAGGTATGACATTTCAGCGTTAAAGCTAAGCGTAAAGAAACGTTCCGTCTTACGCTTTTATTTAGGTAGGCCAGTAAGAATACGTTTTTCATTGCGGGTTCGGATTTGCCGTAGATCGTTCCTTAAATAGCCACCCTATTCCCTTAATGAAACCCAGTATGTTGCACAGTTCACAGCTAGCGACATTACTGAGCTCGTCCAGAAATCAGTTTCCTAGTCATTTAAGTCTAAGACTCTGTAACCTAGGGCAGTTGCATATGATGTGCTCAACTGTCTCTAGTTCTTATACATCCCCACACACTCTACAAAAATCCTGTGTGTCGTTACCCCATTTGCCTTTGAAGGTCCCAATTGCGCAATGGCCGGTTATCACTCCTACTAGAATCCTTAGATTATATCTATCAAACTCTAACAGTTGCTTTAGCATTCAGTTTTGGCCAAATGGCCCTGGATACTCTACAATCCGTCCTACTGCTCCAGGATTGGTCGGTATAATTCCGGAATCTTTCATAAATTAACCTGTAGTAGTGGCAAATAGCTGATTTAACACACCTTTCCCTGGTATCATGATCTAGATCAGAACCATGTCTGGCCAATTCATCCGCTATCTCATTTCCCTGTAGATCACAGTGCCCCGGCACCCAACACAATCTTATTGAGTAGTGTACCAATAACTCCTCAAGAGCTCTCCTACAATCCTCCACTAGGCTGGATTGAATTAAATGACTTTCCAGAGCCTTTAGTGCCGCCTGACTGTCCACGTATATATTTGCCGTAGACCCCTCCTGTACGTGTGCCTTTACACGACAATAGTTTTTTTAAACTTTGGAACTAATGGGAATATTTTGTCAAATAAATGTACGATCACTAAGACGATAAGAAATACACACAAGACTTTATTTTGACACAAAGTCGATATGAATGCTTGAATGTGGACCAAATGACGCTACACAACGAAGATTCAGCCAGGGATCTCACGAAAGTGTAGTGTACTCGATAGTAGTACGATTACTAACAGATAGGTCATTGCAATATTTGTTATTAAGAGACTTTTTTTTCATTGTTTAAAAATATCGTATAAAAAATGGTCTGGCATATTGATTTAACTTTGTCAAATGTAAATATACTTAGTAACAGAAAAATTCAGGGAGATTAGATCAATTGGTAGTACTAAAAACAGTGGTCGACCAAAATCAAGCCGTCGAGAGTCAAAGCAGTGCTTGAGAGTGTTGATAAAGTCCAGGAGCATAATTTCGTCGTCGTAAACAATAACTGAGAATTCTCTCTTCAGCGTATACTCACTGAAGCTTTGCTTCTCCATGCTTACAAAGATTAATTGGCACAAGAACAGATGTTCCGTGAACATCTACTATAAAGGGAGTTCGTTGAAAGGATTATTGAACATAAAAAAGTGGATGTAGATTTTTCGAGCAAAATAATCCTAAGCGATGAAGCGCATATTCTCCTTAATGGCTTTGCTAATTGTTAAAATTCCTGAATTTGGGGTTCAGAGATTGTCAATTAAATGCATCCAAGTCCATGTCACGTGTCACTACATTGTAACTTATGCTCGATACCGACATGATAACAGGGTTATTTCAGCTAATTAGTTGATACTGATGTAGACGACAAGCGGTTTAAAAAAGATAGTGTCTCTTGGCATACAGCCCGTGAAACAATTCAATTGCTGCAAGAGACATTTCCAGGGAGTGTACTCTCTCATTTAAGTGATCAGAACTGACCCTTTAGATTTTGAGATTTGATAACATTTGATTTCTTTTAATGGGGTAATATGAAGTCAAAGTTCTATGCTAATAAGTCAGTAACACACATGAACACATTTGGCAAAGAGTGTGAAGGTGCCAGAAATACTGTTAAAATCATTTGTTAGATTCCATACACAACCCTATCCTGTGTACTTATTTATTCATTTAAAAAGTTACAATCTAAAGCATAAAATATGTATATAGTTAATTCAAAACTTTAATCATTTTCGGGACATTCTTTACAAACAATTACACTGTGCGACAAAAAAAAAATACCTGGAAAGTGATACAATTTCCTTGGAAGGTGCTGTAGAGTATAACAAGAATATGTTTTTGAAATTTGTAAAACAAATCCAAAATATTGAGTTACGGGTAAAAAACCGGTTTTTCATACCTTTAAGCACTTATGAGCCATTAACTAAGCTGATTCTCAACCGATTTTAATTTTTTAAACGGATTTAAAAAGAAGAAACTGTGGCCTTTCCAATGGTATATATATTATTTAAGTATTTCAACAAAATTTGTGTGCATTTCTTCAGCAAACATATTTTAGTTTTTATTTTTTCACCATTTTCCAAGTTTTAAGAAAGCGGTTAAGCAAACATTTCTAAGTAAAATGTTTAGAAATGATATTTTTTCAAAAATTTTGTTTTTGTACAATCTTTAATAACTTTGTTAATTTCCAATGGATTTTTAAAAGCAATATTGCGTCTTAGGCATAAATAAAATTATTTTTTAAATCAATACATAAATAGTACGGTTCCTTTTAAAAATACTATGTAAAATCTTCTTCAAAGTTGGAAAATGGTGAAAAAATAAAAACAAAAGTATGTTTAATGAAGAAATGTACACAAATAATACATATACCATTGGAGAGGCCACAGTTTCTTCTTTTAAATTCGTTTAAAAAATTAACATCGGTTGAGAATCAGCTTAGTTAATGGCTTATAAGTTCTTAAAGGTATGAAAAACCGATTTTTTACCCGTAACTCAAGATTTTGGAGTTGTTTTGCCAATTTCAAAAACATATTCTTATTGTACTCGATAAAGCCTATCAGAAAAGTAGTATTACTTTATAGGTATTTCTACTTCAGTTTTTTTGTCTCAGAGTGTTATATTGGTGATAATCTGATTATCACAAGTAAACAAATTTTGTTAATGATCATAAACTAGGCGAATTTCCTTAATCTCCTCTAAAGAATAGCCACTTCCCCTACCTGCATAACTGCAACAGGCCAATTGGAAATTTGCTAAATTATTCCAAACAAAATATCCCTGAGTTCATTTGTGTGTTTTCCTTAATTTCTGGGTTTCTTTTCATTGCATTCTTTATGTGGTTGTGTTTTTTTTTTTTGTGTGTTGGTTTATTATCATTGTCTTTGGCTCTCTCTCACACCACTCTTCCTGTGTTGTTTACAAAATAACTTTACATTTAAAATATGACTCATTATGGTCATTTATGATAATTACAATATGGTCTACTGTATTACAGACTTTGTATTGAGGGACAATATGAATTTTTTGTTTGTTTGTTTTGAAATCCACTGTTGATAAGAGTTTTATGTTAATGTTTATTTAAGTGTAAATTAAGTAAGAATAATGAAATTACATAAAATTATATGGGGGCTAGGGAAAATTTTATGTGATTATGTAAATTATGCGTATGCAAAATGTAATTTAATGGATTTTGAAATGATTGGTACTATTTGTAGCCAATATGGGAATATTTTGTGTACAAAACCCGAAGGTATTCAGGGGTCAATTATCCAACATATGTATGTACAGCTGTTGACAACTAATTGGAAACGCTCTTTTTATATTATTGATTATTGAGAACTATTAAGCAAATTGGAAATTTACCGTTATGTTTTGCTTTCAATACACTTGTATTCTATTTATTAGTCTTTTCTTTATCAAGTGCATTCAGTTTTGTTGTTGTTTATTGAAAATTCCGTTATTATTTTTGAAAGTTGTTTAATTCATACTTAGTAGAATTCAAACAAAGCGAGACAACTAATTGGAAACGCGGAATAATTAATTAAAATCTTTTTTGTAAAGTTCTATTTCAAAAAAGTATATTGTTTTTTGGTAAATATTCTTTTTAATTTAATGTTTAAAAAAAGTAAAACAATTATTTTTAAGATTTATAATGGGAAAAGGAAAGAGCTGCACTCCTGCTCAACGGAGCTCAATTTTTGAGCTTCGCAAAACTGGGAAATCATATAGGGAAATAGCAACACAGCTCAATTGTTCCAAAATAATGATTTTTAATGCTTTGAAGCATATTAACAAATATGACACCATATCCAACGTTCCACGAAGTAAGAGGCCCAGAAAAACATCAGCTCACACCAACCGAATGATAAGGCGAATTTCTAAAGCCGACCCAAAAAAAACGTCCACTGTGATTCAACGTGAAATTCAGGAAAAACTGAATATCACAATATCTAAGCGCACCATTTCACGTCGTTTGGTAGAAGGCGGGCTACACGGCAGAGCAGCACGCAAGAAGCCGCTACTGAGCAGAATTCAAAGGAAACGCCGCATCAACTTTGCCAAGTTTCATTGGAATTGGACTGATAATCAATGGAAATATGTGCTTTGGAGCGATGAAACAAAGATAAATCGCCTTGGTCCTGACGGTCGGAGGTATGTTAGAAGGCCTATTAATGAAGAATTTAATCCTCGCTATGTTTCACGTGTAGTGAAGCATGGTGGAGGGTCTATTATGGTATGGGGATGCTTTTCCTGGAATGGTGTTGGCCCAATCCATAAAATTGATGGAATTTTAAATAAAGAAAAATACGTAGAGATTTTAAATGATGTCATGCTACCGTGGGCTGAGGAGAATTTGCCTGTTATATGGCAATTTCAACAAGACAATGATCCGAAGCACACGGCTAAGCTCACAAACAAATTTTTTGCGGATAATTCCATTAATGTTTTGGAATGGCCATCATCCACTCCAGACTTGAACCCCATCGAACACCTGTGGGGTGACGTGAAAAGTGCCGTAAGCCTTAAAAATATAACCAATATGGAAAGTCTTTTTGAGGAAGTAAGATGGCATGGGAGTCAATACCAGTAGAGCGCTGCCGGCGTCTGATATCATCAATGCGCAATCGATGTGAAGCAGTGATGAAGCAGAAGGGTTTTGCAACAAAATATTGAAAAAAAATTAGAACTTTAACTTATTACAAAAATTTTTGTCTAACAATGGTTCACCGTTTCTAATTAGGTGCTGCAGTAAAATTTTGGAATTTAGAATTAATTGTTAAAATATTTTTAAGATTGAATAATTTGCTAAGTTATTTTTAATTGTTACCCAACATTTTGATATATTTAAAAGAAATATAATGAAATAAATTTAAAAAAAAGTAAAACTAAAGCGTATTATATATTTAATTTACGTATTACAAAGTGTTTCTAATTAGTTGTCAACAGCTGTATATTTTATACAGAAAATGAAGACAGATTATTTGAGAGAAGATTATAATTCTCTAGAGGATTCCGACCCACGTTGTGGAGAGTGAGAAGGATAAAAGATTTTTGTATTCATTTGCTTGTTATTTAATAGGACATGAACTAAATTATTAACTGGAACACTTTTTACCAAATTTCCAGATCTCAGTGGGTAAAAATATTAAAATCTTAATAATATTTTTAGTGTAATAACTATAAGATAAACAAGCTAACATATCATTGTCCATCTTATAGGCTTGGCTTGTGATTTAAAAGTAATTTTTTTCATGGTAGATATTTATTTTAAAGACAGTTAACCCTTTTTTTTCTTGACAAAGACACCATATGATTTGTGTGTAAACATTTTGATATTCTCACCAACATACATAATTTAAAAACCGATAAATTTTCAATGATAACAAATTTATAAGCAAACACACATCATTATATTGATGGTTAATTCAAATGAATATAAACTGATACACAGCGAAATAAAAACTTATCTTTAAAATTTCATAAGGTCATAAATAAACCAAAAAACCAAATTTTATTTGAAGAAAATAAAAAAAAGAAATCAACAACCTTAACGAAATTAAATCAATATTGACAAAGGTAACAAACAAATAAGCTGAAAGAGTTTTGTGTATTTTTTTTTTTGGCTATAAACCGAAAAAGACGATGACACCATCATCAGATCAACATATTGGAACCCAACCCAATTTAAATGACAAATTTGTGGCAACAACAACAAAACTGTTACGAAATAGTAATTCTCCATGAGCAATTCTTCTTCCCAAAACAAAAAAAAAAAAAAAACAATGAAAAATTGTCAGCAATAATTTTTTTTCTATTTCAAAATTCTTCTACAAATAAACGGTTTTTTCAAAAAGAAGAAACTAAAAATCGCGTTTTTAGCTCTTTCAAACCAAACACGCACTTTCTCACATACACGCGCTCTCTTTGTCACTGTAAGTTTTCCGTTATAAACAGCTGCAAAAAAGGCAAATTCCAAAATAAATAAAAACACACAAACAAATCATCACTGTAATAGACACAAAATAACAACAAATCCAGAAACTAACGGAGATACTCGTAAAAAAAAAACGCCAATAGCAATTAACCCATAAACTACAACAACTACCAAATAGACTTGAAAACAAATAAACAAGAGAGCCACTCACTCACTCAACCAGCCAGCCAGCCAACATGTGATGATACAAATATGTGTATTGATGATACCAAAGACCCTTAACAAAATTTAACACAAAAAGAAACCAACAAGAAACAAAAACAACAAGATGTATGTAGAAAAAACAAAACCAATTGACAATAACAACTGATAAAAACAAAACCAACAACAATACAAAATCGTTGTTTACAAAACCCTGCTCATATTTATACTCTTGCAATTACTCACACACACACACACACACATAGCCATGTGTACACAGATGTGTTCACACATGATTTCTATAGTTGCCACATAAATTGGCTACAATATCAGATCGGATCGTAATGTAAAATATTTTCCATAAAAAAGAATAATTAACTAAGAGTGAGCCACTAGAATGCTTTAAGGCTTATTGTGATAGATATCCTTAAAGATAAATCCGTATATTGAAAAGTCTATTACTTATTAAAAAGAATCTTCCCGGTTTCGTGAAGCTGTCAATACAAGTATTAATTTTTGAGCGAAAGATATTTCAATTTGCATTTATGCAGGTCCAAACAGTCAAACAAAAATGGTTTGGGTAGGCCAAGGAAAGCATACTCGCCATTCAATTTATTTTCATTTCCATAGTTAGGTAATAATCCTGCGCATTATCTTCTTAGCATTGCTAGATATTTACTGCACTATATTGAAAGTGAAGATCCTGATTGGTGCAAGATAAATGCCATTTATGCTACAAGTACTTTATGAACTCACAAGGCTAAACGTGGTCACGGATAGCTTCGGTATCATGAATACAGAATCCTGATTGCAATGAAACGGACAGCAAGGTATGCAAAAGGTGTTTTCAATAAGGGCAGGTGTGGATAGTCTGTGGTGACATAACTGATGCCAAATCACCATTGCAAGTTAAAGGATTAAGCAAAACGTCCAAATGATAAAACTTTATTACCAAAATTATTATTGCTAGTTAGTTATCATCATTATTGCAAGATAGTCATTATCATTTTATATTTTTTTAAGCTATAAGGTGTATCTGTGGATGAATGGTTATGTAACAGTCTAAATTGCCGTATATGGAACGATACCAATCCGCACGAGGTTGACCTGGTGGCACTAAGATTTTATGAATGGTGCTGACAAATCATATTCAATATTGTCTTCAGACTGGTTTGTGGTATGGATTTCACCGTCATGCTGATTGCAAAAGGGAGTAGCTTCTGAAACTTGTTACCAGTACAAGCAGCAGGAACAATCCTTAAACCCAAAACCATATTTATTATCAAGAATTTAGTGAAGACTCATGACTCAGTCGGTAAAACAAATATGTTAAGTAAAGGGTTTTCCAACAAGAGGTGTTATATTGAATCACCTGGTATTTCGGTAGCTGTCACTTTTGAAGCTTTTATTCTTTGACATTTGACAAGTAAAAACTACTCCATTACTAAAAATGGAACGATACACGCTTCAACGACGCATTGAAATTATTAAAATTCACTACAAAAATGGTGAAAATCTTGCAGTCACAGTTCGCAAAACTATTGCATTTTCGGGTCGTCGTGAAGCACCTTGTCGGACCGCAATACAGAAATTGTTGGGAAAATTCGAGCTGTTGGGACAAGTTAGTGATGTGAAGAATAAAACCCGTGCACATCACACAAGAACAACTAAGAATATTGCTGCTGTAGCCGAAAGTGTTGAAGAAAAGCCAGGTTTGTCCATTCCTCGTCGTTCTTTGGAATTGGACATTCCACAAACGTCATTACACCGTATTTAGCAAAAATACTTGAGTCTTAAGGCTTATAAAGTTCAGTTAGCACGAGAACTCAAGCTGGTCGAATATCTACAATGTCGTGTCTTTGCTGATTGGGTCCTTGTTATTATCTCCCGAAGAGGTGATCACAACTGGCCACCGAGATCTTGTGATTTAACACCTTTCGACTTCTTCCTTTGAGGCCACGTGAAGGATAAGGTCTACGCCAACAGCCCAGCGTCGATTTAAGACCTCAAAGATATAATTCGTGAGGTTATCGAGGACATAGGGCAGCCACTTTCCGATTTTGTTATGGAAAATTTCATGAAAAGGATACGGTCCTGTAAGCGTCGTCGTGGTGGTCATTTGGCTGATGTTGTTTTTCATTATTAACGGCATACCTTCCTCTTTATTATGAAATACACATCCGATCATTTATCTCAAAAAATTCCACTTTCTTTGAATACCAAAATAACACCTCTTGCTGGAAAACTCTTTATATTAGGTAGCTTACCTAAACGTAGAACTCATTTGGGTCCATTCAGTGAGTTCCTTTGTATTGCCGAAAAAGAAAAGAAATGAAGAAAAATATAGTAGAAAAGAAGGAAGCCAATTCTCAGAAGATAGTATAGTAAAGGGTCGTTCATTAAGCGCTTCCTATCTTTAAATCTAACGAGAAGACTATACCCTCAAATCGCTCGTGCAAAATTTCCAATGTGGCATTAGCTGTGTGACACGTAGGGTCGTCCTGTTAAAACCACATGTCGCTAATGTTCTTATCATCCAATTCAGTCCAAAATATATTGGTATTCATCAATCGTCATTCTCAAAGAAATATGGACCCCTGACGAGACTACTTTTTCAGGATGCATTGGACGCAATGGGATCTCAAGTGGATTGGTATCGCCTCCAATTCAACAATTTTGTTTGTTGACGTACCCATTAATCCAGAAATGGCCATCATCGCTGAAGATGATTTTGTGATAAAAACTAGCGGAATATTGCCTGAACAAAACACACATTTTGATAAAAGAATTTTATCATTTGCACTTGTTGTTGAACGCTATATGGTTCATGGACCATTGGCAAAAAAAAAAAAAAAAAAACTGAATAAATGACAGCCAAGTCGACAGATGTAGCTTCTACAATATGGCTGCTGAACTGTCAAAGTGCGGAAATCTCAATTTGAAAGCCCATTTTAAGAAATTTTTGAAATGGTCGAGGAGAAAATTTCGAAATTCTAGTAATTTGACGTATTTGAGGTCACACGAGGCACGATCTACATGTTTAATTCCGACAACAATGTTACTATACGTGCATCAGTGCATTCCAACTTCATATCCCATAGTTCAGAAAGACTGCCGAAGTGCAGATATCCTAAAAACCAACTACGATGACCTAGTGCCGAACTGTGAAAGTGAAAGGTAGGATATTCCTCTTCTTTATTTTACAACTTTTGCAGAAGTCACTATGAGGCAAACCAAGTCTCCTAGCATGATTGCCATTGCCCGATAATATCCGCCACCATGTTGTTAAATTCCGAGTGGTGCAGCCCTAGTAGGTGTTATTCTTGAGATCATGGAGATCACAAGAGCCAGCTCGTAGTAAGTGTCACTAATATTTGGTTACACGTAGACAACGGAATGCCTAATAGAAAGTCTATATATCTGTTGAATATCAGAGCTCCTTTCTTTGCCAAATCATCCCTGTGTCCAGGCACCCATAGTAGTAGGAACATTGAATGTCTTGCATTCCCATTTAATGATGCCATATATTTTTGGACCAAACTCCATGTAGTGGGATTTTATTACAGGGATTTGTTAGGGCTTTTATTGCAGATTGGCTGTCATGAATATCCCTACTGGATATGCTGTTATATGTGAGTCAGTTAGCAGCTATACTTATAGCAGATACCTAAACCTGAAGTATATTACTTGGGATCCCAAACGATATCCTTATCCCAGATTACAGGCACCACCTCTAATTCAATCCACCTTTAGAGCCGTCCGTTTGAAACATGTTGTTCGACATAATATTATGCAGACTGGATCTTATTATAAGGAAGATGGCAAGTATGGTGACGGAAGCACTAAAGATGACCATGTATAAGGCTTGACTGATATTAACACTGCAATTCGGTTGCATATATTAAATTAATGATAGGGTCAATCCGGGTATACCTGTGGACTACACAATACGTGGAGTGTTCATAGATTCTGTGTATCCGGATAAAGATACCGGATCGGAGTAGACATACTCTTTACCGTTGAATTTGAGATGTTCTCTTAGATTACAGGATCAGACCGAAATGATTGATATAAGGACAGTCGCATAACATGTTCAGTGCGAAGATATATCAATAGAAATGTTCGTGTCTTTACAGATATAAATGAGATCCATATATAATATATATATCACACCGACAGTTGTCTAGACACACGGCATTTAGTCTCTAAGAAAATGACAAATCATTCATCATCTCAGTAGCTTAACTTAAGGAGGATGGATCGGAGGAGAGGTAACCGAACACCTTCACTGCCACTGCTCAGACTTTGGCGACTTAAGATCGACTGAAACATTTCTCTCAACTAGTGATTTGGAAATGAACCTCCCCTTTCTTAACTGGATGGCGACCCTTGAATTTGAATGTATGGTATATCTTTCAGTTCTTGAATTATTATTGGTTTTGCTGTACCAGTTATATCTTCCAGAGGGGTAATAACATCTATGTTCCTAACTAGATAGTTTACTTTAAAATGTATGCCTCGCCTCTTCAGAATTCTATAGGTTTTTGAGTCGTTGATAAGACTTTGGCTTTTAATCAAGAAATAACAGATAATTGACTAAAATGTATGAGACTGATTGCATGCTGATAAATGCTTATGCTCTTGGTAATGAGTCTGTTTAGGATTTTCAAAGTTATGATTCATTTCAAATGAAATTTACCGCTGAGCTACATGGGCCATTTAGACTACGATTGATTTATAAGTCTTCGGCTTTAAATCGGCTAAAATGTTTTATGAGAACAATCCGCCGAGGGGATACTCCATAATTGGTTTCTGAAGGAAACAGTTTCGAGTTACAATGATTTTATTGGACAAATTCAAATAGTTTTTCTTTCAAATTGAATTGCGGTTTAACCGGATTAACCACAGAGATGCGGGTTTTCTTAAATCATGCTTTCTGCATTAGTATGACTGATCTTTATTGCTTTTGGTGGTCTGTAATACATTTTCTTCATACACAAATTGATATCAGTAGGGGACACATAAGTATGTATTAGCAAGATGATAATGTCTTTCCAGAGAGTCACCATATTTACTTAAATTAATATTAGATAGAAACGATTTATTTATATAGACTTTTGTTTTAATTCTCACATATTTAAAAGATTTTTGATCACAATATTACGGATCAACTGAGATTGATCTAACCATAAAACTTGCTCGGGGTTTGTTAATGTGTGCCGGGGGATCTTGAATTCTCTGGAAGGCTTAAGGGTCAAATCTAAGTCCTTTAAGTGGGTTGATGGAACACTATGGAGAAGTTTATTCATTTTCATTTTGGTGGAACATATTTCCTTTTACATTATAATTGAGGGGATTATTAATGGACATAGTTCTTCTTTCTAAACTAAACTTATGTGTACTTTATAAGAGTATTTAAATTAATTAGGAGAAATTATCATTTAAATTTGCATAAATATTTTTCTGGCAACTCTATAATATTCTCATAAAAACCCGTCAAAAAACTGTGTTTGATTGTGAGTGTATGTATGTTTGTCTGAAAGTACATTTGCTGGCAATCATCGTATTTTCTTGAAAACCCAACAAAGTCTTCACTTACGTTTTTCATTTATTGCCTTAGTTTTTGTTGAAACCATATTTAACGCGTCTTCTTTAAACACAAAAAAAAAAACCAAATGAAACTAAATTGTTTTTCTTCGTCTTTGCCTTGTTCGCAGAGTTTTAAATGATTTTGTTGCTTCTTCAGTTACGAATGTTCTTTAGTTTTTTTTTTTTTTTTTACACAAGATATGTCAACGTATGTTTAACACATGTACGAGTTGTTTGTGTAAGTAAGAAGTATCTGTGCAGTACAAATGTACACACATATGACAAACTCGTATCATGGTTCAATTCTTCCTTTGGCTGATTTCTTTTAAGCTGAACACAGCTACTTGCGCTTTATCTTTCATTGCTGTTTTACATGTTTGTTATTCATTGTTATTGGTGGTGAGAAGAAGTGATTTCTTGAAAAGAAAAAACTATTTAACATTTTCATGCTTTGAAGTACATATGTGTCTTGAGCACATGTATCAAGTAACCAGAAGAATGCTCACGAACTTGGGATGTGAGACTGAGAAATCTTAAATTATTCAGTATTCCAAGTCTTACTATATAAACTGAAGGATTTATAAGTAAATTATGTTTTTTTAGAGGCGGAGATCTTTAAATTGGTAGCACCGTTTTCTGTGTCAGCTGATTTGACAGTTCTCGGTTGTTTTGAAGTTAGTTTTGTTTGGCAATTTATCAAGAATAGACTTATGCCAGAGCAACGTTGGCAAATTGTTAAAATTTATTTTGAAAATCATGGTTCCATGCTCTTTATGGAAAATTTAGCTTAAAGATCTTGGTTTATGCGCTTACAAGATTCAACTCATAAAGGAATTAAAGACTAACGATCATCGTTCGCACCGTACATTTGATGAATGAAGAATTTAAAGTTCTTCGCCTCTATAAAAGCACCCTTTCTTTATATTATCCCTTATATTAAATGAATCCAGCTTGGAGCCAGCTGCCTGTATAAAATATCTAAGAAATATTCTTATTTCCTTAACCAACATTATTTCTTAATGCATAAACAATATTCTTACAAACAATTTTAGTCAATTGTTTGGTTGGTTTTTACTCATAAATACAGCCAAATGTATGTTTGTTTGTATATTTTATGTCTGTCTATCTGACCATATTTTTTGTCTCAATTCACCCCTTTATGTCTTGTTAATCTACTTACACTATCGCTATTTATTCTATGATATGAATACGATTGTATGTTTTGTTTACAAAAACGTAAAAAAAATGCTAAATAGTTGGCGACAAACAAAAAACTCTTGAATTATAATACAAACTAGTCTATATTTTGTTGAGGACAAATATTTTTGAAAATAGCATATTCAAATTTTGACCCTAACTTAGCTGAAAAGTTCAAAATCAAAGAAAACATATTATGTATTTTAAGTTGATTTGTTTAAAGTAGTTTTTGAAATGGAAAATGAAGTAATTATTACTGTTATGGGGAGAACATTTTACATAAGAAGTTGGAATACATACATATGTACTTGATAAAATGGTTCTACTATATAATGACTGATTTTATGGTGAACATTTTCTTGGTTTTTAAATTGTGAAAATTATCGCTCACTTCTAGAGAGAGCAAAAGTTCTAGTCTTCTAAATCACTTCATGCGTCAAAATTCAGAGATCGTTATTAATTTTGTATAACCAATTTTTTAAGAGAAGCTTTGATGCCTTATCAATGGAAATTTGGTGACTGAAGTGTTTCAATCTCAAGTCGAAAATTGCTAAAAAGTGGCAGAGGAAGCGTGGCTACTAAAAAGTTCTAGAAAGTCCTGACCGGTTATCACTAATATCTCGACTACAGTACACAAACCCGAAAACCGGTCAACCGGTTTTTTCATCTTTGTAAACTTACCGGTTTCGGGTTTTTAACTTTTCGATTTTGAGGTCCTCCCCTACTTATGCTTTAAAACACATCCAGAACGTTCCTCGGCCACATAATTTGATAAAAGAGACTTGCGTATATCTGACGTTTCAGGCTTAGATATATGCAAACATCATTTGGGTTGTTTAGTGTTTGGGAGGCAGATTGAGGAATTTGAGGATCATTGTGATGCCGGATAGCCAGAGGGGACCTGAGGACTTATCTTCTCTTGATATAAGGTCTCAAGTGACGTCATTTACTCTATTACATCTCTAAAAGGCACTTGTTGACATTATGATAGTTACTTAGTCGTAAGTGCTATGTCATGAGTACTTATAGGACCTGAACTATACTCTGTCACCGTTTCAGAGAATACTATAGGGAGGATCCAGATATACGACATACAGGACTATACCTCTGAGGATGGTTGGCAAGCATGCAAGTTGCCTTGGACTCCCCTTTAACGACAATTGTCGTAACTGCAAAGATAGGCAAAAGACGAAACGATTTTCCACTGCGAATGTCCAGCCTTGAGTGTCAAAATGCTCAGATTCCTGGGAAATTTCATATTAACCAACTTTAGTAGGTATCTGGGTCTAGATTTAATGACAGACTGGGTCTAATAACTTTAACATTTTAGCATACATTACCATGTTAATGACAGTACATCTGAGGAGTAGTGTGGTCTTTTCAAAACGGGGTCCTATCGACTCTACTTGATTGTTCGTGCGCAGGGAACTACCACGTAAACCAATCAACCACATCTCTGAGGATGTACATTGGGATTCCTTTATGTTAGGGTAGTGCTGAGTGAAGTACATCGGATACCGACTTTCTCAAAAATACGAAGAGCCATTACACCCGCTCAAAGTCACTTTATGGTGTGCTGTTTTCGATGGAGGAGTCATCGGACCTTTTTTCTTCGAAGACGTCGCGGGCCAAACGGTTACTGTGAATGGTGAGCGCTACAGAGCAATGATCAACGAGTTCTTTTTACCGCAACTTGATGAATTGGGATTGGAAAACATGTGGTTCCAACAGGACAGTGCAACGGCACACACTGCACGTGCCACAACCAATATGCTGAAGGATGCATTTCCCGGGCGCCTAATCTCCCGTTTTGACGATTTGAACTGGCCAACAAGATCGCCTGATTTGACCGCTCCAGACTTCTTTTTGTGGGGCTTTTTGAAGTCGCGGGTTTATGTCAACAAGCCTCAGACTCTTGCAGCTCTTAAAGATAATATCCGTCAAGAATGTGAGGACCTATCGCCGGAAGTTTTAGCCAAAGTGATGGAAAATGCCATAAAAAGGGCATTTACATGACATCATATTCTCGACTTGATGTAAAAAGAATTAAAAGACCAAATAAAAATAATCCACAAAAAGAGTCAAAGTTTTTCATTTATTTTTTAATTACAGCCAAAAAACATCGGAAGTTTACTTTTGCGCCACCTTGCATTACAGTGATCCAGTCGATTGAGCGCTGCTTTCAGCATGTAGCCAATATCACTTCACCCACATATGCAATAGTTTTGCTGAGTGTTTTATTAATAGCCATGAGTAAGAGTGATATATTTGAACCCGAGAAAAGGATTCTATTTTCTCAACAAATTACCACTGAGCTACGATTGATGCTTAAATTTTTACAACATAAAAACCTAGGACTGAAACTAAAATTAAACTTTATGAAGAACTACGATTGAGGCTAAAGTTGAACTACTTGAAGACCTACAATTGAAGATAAAATTTAAGGACATAAAGACCCACAATTGAAACTAAAATTGAACCTTATAAAGAACTACGATTGAAGCTAAGCTCCAACTAAAAAAAATACCCACAATTGAAGCTAAAATTTAAGGACATAAAGACCTACGATTGAAGCTAAAATTGAACTATTGAAAACGTACGACTGATGATAAAAACCCACAATTGAAGCTAAAATTGAGCTTCATAAAAACCTACGATTGAAGCTAATATTGAAGTACTTACGAACCTATGATATAAGTTTAAATTTATTTAGACAAAGGCCTGCAATCGAAGCTTTGAACTACATAAAGACCTACGATTGAAGCTAAAATTAAACTACATAAAGACATACGATTGAAGCTAAAATTAGACTACATAAAGACTTACGATGGAAGTTAAAATTAAACTACATAAAGACTTACGATTGAAGCTAAAATTAAACACATAAAGACTTACGATTGAAGCTGGTTTTGAACTACATAAAGACCTTCGATAGAAGCTAGTTTTGAACTACATAAAGACCTACGATTGAAGCTAGTTTCGGACTACATAAAGACCTACGATTGAAGCTAGTTTTGAACTACATAAAGACCTACGATTGAAGCTAGTTTTGAACTATATAAAGACCTACGACTGAAGCTAGTTTTGAACTACATAAAGACCTACGACCGAAGCTAGCTTTGAACCACATAAAGACCTACGATTGAAGCTGGTTTAGAACTACATAAAGACCTGCGATTGAAGCAAGTTTTGAACTACATAAAGACGTAAGACTGAAGCTAGTTTTGAACTACATAAAGACCTACGATTAAAGCTAGTTTCGAACAACATAAAGACCTACGATCGAAGCTAGTTTTGAACTACATGAAGACCTACGATTGAAGCTAGTTTCGAACAACATAAAGACCTAGGATTGAAGCTAGCTTTGAACTACATAAAGACCTACGATTGAAGCTGGTTTAGAACTATATAAAGACCTGCGATTGAAGCAAGTTTTGAACTACATAAAGACCTACGATTGAAGCTAATATTTAAGTACAGCAAGACCTACGATTGATGCTAATATTGAACTACATAAAGACCTACGATTGAAGCTAACATTGAACTACATTAAGACCTACGATTTAAGCTAGTTTCGAACAACATAAAGACCTACGATCGAAGCTAGTTTTGAACTACATGAAGACCTACGATTGAAGCTAGTTTAGAACTACATAAAGACCTAGGATTGAAGCCAGCTTTGAACTACATAAAGACCTACGATAGAAGCTGGTTTAGAACTATATAAAGACCTGCGATTGAAGCAAGTTTTGAACTACATAAAGACCTACGGTTGAAGCTAAAATTTGAACTACATAAAGACCTACGGTTGAAGCTAGTTTTGAACTACATAAAGACCTACTATTGAAGCTAGTTTTGAACTACATAAAGACCTACGGTAGAAGCTAAAATTGAATTACATAAAGACCATCGGTTGAAGCTAAAATTGAACTACATAAAGACCTACGATAGAAGCTAGTTTTGAACTACATAAAGGCCTACGATTAAAGCTAGTTTTGAACTACATAAAGACCTACCATTGAAGCTAGTTTTGAACTACATAAAGACCTACGGTAGAAGCTAAAATTGAATTACATAAAGACCTACGATTGAAGCTAGTTTTGAACTACATAAAGACCTACGATTGAAGCTAAAATTTAACTACATAAAGACCATCGGTTGAAGCTAAAATTGAACTACATAAAGACCTACGGTTGAAGCTAGTTTTGAACTACATAAAGACTTACGATTGAAGCTAGTTTTGAACTACATAAAGACCTACGATAGAAGCTAGTTTTGAACTACATAAAGACCTACGATTAAAGCTAGTTTTGAACTACATAAAGACCTACCATTGAAGCTAGTTTTGAGCTATATAAAGACCTACAATTGATGTTTGTTTTGAACTACATAATTTCTCTATCAGGCTTCTATTGTTTATATTATTTAATGTATTGAAATGACTCTAATGGTAAAATTTGTTCACAATTTTGAAGTTTTTAAATATAAATTTACTTTATTACACAAACATACTCCTATGTTGATATCACATAAACTATATGTGATAGCAAGCAAAAAAATTTATTAATTAACCTTAGTTAAATTTCAATTTCCAAAAAACAATTGTCTATACATGCTGTGGAATAATATGTCTATATATCGCATTACCAGAAAAAAGTACCATTAAGAAAAAAAACTAATGAATATATTTTAAAAATTGTATCCCAAGGAAGTTACTCATTAACATTATTGTTATGCCCACATCCTCTGCCACCATGGCCACATATTCTACTCAATGGCTACGACTATTCAACTAGAGCGATAACGCTTCAATTTAAACCAATTATCACAGAAAAGCCTACAATAATTGTTCCTAAACTAAAATACATACTCGTACATAGTTGCAGTAAATGTGTGGTGCAACAAAAACCATTGATACTCTTTGTTTGCGTTTTTAGACCCCAAATGTGAAAATCATGTACAAGAATTAAATTTTCTACTCGAGTACATATCTACACTAACAGACTGGGGCTATGAGTAAATGTTTGTATGTGGCTGTGTATTTGTTGGCTGCTATAAAAATTGAAAATAATCATAAATTTATGAACGAGCACAAATACTGATAAATAAAATGAGTCTGAGAACTCAGCTCGAAAAACACCACCAATAACAAGAAGAATATTGTGCTAGAGAGTAAGAAGTTGTTGTCATTATGGTTCTTACTACAACAACATTAGCAACAAACAAATGGCAAAAGAGCCAAAGATCGAAAATATAGTGACAATTTAACAACAGCGACAGTTTGTTTCTTAGTTAAAGGGGAGGGGGAATAGTTTCATTTGTTGCAACTTTGTCAAAAAAGCATTGTCAGTACATTGTAAGACGTGTGAACATATTAAGGCACTGATGAACGATTTTGACAGTTCTGGCAATGTCTAACAATATTTGCCATAGAACAATCTGTCAACCATGTGAACGGACAATTTCTGTTGCCAGATAAATTTATTATCTGACAATTGTCTGGGAATCAAATTGTAAGGTTTTCTTACAATCGTCTGAGCTGACAATTTACCTTTTGCTAAAAAGTTTTCATTGTCAGTACATTGCCAGATCTGACAACATTGTAAGATCTGACAACCTACCACTTTTATTCATCATCTCGCTGAAGATGTCCTTGAAGGACTTTGCTTCTTTCTGTCTGCTTTAACATAAACATGAACAAAAAAAAAATTAATGGCTTCGACCGGTATTGAACCACTAACGTTTTGATTTTCAGTCAAACACACTAGAGAGCTGTGCTAAATGCAAACGTTCATTATCAACCTGTATAAAAACAAGTACCTTCTCTAATAAATAAAATAAGGGGCTGTGTAACGACCATTCATTACAAAATAATGCATGTGGTAACCAGTTGCCATTACCAAAATTCACAAAATTTTTGCTGTGTACGATCGAAGCTAAATGTGAAGACCTTGTAGAAACACAACAGTGGTGGTGGTTTTAATCGAAAAGATTTGAATCTTTAGGACTTAATTTCAGTTAATGAATAAATGAAAATCCTTCTCTTTCCCTTGAATTATAAAACAAAGTGTTTTGTCTGATAAACAATCAACCATTCATGCATGTCAACAGTTGAATGAGAGAAATTTACAAAGAGAGTACAGAATATCCACGATTTCATACATAGAACGGCTTAAAATCAAACTATAAATGTCTTTGTTTTGTTACGCATCTGGTAAATTTCAAAACTTTATATTTGCCATTCATATTTGAACATAAATACGAGGGTAGGTTGAAAATTAAGCAATATTTATTATGATTTTGTACATAACCTCTTTTAACTTGATAAACTTTTATATATAATTTGTAATACTTTCAAAACAATGGAATTTTTAAAGTCTTTTAAAAATTTAATTTTCTTCCTGGAGAATGTAATCAATTTGACACTATTATTTAAATGTAAGTTAATTCAAATGCTGATGTAGATTCTTATAAACATTACTTATCCCTTTTCTTTAGATTTGTTTCAATAATATGTTTCTTTTAAAAACTATATGTTTAATCATCGAATGGGATTTGTTTATCCCGAATCAGTAGTTCTTAAATATCCATTTTTTAAAAAAAACTATCCTATCCTTGAAATATGTTTATTTGCCAGAATATTGTGGTCACAAACAGTACCGTAGCATTTATGCCCTTGTCAATGTTTTCTCCATAATTTCTTTACTCTCAGTTCACATGTACTAACACAGTATCTACGTACTTATGTTCATACATAAGAATGTACAGTATTGGTCAAAACTTATTGGACAAAATTCGTGTTTTTTCCAATTCCAAAGAAAGTAAAGATTTTGGAAACAATAAATGCACTCTAAAGTATAAAAAAACTAGTTTTAATTTCAGTTTTTCTAATGAAGTCAATAAAAAATTGAAGAAATGTATAAAAAGACGAAACATAAATGGTCTTCCAATAGAGACTTTCGAACTTTGACAGTTGATAGCGGCCATCTTGTTGAAGCTACATCTGACGAATTGGATGTCATGTACTCAGTTAGTTTTGTCAAATCACCATTGATGGATATATAGTGTTCAACAACACGTGCAAATGATAAATTTGTTTTATCAAAATGGGTGTGTTGTTCAAGCAACGTTCCGCGGGCTTCGCCAATTTAAAATCATCTTCACCCATTCATCCAGGAAAGGACATCAACAAACAAAATGATCGAATTTGGGACAATACCAATCCACATGATATCCAAGAGCGTTCAATGCATTCCGAAAAAGTTTTGGGCTGGAAGAGTGGTATTTCTTTGAGAACGACGTTGGCCAATTTATCGCCGTCAACGGCGAGTGCTGTAGGCCAATGATTACCAACTTGTTTTGTATTGAACTTGATAATTTGAACATCAGCGACATGTGGTTTCAACAAGAAAGCGTTGCGTACATCACAGCTCATGTCGCATAGGACAATCTGGACGAGGGATTTAAGGGCATGGTAATTTCATGTGGATGTGCGATATCATGCGATTTGACCTCGTCAGACGTTTTCTTGTGCTGTTTTCTTAAGTCGAATGTCTATGCGAATAAGGCACAAACGAAAGGGGACCTCAAAGCCAAAATGATTACTCCCATCAGTCGAATTCAGCCTGATTTATACGTCATAGTCATGGAATATTGGACATTTCAGTGAAACCGCGGCGTACATTTGCACGAAGTCATATTCCACACATAATAGCGGCTATATTATTTTCAAAAAAATCTAAAATTATTGATGATAGCTCATACACACTCTGTTTTATTTAAATTTGAAGAGAGAAAGATCATAGCGAAAACCCCTTTATAACACATACTAATATATTGTTACACAAACGTATTTCTTCAAAACTACCGCACATCTTTTAGGGATATAACAATAAGATTCTCTGTTGTTGGCATTGGAATGAATTGGAATGCCTCATTTATAGCTTGTTATAATTTGTTTGAATCTCAATGTTCCAATTCCTAATTTACTTTTCCATTTTCAATACATTTTCTGTAGGGTTAAGGTCTGGTAACTTTAGTGGCCACTCCATGACATAAAAGCCTACCTGTATTAAAAAACCCTTAACTAATTTGGATGTGTGTTTAGGGTCATTGTCATGCAGATATATCCATTGGTAGGACAATTTATCATGGGCAGTAGACTTGTACTTAATAGTTCAATTCAATGACCGGTCATTTTAGTTCATAGTTCAATCGCTCTTTTTATAACCTACACCACCATAGGGAGGGTACTATGCGTTTGTGCTGATGTTTAAAACATCTCTATAAAGTGTACCGATAGACTCAGAATCACTTTCTGAGTCGACTAAACGATATCCGCCTGTCCGTATGGCTGCTCTCCATGTAAACCTTGTGCGCTAAGTCGCACTTTTGCAGATATTTCGAACGAAATTTGTTGAAATTTGCTGAAATCGATAATCACTTTAAAGAGCATAAATCTCTTAAAAATTGTGATATCCACATAGAATTCAACAGAAATAGGTTTCATATAAACATAAATCTCACAACATGATTTCATGGCGATCTGTCTATAATTGCTTATAGCTCATGTATAAGGCCCACTTCCGAAAATTACTCACGAAAACAAATTACACTGTGCATCAAATTTCGGGTCATTGAATCTTTCCCGAATCAGACCAACGGGAAATGAAAGTAGACAATCAGTTGTCCAAAATCCCCAAAGGGTTTTCAAAAGTTAGCTCGTATTGCTAATTTATAGGCTTTTTAAGTTGACCTATTTTCAAAAAATTTCGAACAAAACAGTTCTATTTTTTAAGATAACCCTATCCGATTTTGATGAAATTCGCTACATACATAGTTCTTATACAGGTAAAATTTAAAGTTCTTCAAAACTTTCAAATTCCTTACTGTTTTTTAACAGTTTTTCAAAAAGGTACTAAGTTTGATATCATATGTTTTCTAAACGATTTATTTGATAATAATCATTTTAGTCTGTAATTAATGCCTATGTATTGTAGTTTGACAGTACTTTAGTTAAAATATTATAGTTTTGAAATAAAGATACTGATATCAAAAAATGTCCTTGAGTCAAGGATATCTCCAAAAAGGTATGTTCCATTTTCTTTATTGCCTCACTAAGCCTAGCTTATATTGTCAGCAATAACATATAACAAAATCAGAATGAAACCATGAGGGGATCTGTTGAAAATCTATTTTTAGTAAAAAAAAACTATTTTACTTCCATACAAATTTTAAAATTTTTAATTTTATTGTTTGATGAAAAAATAAAATTCGAAAATTTTTAGAAGGACATATTTTAGAATTAATGACTAATTTAAACCACAAAAAGTATACAAAGTAATAAATTTAAATATAAAGGGCCTACATATTCATGATATGATGGTTTAATTTATATTTATTTTTATAACATATATAATATATATTGGAAAATTTTCTGGAAAACAGCAAAACTTTAAATGACCATAACTTAAAAATACGAGCTAACTTTTTAAAACCCTTTGGGGATTTTGGTCTACTAATAGTCTACTTTCACCTCCCGTTAGTCTCATTCGGGAAAGATTTTCTTGTTGCACAGTGTTATTGAAATTTTAAAAGAAAAATTAATTTCATTTACTCAGTGTAAGGTATGATATGATCAGGCTTGACTGGCAATACTTTCAAACTTGTTTTGATTTGAAACGACCTACTTGAACTACCATTGATGTTTGGTCTACAGGAATAAAGGAAATCATTAGATTTCAAATATGGAATGTACGCTGTTAATTGAATAAATGGTACGTAACTTAAACCTTAAGTTAAAAAAAAATACTAATTTTATTATATAAAATAAGTCGAATTAAATATTTATAGTTGTTTCATTTATGTCAGAAAAAAATTAAATGTATTTTATTTTTCTATTTAATTGAAATATTTAGTTACTAATACAGTTAAAAATGTTTGTTTATGTACAATTTTCGGTTATATCACTGCATATGTTTGGATCACATCACAATTGAAGTTAGTGAGCGAAAAGATTTGAACTAGTTCATTTAACTCAATCGTGTGAATCGATCAATTGAACTAGTTCGTTCATGTAGTACCCAAGTCTAATGGGCATGAGGCAGCATCTTCTCCTGTAATATATTTTAATACTCTTGTTTGTCCATAATACCGTAAATTTTGTGTAAAGAATACTTTAGTTTTGTCGCTTGCTTATTACATAATATTTACTTTTTGTATTTTTTTAGTCAAATCAGGTTTGGAATTTTTCACATCATAATTTTTTTGTTTTAAAAACAAGCAAATTTGTTTTCCATATAGAAATAGTATAGAAGTAATTTTTGTCCAATGTATTTTGACCGACACTGTATGTAGACAACATCGATGACTATTTTGTATTTTGTTATACATACTCTGTAAGTTGCAATGATGTCTGTTGCTTCAATTGTTGCTGATGATGACAGTGGTAGTTGAAAGTACAAGTATGTAGTATGATTGTAGTAAGTATATATGTATGTATGTGTGCATGTTGGTTGGGTAGTGGTGTGATATAATGTTGTTATGCTAAACCAGCATAAATTTGTTGACAAGCGCGTTTATCGTTTAATTTAACGTATTGCGTTTTTACAACGACAATCAATTGTCCATTGGGTAGTGGCCTCTTAAAAACGTCGACAAAAAGCAATTCAAGATAGTTTTATATGTAGCCCTACGATTTGGTAAATATACTAGATTTAAGAAGGCATAGGAAATCTAAACAAAAGCTGTATAATGTAACTAATTGTGATTCATCTCCATTTTTAGTCTAAAGATAATAATCCAATTAACTCCGGTTTATATTTAGGAAATACCAAGTCGCTTGTTATTAGTAGAGTTTCAAAGAATCGAATATCCTTTGTGGTATTAACCTTTCACAATTCCTTGAGAGTTCCGAAAAATTCTGTCAGACCTTGGATCACTTTACAGATAATTGTGAGCTTTAAAAACGTTCTGGAACATCGCACATTTAAAGTCTTGCTGATCCAATTATAAATTGTTTCCAGACAAGGCAAAGATCTCCAAAAAGATCAATAATTGGAGACTCTAATCCATGAAGATTGTTGTCAAACTCAACAAGAGCTCGAAAAAACGATGGAAGATACTCAAGCAAGATGCATTCCCTCAGGTTTGTCAGAAAATGTGAGACACAGTCTCCTCCTCTTCTTTATTATGACAGCTTCTACAGTAGTCGTTGTACCGTAGGCTCAGTCTTCTAGCATGTGCTCCAATTATTCAGTGACCTGTAATAAAGGAGACAATTTGCATTATTTGCTCACGACGGAATTCCATAAGCACGTCGACCTCGTTCATTGGTCCACCTGTTTTGTGCAGTCTCATAACTAGGGAAATACCAGAAAAGGGGTCGATCGCCTCCTCATTCATCATCGCACCCCTTTTGGCCAATTAATCTGCTATAAAATTACCCTGATTTTCATCGTGTCCATGAACCCATATAAGCATTATCCCAGAATGTCTCGCTATCTCATTAAGGGATACCCGGCATTCCTCGGTTAACCTAGATGTCGTGAATACATTCCGTTAACGGCAGCCTTGATATCATTAAATATACATATATCTCCAGATATTCGATAATAACTCAGCCCATTGGATTAACGTTTAATGGCAGTAATTTCCGCTTGCAGAGCAGTACAGAATTCAGGTAGCCTAAAGTAGGATTTTATTCCAAAGTTCTCAATATAGAAACCTCCAACGACTCTTTTGCCCCTTTATAGCCATCAGTATATACCCTTATGGCATCGTCAGGGGGGAAGACTCCGCCATAAATCCCTGTTCGGGATTAGAGAAGGTTTTGCGATGCAGTAATCGACATTGTTATGTATGTGCCAATTGTAATTCGGTGTCTTGGAGTGCCCAAGGTCCTTACCAGACCACGAAAAGAAAGCATTCACTATCACAGCAGAATTTATAGCCATTTGCATCACCATCAAATCAACTGGTAACTAGTTTAAAATAGTAAAAAGTTCCTTAGAGGAGGTAGACCTTATAGCGTCTATAATCAGTATCGCGATAGTCCTTAGAACTCCTTCAACGGCCTTCCAATGAATAGCATTCTCCAAGTCGTGGCACCTCATCAGTACTCCATAAAACAAGAGCCCAATAATGTTTGAACGGTAAAAAAGGCAATTATAATTTTGGCATCGAATCATTACTTGCGATGAAAAATGGATCCATTACGATAACCCGAAGAGTAAGAGATCATATGTGAAGCCCAGCCAATCAACCGAATCAACACAAAATCCTAATATCCATGGCACTAAGGTAATGGTCTATATATTTTGGTATATGAGCTGCTAAGATTTGACCAGACCATAACATGAAACCTGTACCCATCGCAACTGATTCGTTTGAAGCGAGCGAGTGTAGACTTTGTCCCGTACGACTACTATTTTTTTTCGATCGATGCAGAACGTACGCTCTGGTACACGCTTCATCTTAGAATAGAAAATCCGAAAAAGGCTTCATTCATTCTTGGCCTCAAAAGATGAGCAATTCTTTTGGATCGGAAGCCATATGTTGACAAAAATAGGGGAAAAGTTCGTAGCTAACAACATCTTATAATTTAAACAAATTTATATTGTACAAATGTTTAAAAATGAAAGGTAAACATTTAAAAAAATCCCACATTTTTAAGTCATTATGTCAATTTGACGAAGTAATAGCCTCTTAAGAGTTTCGTTGAATTAATCTTGTGAACTCCGATTAGTTGTATAAATTGTAATAAAGCATACAACTAAGATTAAGCGCAGAGGTACGGAATATTCGTTTGTGGATTCCAAATCTCTGTGGACCGAACCAAGTAGGTCCGAATATAATTATTTCTACCGCGACTTGATGATAATGACTTGATGGGAACTATAACTTAGAGTCATTCATACCTTTCTAAATATATTTGCAGTAGATATTTGCTTCTTTGCCTGTGAATTTAAACAAATTTCACTTTGTTATAATCAGATATTCTTATTTGGTATATTCGTCATGGAATTTCGAAAACGGGTGCAGTTATATCGTAGTCAATAGTAAGATCCATATTGATGACCATAGTTCAAGCTTTCATAAATCCATAGGCTTCCCAATGTTTCAACAATACGTGAGAAGATCAAGTACTCCAGTAAAACTAATGAATCATCCAAATCATGTTGCAAGGGAGCTGCTATCTTTTAAGGGACCCTTGAAAAGAGAGGAAATTTTGGACTTTGGTTAGAAGTTGGCAACTACTTCGTTATTTATATTTAATGACTTGCATACTTATTGTAAATTTCTAAAAAGAAAGATTCAATAAAGAAATATCATTGGTGGCGTTCGAACATGTTTTGCTGGCTTTTCTTATATAACGCTAACCAACGCTATATTGGTTCTGGATTGTGTATTCAGGTTCCAATTTATTTTATTACCCAGTATTAGTCCAACGAATTTTGGCATTATCGGATAATGTTATATCTCCTTGTGAATAATCTCCTTGAGTTGAATTGACTCCAAGTGCACATATTTATTTCCAATTTAATAATAATTTTAGCCACATAATCCGCAAAAGCAATAGTCATGCAACATGTTTCTAAATGGGTTTTAGCAGTGTGCTGGTATTAAGCTGCAATAGCTGTGGATATAGTTTACCTTCTTGTGGTTTCTCCGAATAGCAACTTTGGACAAATGAGATAAACAGTTGTCTCATACTGTCTGTAGTTGATATCTGTTTGATATAGCTGAAGGCACCCTCTATATCGCGGAAAGAAACGAAAGTGTATAACTAACAGTTTTAAGACTTTTGTATATGACTAACTATTATGTGTAGACATGCTGAGCCTTGGATAGAGTAGCTGGTCCTAGAGTTGATTAAATATAGACATCAATATTTTTTCCAAAAGTTTTATGTAGATAAGGGGAGAGGTTAGTTTGAAGACTATGACCTTGGTATGAGATGCTTTTTCTTTTTTTGCAAGTGAAAACCATCTTATAATCAGTAGCCACGACATTAGAGCATTAGTGCTCTCCTGTAAGTCTGTTTGAATGATACCATCAGGCATAGGGTACAACTAGAGGCGCAACTGAGAGTAAGCTGAGAGTAACAATAATTACTCTCTTCACACGTACTTGTGCTATCCCTACAAGAAATATATGACCAAAACTAATACACACAAAAGATGTTTACTAACACATTTGCACACATTTTATATTTGACCGAACATATGACTGACATTGTTGTTGGAAATATCCATCATCGTTGAACAATGTATGTTGCAGAGTTGCATTTTTTACATTTTTGACGTTAAAAAGTAAATCCCCGATAAGTTTTAATTTATTTTTATTTATTTGTGTGAAGAGTGTTAAAAATTTAAAGATTAGTTATTGTAAAATATAAAAAAAGTGCAAAAAATATATATTTTCGAAAGAAGAGGGATTGGGTAAGTGGACAAAATAGTTTACAACAATAGACACACATATATAACTTTATTTTTTTATTAATTACAGCACATTTGATGATAAAGCCGATCAAGAACTATTTCAAGTCGATTTACGCCCTCAGAAGCCAATAAAAAAAACTTTTAACAGAAAAGCCAATGAAATCTTTCTTTTCGAAAGCAGTTTTAATAAGTAGTTTTTTTTATTTAATATTATTAGTTTTATTTAATATAAAGAAATTAATTGAAATAAATCGTGTTTTATTTCAACTATATGTCCGTCAACAGTGACGACTATATCCATCAAGTTTGATTAGTCAACTGTGATCGGTATATCCATCAACTTTTACTGGTCAACTGTGACTAATATTTATATTATCGTTGACTAGTAAACAACATTAGAGTAAGCAGTTCAGACATATATTCAGTGGACGATAAAATGCTTAAATTAGAGAAGGATGCAAAATCACACGTACACAAAAGTTTCCATCACTTTTTTCATATTGGCCTTAAGAAAATTATAGACAATTTGTTCTACCCGACGATGGATATTTCTATCAACAATGCCAGTCATATGACCGGTAAAATGACCGTCACTGTTCTTGTAGGGATATAAATTCAACATACTTGTGAGAGAATTAAACACATCAAAATACTTGAAATTTTAACTTCGATTTCCCGACTAAATATAGACCGAACCGCTTTTTTACACTTCTACACAATTTTTGTAAAATTTTGTTAATACTTGCAGGACACTTTTATTTCCGAAACACTTTTATTTTGCTCAAATGAACAAATTTATTTTTTATTAATTTTTGACACTTAAATTTATCTGTGGTAGAATTTTATTTATAGAACAGAGTACCAATTTTTGGTATTGAAAATAGAAGAAAATTTAAATAAATTAAAATTTAACATTTTTATAGAACTCTGTGTGTCTGGTGAAAATTAAAAAGGGACCAATACAACCTCAAAGCTATGTACTAATACATTCTCACGACTTACGTTTTTGACAACAGACTTAGGTTTTTTCCCTCTCAGTAACGCTTCTATGTATATATTATTCTATGCCATCAGGTCTTTGAAGTTTAGGAGTTGGAAGCATATAACAGCTCATCGTATTCCATGCTCTGTTATTGATATATCAGAATGTTGACATTAAGATGCTAGAGCAGTAAACGCAATACACTTCCTTATGGTGTATGTGCTGATCTGCCACTAAAGCCTACTAAGCCTACTAAATTAAATTCCTTATAGTTCAGGTATTTTTCCATATGCCTACCTACTCATAGGCATATTGAACCTTGGATTAAGTACCTAGTTTAAAAGATGATCTAATGTAGACATCCATGATCCTTTCCAAAATTGTATGTATAAAGAAGGAGAGGCCTTGGTATAAGGTGCTTTCATTCCATTGCAGATTACGATAATCTTACGATCACATTGATGGGACATGATACAAACGTAAGCAGGCCCAGAAGATTATCAGGAGCCATGGTATTCTAGTTCTAATGTTCATCTCCGTCAGAAACTGGAGGTTTTAAGATGCGGAAGTTTTTAATTACATATCGTAAGCGATAATATGTATTCTGTACCAGTACAGAATCAATCAGTTATGAACCAAAAAATGCATGTGTACATTATCCAGCAGTCGACTTAACTCCAATGTTACAGTCTCTTCACTAGCGTGAATTGTGCATGGGGCACAATTCAATTTCCCGTTTAAAAGCGTCATATGTTCAAGTAGTGGTAATACAAAGAACTTCTTTACTGCACACAAGAATTAATATTTAGTACATTGGAAATTTGAAATTATGATCAACATCATACGCGTGCAACAGAGCAGAGTGTCAGTGGTTGTAATGCTGGCTGTGATGACGATGTTAATGGTGGTGGTTCGTCGTTGAGTATTACTTTATCGCTTAATTTCTCAGCAATGTTAATAAATTGATGATGATGATGATGACGATGATAAACATGATAATGATCTTGCTGTTGCCGCTGATTGTGGCAAGAACGAAACATTTTATTTGGTTTTGTATATTTTCTTTAAATTGATGTTTGATGATTGTTATGCTTGCCATTCCATTTAATTTTTATTTTATTTATTTCTTTCTTTCTATTTTTAAGGCAAAATGTTTTAACGTTTGTCTGTTTAAGTTAGTCGTCTGTTTCGTTTATTGGAGAATTTTGTTTAGTCATGTGAAAAATTCAATTGAGTTTTGTGTGTGTTTGATAAATAATTTTTGTAGCAAATACAGGGCTAATTTAAGTTTCAAGTAGTAAATGGAATTGTAATGTTTGCATTATTCAACAGGGTTGACAGAACTTGTAAGCAATCATCAATCAATCGATGGTAAGGGATAGATTAGACAATTGGTTTGATAAGTGTTGTTACTGCAGTATATTTGCTGATGGTTTTAAATAAAAAATACCAACAATTTTGGAGAAAAAATCTCTTTAAAAAAATATTAAAAGTTAACAAATCTAAAACCAGCTAAATTGTACTTTAACTTACGAATAACTCTTCTCTGAATAATGTAATTTTTTTGTTGGCCAACCAAAAGTTTTGCCCCTTATGAACATGCATTTTAACGAATAATGTGCATAAATTGTCCACATTTTATTTTAATAGAAACTATTTGACTTTGACATTAGATCCACTTAAAAATAAAGATATTAAATAAAAATTGTAGGAGTGTGTTGGGTTTTTTCATCTACATAATTTTTAGCTTTCTAACTTTACCAACAGAATAAGAATTTAGAGAATAAAATTGAATGTTTTACTTTTTTTAAATGAGATGTTGATATTTCATGTTTCATGCAACACTGAGTTTTTGTAACGGCATCTTCAGCACACACACACCATCCACAATTGTTAACCTCTATTCTAGTTTTTCTGCTCTTCTGTTCCGTTGTTTGTCATCATCTACTATTTCAACATTTATTGTAATCATCATCATTATCATCATGTTGTTAGTTTAAAATTGCTTTAATGTTGTTAGTTTTTATTAAGGAGCAATATGGGGCAGTCCATGAAGGAATAGTTATAGAAAAATAGACTTACAATGGAGTATAGACATTATAAACACAACTCATTTCATTCTGAAATAATGATACAAGAAATACTTTATCTTAAATCAAAAGTTTGGTTGGATTCCTTGGGCAGTCTACCATCAAGTAGCTCAATTGAATCCATTCGAATGTGATCATATTTCAATTGACGTAGTTATCTTTCTGTTTTTTTTTTTCATGCTAAACCAACAATATTCTCCAATTAATAAGTAGATGAATCTGAAACTCCTCAATAGCTTTTCCAAGCATGACACTATGTTGAATTCTTTAGACAGTCGTTCTTCAATCAGTTCACTTGGATCTATTCGTATGTGATCCCATGACCCAAATTATATAAATCAAATCCATAAATTCATACGGGATGTTTCCATGCTAAACCAACCAGAATATCTGTTGAATAATTAAATGAATCTGAGATTCATATACGATAACTCTTTCAAGCATGAGATATATGAGACGACAACTATGCACTGCCTGTTAATATGCAAGGCCTTTCATTGGAAGAATAGATGAAACAATGTCTCCTCCTCTTTCTAACTGAAACAACTTCGTTGAACAGTAAACAAAGTCGCATAACGTGTGTCCTTTTTTTTGATATGGAGTGTGTAATCTTCATATAAATGAATCAGTTTTCAATATGTGGGATTCAAAAATAAACATTAAGTACTTAAGTAGTAGTCTCTTTAGGGTCTTCCTATTGTGTCTGCTTTCTTCCGTATTCCTTTCCTTTGCTGCATACAATCTGTAGACCTCATGTGCAGCCAAGTAGATTGGAACAGATTGGCTAATACCACATATTGCATCCAGGGATATGGTTATATAGCCGCAACATACTCTAAGACAGCTCTGTCTAAAAAAAGAAAGTACATTTTTATGAGATGTGTTCCTAATTGCTCTAGACCAGATAGTAGCGCCATATAGTAGGATTGATGTCGCTACGCTTAAAAGTAGGATCCTTCGATTTTGTCTAGGTCCTCCCACATTTGGCATTATTCTGCTGAGAGAGTTGATAACTGCTGCTGCCTTTGCGCATGCGTATTTCATATGGGCCTTAAAGTTAAGTCGCTCGTCGATCGGTACACCTAGATACTTAATAGACTCAGATGAGTTAATATTAGCTGTTCTTACTTTTGTATTTATAATCTACTTTTTCCTTCGAAGTTCCAGCTCTGCCTTCTTTATTCTTGTTTTGATGATGCGGGTGGTATCATTTGTGTAAAGCTTCACTTCCGTTTCCGTTTCCGTTTCCGCCATATTCTTTACTTTATTTATTGCATCTGTTGTTGATCTGGCTTTACTAAATCCATACTGTCTATCTGAAAGCCTGTTTGCTCTTTCTACTGGGGGTAATAGTCTGTTGTATATAACACTCTCTAGTACCTTTCCGATCGTATCCAACAAGCAAATGGATGGCTCTCCGAGTCGGTTATTAGGTTTTGGTATTAATACTAACCTTTGCTTTTCCAGGGCTCAGGAAATTTCGAAGGCAATTATTCATTCATTTCGAAGGCAATTATTCATTGCATTTACAAATATCTGTTGTTTATATTTTAGTGCAAACTTCATGGCTTTGTTTGGGATGCCATCTAAGCCTAGTGCCAATTGGGAAAAGCACTTCCACGATTTTTTTAAGCAGCTGAGGGCATGTAACTTGTGGAGTTCGTTCAACATCAACTTAACTGCTCAGCTGTTTAAAACTTTCTCTTTTGCTTATTTTTATGGGCAGTTATAGGCCTCGTCTAGTCTTGCTCTTTCCATTTGAAATAGCAGTCTGGCCCACAAGCATTCTCCTCAAAGTATCGGAATTTCCGAGTTCCACCAGTAGTTTGGTTTCCTGCTAGCCGATTGTCTACTCCTATGCTTTGCTACATCGCAAGCTTTCTGCAGGGCCTCCCTAATACAGAATATGAATCCTATAAATTGGTCAATATATTGTTACGAATGTGCAATATCAATTTGAATTCAACGGTCTGTAACGACTGCCTGCAGCATTCATCATGTTTGAAGGCACGTCCATCATTGACATTGTTTGTAAGTATGGCAACACTAAATGTTTGGGCTGCTGGCAATGACATTGAAAAGCTCTAGAAATCGAATGTACTAGTATGTCCGTTAAGAGCATTGTAGAAGATTCCCGATAAATGGCGCGTGTATAAATAGTGGCAGAGCTGGCAGTCGTGAGTTGAGTTGATCATTGTCGCTGTTAGAGTTAACATCAACTGTCTTGTACGTGTATACTTGTACGTTATAGAGTGTGTGTGCATTTCTGCGAATTGATAAACGTGTATAAAGACACTGAATGACTATTTAATTCTGTTGTTGTTGTACATTCTAAATAAATAAAGAGTTGTTACAATTTTAAACTACTAAAACTGCTTTTATTTGCAATCAAAAGTATGCGGTTTATTTAAAGGAAATAAACCCCGTTTTTAAAAAGGTAAAAACGTAACAATATTTTGAGTATAGGTATTGTGTAAGTAAATATAGGAAGAGTGTAATTATAAGGGCTAAGATGAGCGCTTACTCAACAGTCTTGGTCTGAAAAAATGTGTAATTTCCTGAGGAATAATGTCTGTTTGGAGACTAGGGAAAATCTTACAACTGCGAATATTAGATAAGTTAATAAGTAGTTTGGTCCAAAACGATGATGTACCTGTTTCACTTGACTCATTAGGTAATAATTTTATAGAAGCTTTTTCAGTTAGTTGCAGAGATCATGGGGAGCTGTTTTCCTGTAATTCCAGTACTGAAATTTTAAGAATGTATTGGGTGTATGATTTAAATACTCGTTATTTGTTTTTTAAAATTTTAAGCTTTTATTTTGAAACATTTTTACAATATAAATTTATTCAAAGTATTGGCCATTGTTAGCTATGATCTATTCCCATCTTTCTGGTATTATATGGATTTGAGGCCAAGAACGAATCAAGCGTATCCCAGAGAGATCATTCCGCTATTTGTCTTCCGTATTAAAATCGTCACTTCTGAACCGCATAAACGATCTCTTGTTGCCACAAAATTCAAAATTTTTAAAGCTATAAAGTTCAAAGCCCACTGTCTTTCAATTCAGAAAATTACACATTGCGCTAGGCCTAGGTCTGAAAAAAAAATAATTGTACAACGACTTTGATCAAAGATGAAATTTTCAACCGGATATGAAGTTTTAGGGTGTTGTATTGGTTTTGGTATTCAGTTTGTAACATAAAAGTATATTAATTCTGGGTCCTTATACGTATTACAATACGGGCAATAATTGAAAGCATTCCATTATCAAGTATTTAACCATCGGCTATTACTTATTCCACAATTACATAATTTTTGTCATTTCGTGCCAATGTGACGTGAAATTTGTATTTTAAATTTCCTTTCAGTGTCGATGTGTGAATTTAATTATGGTATGAGTCCATTAATTCAAACTGTACCTTTGTCACGATTATGACTGCAATTGCTGTTATGTAATCCATAATGACCTTAAAACTATATATCGAATAGTCTGTTTGAAAAAAAAAAATAAACTTTTACACTTGATACTATAAAATGTATTAAAGGAGATGTCATTGCAAAACCTTAAACAATTTTTTATATATTCTTATCTTAATTAATAAAGCCCTTATAACACTTCTTATGGAATGACCCATACAACTTGTAATTTTTGTTGACTCTTAGCATTTTGTTGTTTTTTTGTTCATTTTCTTTTTTTTGTTGCTTCACTCCTTAGTTAATACTATTTTATAAATCTAAACATTACCATTTACGAGTGCTCCATAAAGGTAAATATTCTTTAACTTTGTAATATACAAGAAAATAGAAAAAGAAAAAAACTAAAATGAAAACTACAAAAATTACTACAACATGGAAAAAACTTTATTTTTTTTTCTGTACAAATGATGATGAAAAGACATCATTTGCAAGTTAAAGAACGAATGACTGCAACAACAACAAAAAAATATAGAATGAAGAGTAAAAACTAAAACAGAAAAACCAAAAGAAAATGTGATGAACATGGAACTTTTGGTCTAACAAAAACCCTGAGGAAATATTGTTGCAACAAAAATAAGAAATCTTGTTCCTGTTTGAGTGAATGAGTGTGTATGTGTGTATTTTGGAGAAAAAAGAGAATATTTCATTAGTGCAGCGAGAACATATATATTAGGGTTGCTCTTAGTTTACACTTGGATTATCAATGCTCCCAAGGTATAAAATTGTTTTCTGTTATTAAAAATCAAATGTTGAACATTAGAGCAAAATCGAGTAAAGTCTAGAGTTTTCACATTTTATTTGAAGTTTCGATTTTTGGTTTAAGTTGCAGTTTATAAAATAATAATAAAAACTTAAATTTTCCATTTTCGTGATTTTTTAATGACTCCTTCTATTTAGAATTTCTAAATAAGTATTAACATCTAAACCTAAATTACAAATAAAGTTATTATTGCCACAGCAATATCCAGCAAAAAGAGATAATCTGGCTAGGTCCAAGGTTTCAATCCTTCTAAGGCGTCTGCGACTCTCAAAGGATAGTAACTCCCTTGCAATGGAATTTGGATGATCTAGTTATTATTGTTAAGAGTCTTTTTTTTAACAAACACAAACTGCGAAGCGTTTTGCTTGTCTGCAGATACACCCAGAGTCTCTGCCGGGAATCGAACCCGCAATCCCCATATTGATAGTCTAGCACACTATCGTGTAGTCTATCGGGGCATCCTTGACTGTCTTCTTTTTATATTTTCGATGTTGGAATAAGACGCTGTTCCCCATAGCTAAAGTATACGACAATATTGGTTTTATAACCACCTTATGCAGCAGAACCTTTTAGCGCAAATCTGGGGCTGACCAAGGACTAAGAAGCTAGTGCATTTGAATAGACTTCAGTTTAATATGGTTTTGTTCGGTTATCCTGATATTGTTAATCTGTATTAAAGGGCAACTGTCTTTTCATAACGTGGACGAAATGTGAACACTTTTTGTAGCATTAACTTTTATTTTCGGACTGAAGCTGCTCAGATGCTACAAATGCAGACGCAGCTTACAAGTGCAGTATCGTCTGCAGAGGTGTGGGCATGTCTGCCGTATATAATATCCCAGCAGTTACGCAAGTAGTCAATGTATCCTATATAGACAGAAATTATCACTACTGCCTGATCACTTGGCTAACTCTAATTTATATATTTTTGTTAATTTAATACATATGTGCTCTTTATAGTGCAGAGAGAAGTCAATTGATTACTTTATACATCCAATGTAATCTATCGTGATGACAATTGTAACTTAAGTGTCTCTAAGTAATCTAGAGTGTAGTCACATTAAACTGTGGGTAATTACTACAAACTGGCTATACAAATTGAAAAATCTCTTTAACGAGCATAAATCCTTTATAAGTATTGATATCTAAAGAGTCTTTCAATAGGGACTTCCGAACTATGACAGTTGATAGTGGCCATATTGTTGAAGCTGCAACATATTGTAGCAAAAAAGTTTGGTTTATTAATGTTACATGGAAATTTGTGATTTGTTATTGAGAATCCTGCAATTCCCAAAATTTTGTTCAAAACTCCCCGAAAATAGTATTTTTTTGATTTTTGACTCTGTACCGAGGTACCGAGGTACAGAGTCAAAAATCAGGTACCGAGGTCCGGGATATAAACTTGGTTAGGTTAGGTTCCAGCCACTCTTCAAGCAGCTCACTTGGGTCTATTCAAAAAACTGATCCCATTGTGATACTTAAGGGGTAAACCAACCAGATGCACTGATAAGGGAGTAGATTCGTCAAAGACTCATCCTTGATAACTCATCTAAGAATGATAGGAATGGAATTCCGAGAATGCATTCCCTCAGGTTTTTGAGAGCCGGGCATTGGCAGAATAGGTGGGACACCGTCTCCTCCTTTTCTTCATTATGACAGCTCCTACAGTATTCATTGTACGGTAAGGCCAGTCTTTTAGCATGTGTCCCAATTATACATTGTCCTGTAATGAAGGAAACAATTAGCCTTATTTGCTCTCGACGAAATTCCATAAGTAGGTTCGTCCTGCTGGCTCATATACGGGCCAAGTAGACTTCGATATAACACAGGAAGACTCGTTGGTCCACCTACATTGTGCAGACTCATATAGTATCTGCTGTACAGCCATCTTGCATTTAACAAGGGAAATACCAGAAAAGGAGTCGATCTCCTCATCATCCATCATCGCACCCCTTTTGGCCAATACATTGAACAGGGCTCTGAAAATCCAACACGCCTGGCTATTGAAATGTTTCTGTTGGTAAATGCTGTACCATTAATGAAATTTAAACATTTTCATACAAATCATATATTTCTCAATAAATATGCAATCAAGTATAACACACTAGTGTTTTTTTCATATGTTGACGTAGTTTTCCATATAAAAACATATTTGCTAGGTTAGGTTAGGTTCGATGGGCAGCCGCTCCTCAAGCAGCTCACTTGGGTCCGTTCAAATCTGATCCCATTATGATACCCAAGGGGTAGTCATCAGGATATTTACAGTACTTCCGTTGACTCCAAATTCAACCAACCAGATTCCGGGATGAAGGAATAGATTCGTCTCAAATTTATCCTAGATAGCTCGTCCAAACATGATAGGAATGGAAATCTGAGGATACGTGCCCTCAGGTTTGTCAGAGCCGGACATTGGCAGAAAAGGTGATACACAGTCTCTTCCTCTTCCTCATTATTACAGCTTCTACAGTAATCAAATCGACCTCGCTGTAGTACAGGAAGTTTCATTAGTCCACCTGTCTTTTGTAGTCTCATATAGTTTCTGCTGAAAAGCCATCTTGCATTTAACAAGGGAAATACCAGAAATCGCACCCCTTTGGGCCAATACATCTGCTATGCAATTACCCTGATTTCCATCGTGTTCAGGGACCCATATAAGCGTTATCCTCGAATGTCTCGCTATCTCATTAACGGATACACGGCATTCCTCGGTTAACCTAGATGTCGTGAAGACACCCGCTATTCCGTTAACGGCAGCCTTGCTATCAGTAAATGTGCATATATCAGCAGATATTTGAGAAAACCTCAGCCAGTTGGATGCGCGTTTAATGGCCGTATGCGATTAGCGAAAATTAGGCATACATTTTAAATTTACATAAAAAATTAGTTTACTTCGGAAGGCTCTGGACCTCGCAGCAATAAATAGTTCGTAATTATTTTGCTTCTAAAGTACTTTCCGCAACTTTAATTTAAAAATATACTGACATTATTTACATTGTTTATAATTTCTGTATAACTAAACATTATTGTAAGAACTTTTTTCTAAAAAAATTCTAGAAAAAACTACCTTTTAAAATGTTTTAATTTAAACGTAAATTAGTTTTGACTCAGTAGTGCTTTTGAAATATTTCTTTTTTGTTAATACTTTCAAATTTGTTGTTAATTACAAAATATATACTTGGAAAAAATCGGGTTAGATTTGGATTTGCTATTATCCACACTAAGGTAGATAAAAAAATTGAAATTTTAATTTCAGTTACCACTCTTTGAGGCTCCACCCCCTTAATATTTAAAGTCCAAATTGAAAACTTAAATTCAGCTACACTTCCTCTATAGCCTGATATCTTATTGAGATCGGACTAACAGTTTAGAATTTACAGATTTATTTCCACTTTTTGTTTCATTTTCCCCACTGTGAAACTGTATCGAATTGGCTGTTTGTTATTTAGTTTGTTTTCTCGAAAACTTCACTGTTTGGAGTGGATTTTGGGCTGGCGGCGTCATCGGTCCATATTTTTTGAGAATTACGTTGACTAGGAGATTACCGTCAACTGCGCGTGCTAGAGACTGATGATAACCAACTTCTTTTGGCTTGAATGGGCTGATATGGACACCAACGACATGTGGTTTCAACATGACGGCGCTATGTGTTACACAGCTCATGCCACATTGGATATTTTGCATGAGCGATTTGAGCTCATGGCCATCTCATGTGGTGAAGATGTGATCTTGCCACCAAGGTCGTGTGAGTTTTAACCTCACTCGACTTTTTCTTGTAGGGTTTTCTTGAGTCGCAGGGCAATTCGTATAAGCCACACACCTCATCGGTCCTCAAAGCCAACATAAACCTCGCCACCGGTCAAATTCAGCCTAATTTGTGGCAACAAGCGAAGCAGGATTTTAGTTTTCATACAAAATGGCATCGATAAGCCTCTCAAACGAATAAAAAATATTGATGATATTTTATACACACTTTGTTCTATTTAAATATAAAGTTAAATTAAAGTTAGGATTTGTTATCAGGTTTTAATAAGTAATCTATATCAGTAAACTTTTATATTTTATATTTAAACGTCTATGGAATAGGTATACCTAAGAGATATAGACTTTGGGAACATCGAAAACAGTACAAAATAAGGGCCACCCTAATACTCCTGCATACATACATAAATAGACATGTACCTGTTAAAGTTTATATAAACTTAAACATAAAACAACTTACAACATATATGTATATTTACATACGTACTTACATACATGAATAGGAAACATATTACTTACTTTATTAAAAATTTTGTTACTTTTATTTAATTTTTGGAAATAGGAATGAAGTTGGCATAAGTTACCTTTTACAAAAGATTGAACTATTAAAACCTTTTATTTTTTTAGGGAAATTGTTTAAAAGTTAATAAATTATTATATTTTTATTATATGTTCAAGCAATGACATAAAAGATCACTTTTAATACAATCATTTTGAAGGATTTCGAATTCATAATAATTCCTTGTGAAATGCCAATTTTTTTGTTATCCAACACAGAGAAAGACTGCCTCCGAAGTAGGATGTTTAATATAAAGCAAACCCTGAGCATAGGAAATTCTAAGTCGATTTAGTAATATGAGTATAGCTGTCTGTGTAAATCACGCTGACGTACAAAATACTCAGCCAAAATTATTGAGATTTAGTAAAAAATCGTTGTTATTGTTTTAGGCAGTTTGGTATTGAAAATTAGTGAAATCGGTTCATCAGGATAAAGGTAATGGACCAAAATGTGAGACAACCTTTATAAAACTGTATGTAACTTATGTAATGTTACTGTGATTGGTTGTCGACTGTGGTTGCTACCGCATTTTTCTTTCAAAATGACCATAACCTTTAGCACGTGCTTGCTTTAAGGGTCTAGCTCGACGGATGGGGAGGGGGTCTTGTTAGGTCACTTTGAAACCTCACTTACAAAAAGATATCACGTGCTAAGCTACTCTCTAAGATGACAAAATTTGTTTTACATCAGATGTTGGAAATCCGATATTATATTTCCCTAAGCCCTATCCCTACCATGTTACCATTTTCCGAATGAAATCTATTGGTAACCCAAATACAATTCAGAAGTGGTTTGGTTACATTAAGTTATACAATTTTTATTCAGAATTCATTTTTATAAACTTTTCACAAAAAGGTATTTAGGGTATTATTAATATTTTTAACTTCATGTCGAGTATACATGTTCAAAATAAATCCAGTATTTTCTAACTTCTATTTATAATTAACTTACAAAAAAATTAGTTTTCATCTGTTTTAATTCATAAATAATTTACAATTTTCCGTGAGTGTATCGATGTTTCAGGCCTGTGACATGATATTAAATTGAACAAAATCAGCTCAAAGCTTTAATTGAGAATTTAAATATTAATAACAAAAAAAAAATCTTAAATAAACTTAAATTACAAATTTACATACATATTTATGTAAATTACTCTTCATTCATATTTTGTTTCATTCATTAATTTTTTTTTTTGCTCTTATCAATGAGAACTTATAAAAACGAGAGCTCTCTTTTTAAGTAAAAAAAAAGTTGATCTAAATAGATCAATGAAACTAAATGAAATTAAACAAATGAAAGAATCAAATTATGAATGAAAAATAATTTACTACAATGTGTTTTTTTTTTTATTTTTTTTTTCTTAAACTCAATGAAAATTGTTCGTACTTTACAGCAAGTTTGGTTATGTCAAAAATTTAAATTATTTTGATTATTGTTCTTTATTATTTTATATTTTGAAAATTTTATTAAATTCTTATATTTTAGTATCTCTTTTTTTTTAGATTATTAAATATTCTTTTATTTTTTTTTTATATAAATAAAACTTTATGATTTATTTAATTACTTTATATATTATATTTAGCTTTCTTTAGAATAGTATATGAGAAAGTTTTAACTATGAGAATTTTTTGTTTAAAAGAATTATTTTCTTTTAGCGTAAGTGGTATTAAGTGGTATCAGAATTCATAAATTAAGACTTTTTCAAATATTGGGAAACTGAAGTTTCCACGTGTGATCGGATTATTACGTAAGGTGGTGAAGGTGTCAATAACTTATTATAGTTTCAATAACTTACAATTATAGTTAAGGAAAGTTCCCACAAAATAATTCGCTGGTGCTTTGTCCAATGGAAATGTTGGAGCACGAGGTGTTTTGTCCAGAATTGTTGGAACACGAGGTAATTGTCCAGAAGAAAAGGTTAGAACACGAGGTCTTTTATTTATACTCCGTGGATATCAGATTTTAAAATATCCTAGGACAAAATGTTGGTAACTTTTCGCCAATCTAATCAGTAGAATTTTCCCTTACCTTCCACAATTCATTACCAGATCAAACCATATATAATTATATTGGGTCACTTCTTTTCCACTTTTGGGATTTAATATTAATATGCGAAATGTACTTTAAATGTTTCACTATAATCTTAGTATCAAAATTTTGTATTAATGGAATATAATTTAACTACTTAAATTTTACGAGTACAGAGTACTTTTCCATTTGACTGTTTCTTGATCAATGAATTACGCCAGTTACATATTAATTTTTTTTCTTAAAGATATTTTCAAATCATCTTCGAAAAAAAAGAACAACAATTTAATTAATAAAAGGGAATAAAAAAAAACCGGATTGTTAATGAGAAAAAAAAATTGCAATCATAAAAAATGCCCTTGAAAATTTTATACCTTGCATTCATAAAAAGAAGAAATAAGAAAAAAATTACTTAAAATTAAGAGAGGCTCAGATTTAAGAGAAAGTGGTATGCTGAAAAGTAGTACTTTAACAACTGTGATCAAATTTTTAGCATAACCGTCACACTTAACAAAATAATTTCCAAAATTACAGTTTATTGTTTAATATATGTATTTATGTGAACTGGAGAAAATATTAATATAATGTGTTTAATTTTGGAAGAAGATATTTTCGATTTTGAAGAGCTGAATATATAATTCTAATTTGTTTTTCAATGAATTGTTTGATTTTAATTATCTCTGCAGAAAGAATATTTGTTCTGAAATCGCTGTTATTATTCTGACGATCATATTGATACAATAACTCTTAAAATTATGAGTAATACTGCTCTTTATCATAATTTAAATATTTGAATTTAAAAGAATTGCAAAAAATTCTTTATTAATGTACGACCACTTATGTTGTCATATGTTCTCGCATAATGAAAAGTAATATTTATTTAAACGCTCCTACTCGTACACAACACATTATGATCAGGGCTAAATAAAAGTGGGTATGGAATTGTTTGCATATTTAAAAATTTATAAAAAAAACTCCATTATCATTATCATCACTGTCATCGACATCATCATAATAATAATTATTGACCAATTGTTAAATAAACAATAATATTAAACACAATTGTGTTAAAACTTTAATGCTATGTGGCCATTTGACAAAAATATAATAAAATGTTTTTCAGAAATTATGTATTTATACATTTTTCAAATAATAATGAAGCAGATGGCACAAAATTTTGCTATTAAGATAAAATAATAATAATAAAACTGTATTGAAATATATTAAAATAATTTAATAACAAAAATTGCAAGAACACTTTCGATTGTCAAATATACATAGACAAATTATTAAATAATCCACTAGAGGGTCCATCAGTATGTGGTTTTGGCCTTCTATGGGGACTTTAATCAGTTATGGATCGAAATCCAGTTCATAACGAGTATATGGTGAAAATTTCAGCCAGCCAGCTCCTTTCGTTTGCGGCTTATTGTGTTTACAACAGACAGACAGACGGATGGACATAGCTATATGTATAATATTATGAGGAAATTTTTTATTCGATTATTTTTGGACTCTGTAAATACTTAATAAGAAAAATTAACAAAAATCGGTCACAAATTGTGTCATGGAAAGATTAAATGTTCCTGTTGATGCTCTGTCCTTCTTTCGATGGAATTTTGTGGCTTATTTAGAGCTGCTGCGGAAAGCATGGTAAATTTTTTAGGTACTTTATATTCTTAACAAAATAACTAAGTATATTTAAACTTCTTAGAAAACCCTGAATTCCTTTAAACTTATTCCCTCAAAATTCAATTACTTAAAACCTAAACACCACTCCGCCTCTCAACAATAAAAAACGATGTGACACTTTCCTCTCAAACATTTAAAGTGAAAATAATGTTCATAAATTTTAAATGAGAATTTCGTTAAATAACCTCCAGGAATTCTAAGTCTCTCCACTTCAGTTTATTTGTAAACCATGTCATAGGCAGAAAAAAAAAAAACTGTATTTTTACAAAACCAAAATGACCCGTGTTGTAACAACAATATGAGGATACAAATGTTTCACTTTTTATTATTTTCTTTAAAACTGTGTGAACAAAGTAAGAATTTTTATTTTTTCTTCCTGTTCTATCTATTGTCCTTTAGTCTATACAAATACTACGTTGGAAAAGAAATGACAAAATGTTTCTTGGCAGAAAAAAGAAGAAAGAATGATGGTTGACAAACTAAACTCACTGTTACATGATGATGATGACAATACATATGTATGTTCGAGTATCAGCATAGTAGTAATGTGGATGATGTCGGAAGCTTTAGGTACGAGTTTATGCTCCATAACAGCCCATAAGATATTTACGTTTCATTAAAAACGTAACAGCAGATCAAATAGAAATATGTATGAATGAATGTAGTGGAATGTGTGTATGTTTGTAAAGGGTGACTCATTTCGAGGTTTCTTTTAATTTTAAATAAAAAACCCTTAAACTAGAATATGGGAATCTCTGAGATTTAATTTTTAAACCCTTCACCTTCGTGAGAAGGGTATATATAAGTTTGTCTATCTGTCTGTCTGTCTGTCTGTGTGTCTGTCTGTCTGTCTGTCTGTCTGTCTGTCTGTCTGTCTGTCTGTCTGTCTGTCTGTCTGTCTGTCTGTCTGTCTGTCTGTCTGTCTGTCTGTCTGTCTGTCTGTCTGTCTGTCTGTCTGTCTGTCTGTCTGTCTGTCTGTCTGTCTGTCTGTCTGTCTGTCTGTCTGTCTGTCTGTCTGTCTGTCTGTCTGTCTGTCTGTCTGTCTGTCTGTCTGTCTGTCTGTCTGTCTGTCTGTCTGTCTGTATGTCTGTCTGTCTGTCTGTCTGTCTGTCTGTCTGTCTGTCTGTCTGTCTGTCTGTCTGTCTGTGTGTCTGTCTGTCTGTCTGTCTGTCTGTCTGTCTGTCTGTCTGTCTGTCTGTCTGTCTGTCTGTCTGTCTGTCTGTCTGTCTGTCTGTCTGTCTGTCTGTCTGTCTGTCTGTCTGTCTGTCTGTCTGTCTGTCTGTCTGTCTGTCTGTCTGTCTGTCTGTCTGTCTGTCTGTCTATCTATCTGTCTGTCTCTCTGTCCGTTGAAATCAATTTTCTGAAGACCCCAGATATCTTCGGGATCCAAATCTAAATTCGTCTGTAAATAGCTGTCTGTCTGTCTGTCTGTCTGTCTGTATGTCTGTCTGTCTGTCTGTCTGTCTGTCTGTCTGTCTGTCTGTCTGTCTGTCTGTCTGTCTATCTGTCTGTCTCTCTGTCCGTTGAAATCAATTTTCTGAAGACCCCAGATATCTTCGGGATCCAAATCTAAATTCGTCTGTAAATAGCGGAGATATGAGCAAAAATCCGAGACAACCTCTGAAAATTTTACTACTAAAAAGACATTTTATTGCAAGCTTTGACAAAAAAGCAACAAAAGGTATGTTTGGATGTGTGTTGGCTTCATTGCTTTGCGAATTTTGTTTTTTGTCATTTCGTTTGAAACTTCTACAATATAATCTGTTCGTCAGCAATTAAATGTAAAATTTTTAAAAGCTTTCTTGATATATTTAGGATGCTATACGCTGAAAGTGGGCAATTAATGCTTCCGCCACAAAGGTGATGGATATATAAGATTCGGCATAGCCGAATATTTCACTCTTACTTGTTAAAGTTCATTTCATTCAAATGTTGGCCGCTACTACGTTGTAGGTAGTCAATTCAGAAGGTTCAACACTCGATCCTTCTTTTCAGCATCTCGCGAATTATTAAAACACCCAGGGGTGTGATATTTCATGATCTAGCCGATCTTGCAGCAAATCATATGTTGCTCGTAAAACTGATTTTCGTAATTCAGCTGAATAATTTATACGCCTTGATGCTGTGTGAAACTTTCCATGATGAATTGTCAAACAATACTGAATAAAAAGAAAATGACATTACGGCATCAGTCACGCGAAATCTGTGAAAAACAAGCAACTGAAGCACCCTTTAGTAGTTTAAGTACAATACTTTTATTTTTGCCAAACAACAGTAACAACTAACAACAAATGAACACTTTGAATGTGAGTACAGGACCAGGCCGGATAAATACGACTGAATCTGATGCGTAGTGGAAGATCACGTTCTTTATGAGAATTAAGGAATGAAGCTGGTAACTGTAGAACCTGAAAAGCCTAATTTAACCTTCTTATTAAAGAGTAATTTATTCCTTTTATTAAACCCCTTCATCATCCCTAATAAACTGGCCAAGACTTCAAAGAATGTTGCAAATTGTATAAACTGTATGCACATTTTAAAAATAACGTATGAAAGCATAAATGCCTCAACGTGTAAAGTATTCCTAGATACAATTGTAATGGTCTTAGTATCCATAAGTTTACCTTACATTTACACCATTATCACAGCATATTTTTGCAGAATATGTGTTTATTTTTGTCTCACATGGAACCCTCTATTATTTTCTTTTTTGATTCTACTCGCAAAATTCTTATTTTTTATTGAACTCGACTGACTGAATGATTGTACTGGGTATGTAAGTAGTAAATGTGCAAGTAAATATTTTTTTACATAAAATGGTAGGTATGTCTGACGTATGTGTTACTAAATGTTACTGTTACTGTTACGGTATGTAGAATTGTTGGATAACCTTGTTACATTTACATGACTAAATTCGATACATATGAATAAGTGTAAAGGTGAGAACTGATACATTCATTGGACGATATATGGCTAGTATGGTTGTTTATAAGTGTGTAAGTGTACACCAACTACCAACGGAGAACTCTTGTTTTAACAATGTGTTATTACATGTACAGCAAAAACAAAAAGGTATACATATTTCAAAATGCTTGCAAGTTGTTTTATCAGCTTTTATTTTTTGCTAGTTTTATGTTCACATATTTATAATATATATATATTTTTTGTTATTTTTTGAACCACAACATCAAATATTGCAATCATTTACATTTCTGAGAACAGAGAAGGTAGCTGTGTTTAATGTTGGTGCCTATTTTAAGGCTGATAAGGATTTAAATGAATTCGATATAGATTACGAAAAAAATAAATAGACTTTTAAAGTAGATTCAATAGGTCATTATACAAATTACAATTTAAGCTTTAATCATTGGCCTTTATGAAGTTCAATTTAGGCTTTAATCAAATTTATGTATTTCAATTGTATATAAGTCACTATTATCTTCAATCTAAGGTTAGGTTAGGTTATCAGGCAGCCGTCCAAAATCTTCGTTTGTACAGCTCACTTGGGTCCAATAATCTTCCCTTTGTGGTACCTGAAAGAAGATAAAAAATACAGAGAGGAAAGAAATAGAAGTAGATGAAAGGAATTCTATAGATTTATTAAGCAACAGAAGAAAGGAGAAATTGGAGGAGTAAGAGGAGAAGGTGTTGAGAGTCAAGTAACGCAGACCATCATGGGACAGTTGTCGGGTCGCCATGAGGTGCAATTTGCAAGTCCGGTCTTATCAACCACGTGCTTTCCCTAATAAAGGTGTCTTGGGTCCAATAAACGTTCCCTTTGTGGTACCTGAAAGAAGATGAAAAACACAGAGAGGAAAGAAATAGAAGTAGATGAAAGGAATTCTGTAGATTTATTAAGCAACAGAAGAAAGGAGAAATTGGAGGAGTAAGAGGAGAAGGTGTTGAGAGTCAAGTAACGCAGGCCATCATGGGACAGTTGTTGGGTCGCCATGAGGTGAAATTTGCAAGTCCGGTCTTATCAACCACCTGCTTTCCCTAATAAACGCGTCTATGCAACTTAATTCCTTCACTGATAGCCCGGAGAGGGTACAAAGGGATCTCTCACCTAAAATGCTGGCCCGTAGATCACCAAGTACCAGACAATTACAAAAGAAGTGTGGAATAGTTTCTTCCTCTTCCTCATTCTGACAACTTCTACAGAAGTCGTTATAAGGTAACACAAGTCTTGCAGCATGGGGACCGATAGTGCAATGTCCGGTGATCATCGTCACCATATTGCTTAGTCGTATTCGTTGTAGTCGAAGTAGATATGATGTGCGTGTGCAGTCCAGCGTAGGCCATATCATCTTCGTGATAGCACAGGTGGATTCATTACCCCACCTCGTTTGGGCAAGTTCGTAATATATGTCATGTTGACAGCGGAATTCTGCAGAGGGAGTCTTTATCGTCTTCCGACAGAAGGGCTCCTAATCCCACCAAGTGATCGGCAATATAATTGCCTTCATTGTCCCTGTGTCCACGTACCCATGTGAGTACAACTGTCGAATGTCTCGACATCTCATTTAAGGATGGATCTTTATGTTAGTTGGTTTACGTGGTAGTTCACTGCGTGCAAACATTCTCTTGAATTTATGTCTCTTGACACTCAGGGCTGGGCATTCGCAGAGAAGGTGGAAAATTGTTTTCTCTTTTTCTCTATCCCACTGCCAGCAACCTTGATATATCCCTTCTATTCCGGGTTATCAGTTGCAAAGTTCGTTTTTCGTTAAAAGATGGGCACATCAACTTGGCTAACCTACATGTGTCTTAATTACGCCATCTATTCTCAGCCTTTCTAAGAAAGTGTCTGAAGATAATATCTTTAATAGTCCTCAGTGGAATTGCTACAGAGACCGTATTGGAGATATCTAAGGCAGATCCCATTCTGGCTAGTTTGTCTGCCTGTTCATTACCGTAGTAGTATCTGTGCGGAGGGACCCAAACCAAAGTAATGTCAGATAGACGACCTAGCATTGACACAGAATTCTTACACTGCCTGACTAGTGAAAATGAAGATGTGTAGGCTTTCAGTGAAAGAAGTGCCGCCTGGCTGTCGACAAAAATACCTATATTGTCGCGAGTATTATGATCATGTTGTGTATTATAAGCTACCATGATTGGAAAAATGTCCGCCTGGAAAACACTACACATATTCAGAGGACGATATGAGATGCCTACCCCGAGTTCGTCACAGAAGACGCCAGAACCAATACCACAGCTCATTTTAGAGCCATCAGTATATATCATTGTGTCATATTCCTATATAAGATTACCCCTACCCCACTCACTCCTGGAGGGAGTTAAGACCGTGAACACCCTATCAAAATCTGTGTGTGGGGTAATATATTCAGAAGGTTGGAGAACGATCGAAGGCAGTTGCCCCAGAATCCCTGCGTGGCCATATGTTTTCGATCTCCAACATCCAGGTGCATGAAGTCTCACTGCACTACAGGCAGAAGTGGCCATTATGTAAAGGGATATTGGAACAAGGTGCAGCATAGTGTTCAGTGTCTCTGAAGGACTAGTTCTTAGTGCGCCGGTTATACTTTGTATAGTTGGTCTATGACATACATCCTTCTAGTTGCAGTTCACCATTCAAAAGATCCATAGGTAAGAATTGGACGTTATATAGCCGTATACATTCATTTAACTATGCTGGGCCTAAGTCCCCATTTTTACCAAACATCTTACGACAGGTATAGTAGGCCACCGTTGCTTTCTTAACCCTATGTTGAGTATTAAGTTTCCATGATAATTTAGAGTCCAGTATAATACTTACCTAGATATTTTGCATTATTTGAAAGGGGTATTTTACAGCTTTTCAACCTTGGAAGTTTGAAGCTTAGAATCTTTGTCTTTATCGTGAAAAGTTTTTTTTGTCGAGCAACCCTAAAGCAGTGGACATAATATCGCTGATAACATCCGAAAACAATCCTGATACGAGTATCACCACATCGTCCGCATAAGCGTCAAAATTGTATCCCTTTTCTGTCTAGATCAATGAGAATCGAGTTGATAACGATAAGCTATAGTAGTGGAAAGATTACCCCGCCCTGAGGTGTAACTCTTCCAAGTGAACTTAACGCTATTACCAAGATTTGCTGTAACTATTCTTGATTTCAGCATTGTTACTAACCAGTCATTGCTATATTTTTCAACGTCTAGGTTAGTAAGAGCTTGCTGAATTGCAAGAGTAGTTACATTATTGAAAGCACCCTCTATATCCAGGAAGGCTGCCATTGTGTACTGTTTAAATTTGAGATATCTCTCTATAACTCTTACGACCTCATGCAGAGCTGTCTCTGTAGAGCGACGTTGTACCCTCAAGTCAATGCCTTATATGAGCGTCAATGCGTCTTTCTAACGTTTTAAGCTGGAATGAAGAAAGACTAATCGGACGAAAGAATAAAAACGACCTTAACCCCCCTCCAGTTAACCGGAACATGGTTGAGAGAGAGACAGAGCGTAAATATTCTATGATGCCAGGGGATGATATTCTTTTTGGCACTTTGAAGCATCTTTGGCAATATACCATCCGGCCCAGGTGACTTGAATGATGAGAAACTGTCAATTGCCTAGGGTATCCTGTCATAGGTGACGATGTTACTGTCGATGTTGGATAGATTCCTACCTTCAATCTCAGTATCCGTAGCAACATCCTTGCAGCCTGGGAAGTGGGTATCTAGTAGGATATCAAGTGATTCTGCTGAGGATTCTGACTAGGAGTCATCCTTTCTTTTGATATAAGTAGGATTGGATTGCCCCTTGGCTAGAATTCTGCTGAGTCTTGCAGAGTCCTTTGTGTTATCTATAGATTCACAGAAGCCTCTCCATGAGTTTCTCTTTGCGACTACTATAGCTTTCTTGTAGGCTTTTAATTGATCACGATATGGTTGCCATGATTTACTAATATAGCTAATGTTGCAGGCCCTACGAGTTTCCCTACGTAGTTTAGATAGCTCCGAATTCCACCATGGAGGGAAGCTATTCTTAGCCTTAGTGACTGGACAGGAAACTTCGAAAGCTTTAACAACAGTTTTAATAAAGTTTTGCTCTATTTTTTCAAGACCAGTGATCGAATCTAAGGATCCCATTAAATTTAAACCAATAAGTCCATTTTATCCAAAAAACTGTATTTCATAAAAAAGTCACGGACTTATTGACCCCACCCTCATATCTTAGGTCTTTATATTGTTCAGTTTCATCTTTTAAATGTATCGAAAGCTTTTTAAATTTGTTAAGCATTTCCAGATAACCCTCCACTTAATAATTGTTTCATTTCACCTGCAGTTTTATCCTTAACCACATATTTCTCTCTCACACAAATATCTCTGGCAGTTTATACACTTCAAGGGCCTAAAATTGCTTCACACTGTTTAGTCTTTGGTCCCCGCATTGTGTTGATGGCAATAACATTTTTGCTGCACTTGCAAACAAATAAGCAAACTCAACAGCAGCACTGGTAACAAAAAGAAAACATTGTTAAAACCAATGTTGTCATTTGTTAAGTTATTGGTTTGGACATTTTGCAAATTACTTATTTAACAATGCGTAAAAGTACAGCCAGGCAGGCTAGGCTGCAACAACTCATACGTAAATACTTGAACATTCTCTGTGACTCTGTACATTGTTGGCTCGTTCTAGAGATGTTCAAAATTGTGATGTTTTGTTTGTTGCACAACTTACTTTTGTTTAAATAAAGTTGTTAACGTAGCTTGTAGCATCTACCTTTCAACTGTATAGATGAGTGTGGCTTAAAAGCCACATCATCTTGTTGTCATGTCATCAGGTGGCAACACTTTACTTTGGCAGTTTGTCATTCAATTTGTCCATGCTGTCTTTAGCCATGTAAAGTAAGTCATCCAACCAAACCAAGTAACCAACCAACAATTTTTTTTCTCCTAACCATCCATCCATCTACCCATCTATATATTTATTCATTTATCCATCTATCCAGTCAGTTAGTCGGTTGGTAAGTGTGTCAGTTATGGAGGCAGGCAAATATCAAGTAAGTTTTAAGCCATTTTATTTGCAACACAAAATATTTTTCAGTAAATATACAATTGGTGTTTTGCATATAACTCATATGTAGGATGTACGAATTCTAAAATGTTCCTAAGTAATAGACACATACACATATAAAAATCAAAAGCCAAACTCATAGTGCACAATGGAGCAGAATAAAATATGAAATTCAAAGACTCAATGGCTGATGGAAAAACTAAAAGCCAGTGTGTTTCAAATGCACAAGTATCTACCAAGATCACTCTTATCTTCAATTTAACCACTGTGCATATGTAGAATGCTGCTTCTGCTCTTACTTGTCCTTTTGTCTTTCAGTTATATTGTTCGAGCTGTCCATAAAGTGGTTTTCTTAGACTTAACATCTTTATAGATTGAAAAGGATATTTTTTTCCGCAATAGAAAATTTAAAATTTGAAAATGTTTCACTCCCCCTCCCCCTCCCCCCACTCTCACTCTTACAGTGTAACACAGTTTAAAAACTAAAAAAATATAAAATCTCTGTGTGTGGATTTTTGTAGAAAAATACGAAAACAACTTTGATGTCTATTGTGGTTTTGTGTTGTTCATGTTGCTGCTAAAGTTTTTACTGTTTGTGTTCTCGCATTAGAACCCAAAGTTAATGGAAATTGTCTTCGTTTTAATTAGAAAATATTCTGAATAGAAACAAGCATGTGTTTTTCCAAGGTAATTATAACAATTTGACATTTTAGGAAATTGAAATAATTGAGTGGTGTGGTTTTTTGAGTTAATTGTTTTTCTTTTAAAGACATCTTAGAAAAAAATGTTATTTACATTAATTTCAATTGGTTTTAGAGAAAATAATTTTATTCACAGACATTTGCAATAGGCAGATGATGATGAACTTGAACCTTTTTTTAACTTGGTTGGTTAATATACCATCATTCGAACACCATATTTATTTTGATTTGATCTGGTCTAGTTTTTGTGTTACAGCCAGTGCTGCAATATGGGTAATTACACGAGAATGACAACCACGACTGAAAAAACGAAAACCCTTGAAACATTTTTTCAAAATGATTGGAATAGAAGAAATCACTAAAATGTTACTCACCGGTTGTACCAAGCTACATTCAGGGAACCTATCGTAGATGGACTCTGAATAGTAAAGAAACTCTTGAAGTCCTACTAGACACTCACTTCCCAGGCTGCCTCCCACTCGACGATGAGACTGTGAATGGGGCTGCTGATTCTGTTTTTTCGTGTGATAACTCTGTTCCGGTGAACAGGGAAAGAATCCAGAGGGCAATCAAAAGATTCGGCCCGTTTAAATCCCCTGGGCCGGATGGTATCATTCCTGCTGATCTTCAGAAGAATGATGAAATAGTTGTACCATGGCTCATTAACATATACACAGGGTGTATCCGATGGACCTGTATTCCTAAGTGATAGACGAAGTGTAGAGTAGTCTTCATTCCTAATGGAGGTAAGGCGACTTATACTAAACCGAAGGATTACAGACCAATTAGTCTAGCATCCTTTTTGCTGAAAACCCTAAAAACAATGATTGATATATACCTGAGAATAACCATTCTGACGGAACTCATCTCTACATACCAACTTGCCTACACCAAGGGCAGATCTGTGGAAACAGCTCTACATTCATTAGTTGCCTCCATTGAAGAGTCGGTATCATATAAGGAGTATTCACTTGTTGCCTTTCTTGATACTGAAGGATACTTATGTGAGCCGCTATCACATAAGCAGTATTCACTTGTTGCCTTTCTTGATACGTGGTGGACGAGGCGACTCATACTAAACCGAAGTTTTTCAGACCAATTAGTCTTGCATCCTTTTTGCTTAAAACCCCAGAAAGGGTGATTGACGTATACCTGAGAATGACCATTCCGACAAAACTCATCTCTTAATCCCAACATGCCTACACCAAGGGCAGATCTGTGGAAACAGCTCAACATTCGTTAGTTGGCTCCATTGAAGTGTCGATATTACATAAGGAGTATTCACTTGTTGCCTTTCTCGATATTGAAGGAGCTCTTAACAATGTAAAGCCCGACGGCATCCTCTCTACGATGGATGATCTTGGGATTGATCCTTGTGTACGCCATTAAGTCGGAAAGATACTCGGCTATAGAGTCATATGTGCTACCTTAGGTGGCACAAAAGTTTCAAAAGTGGCCAATCGTGGAACTCCACAGGGTGGTGTACTATCTCCACTTCTATGGAATCTGGCTATGAATAACCTTTTGGTCAGGATGGACAACAGAAGGATTATAACAGTCGCGTATGCTGACGATGTTGCAGTATTTATATCTGGTAAATTTCTGGATACAATATCTAGTTGTATGGAATCGGCATTAAGTACACTGAGTGAGTGGAGTATATCAAGTGGATTTAGTGTGAACCCCCAAAAAATGGAATTGGTTCACTTCACTAGGAGGTATAAGATCGATGACTTTAGATCACCTAGACTAAATGGAATCAGTCTTGGGATAGAGATAATGCGGAGTATCTTGGCATCATTCTAGATAAGAAATTGCCCCGGAATTTGAACATTCAGAACAGGATCAATAAGGCCTATGTGGCCATTTACTCCTGCAAAAAGGCAATTGGTACTAACTGGGGTATTATGCCGAAACGTATCAATTGGATCATCAAAGCAGTGGTTAAACCCATCTTGTTCTATGGAGTATTGGTGTGGTGGCATGCCTTGGATAATGTTACTCCCCGGAAGGCCGTTGAACAGGTTCAACGTACTAACGCGATACCGATTACAGGCGCTATAAGGTCTACTTCCTCTAAGGCACTTTTTACTATGTTAAACTGGTTACCAGTGGATTTGATGGTGATACAAATGGCTCTCAACTCTGCTGTGAGGCTAAATACTGGTTGTTCTGGTAAGGACCTTAGACACTCAAGGATAGTGAATAACTATGAGCACATATGAGCATACATGGTAATGTTGATTACAGCTTCGCAAAACCTTTTTTCGATAGGTATTTCCATATTATGATCCCGAATAGGGATTTATGGCAGCGCGGACTCTTCCCCTCTGACGATATCATAAGGTTTCTAATAGGGGAAATAGGGTGGGTGGAGGTTTTTATATTAAAAACTTTGGGATAACTTCTAACTTCTGTACTTCTCTTCAGGTGGAAATTACTGCTATTAAAAGTGCATCCAACTGGCTGAGATATTATCGAATATCTGGTGATATATGTATATTTACTGACAGCAAAGCACTTAAGTGACAATTGTCTTCTCGCTAGATTTCCTGGGATATATAAAATAAAAAATTGGCTTCTCTCTGAACTACAAAGAGCACATACCTGTCAAATGACCCGAAATATATAAATTGATATCAGCTAAGTGGTCAGACATAAGGGATATATTGACTAATTGCTTAACTGCTGGCTTGTTATAACAACAAACTCACAATTTCTTTAATTTTGCTCATCAACGTCAATATTAGCTAAAACACAACTCCGCTGTTGTGTGCTACATTTGTTACATTTCGGATTTTAGCTTCTAAAATACAATTGGAAATGGTTGTATTTGTCTACGATACCTCCATCATTTCTTATATGAGAACAAATCAATGTGCGGCGTTGCAACGCGTTGGCTACCGAATCACCGTCAAAGGCATGCGCTATAGGTCGATGATTAACACCTTATTTTGGCTTGAATTGGATGATATGGATACCAACATCGAGTGGTTTCAACAGGACAGCTCTACGTGTCATACAGCTCGTGCCACAATGGAAATTCTGCACAAGCGATTTGAGGGCATGGTCATCTCACGTGGAGGTGATGTGAACTGGTCAGGGAGATCGTGTGATTTGAACCCATACAAAGCATCGTGTTGGAACTAGGAAAATAGGTTGTGGGAGGGAGGTAGTAGTGTTTGTGTACATTCGATTTGAACTTTCCAATATTGAAAATGACAGGTAACACTTCAGCGGAAAGTTTGTTCCACATACGTAGAGTGTCGTGCGGTCCACTGATCAATCGACCACAAAGGTATGAGTTCTTAATGAAAAACGTGTATTATGTAAAAATCAGCGGGTATCGGGAACAAGTTCCCTAATTTCATCAGAACACATTCAATTGTAGTACCGATAGAACAGTGAAACGCAGCCCACATTACGAAGGTGCTCCAGCGAACCAATGGAGTTGGATACCCTACAGTCACCGATAAGCACCTTCGCCCTCTGCTGTAGGCAGTCGAGAAGCTCCAAAATAGATTTCGAAGCACCGGCCCAAACATGGGAGTTGCATTCCATTTTCGGTCGGATATAGGTGGTTTAAATAGTGAGTAGATCAGATGGAGTGAAGTAATGCCTACACCGTTTCAAAAACCCGAGTCACTTGAATGCTTCTTTCGACACTTGAAAAATGTGTTTAGGCCAGAGGACATCACATTGTATTCTCATATCCAGAATATCAAGCAATGTATGTACCAAAACACAGTTAAACTATCACATGCAAGTAGATGCAAAAATAGTGTACATAACTTTAGTTCAATGTTTCTCTTGTAAAACTAATGACTGCCTTATAAATTCTCATAAACTTAACATGAACGCTGTGATTTAAATCATAATTCTATAGCTATTTTTACTGACTTTTGATGTTTTTTTTTTTTAAACTTGTTGCAAGTCTGTTAATAAGTTCTTCCTTTTTGTGTTTGGTCTCCTTGAACCATCATTCTTTAATTTAATGTGTATTTACTCTGTACAATACCTTGTTAGTTTTGTTGATGTTTTCGCATAATTTTTTTTTATATGAAGTTGTAAAATAAAAATTAATTACAACTAAAAGTATTTTATATTTTTTTTTTGCTGTTTTTCTACCTGACTAATTGCTTGTTTGTAAAGGTAATTGAGCAACAGTCGTTCGAGAGTCTGTGCGTTTGCACGGCTACAACATACTTTGAAGAAAAATTATGTTAAATGTCAAAAGATGTTAAAAGTATTTGGAAGAACTTTGATTTAATGTTTGTTATTCATTACACTCCACAAGCGAATGTTGTAGGCCATGGAAGAGCAAAAGAAAAAAATGAAATCTTGTAAAAAAGTTTCCTCTTGGTATTTTTAGTGCTTAATTAAGATTTATAGAAGAACAGTTTCAACAAAAATGCTGAGGAAGTCAAATGAGCTGAGTTGTGGTATGTGTACTTATATAATTTATATTAAGGGAATATGTAGGTTGCAGGTTCCTGTTTCTGTTTCCAAAAAACTTCACACGACAGCTACAAATTGTGTCTCTTTAAAATACAATTGAAATTTAGCATACCTTTAACATTTAAATGCTACACCAAATAATTGCCTACTTTAAGGCTTATTTAAAACCAATACATTGTTAAATGAAATTCGATGTGAATACAAAGGGAAATTTTAATTATTTTGTGGTCACTGGATTAAAATTGTTTATTTTGCACATTAAGTTTTGTGTGTTTTTTTTTACAAACTTATTTAAATTACCAACCTCATTATAGAACTGATATCTTATAGTATTCTAGCGTTTTAAAACTCTATCGAACAAATAGAAATGGGGGAAAAAAATTAGAAAATAAATTGACTAAATAAACGTGTACTGTTTGTTGCTGCTGCTGCTGCTGTTGTTATTGTCGTTGTTAGATGGTTTTTGGAAAATTTTGCGTGTAAATAACCACATAGAGACCTATTACCACATCATTATATGACCACAGGGATCAAATACTATTCCGAAAACACTACTCAAACTAAACCGTTAACTAATGCTCTCAACAAACACAAACAAATTCACACGAACAAACAAAACAATAGCAGTCGGGAATGAGCAGGGTAAGAAGAAAATAGTACCCTGGAAATGTGGAAAAAAGTACTTACTTTGATTTTTGGATAACGACTACTGTTATCTAAGGAAAGATAATGAACAAAATTTTAATTATTTTTATATGTGTCATTGTGGTGGAAGCTAGAGCAATTGTGGAAGCTAGATAAATGGTGGCACCATAATTTAAATGCTTGGTACACGCGGTGAGTCCATAGAATTGATCCACAATATAATGCGGACACTGAAGAAAAACAAGCCAACGGATTTAAGTGGGGTCAACAATTCTGAGTATCAGTAAAGAATACTGCAACAACCTGTTCTTAATTATGTCAGTATTGATCTGCATCAGTTGTTTGGGTATTTTAAAAATTTAAATTTTAAGTTACTAGCGGACCTTTATAAAATTTAATTGTGGATCTTTATGATGCTCAATTTTAGCTTCAATTGTTGGTCTTTACAAAATTCAATTTCAACCGATTTAAGCTCCAATGATGGGTTTTTAATAAGGTATATTTAAGCTTCAGTGGTTGGTCTTTACAAAACTCAATTTCAGCTTTAATCGTGAGTATTTGTAAAGTTCAATTTTAACTTCAATGAGGCTGGTTTTAGAGCGCATCGATCATGCGCATAAACACACATAACACCTGAACAGTTTCAGTAGGTGACAATCCATTAGATAATGTGGCCTCATTTTGCTATTTAGGCAGCCGCATTACTGCCAAAGGTGAAACAGCTGAAGACATCAGATACCGAACTAATAAGGGGCGTGCAGCATTCAGCTCCTTCGAGAAGATATGGAAGTCTATATCGTGAGTATTTGTTCGATTTAAGCTTCAATCATGGGTCTTTATAAAGTTAAATTTTTACCTCAATGGTTGATCTTCACAAAATTCAATTTCAGCTTGAATCGTGGGTATTTCTAAAGTTCGATTTTAGCTTCAATGAAGCTGGTTTTAGGGCGAATCATTCATGCGTCGACCATGTAAATGTGTTTAATAATAGTGAAGCAATCCGTCGAATGGCGCTTTACCTGTGTTTTATAGACTTCGAGAAAGCAGTTGACACTATGAAACACAATGTAGTCTTGAGATCATTAGAATGCAATGGAGTTCCAAGCTAAATTATTCGTCTAATCAAAAGCTTGTACGACGACGCCACCTGCCGAATACGGCACGAACAGTAACTAAGTGGGCAAATTCTAGTGGAGAAAGGTGTGCGCCAATAATGCATCCATGTCACGAGCATCTCTAAATAACAGAGGAATTACGTGGGGACTACAATGTAATCTTGGATATCTAGCATATGCCAATGACATCTGCCTACTCGCACATAAACACACGGATATAACTGGTATGCTGAACGATATTAAATAGTATGCTGCACTAGAAGGATTGTCAATAAACATACCTAAAACCAAAGTAATGCGCATAACACCCGAACAGTTTTAGTAGGTGACAATCCATTAGATAATGTGGCCTCATTTTGTTATTTAGGCAGCCGTATAACTGCCAAAGGTGGAACAGCTGAAGATATTAGATTCCGAATTAATAAGGGGGTGCAGCATTCAGCTCCCTCGAGAAGATATGTATTTCTACATACATCACAAGAAACAACAAGATTAAGATATTTAACGCCAGTATAAAATCATTGGTATTTTACGGCTAGCGAGACATGGAATGCAGCCAACAAATAATTGCAGGCTTTGTAAGCCTTTATCAACCGCTACTTAGGAAAAATCATGCGCATCTTCTGGTCGAACACCATCTGTAATGCGGCTTTATGATCGGCCATGCACCAGGAAAGTTCCATGATGATATCGCACACTCAGCTCTGGATTGGAATCGTCAGGGTAGTCGCAGAAGAGGTAGACCGACTAATATGTGAAAGCGACTGGTAGACGTAGAAGCACTAGCAGCAGAGAAAGTAAAATCTTAGTTTAGTCAAAATAAAATGGAAGTAATTTGCTAAGGACCTTTGCTCCTCCTAGGAACTATGGGATAATATATATCTTTCTAAAGTTAGCTTTTAGCTTCAATCGTGGGTCTTTCTTGATTTAAATTTTAGCTTCAGTTTAAGGTCTTTAAAAATTCATATTTGAGCTTTACTCATTGGTCTGTATTGTATTCAGCGTAAAATACTCATATAAACAAATAAAAATTTCGCAAGAGGAGCCCTTTTTGGCTGTCAAGTCAAGTTTAATTATATCTTCAATCTTGAGTGCTAACAAAGTTAAATGTTGGCTTCAGTTGTAGGTCAGCTAATAAATGGTTAATGCTGTGACAAACCGTTGACTGGGAGTGGAATTGGGACGCTGGTATAAGCACGGCATGAGCTCGTCGGAATTGGGGTGGTTCTTTCCACTGGGTTTGGCAGAGAGCAGGAGCTTGTTAGAATCTTCAAGGACAACCTGAAAGATGAAATCTATCAACTAATCTATCCAATCAACATCAATAGTTTTGATCACCTATTGAAAAAATGCCGTAGAGATGAAAGAAACATAGCCAAAAGAAGTAATCATCGACAATACATGAACAGACGGTTTAATGAAGTCGAATTCAGCGACAGTATGGACAATAAGGCAGTTGATGTTGAGGCTGTCAGATTGAATACAACCAGACAACTTATGTGTTGGATTTGCAAAGTCTCTGGAGAATCATTTGTAGACTGTAGCTGAGAGCAACGAAACCCATTTTGCCACAAATGTGGGTTCGAGGACGTAATAACTCCCAAATGCCCAAGGTGTTAGGGAAACAAGTAAAAGAGCATGATGAGTTTTCATGGGGCAGCATGTTCGTATCTAAACCAGTCATAAATGTACAACAAGAAACCTTAGATGATGTAAATGCTAAAACAACTCCAGATATTTTATCAACAACTGACGACATGGTGTTTAAAATAAAGCGAAAATCCAGTTTAAACAATGAATCCCAAAAAAATAAAACGGTAGTAAAGAGCGAAGAACACCTCGCTAATGAAATAGCTCGTGAGAGAATATTTTAAGACTTTGATACAAAAACCAAAAATATAATAAGTAAGGCTAGATAGAGATATACTTAATAATACAAAAAGTGAAAGAAAAGAAATTGCTTCTACTTTGTAAGAATCAGAAGCAGACATACGCACGTATATGGACTTAGAAGTAAATGGTGTGTCTACGAAAGTCCTTATGGATAGCGTAGCATCGATAAGTTGTTTGGGGAAGAATTGTTTTGAGAATAAAACCGAATAATAACCGGCTGTGTTTGGATGTAAGGGAGCTTAACAAAGCGACAAAAAAGAACGCGTATCCCCTCCCAAACATTGATGGTTTACTGGCACGTCTCGAGATACACACTTTATTTCAGCCATCGATCTTAAGGACACATTCTGGCAAATTCCTCTGGAGGAAGCTAGCAGATCAATAACCGCACTTACAGTCCAAGCTAGGCCACATTATAAGTTTAAAGTAATGCCCTTCGGCCAGTACAACGCCTGTGTCTATTAATGAACAAGGTTATACCATCTGAACTCAAAGATAAAATATTTGTTTATCTAGATGATCTCTTGGTTGTGTAACCTGATTTCGATAGCCACATGCAATTTCTAAAAATAGTAGGAGAGAGACTCACCTTCCGCGGGTTTGATAATCAACATGGAAAAATCTATGTTTTGTTATAAATAATTGAAATACCTAGGGTATATCGTAGGCGGAGGTATGCTTAAGACAGACAAAGGCAAGATTGAGGACATTTTAAACAAAAATTCAGCGAAAACCGCTAAAGAGGTGAGAAAATTTCTGGGTACAGTAGGATAGTACCGCAGATTCTTGCAAGATTTTTCAACCATCACAGCACCACTTAAGGATACGCTAAAACTATCAACAACTTTTGTAGTAACGTCAGAAGCCAGTAAAGCTTCCGAAGTTCTCAAATAGCGTTTAGTTTCAAGTCCTATATTATCCAGTCCAGATTTCGAAAAACACTTGTAAATGCTGGCAAGCCCAGTGGAAAGAACCACTCCAATTCCGACGAACTCATGCCGTGCTTAGACCAGAGTGCCAGCTCCACTCCCAGTCAACGGTTTGTCACAATACTGAAGAATTGCTAGGACTTATTCCCTCGGAGGAATAAGTGACATTTACTTTTCCCCTTGCAATTGTACCAGACAAAAAATACCTACTATAAAGCTCACCATATCATCACTGATACTATCCAACAAACACATTAAATACACACGCATTTAAAGCAAACGGCTTCAAATGCATGTGCGTCTGTGGATGTGCAAGCGAGTGTATGAGTGTGAGCATAAGCATGTATTTTTGGTCTATAACAAAAACCGGAAGTACACCACCAAAAGCATCATTAAGTCAATTTGTGACAAGGAAAAGTTGCAATTTAATGGCTAAAAACATGATGGTAGCAAAAGCAGGAGTATGTATGTAGTGTTAGTTAGGACCAGCAGCATAAACATACAAACGTTGTTTGTTAGCTTGCTTGTTTGTTTGTTCGTTAACTAAAGATTGTATGGGGACTTAGGGCTGTGTTTCTAAAAAAAAAGAGAAAATGAAAAAAAAAAAAAAATAAAAACTCTACATTTTAACAACGAACAAACAAACAAATTGTAATTTAGAGGGAATTCTAATTTCAACGATAATTAAGAATACTCATACGTTTCTATTTTTTTTTTTTGTTTGTTTTGTTGTTCGTTTGCCCCAAAAAACTTTCTATATAAATTATTTTGTATGTGTTTTTGTTAGATCATTTTTGTGGTTTTCAAAAAGTTTTATTTGTTGCTACTGCTGTTATTTGTTTGGCTGGCCATTAACACATTTTATCCTCTTTCAATCTTTTGTGTCTCCCTTACGTTTCAGTGTCTGTGTTTGAGTTGTGTTTTTAAAAGAGTTTCTTGTATTTTATAGGACTAATGGAGCCACTTTAGTATGCTCCCATATATGATATTAACACTTTGTTAATGGTTGAAAGCCTTATTGTTTTATATTGCTGGAGTCATATAAATACTGTGGTTTGGAATCGATAAAATATTGTTGAGATTAGTTGTGATTATTTGACAAAAAAAGTTAGTCATTTATAAATTCATGGAATAGTGGATACAATAACTAGTTTAGCAAGATGGTTCGAAATAAAAGCATTTTCGAAATGAAGATATCTCAAATGTATCAATGGTAAGATCGTCTTAAGTAGCTATATGATATATATATTCTCAGTTTGAGTACTCTAATTCTACAAAAATGCGTTAAAAATAAATTTTAGAAAAGCTATATTCGGCTAGGCCGAATCTTCTATGCCCTGCGGCAATTATAATTTTAGATAAATATTAAAAACAATTTCTGGGTTGAAATATTACTTTTTAGACTAAGGGAATACTGCGGTATAATTCAGGCCGAAGTAATGGCCATAGATACAGCCGAGATCTTATCTAGATGCCTGGACACTGGGACATTGTAGATAGTTGGGCTGACTGACGGGTTTGTGAAAGCAGGAACCACACTTTATCTCTCTGCAAGGGTAAATTATTAATTGAAAGGAAGATATATCTCATTGGCAATAAATTATGGGAGAGAGAATTCATTTGCATTGCAACCAAAAAGTCTGGCCTGTATGAATGAGATAGCTCTACATGAGGTAGTAAGAGTTATAGAGAGATCTTTCGAATTTAAACAATACACAATGGCAGCCTTCCTGGATATAGAGGGTGCTTTCATAATGTAACTACTCTTGCAATTCAGCAAGCTCTTAGTAATTTAGACGTTGAAGAATATATCAACGACTGGTTAGTAACCATGCTAAAATCAAGAATAGTTACAACAAATCTTGGTAATAGCGTTAAGTCCAAGCAAGTTGGCAAGTTGGAAGGGACACACCTCAGGGAGGGGTAATCTCTCCAATACTATGGCTTATCGTCGTTAACTCGATTCTCATTGATCTAGACAGAAAAGGTATAGAAGTTGTCGCTTTTGCGGACGATGTGGGGATACTCGTATCAGGATTGTTTCTGGATGTTGTCAGTGATATTATGTCCACTTCTTTAGTACTTCCAATTCTTACTATAGTACTTCCAATTCTTACTTAGGAATCACTTGTTTGGTGAACTGCAACTAAAAGGATAAATGTCGTAGACCAACTATGTAAGGTACAGAGATTAACCGGCATTGGTATAACTGGCGCACTAAAAACTAGTCCTTCAGAAGCACTGAATACTATACTGCACCTTGTGCCAATAGATCTCCACATAATGGCCACCTCTGCCGCCAGCGCAGCGAGGCTTCACGCATCTGGATATTGGAGATCGAGGAGATATGGACACGCGGGGATTCTGAGCCTACTGCCTCCGATCGTTTTCCAATCGTCTGACTATATTACTCCATACACAGATTTTTATAGGGTGTTCAAGGCCTTAATTCCTTCCAGGAGTGAGTGGGGTAGGGGTAATCTAGTGTATGAATATGACACCAGGATATATACAGACAGTTCAAAAATGAGCTGTGGTGTTGGTTGGTAAATAAAACGAATTGATTGCTTGGCGTTCTATCAATGAGAAAGTCAGGAAGTGGTAGTCCTCGAAAAACTAGATGTAGATGTTGCTAGTTACGCAAAAGAACACCTAGGAGTCCCTATGTCTAGATTTCACACTGCTAGACATTGATTAACTGAACTAAAGATGTTCGCCAGACGACTCGCCAAGACACCACTCATAAGTAAAGTCAGTACTTACAAAGAAATGCCTGGACTTATTCTTGCGGAAAGTTGTTGGTGGAACAAGATCTTGGGTAAAGATGATGCATACGAAGAATTGTCAGAAAGGAAACTTGAACTATTGCCTTCTTCGCACTCTGGTTCTTATAGTGACCATATCTATGATTCCTTATAAAAAACTTGAGACCTGACTCGATTGGATAGCTGACGACTTCATCTTGGGAAGTAACGGAATCCACCGATTTGAACGTCAGCAATTCGACAGCAATTTCACTTTGAATCTTAAAATAGAATTCGTCAACATCAATGTTTTTCGCAGTCCAATTAGCACGTTCGCTCAACCAATCATGATTTTTGTAATTTTGTGCAATGTTTGGAAACACCTTTCGATTGAGTTCGGAATTTGATTCGGTGAACTGGCAGAAAGAGACGGGAAATTAAATTCAGCCGGTCGAAATGTCAACCGGGATTTTTTCTTTGCCAATGTCCAAAAATTGTTGGGAAAATACTCCTCCAGATTGATCGTTCTGCAACTCGATACCCAGATTCACAGTAAATTTTTGTTTATTGACGTGTTTCAAAAAAATGGACGACTTCAAACATGAATTAAGTTCATCGGCTGGCATTGACCGTGGAATTACTGGCAAAATCACCTGCCAAATGAATCATCGCACCACCAAACCGGCTTTGATTGTTTTGTAAATATTGCAACATTTTAGCAAATGGAATGAGTGCCTTCCAATAACGTAGCTGCATTTTCTGATGAAGCAATTGGAAGTGAAACATCGTTCTGTGAGCGCATCGTTGCCAAAATCAACGTGATAAAAAAGTTTTTATAGTTCATCGATTCAACAGTGGAACATTTGTTCGAACTGATTCCCTTAAAGCATCGCAATCATATTGTTTTTCACTTCGCAACTCTTGACTAAATGCATCGTGCATCTACGATTGGGAGCTGTCATGCCTAACTCAGATAATACCTGGTTCGACATCATTGTAAATTTCATGACTAAGTTTAAAATTTGGATTTAATGTTGTAATACGCATCTGATGCAAAATATCATCCCATATGGTATCTTCGTATTTGCTTCACATGATGGGAAGAATGTTGAGAAAATTATCGTAAAAAAATTTCATATTTGATGAGCATGTGACGAAACCACAGCACCTGCAAGGGTGTATTCCCAATGAGTGCCATTCTCTAACAGTCGCAAGCGTTGACACGCTTCTGTATAGCTGACACACAGTTCATCATCCAAGATTTGCGATTCTTGGACTGATTTTGTGCAAACGCAAATAGAAACACTAATCGTTTCTTGGATGGACTGAGTAAATGCGACCTGCTGCATCGGTGGAAAATAAATGGGAGAAATCTGGAACTGGATTTCCTTGTTTCACGAATGAATGAAATTTCTTTGACAACTGATTCCAATATCTTGGTATTTCAGAGTATAACAGCGTACAGGCTAATGAATCCGGCATATTTTAAAAAATCTGTTCAATGTTGTAGATGGCGTCCGATCAACTCGTTGTAATACACACTCCTCAGTAAAGTGCACTGTTTTATAATTTTCCAGATGTACGGCTTAATGAACAACCGCTTTGTTAACAGTAACGAAGCAATTCGGCGCAGTTTTTCATTAGAAATTCATGAAAGACATCGCCGAATTGCTTCGTTACTGTTAACAAAGCGGCCCATTTGAAATGAATTGACTTCATGGTTGGAATTCCCAGCACTAACTCCAATCACAGCCTTGTCAATGCCTTTTGTCACATATTTGCAGATGTATTTGATGGAGTTCACAAAATAGCAAGATTCGACGTTGAAATGTGCTCTGAATGTTTTGGAGAGTAGTGGCGAATACGCAACAATGCAACGGAGAAAATTACACGACGATTTACAACTTTTCTTACTGTAAGAAATAATTATAGAATTTGGCTTGAAAAAAAAGAAAGAAAAAACCAAATCGATTAACATTCTGTTTCGTATTTTTTTTTTAAATTTAATTTATCAAAATTCAGTAACCTAGCCTCTTGGCCATAGTCGGTTACAAATATCTACTCAACCGATATTGAGAATGTCCACCTTGAAGAGTAAACAGTTCACCATGTTAGATCATTATGAAAGCGTATGCAATAGAATTGTCTTGATGTGGCTAATTGCACTTTAAGTTTAATTGTAGGTTGAAAACTTTGATTACGGCTTCGCTGATAATAAGAATTAAACAAATATTAATTAAATTTTTTATTAAATTTAGGTTTTAGTTAAACATTCTCCCCAATTAATTACCCAAACACCATTGTCATCTAGACTTTCCTCTTTCTGTTCCCCACACCCCCTACTGTGACATTTTATGTTCAGTACACATCTCGGTATTTGCTTTAATTCATATATAAGTGGTTTCCATTTGTGGTTCTTGCTCAGGCAAACCCAACTTGTAATCATTTGATGTTGAATATGTTGAAATTGTTGCTGTTGTCACAAGCAGCAATTTTATGTTTGGTTTTTTTTTTGGCTTTAGTCATCATTTGTTGGGTTAAATATCGTATATATCTACATAGTTAGTACATATAATATTGATACATTTTAAGTTAAACCGCATATTTTAGACTTTGTCCATTGTTTTAAATGTTGACGTCTTAAAAACTGTCTAAATGTTGCACAGTTGGATAGTTTGTGGTTAACGAAAATGTCATACTCGTATTATGAATATAAATTTCTTAATGAAAATTTTGTAAAACACATAGAAATTAGTTGGGTTGTTGGGAAATTAATTGCCTACTTGATAGAATGAAAATAAGTAAAGCCTACTGTTGGGCTGACAACAAATTGTGGCATTATTAAATTATGTTTTTAAGGAAATTAGACATAATTGTGATGTCAATATACATATTTGAGGTATATTTCTAAAATAGAATATTTGTTTGTATTTTGTGTGGAAGCAAAGCTGCTTATATTTTTTTTATAGCATACTTTTATGATTCATCATTGGTAATATATTTATATAGCATACTTTTAGATATCAAAATAAACTTTGCTTATTTGTTATAGCGTTAACTTTTAGGATTTTGCATTTTTTAATATTTTTCATTATATCCTTAATAAATTAATTAAAAGTTTATTTATTTGTAGACATGCCATCTTCCAAACCGAGTGGTCCTTTATTTCCTGTTATTTTTTTTTCAACTTACAGACTACTATTCTTTTATATATTAAAAACCCCTTAAAGTATACTTCCTAACTAACCAATAGTTATTTAATAGGCTCCTCAAGCTAGCAATTATTACTTTTCGAAACTGTATTCCATCTATACCCACTTCCAAACAGCAAGATAAAAAAACACCTTCATTAGCTTAAACACTTTTGGTAACAACTCTTCTAAAAACTCATATCATTAGCAAGTTGTTGCAAGTTGAATTATTGCATAATAAGTCTCAAGTATACAATTTGTCAAATTGTAAGTACATTGTGTGTAAGTGTACTTTCTGCTGCTGTGCAAATTATACCTCAAACTGTTGGCAACAAATTAAAAAAGTTTTTCCTTACATTTTGTTTGCACTACTCTACTCTTCCCTTCATTTACCCTTCCAATAATAGTATTTCACTTACACCACAAACATTTTGCAAAAATATTTCAAACAAAATTGTTTGTATCAATACTACGGCAGAAGTAAATTGTCTTTTATGAAGTCAATCATTCAAAACTGGAGGCAAAATGGAATAAAAATAACTTACTTGACTTTTTTTTTTTTTTGCTGATGTCGCTTTAACTCTTCTTTCGCTGACTCTGTGTTCTCACTCACACCATTAGGAATAATTCAGTGGGTATTTTTTTTGTTGTTTTTTTTTTTTAATATAAATCCCTTAAGGATTTATGTTATTATTGTTGTTGGTAGCATTAACAAAACTTTAAACAACTGTATGCAGTAGTAAAAGACATAACAGGGTATCTTAAACTTTCTCCATAACTGAGTAATGACTGTTTTATTTGATGTTACAAGATTTCTATATTAACAAACAATACAAACATTTATTTAAAGAAGCTGGATTTAACAACATAAAACCTAAAGCATTTGAACATTTGAATCGTTTATTTCATAAACCAGTCAAGCAACAAATTAATACTTTTCTATCTGCACTAAACACGAAATTCTCCATAATAGGGAGGTAGTATTCAGGTATTTAATTTACATTAAACGATGCATTTATCTTTACAAAACAGTAGTCGCCCAATAACTCAATTTTGAGTTTTTTGTTGCTTGACTGGTTTTTGAAATAAGCGATTCAGTTATGACACTCTGGAAATACCAAATTCATGGTGAACCAAATACAAATTAAATCCTCTTTGATCTTAACACACTTAGAGTTCTGTGGATGGACAAATTTCCGAATACTCTCTCTGAAGTAAAGGCCACCTATTGTGGCTTTGGTGTTCTATTCACAAGGAAAATAATACCGAACTTCAGGGTTCCTAAACATGGGTAAAAGTTATGTATTTATTGGATACTAGCAATAAACCCGGTGCGCTTCGCCACCCCAATTGGATGAAAGAAATAGTACTATTAAGTCTCCCTTTGTGAATTAAAGCTAATTCAGGATAACATGCCTCTACATTCATGTTTATTGAATCATTGTATTGTGGCTTCTAGCTCATTCGAAACGTATTATTATAATAAAAAAGTACCATTTAGACCCACATTTTATATGCCCACACATGATCATTTTATAGAAAATGCTAAAGAAATGTACCACTAAAGTCACCTTTTGTGAATTCTAACTCATTCCGAATCATGTGTGCCTAATTTTGAATTTTTAGGTTTAATTTTATAAAATAGTCAAAAAATATTATTAGTTGGAAAAAAGTACCTGTGAGTCCCTTTTTTAGATTCTTATTCGGTCAGGATCATATACCATTCGAAGAACGAAAAAATACAAATTATTTTTGTATTTAAGCTAACTAATTTATTATATTAAAAAAGTTAGTTACTCACTGAGGAGCATATATTTTATATTTCTAGGTCCATTATTATAGAAAATTCAAAATATACCATTATAATAATGAAAAAGCGCCATAATGTTCCCAGTTATAGAATCCTACTCGCTCGAGTCCATATAATATTATGTTCATGTTTCTAGATTTATTATAAAAAATTTAAAAAGTACCATTAGAATAAAGAAAAAGTATTAAGTATTCTCTTTGAGTTTTCACTCACTTAAAACAATATGCAGTTAATTTGGTATTTCTAAATCCATTATTAGAGAAAATTCAAAAAGTACCTTTATAATATAGAAAAAGTAGCATAAAGCCCCCACTTGTGGATTAAGCTTTATTTCACAATTCTAAGTTCATTGGTGAAGAAGATACAAAAAGTACTATTCGAATATAGAAAAAGTACCATAAAGACTCCCCCTTAAATTCTCACACCCTTATGACCATATATGTTTAATTTTATGTTTCTAGGTCCATTATTATAGAAAATTTAAAAAGTACCATTAGAATAAAGAAAAAGTACCATAATTTCGCTTAGGTCTATATAAGCGTTATATCATGTTCATTGGTGAAGAAAATACAAAAAGTACCATTCGAATAAAGTACGAAAAAGTACCAAAAAGTATCCCCTTAGAATTATCATTCACTTAAGAAATTTAAAAAAGTACCATTATAATAAAGAAAAGGTATCACGAAGTATCCCCTTGATTTTTCACTTACTTAGTGCCATATACGCTTAATTTCATATCTATATGTCCATTATTACAGAAAGTTCAAATAGTACCATTAGAAAACAGAAAAAGTACCAAAAGGCAGCCACTTCTCGGGTCCATATAAGCTTTATTTCATGTTTCTGGGTTCATTGGTGAAGAAATTACGAAAAGTACCATTCGAATAAAGAAAAAGTACAAAAAAGTCCCTCCCTAGAATTCTCACTCACCTAGGACCATATATGCTTAATTCCATGTTTCTAAGTCCATTGCTATAGAAAAGTCAAAAAAGTACCATTAGAATAAAGAAAAAGTACCATGAAGTGTCCGCTTAAATTTTCACTCACTTATTACCATATACGCATAATTTCGTACTTCTATGTCCATTATTACAAAAAATCAAAAAGTACCATTAGAATATAGAAAATGTACCAAAAAGCCCCCACTTGTGGTTTCCCACTCACTCGGTTCCATATAAACTTTATTTCATGTTTATAGGTTCATTGTTGAAGAAATTACAAAAAGTACCATTCGATTAAAGAAAAGGTACCAAAAAGTCTCCCCCTAGAATTCTCCCTCACTTAGGACCATATATGCTTAATTTCATGTTTCTAAGTCCATTGCTATAGAAAAGTTAAAAAAGGACCATTAGAATACAGAAAAAGTACCAAAAAGCCCCCACTTGTGGTTTCCCACTCATTCGGCTCCATATAAGCTTTATTTCATGTTTATAGGTTCATTGTTGAAGAAATTACAAAAAGTACCATTCGATTAAAGAAAAGGTACCAAAAAGTCTCCCCCTAAAATTTTCACTCACTCTAGCATTCTCACTCACTTAGGACCATATATGCTTAATTTCATATTTCTAAGTCCATTGATATAGAAAAGTCAAAAAAGTACCATTAGAATAAAGAAAAAGTACCATGAAGTGTCCGCTTGAATTTTCACTCACTTATTACCATAAACGCATAATTTCGTACTTCTATGTCCATTATTACAAAAAAATCAAAAAGTACCATTAGAATATAGAAAAAGTACCATAAGTCCCCTATTTGTGGTTTCCCACTCATTCGGGTCCATATAAGCTTTATTTCATGTTTCTAGGTATATTGGTGAAGAAATTACAAAAAATACCATTCGAATAAAGAAAAGTACCAAAAAGTCTGCCTCCAGAATTCTCACTCACTTAGGACCATATATGGTTAATTTCATGTTTCTAAGTCCATTGCTATAGAAAATTCCAAAAAGTACCTTTAGAATAAATAAAAAGTACCATGAAGTGTCCGCTTGAATTTTCACTCACTTAGGACCATATACGCTTAATTTCGTGTTTCTATGTCCATTATTACAAACAAATCAAAAAGTACCATTAGAATATAGAAAAAGTACCAAAAAGGCAGCCACTTGTGGATTCCCACTCATTCGGGTCCATATAATCTTTATTTCATGTTTCTAGGTTCATTGGTGAAGAAATTACAAAAAATACCATTCGAATAAAGAAAAAGTACCAAAAAGTCTGCCTCCAGAATTCTCACTCACTTAGGACCATATATGCTTAATTTCACGTTTCTAAGTCCATTGCTATAGAAAATTCCAAAAAGTACCTTTAGAATAAATAAAAAGTACCATGAAGTGCCCGCTTGAATTTTCACTCACTTAGGACCATATACGCTTAATTTCATGTTTCTATGTCCATTATTACAAACAACTCAAAAAGTACCATTAGAATATAGAAAAAGTACCAAAAAGGCAGCCACTTGTGGATTCCTATTCACTCGGGTCCATATAGGATTTATTTCATGATTCTAGGTTCATTGTTGAAGAAATTCCAAAAAGTACCATTCGATTAAAGAGAAAGTACTAAAAAGTCTCCCCATAAAATTCTCACTCAGGACCATATATGCTTAATTTCATGTTTCTAAGTCCATTGTTATAAAAAATTCAAAAAAGTACTATTAGAATAAAGAAAAAGTACCAAAAGGCAGCCACTTGTGGATTCCCACCCACTCTGGTCCATATAAGCTTTATTTCATGTTTCTAGGTTCATTGGTGAAGAAATTACAAAAAGTACCATCCGAATAAAGAAAAAGTACCAAAAAGTCTCCCTCTAGAATTCTCACTCACTTAGGACCATATATGCTTTATTTCATGTTTCTATGTCCATTGCTATAGAAAATTCAAAAAAGTACCATTAGCATAAAGAAAAAGTACCATGAAGTATCCAATTGAATTTTTTCTCACTTAGGACCATATACGCCTAATTTCGAATTTCTATGTCCATTATTACAAAAAAATCAAAAAGTACCATTAGAATATTGAAAAAGTACCAAAAATCCCCCACTTGCGGTTTCCCACTCATTCGGGTACATATAACCTTTATTTCATGTTTATAGGTTCATTCGTGAAGAAATTACAAAAAGTACCATTCGAATAAAGAAAAAGTACCAAAAAGTCTACCCTCACTCACTTATTACCATATATGCTAAATTTCATGTTTCTAGGTCCATTATTATAGAAAATTGAAAAAGTACCATTAGAATAAAGAAAAAGTACCATAAGTACCACTCTAATATAAAAAAACTGCGATAGAGTTTCCTCCTAAACTTCTCACTCACTTATTATCATTAATGCTTAATTTCATGTTTCTAGGCCCATTATTAAAGAAAATTCAAAAAGTACCATTAGAAGAACAAAAAAGTACCTATAGTTCAGTTCTCACATTTTGGTACCTAAATATTATCCCCTACTCCTAACTCTAACTTCATTCAGATACATATCAGCTAACTTTAATGTTGATAAGTGAAATAATTGAAAATATTAAAAAAGTACCATTAGGAAAAAAAGTACCAAATGCCCTTTTCCTCCTTGAACACCCCTCAAGTTTGAAATTTAAAAATATTCCATTTTGCCAAAATTGTTTATGCTTAAAGACCTGCCTCAAACGATTAAAATCTGTGTTAATGTGCTCAAGAAAAATAAGTTTTAAAAAAAGTACCAAACTGTTTTCCCGGATTTGGACATATATACATCTTGTCAGTCGAGTTCCAAATAGCACTCTGTTAGTTAATTTTTGCATGAATCCAGGAACCAATGTTAAAAATTTATCAAAATTGGCTGAAAATGTTAAATAAAATGTATTTTTCCGTTTTTACCCCCTTTTTGGTACCATTTTTATCCCCATTGCGGTGTTAAAATTTTAATTAAATAAATTTCTGTATCGTGGTGGGAGCTTAAAATAAAATATTTATATGTCTATATCAATTTGTAGAAAAACATACTTTATGAAAAAAGTACCAAAAATAAATACAATTTTTATCCCTTAGGGGTTCGAATTTCCAAAAAGTACCAAACTTATATTTTTTATTTTTTGATATGTAATGAATACGATTTAAAATTTGTTTCTAATTTTAGTAGTTTAAAAGATACATATGGTGCCAAAAAAGTACCAAAATACAGTTTTTACCCGTTTTCTCCCCTAAAAGCTTCGAATTTCGAAAAAGTACGAAACACCTGTCAGCTTATTTTTTAAGTGGAGTAACATGCAATTTTAAGTTTTTTGGTATCTTTATTAGTTTCGAAGATATAAGGTTACCGAATTTACCCATTTTTACCCTTTTTTACCCCCTAAACGTTCGAATTTCCAAAAATCCCTTCTTATCGGATCGTTTCGGGGAGGGAGGAATCCACAGTTAAAATTTCATGATTCTAGCTTCAACCGTTTGGGCTGTGCGATGATGAATCAGTCAGTCAGTCAGTCAGTCAGTCAGTCAGTCAGTAACGTTACTCTTTTATATATATAGATAATAATGGCATTTGGATCACTAGTATGGTGGCTGATTATGAATGTACATTCGCATAATAAATTCAAAGGATTGGAGAATAGAACTGTAGTTGTGAGTATTGCAGGATGTGATGTGTAGAATACTAGAAATCGATTCATCAAAAAATATGCTCTTACTTGGAACATAATTCAAACAGAGACAGAAGGATTGAATATTTGAAGATCGAGATTATCTTTGCAAATATCACTTAGAGAACACAAAAGCAAATAACGAGATCACCACAAGCATTCCGCCAAGAGATAACTGAGAGTGTTTAAATAATAATAATGAAGCTATTAAAGTACTTACTGACGGTTTTAAAATACGGTTTTTAAAGAAAATGCCACTGGAAATTAGGTTTTCTGTGAGTCAAAGATTTCGACTGTGAAACTCATGCAGCATTTTCCAAACATAAATGGTATTATAAACCAATATTGTTATTGGTAATAGAATTGTCGTTGATGTTAAGTAATCTATCAATATTGTTACGTTTTAACCTTTTTAAAACGTTGGTTTATTTCCTTTAAATAAACCAGATACTTTTGATTGCAAATAAAAGCCGTTTAGTAGTTTAACATTTGTAACACCTCTTTATTTATTTGAAATGTCAATACTTATACACACGCCATCTTTCGGGAATCTTCTACAATGCTCTTAACGGACAAACTAGTATGTTCGAATTCTAGAGCTTTCGATCTCAATGACAGCAGTTTAAAAATTTAGTGTTGCCATACTTACAAACAATGCTAATAACCGCATGCTATCAACATGGTTGATAAGTAGAAGCTTCTACTGATGGACTTGTTTATAAACATGATGATTGCTATTGCAAATTCGTAACAATATATAATAAGTCATCATTGATCCACGATAATTGTCTTGTGTAATACATTAATTAATTGAATGATCCTCTTTTAATCTAACATATATTGTGATTTATTATATAGACTACTACTCATGCTGTGCATTGTGTTGCAACTAGGAAAATAGGTTATAGAAGGGAAAATGAATGGAGTATTTTTTTGGAGACATTCGATTTCAATTACGCTGATTAAAGGATGTTCGCAGAGTTTGTATTATGTTGTGCGATCCTGTGGAAAATCAATTAAAATGCTTGAAAAATGTAGAATAGTAAAATCACAGATATGCAACTTCAATCTCTTCCTGTACACGATCGAAAAACTCGAAAATATTCTTTATATGAGAGCGGAAGAAGAGCATTACATTCCCAGTTGAATATAGGTAGTGCAAATAGTAAGAAGATTAGACGGAGTGAATAATTTTCTAAAATGTTTTAAAAACCTAGGTACTTGAAGCATCTTTCGACATTTGCAAAATATGTTTAGTCCAACGGAAAACACTCATTCTCCTTACCAGAAGATCTGCACATCTAGAACTGCTGATACATAATGTTTACATTGTGTGTCAAAATAAAACATTGAACTTATTCGCACGACGCGTTCAGAGATTTTTGCAAGATTCTGAATGAGAAAAAACTTTTATACTCAATTCCAGCCAAAACTTATTCTTGGTCCAACAAATTATTATTGTTTTAATCACGTTAGCTTTTAAAAATATGTCAGATATTAACTTTTCTAAATCATTAATTTTCAGCAGTTATTTCGGTCAAAATAGACAGCATAATAGGCAGTATAAGGAAGACTTTAACATAGAAAGAAAACCTGGATCACGATGAATAAAACGTCTAACTGATATTGCTAAGGACAAAGGATTCGAACAACTCTTTCGAAGAGCACCTAACACTTCCATCAGAAAAGCAGCTCGTAAAGTTAAATGCTCTGATTCGTTTGTGCGCAGATTCAAAGCTAATTCGGGGTTGATGTCGTATAAATTTCTATATGCGGTAAAAAATTTAGAATCAAATGAACGTGCGACAAATATACATCTGTTGTGTGATGGATGATGAAACTAATGTACTGGCAGACTTTTCGCAACTTCCGGGACAAGATTTTTATGTGGCTGATGGACGAGGTAATGTTAGGACAAAAAATAACAAAAAAAAAATGTCCCAAGAAGTTTCTTGTGCGGCAAGCCATTTGCTGTTGTACCAAAAGAAGCCAATCAATTGTGACATCAGACGCGGTAAACACTTAAATATATATTATAGAGTGTGTACAAAAACGGGCTTTAACTTTTTTAAAACAGCACAGAATGCCTTCATATTGCTGGAGCGATTTGTCATCATGCCACTATGGAAAAAAGGCATGATGGTATTCAAACAATGTAAATTTTGTACCACGGGAGGCAAATTCAGCCAACTGTCCAGAACATCGACCTGTGGAAAGGTATTGGGCTCTTGTAAAAAAAGAATTAAAGAACACAGAAAAGGTATCCCAGGATATGTAGGATTTTAAGCGTAAGTGGACCACCTCGTCTAAAAAGGTAACGGGTAGTATGACAATATTTTAATGTGCAATGAATTTGTTCAATATTTGAATAAGTTTACGTATTTTCGAGAATTTTTATATTGAATAGTTTAAGATTTTTCAGGTTCACTCAAAATGGTGATACCATCTTTGCAATAGGAAGGCTAGAAAGTCTCCCGTAGAATGTTCCATTTGAAAGATTCCAAATATTTAACAATTTAACATATTCTCCATAACTTTATAAAACTGCTTTTCCCTATAACGTTTTTAGAGCACGGACAGCACTGAAAGTGAGAACTATTTGCCCATAATTCAGCCAAAGTATTTTAGTTATAACTTGAGTTAGTTAATGTTTTATAATCCTTTAAGAGGGTCGTAATTGAGAAACTAGCATTAACGAACAATAAAAACTTTTACTGGCCCAGGGAATGGAAAGAACTTACAAAATGTATTTACTCCTGCGGAAATCACACTGTTTTCTCATGCCTAGAAATTCCATAGCTTCTGAATTCTTCTGTTCGCGTCTACGAATTTCATACTGAACCCTAAAATATCTAGCTCTGTATGGCCTCCTAGTATATAAGAAAATCTTTCCTCACATCTCTAGAGGAAGATTCTAAATGTTCAATATTAAATTTTGGTGGGATATCTCCTGTGATCGCATTGTAAACATGATATTAGGTGCCCTGACAGGGTGGATATTGATTTGCTGATGTTGATGATGTTCTAATGCTATTAAAAGGTGGTCAGAAAACGCTTTCAATGCTGCGTTTTACTCACTGTTTTACTCACAGGTTGCCACTAGATTGTAATTTATTTTGTTATCTGAAATAAATATTTCAAGGAAATGGTACAATATAAATAACTTTTTCATAGTAAATAAAATGCAGCCGATAAATTAAGTAATAGAGTCAAGTAGTTAGACACTAAATGGTCCAAAAGCACTAACTTGACTTGTTACAGATTATACATGTTTACCGAAAATCGACCACTGCATTTACCATTCCTTAGGTTATTTTTATACCCACCATCAAAAAAGAAGGGGGCTATATTAATGTATACTTGGTATATATATTATGAGTACTCATAAGATTCTAAGACGATCTCGCTATGTCCGTCCGTCTGTCTGTCTGTTGAAAACACAATAGGGCCCAAGCGAAAGGAGCTAGCTGGTTGACATTTTTCACAAATACTCGCTGTTGATAAGGTTTGTTTGAGATTGAAAATGTGCAATATCGCTCTATGTTTTCACCTATGTGGGCCAACATTTGTCCCTAGTCCCCTTACAAGGTCACCCTCAGAAAAGAGACTTCTACATTCATAATTGTCTTATAAAAATTAATATCGTGATGAAATTGGACATAATCTAGTTTTACTTATATGAACCTAAATCTTTCTACCAACTTTTGTGAGGATCAGTCTATAATTGACCCCCTACAAAACCCTATATATATCTGAAAAATATGTATTTGTACCCAGATATTGATTGTGGGTATACAAGATTCGGCACAGCCAAATATAACACTCTTACTTGTTTGAAGATGTTATCGGTCTTGGCATTGCCATTACTGATAACATGTCAGCCAGTTGCAATTGATTAATTTGACACTCACCAGTCACAATATCCATGGACTTAAGACGTCCTCGAAAAATAAAGTCTGCTAACACTTTCGGCGTAGATAGGACTTCACGAACTGACTTCGAATGGATGTAATATATTATACATCTCTTCATGAATGATACATAGTTTATCGGTGCCACAGAATTAATTAGTTTGTTTGTGTACGTAAATATATAGTATACTAGCTTGACCCGGTGCGCTTCGCTACCCCTGTCGTAGTCTATGTTGGAAATTTCAAATATTTATTTTTTAAGAACTAAAGGTACCAATTTTACCGGTTTTCCCCTTATTTACCCCCTGTTTACCCCTTTCTGGTCCAAGTATTGAAAAAAGTTATAGCCTATTGACGCTTCCAAGTAATGATCTATCTACGTTCCAAATTTCAATAAAATCGCAACAGCCGTTTAGGCGTGATGCTCAAACAAAAAAGGAAACAAACAAACAAACAAACAAACAAACAAACAAACAAACAAACAAACAAACAAACAAACAAACAAACAAACAAACAAACAAACAAACAAACAAACAAACAAACAAACAAACAAACAAACAAACAAACAAACAAACAAACAAACAAACAAACAAACAAACAAACAAACAAACAAACAAACAAACAAACAAACAAACAAACAAACAAACAAACAAACAAACAAACAAACAAACAAACAAACAAACAAACAAACAAACAAACAAACAAACAAACAAACAAACAAACAAACAAACAAACAAACAAACAAACAAACAAACAAACAAACAAACAAACAAACAAACAAACAAACAAACAAACAAACAAACAAACAAACAAACAAACAAACAAACAAACAAACAAACAAACAAACAAACAAACAAACAAACAAACAAACAAACAAACAAACAAACAAACAAACAAACAAACAAACAAACAAACAAACAAACAAACAAACAAACAAACAAACAAACAAACAAACAAACAAACAAACAAACAAACAAACAAACAAACAAACAAACAAACAAACAAACAAACAAACAAACAAACAAACAAACAAACAAACAAACAAACAAACAAACAAACAAATAAACTTACAAAGACATTTATATATTTATATAGATTCAGATGAAAATATGAATCGTGGCTAATGCCGAGAAATTAAGTCCCTCCTAATTCGGTTCTATAAAAGTTACAAGAAGTCTCGCTATATCTTATAATATTTTACCTTATTCGTAATTTGTATAATTTTTACAAGTACAGTTTTCTCATAGTGAACTAATTGTGATTTTCACTGAGATTTTCACCTTTTCAGACCAAGTAAGAAATCACTTCATTTTAATAAGGAAGATAAGGTAGTTTTGGGATTCAGTTATTGTGACGATTGATTTTCGTCTGCCTCTAATCTCCATCAAAGAACAGCGATCCTTAATTCAACTCTTCGAGTAATTGAACATTGTAGACCGCCACATATTTTGGAAGAGTATTGTGTTTTGTGGAAATGTCAAACTGCTTTAAATTATTGTGAAAGCTTTAGAATGTAAATGTTAAACAGTTTCGATTATGGAACCTTGCCTAGAAGAATTGGTTGCTTAACTCTGTTGGTTTTAAGCTGATATCTCTAAAATCTCTGAAAGGCTGACTATTCAAAATTTAGATGAAGTCGGACAGGAAACTTATTTTCATATGGTTTCCCCTAGTTTGGATGTATGATGGCTATTATTTAATTATGGTTGGTTCAGCGTGTAGACAAGAGTATTCTCATTGAATTTTATATGTAACTATTGAATACAACTGCCATATTTGCAGTCGCAAAGTAATCGCTTCGTTGATTGTACTGGCAACATATTTCGTTTAATGTCTAACAAATGCACAGTTTGGAATAAAAATATTTTGTAATAAACATAAAAGTGTTAGATAGCTTGATCAAGTAGTAGAAGGTAGTCTATAGAATTGAAATCAAATTTTAATGAGAAAAGCTAAGGATTTCTACTGAAAGCTTTCAAACCATTAGAGCGGAAACTCTCCTGTCAAAAGCCTAACTTAGTTGTCAGAAACCTAAGTGGTGAGAATGTATTAGTAAAAAAAACAATGTGAAAACAAAAACAACACTCGTATGTGTAACATTTTTGAGAATTTTTTTGTTTCAGTTTTTTTCTAGTTTCCGCTCTATGTTTCAAACCTTAATTCGTTTTGAAGCGTAGTGAAAACATATCCCACTGCAGAAACTCTGAAATGGTTTTTCAATAGAGTTTAAATCGCGGAATCGGTTGACGACAGTATTAATTAGGAAGAGGTTGCTATAGCATTGGTAAAAGATAATGCAAATCATTCAATTTTTAACAAATTTTTATTAACAATTTTAACAATTAAAGAAAAAACCATTTTTATTTAGCTTATCTAATAGTGTTTTCACACTGAGAGGTTTTAATGCAAAAGTTGGTTTTATCGTTAAAACCATTATTAAAACCTGGTTTTACCATACAAAATTATTATGTTAAAACCATCTTAAAACCTTTTTTGAATTGGTTTTAAGTAGGTTTTATGAAATACAACCTTGTTTTCTGTGTACTAAATACAGTGCTACCAACATGAAAATGTTGAAAACAGCTGATAAAAGAAAACAAAACAAATATAAAAACGAATAAAGCCGTTGACAAAGAGTAAACCTTAAAAAAATAAAATAATGAACGGAACAGCAACAATAAAAAAATACAAGAGAAAAATAAGCTTTTGAATAGAACACAACGAAAAGGTTTTATTGAAATGTGGGAGTAAAAAATAGAGTTTGATCAATAAATGTTAAAACCAGATTTATGAAAACTTATAGTGTGAACGCAAAATCAGCTAATTATGGTTTTAACGTTAAAACCAGGTTTTAACTTTAGGTGTGAAAACACTATAAATCACCATTTAAGTACCACTGATTTTTACTGCATGACTTTATTTCTTTCTTTCGTTGTTGTTGTTGGTAGCAAGGACTCGTTTAGACTTTTAAATGTTGCTACTGCCAGCAACTAGGCAGGCATCAACTCAACATCATTGGCAACTTCACGGTTGTGTTCATAAAACTTTCTGACATTTTATTTTCTCTTTGTTGTTGCTGCTGCTGTTGTTTAGCCTATGGGTTCCACAGTAGTAGAGAGTCACCAAGTATTGCATATTGTTTGTAATTGTATGACAAGTTACATGAGTATTAAAATTTTATTTTTGCTTTGCAGTTTTTTTCAAGTCACTTTATAATTCTGTTCTGTTCATATTTTTTTTTTTACTGTTTAGTAACCCTTGTAACAAGTGTTTTTTCTACGTTGTGTTTTTTACGACAAGAAGTTGAAATAAATATTTTTGCTATAAAAGGGTATGGAAATTGTCGGAGTGGGCTGTATTGTAATTTCTAAAGTTTGTGTTTTGCCTAAGTTCTTTCTCGAGTATTTTAATAAATTAGTAACAGAATTTGAAAATTTGTTTTGAAGGACTTTGGCTGGGGTATTTGGAGGTCATTAACGCAATGGAAATAAGAGAGAGATTTATAGGATTAAAAAAATAAATTGTTGGCTTAAAAAACTAAAATTAATAATCGGCAAGTACTAATAATACAATATTCAAGTTGTTTAAATACATATTTTATACTCGAAATCCTAACAGACGCTAAGCATATTTAATGTCTGTCTCTTTCAACTAGTTTTTACTTAGTATGTACTTAACCTATAATCGTTTTAATAAAGTTTATTGGCAACTTTTAACATTTTTATGCTTTTTTGCAATTACACTTGCAAACAGCCACCCCACTTACGCATGCACACATACATTTGCAAATATTAGCATGTATAAGTAGGTATGCTCACATACTTCCTGCTAGTGAATGCTATTTCCCACCTGACCAAAGTATTTAAAAATTTTATCGCCTTTGAACTATTCCTGTCACTTAGTTGGTGGCTTTCATTCTAGAAGGTTCAAGAGCTATACCTATAACGAATCATTAGCAATATTAATTTGTTGTTTAATGCAAAGATTTATCTTTTGACAAATTATAGAGAATTATACGGTAATGTAAACATTCCTATTTTTTAACAATTCTCAATTTTTACACATCTTTGTTTGAAAATTATTTTATTTTGCGAAATTTCATAAATTTTCGATTGTTTGGTCATATGGATTTTTATATAGATACCCAGCAGTTCGCGGTGACTGTACCGACTTACCTAAGAGTGGCAACTGGTTACGTGACTAGTTATTTTTACGATTGCATGTCCTTTTTTGATTACAATGAGACTGTCTGATAGCTGGTCCAAAGTAGTTAAAGCATTGGATTCACATATCGGTTACATAGAGTCAGTTAAGTATCCAGATAGCCGCGAAGTGAAGATAGGAAAGAAGAGCAGCTCACGTGGGTCCAGACAGTAGGTTTACCTGAAAGTAAAAATATAAAAAAAGAGACAGATAGCAATAAAAAGAAATGGAGACAGTTAGATGTGATGAGAGATTGAAAAGTGATGAGCTAGATGTTTCGAAAAAGAGAGGAGATTATTATTATGTACCAGTCAATTGGCAGTTGTTGGGTCTCACCGTGGAGATTCCAATGTCTGACCTGATCAGTCAATTGCTATTTCTGATAGCTTCATCCGAGAGCTCAGAAAGACTATTTAAGGAATGATGTCCAAGAAACCTTAGATCTCCTAATGCCGCACAATGACAAAGAAGATGAAAAATCATCTCCTCTTCACTGTGGCAACTTATACAGAAGTCGTTGTGGAGCAAGCAGTGACATGTAATAACCGCCACTACATAGCTAAATTGTGAGCGTGTCAAGACAAGAAAATATGTTGTCCAGCCTCGGTTAAGTCGGAGGCATATCATTCTGGTTATAGTACATGTGGGCTCACAACCTCATCTTATTTGAGCGAGCTCATAGTAGAAGTTACTAATTTGAAGCTTGCATTTGCATAACGGAATCCCTCATAGGAAGTCTTTGTCTCCGTTAGGCAGCATGTCCACGTACCCTCTTGAATACTACTGTTTAATGTCTTGCCATCCTGATTAAGGATACCCTGCATTTCTGGAATATACTAGAAAAATGGTGTCATCCTCCTCTTCATTTTGACAACTGCTACAGAATTCTTTGTAGGGCAAGCCAAGTCTCTTCGCATTGTTGCCAAAAGTACAGTGACTGGTAATAACCGCCTCTACATAACTGAATTGGGAGCGTGTCAAGCCAAGAAAATATGTTGAACAACCTTAGTTTAGTCGGGGCCATATCGTCCTGGTTATTGTATATGGGGGTTCACAACTTCATCTTATTTGAGTGAGCCCTCATCTTATTGAGAAGTTACTAATTTGAAGCTTGCATTTGGATAACGGAATACCACATAGGCAGTCTATGTCTCCGTCAGGCAGCATGGCGCCTTTTATTGCCAAATAATCAGCAACACAGTTATCCGTAATATCTCCGTGTCCACGTACCCATTTGAGTACTACTGTTGAATGTCTCGCCATCCTGTTTAAGGATACCCAGCATTCCTGGACTAGGTTAGATGTTGTGTATACACCTGATAGAGATTTTATTGCTGCCTGACTGTCATTTGGAATTCTAAAAGATAGTCTGGTTCCGAATTCGTGAATGTAGTCACCTACGCCAACTCGATCTCCCTTCCTAGAACCGTCCGTATAAACTAAAAGACTTGTTGTATCATGTAAAGGTCCGTCCATTACTTCAGTGTTGTACGATATTGAGAAACAAAAGTTCCTCCCCAGGAAGGGCCTAGAAATGCAGTAATCAATATTATCCGGAAGATTCTGAATGCTTCCTATTTTACTGTCGTGGCCGTATGAAGTATGTTTCCACGAACCAATCGTATTTAGCCTAAAGGCCGGAGTGAATGCAATTTTTCTGGCCGTTAGTTCCATACGGATCCAGTTCTATATAGTAAAGAGCGACTTTGTTGCAGTCGTTCTTAAAGTTCCTGTTATCAGGTTTGCCCTCTCGAATAGCATACAAATGTAGACTCTGTCTAGTTCCTTCCCCCAGACAGAGACTGCATAGAATAATATCGGCTTGATGATCGTAACAAATAGCCAATTATCAAACTGGGGTTTAATACCCCACTGCGTACCTATGACCTTCTTACAGACATAGATTGCCGTCAAGGCTTTTGATATCATTGAAAGATTGAAAGGGTATTGGGTTTCCAGGATAGTTTACTATACAGAAATACTCCCAAGTATTTTGCGTTGTCCGCTAGTGTTAGTTCAACACCATTTAATCGGGTAAGCGAGAATTGAGGAATATTGTACCTTCTTGTGAACAGCACAAGCTCGGTTTTGCTTGGGGTCACACTCAGTCCACCGTCAGTACTGCACCCACTTAATATATCGAGTGCATATTCCAACTGTTGTGATATCGTGCCCAAGTAGATCCCAGAGACTGCCACTGCAACGTCATCGGCGTAGGCGACGGTTTTACAACCCATACTAATCAATTTCCTGAGCAGACAATTTATGGCCAGGTTCCACAGATGTGATGATAAGACGCCTCCTTGAGGCGTACTCCTCGTGGCCATTCTCGACATCATTGCCGTTCCCTTTTCGGAACAAATGATCCATAGACTCAGTAACTTACTAGCTACCTAACTGATTACTTGATCAGCTACATAAATAGTTATTTTAACATATACGAGTGTAAATTGACTTCAAATATATTCAATTAAAAACACATGTCATAGATTGCTTATAAACAAGCTTTGCAATAGATTACTTCTGGTGGGTAAAGTAACTATTTTGTAACGTGCAGTATACAAAAATAAACGTGTAAATTTACTACACTCTAGCTTACTTAGTGACACTAAAAGAACGACTAATTTCACGCTAGTTTATATGGCATGTCAGTATAATTAAGCAAAAAGAAAATAAACTGTTTGAGAATTATATCAACACTATTTGTATAAACCGGATTGCACGAATTACTTACAGAAAAGTGCAGTACAAAATAAACGTTTAAAGTGATTACACTCCAGATTACTTAGAGACACTTAAGAGACAATTATCTTCACGTTAGATTACATGGGATGTATAAAGTAACCAATTGATTTCTCTCTGCACTTCAAGCAAGTGATCAGACATTAGTGACAATTACTGTCTATAAGGGATACATAGACTACTGGCTTAACTGCTGGGTAGTTATTACAATTTATGTTAATGTATGTATGCTCAGTATGTGTGTTAGTTCTTGTAGTTTTTTTTTCCTATTTATGTGAAATTGTATGATCATGAAAAAAATTATACTTAATACGAGTATAGAAACAACAATACTCCATTATGAATATAGAAGTGAGAACATGAAAGGCGGGCAAAACGAAAAGTTCTTTCAACTTCTGGCATCTGATTGAGCTCGAGATGGCGGGTTTTATGCTGTTCTTTGTGATAAAGGTGAAGGTATTCCGACACACGGTATCGTGTAGAAGAGTACAAAACGACGCTGAAGCGGCCTACACTCTAGTTGCGTATATGAAGCTCTCCAAACAGCCAAAAGCAACTACGTGGGAAATAATCTTATTTTTTTTTAATAAGTGAACTTTGAACTTCACTTTTTTTGCATCGATAACAATGTTGATTGTATACTCGTTAAATAACGATCTTATCGTTTAGATTAAGCCCACTAAAATTGCATTGGCGGAAAGAGTTGTCAAATATCACTGTTAAACCTTTAGGGAGAGTAATTGTCCGAATTTTGTGAATTCAAGGAGTCAGTTTACACATATTTAATGAGTTTATAAGTTTTGTTTATGTTATATTTGAAATGACTTTTTACTCAGCCCTTGTAAAATGAAGACAAACACACATACATCCGCACACATATCCTGCCAATATAGAAAATGCAAAAGTAAATATAAACAGTATTGAGTAAAGAGCAAAACTAAACTAAAACAAACTGGGAACAAAAAAAAACTAAAACGAAACATAAACTTTTTAAGGTTTTTTCCTAGATATTGTTAGTTTTCTCTCTGTATTTTTGTTGTTGCTGGCTGTTTACTTCTTGTTATATTATTCTCCGACATGAAAGTTGCATCATGGAATAAGAAATTCTTTTTAATGGTTTGTTACAAGTGCATCAGGTGCTCTTTGCATTTTATGAATGTGTCTTTTGCCTTCTCTTCACCCAAAACACGTTCAAATTGAGCGTTGACAGTTTCTGTGTGTGTGTTTTTTTTTTTGTTTTCATTTCCTTGTTGTTAGAGACGTTTTTCTGCTTCTTTTTGTTTTGAGAACTTCTTTGGTTTTTGTTGCTGTTTTTTTTTTTTAATTTTTTTGGTGTTTGGGTTTAAACTCTAGTTGGTAAAAGATTGTGGTTTTTTTTATTGCTTATTTAAAGAAGCAATATTTATGCTGTATGAACAAGGATGAACAAAAAAAAAAAAAAACAAAAAAGCAAAATATTTTTTGCACGTTTGACACGTTAATGTTTGCAACCAGCCCCCAAATGGCATAACAAGACAAGAATAAAATAAAAGTAAAGTAGTAACCATAAAATATTATGATGTGGGACAGGGAAGTGGAAGAGAAGGGGTAAAAATTATATGAAATCAACTAAAGTGTAGGACCTTTTTTGACAAATCAAGTGAATATCATGAGCAAATGATAAGCAAATTCCCATCGCACAAATCATTATTTGATAAAAAATTTCACATCTAGTTAGAGAGGGCAAACGAAGTCAGATTGATTCTACATAGTAAATATTTTTGTTGTAGTATGTGGTATAAATTTAGAAACTAGATGTGACATTATATTAATGATAAACTTAAACATAAATTTGTTAAAAACAATTCATTGTTTTCGATCTTTTCTTGGAAGAGGGTGCATTTCTATATAGACTTAAGAATTTGATTCTTGTAGACAGTTCTTATCAAATATTTAAAAATAATAAAAAACAAGAAAGAGTGCTATATTCGGATATGCTGAATCTTATATACCCTTCACCTTTGTTGTGAATGCATTAATTGCCAACTTTCAGCGTACATCATCCGAAATATATCAAGAAAACTTTTTAACATTTTACATTTATTTGCTGACGAACAGATTATATTGTAGAAGTTACAAACGAAATGACAATCTTATATATACCCTTCTCACGAAGGTGAAGAGTACAAAAACAACAACGCCTTACAAAACGAAACACAAAAAAAAAAAAAAAAATACGCAAAGCAATGAAACCAACACACATCCAAACATACGTTTTGTTGCTTTTTTGTCAAAGCATGCAATAAATTGTCTTTTTTTGATGAAATTTTCAGAGGTTGTCTCGAATTTTCGCTCATATCTCCGTTATTTATGGATTTTGCTGATTTTAAAATCTAAACAACAGTTTAAATAGTCACTATCTTCTAATACACACACTTATATTTCTCACTTTAAAAACACACTAGTAATATAGCCCTGTAAATAATACGACTAGGTCATACACTAGAACTAGTTCAAAGATAACCCAAATGTATTGAAAAAACAGGGTGTATTTAACATTACGATGTCCTATGGCAATATCGAATTTAAAACCTGGATCAATTAGACGAATATTATTTACACGCTGTTACTATTATAACCACAGTGCCATCTTCTAGTAGTTTCATGAATTATCTAAGGGAAAAAAAACTCAAATGTTCTATTTCCACAATGATCACATAGAGATTTTAAAGCTACTTTACAGTTAATGCTATCATACTTACAAACAATTGTGGATAAGTAGAAATTTCTACTGATGGAAATGTGTGTAAACATGATGAATGTGGCGTAACAGACCATTAAATTTAAATTGATATTGCAATTTCGTAACAATAGTGAAATAAGCTGGAATTTCTTTACCTTCCCAATTATAGTTTCATTCGTTGAAATCTGTCCATATTTTTACAAGAGTTGGTCAAATTTGACAAAATGTATCTCACAAATTCCATTTTCTTAAAGTTTATGTCCACCTCTATATTTCTTTCATTCATTATTTTGCAACTAGAGAAGTAAGTAGTTTAAATGATTCAGATTTTGTATAAATTTTTTTCTATCGACCAAATAAAGTTAGCAGTTTTTAAACAAAATTTGGAAAGATTTGACAAAAAAAAAATCAGAAGAAAACTGACATTTTAAATTACAAATGCGAATATCTTGTAATCGAGATATGTTTTTTTGGAGATGTTTTCTAGTAGGTACCGTATACAAGGGGGCGCAATTTTGGTTTGAGTTGTGGAAATCTTTCTGTTAATTGGAAAATATGATATCCGACAAGTGAATTGATACACATTTGTGCATTTTCCATAACTTTCCTCAAGATTTCTGGTGATAACTGTTCCCATTTCTATCGAATATTCTCCTTAAGGGCTGCGATTGTCTGAGAGTTGTTGGCATAAACACGCGACTTCAAGTAGCCCCAAAGAAAGAAGTCTGAGATGGTTAATTCCGGCAAACATGCCAAATCGCCAAAAAGGGAGATTATTCTAACCTGAAATTTTTCCTTCACAATGATTCCACGCTCTTGCGGAGTATAGCGCTCCATTCTTTGTCTGTTTGTATTCTGTAGCTGTCTAGTTCACAAATGTCAAATAGAATTGACGCACGACGCCATTTGCTAAAGTTATAACATCTTCTGACAGGGTGATTAATTCTATGGCACAGTGTATGTAAATCATTCTACTTAAGGTAACTTTGGGTCCTTGTGGCTCCGACCTTCCAACCTTGACGTTTAAATTGCAACTTCAAACTGGTAATGCAGTTTAATTTGCTAGCTGAGGTAAGACTCAGTCTGTCCAGGTACGATTAAGAAATAAAAACAAGAATATTTTTAGGTGCTATATAAACAAAGCTTTTACTAATAAAACCTTAATGTACCTATTACTTAACTGTTTAAATCTACGAAGTTATTGAGTAATTCTAATGCGTTAAAAGGTGAATCTTAGTATCGACAAGACGGTAGAACTAATGAAATGGCGGAGTCGGTGCACAAGTTGACTGGAGAAGCGTTGGAGTGCTAGTAATACGATGATGAAAAACGTTTGTTCCTTAGCTTGGTGAAAAAAGACAACAAACAAGAGTAAGTAGTGAGTTATGAAGTATAGTTTGGTCTGTTTAGCAGCCTTATATTTCTAATTGCACAGAAATTAACTATATATTCTATGAATACAAAATACCAATGTAAGAAAATTTCGGAAGTTCTTACAGTCGTCTAAAGTACAACGTCAAGAAGTCAAGAAGAATTCGGGATATCTCGAGTTCGGCTACAAATGTAAAAAAACGAATGTAAGAAAAATTCGGAAGTTCCTAGAGTCGACTAAACTACAAAAGTAGGTATTGGGTTAGATTCGGGTTGTAATTCGGGTTGTACTTCGGAACTACAGCACGATGGTTGTCATAAAACTCTTATTTCTTACTTATCAGCACACATCAAAATACAAATACTTAAATAAAATAAACAGTATAAGAATTATATCAGCACAATCTGTATAAAACAAGTTTTTATATATTGCACTCCCTGCAGTTCATTGACTTAGTTCCGCTACGTCGAATTAGTTAGCCACTGAGAACTACCACTAGTGAATTTCAACCCACTCGCAACGTTATTGACTGGTGAATGTAACACGGGGATGTCATTGCAGGTGGCCGATTGGCACACTCTGCATAACACTTCACTATTAAATCATTAGTACGAATACTTCAGCATTTCAGAAAAAAAAATTTCAGAGAGCGAGGCTGAACTCATAAACCCTTCGTTTTATAGTAAAATGCGTTAATCACTAAGCCACAGAGCTCTCTATTTGTTATTAAGATTTACATGTGAGTTTACTCTCAATTTTTGCGTTTTTTCATCATCAGAGAGAACGGAAATACCAATGTCCACATTCAGCATGTAGCTACATATAGCCATCGAAGTGGTACATTTTAGAGGATTTTATTTGACTTGAATTTATTTTCGGAAACTTAAGGCGAATATCTGCCTATTGTTTGTTACTGAATACGCTTGCGAAATGTAGTGCAAATGATAACCATTTAACTGCCAGTTTAGCAGTAATATAGCTAGTATAAGGTTTCCAATTGGCACTTTTCAAACTGCTGGGTACATACCAGTTTGTACTTCACTCACATACAGCTAGAGAGTTTTATTATTACTCATAATAAACACAAGTTGCTAACTCAACCACAACCTACTCTATTGCACTGGGAAATTTTATCAAAATCGGACTATCGGTTTAGAAATTATAGATTTTTTTCCACTTTTTCTGGAATTTCCCAGCTGTACATCATCGTGATGAGTTAGTTGGTCTATTTTCTGATGCTGACATATTTTAACATTAACCCCTTTTTTGGTCACCTTGAGCACACCACTGGCTTTGTAACTATAATGCTACTGTATTTTTTCTTTGTTTACAGCAAAAAGTACTCACTTCTGGTCTAATTCAAGGTGCTCGTATCTTGTCAAGTAAACCCATGAAGAAGAAGTTGAAGTCTTGTATATAAAAATCTATACGAATATATATCGATAAGTTAAAATTGTAACTAAACTTTGTAACTTTATGTACTTTGTTGTAAACGTACATTAAATTTTACTATAAAAAGCTACAAAAACAAACATTATGTTATTTATCCTTTATTTACAGTTCAAGCGACATCCAAGCACACCTACAAAAAAAAAAATGAAACAAGAAATAGGTTAAAATTTTTATACTCCCAGCTAAAGCACCGAAAAAAGGGGCAAAATGTAATTTTTTGGGTTGTTAAGTCAGTAAGTTGCTAAAAATTGTATGGAGTAAAAGAAAAATGTGTCTCTTTTATGAAAAATACTACGACTTGAGGTGATGGCAACGCCATAAAGCAGTAAGTAACAATAACAATAACAACTACAAACATATTTATGCTGCTTAGCAGCACATTTGCAAACGACAGCCCTTTAATGGTAATTTGTTGGCATTTCCGGTATTTGGCGGAAGTTCATTTTTACGTTTACCTTATTCTCTTTTTTTTAATACATACTTATTTCTGCTGTTGTTGTTGTTGATGTTTTCCTACAGACTTTAATACGTGAGAGTATGTGTTATTTTTTTTGGGGGAGACACAGGTAATGGAGGCATATTTGAAATTTCCTCTGCAATTTGGCTTTATCGAGATTCAAAAGATAGTGATAATATGGCAACAAGAGTTTAAACAAATTATGCACAGCTTATGGAAATTATATGAAAAATTGTCAAAGTGAAAAAAAAAATTCATGAAATTCATAAAAATTATACATATTAATTAAATTTGTTGCTTTTGCTCAAAAATTATGAAGGAGAGAAATTTAGCTTATAATTTAAGATTGTTTAAATTAATAAATTTATTTAAACTGTAATTTATTAAATTTTTAGCTTTTTGTTTTAGAGAATTTGTATAGTATAAATTTAATAATTGTTAGCTATGACATTTTCCCATCTTTCTGGCAAAGAACGGCAGATCTTTTGAGGTCAAGAACGCATCAAGCCAATTTTGGATATTTTGTTCCAAAGTGAAGCGTATCCTAGAGAGAGCGTTCTGCATCGATCGAAACAAATAGTTGTCGGTCGGCGCAAGTTCTAAACCATAAAGGTAGTGAGGTGAATCTTCCCCACCACTTCATTATAAATAGTTTTTAGCCACTTCAAACGACTCAGTTGCATGCGGTGCAGGTTCCATGTGATGGTCCTGCCAGATTTTAGCAGCTCATATCATATGGAACCATTTTGCTACCACCAAATACAGAGCATTACCTTAGCGCAATGGATATATGGCTTTGGTGTCCATTCTGCTGATTGGCCGGACTTCACGTGCGATCTCTTACAGTTTATCATAATCATAATTTTTATCACAAGTAATGATTCGGTGCAAATATGATTTTCTTTTTACCCAATTTCAATGATTTGGGATGAATCCTCCTACTCGCAAACGTTTTGAAATTGCTGCTGGAGTAGCTCCCAATGATTTGGGAAGCCTTTGTTGAGTTTGACAATAATCTTTGTGTAGTAATGTCTCCAGGTTTTGGTGTTCAAACTTTTTTGGCTGGACTGGGAGATCTTTGTCTTGCGTGTCAAAATCTCCATTTCTGAAACCTATGAAACGGTGTGCTTCAAGGGTGCTTCTTTTTAAATGAAAAAAGTAAAGCAAAACTTCCCACACATGTTTACACTATAATGTTCAATAACTAAGTGGCAATAAATGACAAAATTACATCTAAGTTATTAAAAACAATAACCTGCAGTAAATCCTGCATTGTTAAGTCATACATCCAAGAATTCTAGGAAACGGTTTTGTACAGTGTTATGTCCATGTTTTTGAAACAGAATAACGACCATATAATTCTAAAAAGGCATGTTGAGTAGATCATTTTTGTAGAATAAACTTATAGTCCAGCTGGTCTGAGTTTTGTGTGGAAGACCTTAACCCTCTAGCTCCTCTCTTTAGGAGTCAATTTGACCTCTTTTTCGAGAAAATAAAAAAAGTCCTTTCAAAGAGGTCGTTTAAGGATTGAGATATGCCACGAAAAAAGATATCAAAGATGTAAATAATGACACCATGGGTATAAATTTTTGTTTAAAAATTGCCAGAAATCCATTTATGATAAAAGCAGCTGAAATTTAAAACGTATGTAGTACTTGGGAAGATCTATAAAAAAGATGCATACATATGTAATTTATCTCTTTTAGTTCATGAGATATTTAGGTTTATTTACTTTATTTACTTTAAAATTCATAAAATTGTTTCATTTTACTAAATTATTAATGTCCAAGTCCTAAGGTTTTCAGTAATAACAACTATTTATATAAAAAGCTTATATTTAATCTTCAGAAGCTCCACAATCCTTGACCCCTTTCAAAAATTTTAACGTTTTTTCATATGTCCTTTTTTGGGAAACAACTTTGGATGCGTGTAACTTTTTAGCAAGTTGTTGTTATTTTATTCAGAATCTCATCACAAATTTAGCTGATATTTAAAACAATGACCTTTTGTAGGCCCGCCATAAAAAAATAAAAAAAGTAAATAAATAAACCTAAATATCTCTTGAACTTAAAGGGAAAACTTATATAATATTTTATGTTTTTTACAGATCCTTTCAAGGACTAGTTATGTTTTAAATTTCAGGTCATTCGGAGCATAAATGGATTTTTGACGAATTTTTTTAAAAAAATGTGAAACATAAGGTGGCGTGTAATGATTTACTCAACATGCTCTTTGAGAATTATAGGGTCGCTTCTTTGTTCCAATCAAAAAGTCTCAATTTGTTGGACAGTGTAATTGTTTTTCACCATGGTTTGCAATTTCACAGTAGTATACATTAAATTTCCTTTCCGAAGCTATCGCGTCCTTGGAAGTGATTCTTCTGCCAAGGGACATTAGCATCATCCAGATTCCAATACCGAATTTAAAAGACCAATGGGAGTTGGAAGTGACCGAACTCAACTGGTCTCCAATACATTTTTCCTCTTGTAGAATATCCGGCTTACCCTGGCAAGGATAAGGACCAATACTCTTTTGGCTCTTGGTAGGAATAAAATTCTGAATGCACATACAGTGGCGAGCAGAAGTGAATGCATGTTCACGACACTGACTTTCGTCATCCATAAAAACAAAACCATACAAGCAAATCAAAAATATTTTTTAGTTTTATTTTTATTATTTTATTCGTAACAAATAGGAGTAAAGAAACAATAATAAATGAGATGATTTCAAAGAGTTTAGAAGAAAAAACGAAGATAACCCGCATAAACTCAATTTTGCACGTTTTATGAATTACACATATTTTCGACCTTTCACTTCTCTTATCAGCAGAAATCATGCAGATTTACCTTTATGTTTGTTGTTATCTTATTCTCCTTGTTCGTAGAGAAGTTTAAAATGTGTTTCTTGCGAACTAATGCCGATTTTGTCAATTACTATCATATTTAAAATAAATTATTGATTTTTTGTATAAAAATTACAAAAATATCTGAAGAAATTTAAAATAGTGTTGTATGCCTGACCGAGAAAGGCTGTTCTTCACGTACTATTTCCGAAATACTTGTTATTAGTCAATCGGCGGTGATTGCAGCTCGAAAGAGACGAAATGTGACTTCGAAATCGCAAGTCAAAGGTCGCAAAATATTACTAACGGACTCAGATGCTCGAATAATGAAGTCCGAAATGAGAAAAAAAACGCAAGCTGCTAACACCAAAGGGTGTTTCTCTGGCAATTAACAAAAAAGTAAGCGATTGGACTGCTAGAAGAGTTTAACTACTTTAACAGTTTGCTTCACATGGCGTCTTTGAACACGTTCCCCGGATTTACGCCAGCAGTATTGCTTTCCATCTGGCTGAAAACGATTAAATTTGGACTCATCAGACCAGATAACACGTTTCCAATCATCAATGGGCCAATTTCGATGCTCCCTTGTTAATTTCAAGCACGCTTTAACATTCTTATCGAACAACGCAGGTTTGATTTTTTAACAGTTGAGGCATATCCGATATCATGGAGCGCTCTTCTAGCAGTCCATTCGATTTCATTTATGTTAATTGCTAAAGAAGCACCCTTTGGTGTTAGCATCTTGTGTTTTTTTCTCATTTCGGACTTCATTATTCGAGCATCTGAGTCCGTTAGTAATATTTTGCGACCTTTGACTTGCGATTTCGAAGTCACATTTCGTCTCTTTTGAGCTGAGATCACCACCATTTGACTACTACCAAGTATCTCGGAAATGGTACGTGAAGAATAGCCTTTCTCGGTTAGGCACACAGCACTATTTTAAATTTCTTCAGATATTTTTGTAATTTTTATACAAAAAATCAATAATTTATTTTAAATATGATAGTAATTGACAAAATCGGCATTAGTTCGCAAGAAACACATTTTAAACTGCTCTACGAGCAAGGATAATAAGATAACAACAAACATAAAGGTAAATCTGCATGATTTCTGCTGATAAGAGAAGTGAAATTTCGAAAATAGGTGCAATTCTTAAAACATGCAAAATTGAGTTTATACGGGTTATTTTCGTTTTTTCTTCCAAACTCTTTGAAATCATATCATTTATTATTGTTTCTTTACTCCTATTTGTTACGAATAAAATAATAAAAATAAAACTAAAAAAAAATTTTGATTTGCTTGTATGGTTTTGTTTTTATGGATGACGAAAGTCAGTGTCGTGAACATGCACTCACTTCTGCTCGCCACTGTATGTCCGTATGTTACCCACGTATCAACTATTATAGAAGTTGCTTAAATGAAGAAGAGAGAGGAAGATGTACAACATCTGATATGTGAAAGCCACGATATATAGGAGCATGGATTAAGATATATTGGTACAGGACTTTTTCATGATCTGGACTGTCTCAGAGATGTGACACTAACGAATCTCTTCAAATTCGTCAGAAGTAACGGTTGTTCTTTAGAAGGCCACATTAGTTATAAAGATGTCTCGATTAGGTAGGGCGATTTATTATTTTTCATGTAACATACGCATTGCTTGTGAAAACTAACGGTATCTTAATAGGTACCTCGAAAATGCGTTTAATAAGAAAATTCACTTTCAGGAATTATGTGTAAGATTTTTTAAATTTAAAATAATTATATTTATTACAGTAATTTATTAAAATATTCACAAAAATGACTCGAGCAAGATTTTTATAAAAACTGAGCATTTTTTTTTTCCTAATTATATTTATTTAATACTTCATTAAACTATAAAAAAATTACTAAAGCTAGATTTTTGTTAAAATTTAGAAAAATTTATTTCTTCGGTAACATTTGTATTTTTCCCATGAACCATGTAGACTAGTGTTGTGCCGCTCTTAACTAAAACATTCCTTTTTAGTGATTCAGTTATAAGGTTATACTACGTCTACAATTCAAACAAAAACAACATTGACACATTTTAAAACAATGTGTCAATGTTGTTTTTGTAATTGTTTTGTAGTCGTAGTATAACCTTTTAACTGAATCACTAAAAAAGTTCGTTTACTCTTACTTGTGTACGTTCACTTCTGTTTACAAAGAAAATGAAAATGGCAATTAGTACAAAACCAAATTGAAATATCAATCCAAATCAATAAAATAAACAAATATTTTATTATGGAAAATAGTTATGTTTGAACAGTTTTAAATGATACATTATTAATACTTGATCATTTTCGGATTTACTCTACAATAATATTTGAATTTCTGATATTTATTAATACAAAGTATTGTAGAGTAAACCCCTTTTTAAGCAAGCCTGGCTTTTTAATTAAAGTCTTTTCATGCATTTTTTTACTAATTGTCGCGTAGTTTGAAATGAATCCTTCAAGCGATTTTTGTTTTTAGTTATACTACTTTTTAACCCTAAGTTAGTGCAAACTTTTTAAAAATATTTAACTTTCAAAAAACTAGACTTTATTACCTATCCAACGATATGCAATATGTGTTACCAACTGTTTATTTTACAATCAACGAATGCATCAGAAAACAAGCTTCATGAAAAATTATCAACTACATTTCACCATAACAAAGCTAGTGGTTACTATGCACTTCTCATTATTACATGTACCTATATGCTTGTTTCCTATTGGTCGGTTGGTGTCTTTTTTATTACGGAGCCCTTAAGTAAACTTTTATGAACCTAACATTTTTTTTTATTCTACACTGAGTGACGTTGTGAGCGTCATTAAATTAGTAAATGTTAGGTTCATACAATAAGAAGTAACGATTTTTCATGCAAAAACAGTTTTCTTAACAAAAATTTTCCTCAAAAATATTTTTTTACAAAAATCAAATTTTTTTTTTTTCAAATATCAATTTTTTTTTCAAAAATCAAATTTTTTTTCAAAAATCAAATTTTTTATCAAAAATCAAATTTTTTATTAAAAATCAAATATTTTGTTAATAATCAAATTTTTTATTAAAAATCAAATTTTTTATCAAAAATAAAATTTTTAAATAGAAATCAAATGTTTAATCAAAAACCAAAATTTTTATCAAAAATCATATTTTTTATCAGAAATCAAATTTTTTATCAAAAATCAAATTTTTTATTAAAAATCAAATTTTTTATCAAAAATCTAATTTTTTATAAAAAATCTAATTTTTTATAAAAAATCAAATTTTTTTTCAGAAATCAAGTTTTTTATAAAAAATCAAATTTTTTATCAAAAATCAAATTTTTTATTAAAAATCAAATATTTTATTAATAATCAAATTTTTTATTAAAAATCAAATTTTTTATCAAAAATAAAATTTTTAAATAGAAATCAAATGTTTAATCAAAAACCAAAATTTTTATCAAAAATCATATTCTTTATCAGAAATCAAATTTTTTATCAAAAATCTAATTTTTTATAAAAAATCTAATTTTTTATCAAAAATCTAATTTTTTATCAAAAATCAAATTTTTTATTAAAAATCAAATTTTTTATTAAAAATCAAATTTTTTATTAAAAATCAAATTTTTTATTAAAAATCAAATTTTTTATTAAAAATCAAATTTTTTATTAAAATTCAAATTTTTTTATCAAAAATCAAATTTTTATCAAATATCAAATTTTTTATATTTGATTTTTGATAAAAAATTTGATTTTGATAAAAAATTTGTTTTCTGAAAAAAAAATTGGATTTTTGATAAAAAATTTGATTTTTAATAAAAATTTTGATTTTTGATAAAAGATTTGATTTTTTATAAAAAATTTGATTTTAATAAAAGATTTGATTTTTTATAAAAAATTTAATTTTTTATAATAAATTTAATTTTTGATAAAAAATTTGATTTTTAATAAAATATTTAATTTTTGATAAAAAATTTGATTTCTGAAAAAAAATTTGATTATTGATAAAAAATTTGATTTTTGATAGAAAATTTGATTTCTGATAAAAAATTAAATTTTTGATAAAAAATTTGATTTTTTATAAAAAATTTGATTTCTGAAAAAAAATTTGATTTTTGATAAAAAATTTTATTTATGATATAAAACTAAATTTTTAATAAAAAATTTGATTTTCGTTAAAAAATTTGATTTCTGAAAAGAAATTTGATTTTTAATAAAAAATTTGATTTTTGATAGAAAATTTGATTTCTGATAAAAAATTTGATTTCTGATAAAAAATTTGATTTCTGATAAAAAATTTTATTTTTGATAAAAAATTAAATTTTTAATAAAAAATTTGATTTTTGTTAAAAAATTTAATTTTTGATAAAAAATTTGATTTTCGAAAAAAATAAATTTTTTATGAAAAAATTATTTCTCAGGAAAATTTTGTTGAGAAAAAGTTTTTACATGAAAAACCATTACTACTTATTGTATGAACCTAACATTTACTAATTTATGTAACTTCACAACGTCACTCAGTCTAGATTAAAAAAAATGTTAGGTTCATAAAAGTTTACTTAAGGGCTCCGTAATAAAAAAGACACCAACCGACCAATAGGAAACAAGCATATAGGTACCTGTAATAATGAGAAGTGCATAGTAAGCACTAACTTTGCTATGGTAAAATATAGTAAATAATTTTCATGAAGCTTGATTTCTGATGCATTAGTTGAGTATAAAATAAACAGTTGGTTACACATATTGCATATCGTTGGATAGGTAATGGAGTCTAGTTTTTAGAAACTTAAATATTTTTCAAAAGTTTGCACTAACTTAGGGTTAAAAACTAGTATAACTAAAAAGAAAAATCGCTTGAAGGATTCATTTCAAACTACGCGACAATTAGTAAAAAAATGCATGAAATGACTTTCATTAAAAAGCCCGTTTGATCACTTAAAAATACTTTGTATTAATAAAAATCAAAAATTCAAAATTATAGAGTAAATCCAAAAATGATCAAGTATTAATAATGTATCATAAAATGTATTAAGCTTTTGAAAAATTTTCAAACATAATTACTTATCATAATAAAATATTTGTTTATTTTATTGATTTGTATTAATATTTCAATTTGATTTTGTACTAATTGCCATTTTTAATTTTTTCGTAAACAAAAGTGAGTGAAAACAAAATATGCAGGAGTCCATAGGGTACGGAAATACTTTTAGTTTTGTTTAGATCACTTTGTTTTGGCGAAATATGGATATTCTTAAAGTAACAAATTCAAAACATCATAAATATTTTAGTCTAGAAATAATTTTAAAATGGTTTTGTCTTTTAAAAAGAAAAATATTGTAAAAATCGATTGGAAAATGGCTGAGTTACGGTGGTTTAAAACAGGATTCTCTCCAAATAAAGTACTGAACTAAAAAGGAAGAAAAACATGTTAAAACAAACATTAGCATAATTGATTCATCTTCAATTAATTGTTATTTACTTACGTTTTTTGTAAAGCTACTTAGTATGATTTTCCACTAGAAAACAAAAATTATTGTCTCAAGATCAACTTAGAGCGTGCAGAAAATAAAAATTAGTTAAAATAAGTGTTTTTTTTTTAAACATAAGCGACCGTCACTCAACTTTTTTTTAACCAATTTTTAAAAGGTCTTTTCTTCAAAGCTAAATCATGTGACTTTTCAATAAAAGGAACAAATCTAAATTCAATTTTAAACCAACATATTTATGATTTTTTAAGTTGTAACTTGAAGAATGTCGTCATTTCAAAACATCCTATACTTCTATTTTCTGTATATAAAAAATGGGTGTTTGTGTGCATGTTCCGTATAGAAAATTTTCTTCGAATATTCAGAGTAACCTAACGGTTAACACTGTAAAGTCAGATCTGTGATAAACAATTTTGTTTACTCTTGCATTTTAGGTACATGAATACGAAATTTCCATGTAAAATCCATTTAAAAAACAATATTTTGAATAACTCTCCGCATTCCACCTTTGATAAAAAAATAACGGTTTTATTCAAATATAAAATTAGTTTTCATTAAGTCGCTGATTGCTTTTAGTTAGCTTCGCGTTAATTGGAGTTTTGTGTCGATCAGTTAAAAAGCTATAACTTAAATCAAATTAGTAACATGGGTTTTGCAATTTTTTGCAAGAACAAAATTGGTTTACAAATTATTTTAAGTGAAAAACAAGCATTGCTTAAAACACAACCAAATCACGGAAGATCAGGGAAAGAAGAGCAGCTGAAACAGCTGCGATTTTCTTCAGTAAAATCGAAAAACGGCATCTAAGTCTAGAGCAGCAGAAAGAGAAAGGGGACGGGAATCACGCCTTCAGCAACTGCGTAACAGTGAGTCTTCATCGAGAGTTTCAGAGACACTCGATCAGCATATTGAGGGGCTAGAAGCCAAACGCTCCCGGATGGCTCGATCAAGAGAAAGAATCGATTTAAAGTTGGCGTCATTTTATTACAATGAGGAAGAAGGCTACAGGAAACACAAGAATGTACTGGTTTATGCAATCTACAAACTTTGCATACATTTCCGTAAGGAAGTGTGCTGTTCGCACTGTAAAATAGTTCTGCCACCAATTATTGAGCAGCCTGAGCCGCTTCTAAGTTACATTTCCGTTGCCATTCCGATTCTCAAGCACTTCCTTCAAAATATCCAAAATTGCAACTCATTCCTTCAAATGACGTCGTCTTCATCTCACTTTTAAAGTTCAATGCCAAATGTACCACAGAATTGGATCATTGCTCCCGCTTCCCAATGAGGATGCGAAGTTCCTTCAAATTTATTTCACTGGAAATTAAGCTACAGAAGCCGAACGATATCAACGAACATGCCTGTGCATTTGCTGCAATAACCTTCTGCCGAAACATTCACAAAACAATTGTCGGACATCGGAAATAGAAAAATTCCAATTGAATCCATCACAAATGAGATTTCGTTCCCAAACTTCTGCCAAATGTAAATGAATGTTCAAGCCATTGTCGACAAGGTATTGCCAAGTCTTACAACCACCTAAAAATTCGGATTGGCTGTGGGAACATGCAATGTCAATAAGATCAATGAGCAAATACAATTGAAATTGCCTGGAGAAACAATTAAATACAAATCGATTGACACAGTAATGAACGAAGAACAAGCCGTCGATTATCCTACTGAAGTTTTGAATTCATTGGAACCAGCCGGACTGCCACCGACTTTGCCCCAATCTGTATATTGAAATCGAGATCGATATGTTTTCTAAGGGCCAGCTACGCGGACCGGGTTAATCTTGTGTCTTATAAAATTCTTTCCTTTTAATTTTTTTATTTTACTACGATAGTAAAGTACCGTGATAACTTCTGGGCCCAAATAATTCACTCATATAAAACGCTACTGATGTACTAAGTAATAATAACATTTTATACTCTCTTATTTTTGCGAGTGTAGTTTCTTAATTATTTATAGATTAGTTGGGAAAATATTTGCAGTAAACTTCTTACAAAAATCTCTATAATTCATTTCTTAACCCCTTGATCACTAACTCCTAAAGGACACACAACCAGCCAACCAAGCATTTATGTAGTAATAATGTTCATGGATACTTTCGTTAAGGAAAAGTGTTTTAAGTTAAAGTTTCTCTGGTAACCTTTTTTTCTTTAATTTGTGTGTGTGTGTGTGTGTAAAACAGTGTGTTCATTGTATCCTTTTGTGTGTTTGAGAGTTTGCCTTTAGTTTCCTTTTCAACAACTTTTCAATTATCTTATAATTGTTCCGTGGCATGTTAGTTTCTTTTAACATGACCTTTTCTTTTCACGTTATTGTTTCCTTTTCTTTCATATTCATGTTCTCTCCTTGTAATTTTTGTATTGCCTTTTCTTTTTGGGTTGTAAAGGATTTTTGAAACTAATCCTTATTTTCATCCTACTTAAGGAACATTTTTAACATTGGTTGATGGTTAAAAGTTTTATTCTATCTCTGTTATTAGTCGCTCATAATTTTTAGTGATGTAGGTGTAGAGTTTTGTACTGTCCTCCACTTGTATTGTCTTCTGTGCTTGTTTAATAAAGTGTGGTAAGAGTATTTTTATATAGTTTTCATTCTATATAATTTTGTTGTTTTTTTTTTTTTTTGAGTAATTTGCACTCGAGACTGTGTATTTAAAAGAATTTATTAATATTTTTTCGTTTTTTTATTTGTTCATTGTAAAATAATACTTTCTCATAATCGTCTTAATTTAGCGTGTTAAGTGGGTGTTTGTAAAACTAAATAAAAAAATGAAGAGAATAAGTAATAAAAGTTTTGCAATAAATGTTAAGGAAATGTTGCCGCAAAAAGTTTTTTTATATTTTCATATTTCTTACGATTTAGGAATATAGTGTTATGATTGATAGCGACATGAGATTTGTATAGAATTTTACAATTTAATTTTTGTCCATTATGAGTGCTATCATCCTTTTCTTTGCTGAATACTTTCATACTTCCCATTTCGTTTACCTAATAGAGCCCTACAAGGTCTATAGATGTAGTAAATGAAGTTATATTAAAACAAGTAACAGAACTATATTCGGCTGTGCCGAATCTTATATACCCTTTACCAAATTATACTTTAAAACACAAGTTTTAAATATTTTTAGGTAAACAAAATTTAAATTTTTTTTTTTTTCAAAATTTTTTTTGTTAAGAAAAAATCTTAAATTTATTTGTGAAAAAATTTATAAAAAAAAATTTTTTTTGTGAAAAAAAAAATTCGGGGAAAAAATATTTTTCCCGGTTTTAAAAAATTTTAGGTTTGACTTACTTTGGCCTTATATACGCCGTTGCCGTTGAAATATTTATGATTAGATATCCATATTGTCTATATTAATGACTTAGTAATCCAGATATATATCAAAAATATGTCAAAAATCGAGGTTGTCCTGGTTTGTTACTTATATCTCAGCCATTTGTGGAGCGAAAGAATTCCCGATATATTGATGTATGAATCATGTATGTAAGTTATTTGGGGGCTACAGCAAATTGATTTCAACATACAGACGGACATGGCCATATCGACTTCGCTATTTATAATGATCCACAATTTATATACTTTGTGGGCTCACAAATGAAAAATGTAGAAATTACAAATGGAATGACAAACTTATATAAGGACTGAGATCGAAAAATTCTTAACACACGTTTTTCATTAAAACTTTCAGTTATATTTGTGAAGCATGTCAGTTATTATGTTTAATGTCAATTATGTTCATTTGTTGTTAATCTGATTAAAATGAATGACCAGAAAATAGTGCGTACTAAAGTTGTTAATTATTTTCAACAAAATCCATCTTGGTCGTACAAAAATTAAAGGTCTGCCGTCAAACTGATTCTAATGTAAGTAAACAGTATTAAAAGTTGGACGAGCACAAAATATACAAAATGCTCACCGGTAGACGCAGAAAGCGCTTTAAGAAAACCTGACCTGGGCACGAAGTAAGGGCTGAGATCGAAAAATTCTTAACATTCATATATGTTAATAAAAATAAAACCACTAAACCTACAGTTTTGATTTTTTTTATTTGATTGAAATTATTATTACAATTTACAAAAAAAAAAAATTATAGTTCTAATCACTAGTGATGAAATTTTGAACCTTTTTCGAAAACCCTTCCATTATGGTTTTTATAGTGATTTTTATCACTTTGTTCGAACAGATTATCCATCTCCGTTTAAAATCTAATACACTTTTGGACACCTATGTTTTTAAACCTGCATTGGCTTTAAGTTTTCGTACCACAGAGTCCGAGCACTGAGCTAACCGGGCTGCTTTCCTACCGGATGTGTTGGGAGCTCTTTTGAAAATGCTTTGTATTTTTTTGGCTTAATAAACATCATGTCTACCTGAACCAGGTTTTCCATCAACGGACAAGTTCTCCCGGCACTGTTGAACAAAATTGGAATCAGTTTGACGGCAGACCTTTTTCGATCTCAGTCCTTAATATAAACAAAAATAAAAATTGCTCAAGCTATGTATACACGGTTGTCAGATCTTACAACGTTATCAGAAAAATGTTCAGAAAATGGTTAACAATCATTTGAAATTATGTGTTGAATTATAAGGTTGTTAACCATTTACTGAACATTTTTCTGACAACGTTGTAAGATCTGACAGCCGTTTATACATAGCTTGAGCAGTTTTTATTTATTTTCTGCGGATTGAATAGAAGTTACAGTTCTCCTCAGATTTTGCAAGGCTTTGCAGCATTTATTGACGATGATGACAGAAGAAGCACACGAGGATATCCTCATGTTTCTGATTGGGAAATACACCCTATGCTGTTTATCTGCATTTCATTGAACTTCAATTCCTGTTCTGAATTTATCCTGTAATTACATGTACCTATTGTACATTGTACAACGAAGGAAAATCTCAATAGTGCTATACTTGGTCCTATATATTTTTGCAAACAAAGGTGACAAATGTAAATATGTTTCACCATGTCAAGAGTATAAAAGCAGTAGTTCAAAGCATTTGGTGTGCAAGAGCGTTATTGCATGTGAAATTAGAGTAATGATATTTTTCTTGAAAACATTACTCTCAGTTGGTTTTCCCAACATTTCATATGTCTCTTTTTATATATTTAATTAAACGATTCTTTCATATTTACATATATAAGTACTTAGAACAAATATTATTTATATAATCCTTAAATGTATCTCATTTCAATTCGCTCAAGTAAAATGTGTTTGCAATAACACATTGAACCTCTGGGATATTTAGAACATTTTTTTAAATATATTCATTAGTATGTATGTATTTTTCACATACAAACACATCAGGTTTACATCAAAATTAATAAAAAAAATAACTGAAAATCACTGTATTTATTCCAGGAACTTGTTGTAACTGTTGATTGCTGAAGTTTTTTTTTTAATAATTCATCTGACATTTCCACATATTTGTCAACAAATACACATACTCAGTGTGTTTATATGTAATTGTGTGCGTATTTCTTGTGTTGACATCCCAGTGGTTAAAATCTGAAGGCCTACGCTGCACAGGCCTTTCTCTAGGTACGTCTACATCTTATTTTAGATTTCGATAATCATTCTAACCAGCCTTTCTTTTAAGGTCTCCTAGAAGGCCTCTGATCTCCTTTCTAAAAGATTCAATACACATACCAACTTCCCTTTTTTTAAGAAGGGAAATTTTGCTAAAGATCGGAATGCATTTTAAAGAGCAACAGTTTTGGAGTGGAAAGTGAAAATAAAATACAGGTTAAATATTTAATAAAACTAGAAAGAAAAGGTAAAATTTGAACCGAATCTGCCGAATATACCCACCGCCAAAATGTGACAACAATCCTTTTTAATCTTTTTAAAACATTGGTTTATTTCCTTTGAATAAACCGGATACTTTTGATTGCAAATAAAAAGCAGTTTTGTAGTTAAAAATTGTAACAACTCTTTATTTATTCAAATGTACACCAAAAACATTTCAAATAGTCACTCAGTGTCTTTATACACGGGAACCTTCCACAATGCCCCTAATGGACAAACAAGTATGTTCGAAGTCTAGAGCTTTCGATGTCAATGTTAGCAGCTTAAACATTTAGTGTTGCCATACTTATAAACAATGATAATAACCGCATGCTATCAACATTGTTAATAAGTAGAAGCTTCTACTGAGGGACGTGTTTTTAAACATGATGAATGTTGCAGACAGTCGTTACAGACCGTTAAATTCAAATCGCTATTGCAAAGTCGTAACAACATTTTTCTTATATAGGGGTTATATATGGTGTAGGCTCAATTACTTATGATCCGATGCTTACAAAAGTTGGTAGAAGTACTAAGGTTAATAAAAAACTTTTTCACGTCCAACTTCATCACGATATTGATCATTGTAAGACAATTATGAATGTTCAAGTCAGTTTCTGAGGGGAACCTTGTAATAAAATCGGGTCAAAAATATTCCAAATATTGAACAATTTTACCTTTGACCTTAAAAATTTAACGTCTAACGTTGTCCGATTTTCAGATTATACTTAAAATTATCTGACTTATGCTGTACAAGTTTTAATTAAAACTTATAACAGTAGGGAAATTGGTCTCATTCGCCAAAATATGGCCAACAAATTAGTTTTTCCTGAAAATCACAGGTACGGAAAAACTGTTTTTTTTATTCTACGAGTAATCTACGCCTTCTTAGAAATCAAAAGTAGAATGTTTTTAAAGTGTTTCTATGTACATAAAGCCTTTAAATTACTCTTCTATAGGAAGCATATTAACAGATCTCCTACAGTAGGTCTTCCAATAGCCCTTCTTTAGGAAGCTTTACAACTGTCCTACTTAAGAAGACCTTTTATCAGCCCTAAATTTTTTAGCAAGTCTTTATTTTATAATTTCTGCGAGTAGAAGTGTGAAAGAAAGGCCTTGCTCGCAATGCCATTGCCAGTAAAATAGAAATGAGAAATTAAAAGGGCCTTTAATATTCCTCTTTCCACGTTGTCTTTACCACTGCGATGTTACGATTTGTTTTCAACTTTCGGAAGAGACGTATTGTGAGTGCATTTCAATTTGATATTGGGTTGGAAACACCTTTAAAATATGTAATATATAAGTACACATTAACATCTATTATAAGCTAAATAATTACTGGAATTCTAAAGAAATTATGGAACCTATATAAGGATAAATTATTCAATCTGTTTCAATATGAAATAGTTTTGAAAAAAAAAAATTGATTTTTTCAATATAATATGAAATAATACAGGGTTTCCAGCAAGAGGTGTTATTTTGGTATTCAAAGAAAAATGGCATTTTTTGAGATAAATGATCGGATGTTTATTTCATAATAAAGAGGAAGGTAGGCCACCACGACCACGCTTACAGGACCATATCCTTTTCATGAAATTTTCCATAACCAAATCGCAAAGTGGCTGTCTTATGTCCTCGATAGCCTCACGAATTCTATCTTTGAGGTCTTGAATCGACGCTGGGCTGTTGGCGTAGACCTTATCTTCCACGTGGCCCCAAAGGAAGAAACTGCAATGTGTTAAATCACAAGATCTCAGTGGCCAATTGTGAGAGATAATAACGAGGACCCAATCACCAATGACACGACGTTGTTGATGATCGGCCGGCTTGAGTTTTTGTGTTAACTAAACTTTATAAGCCTTAAGACCCAAGTCTTTATGCAAAATACGGTGTAATGACGTTTGTGGAATGACGAATTCCAAAGAATGACAACAAACCTGGATTTTCTTCAACACTTTGGGCTACAGCAGTAATATTCTCGGTTGTTCTCGAGCGACGTCCACGGGTTTTATTCTCACATCACTAACTTGTCCCAACAGCTCGAATTTTTCCACCAATTTCTGTATTGCTGTCCGCCAAGGTGCTTCGTGTCGTTCCATGTTTAGTAATGGCGTAGTTTCTACTTGTCAAATGTCAAAGAATAAAAGCTTCAAAAGTGACAGCTACCGAAATACCGGGTGATTCAAAATAACACCTCTTGTTGGAAAACCCTTTACATACTACTAAAAATAGTATTATTTCAGCAAATTTCAGTTCGATCAAGTTGTCGTTAGCATTTATTTTCAAAATCAGTTTGAAAATCACTCAGTTTTTAAATATTTTTCCGTCTGTGTTGCTGAATCATTGAAACTCAAACAAATTTTATTTAAATATAAAATATCTCTTTAAAGTAGATAAAATATTTTTATACGTAATATTGAAGGGTGCCTTAGAGACGTGTAAACCTCAAATACACTTTTTGCCATATTTTTGTCAGATTTTTTTCTCATAATTTTTTTTTATAACCCCCATTGGTATTGTTTGTTACACGTTTCCTGTTGTTTTTAATATAAACAAAAGCGAAAGAAATAATGCAAAATAAATATTTTTTCACTCATTTTAATGATTTACAAATGTTAAACACAGCATTTTTAAGGACATGAGATGTTGTTGTCGTCGTTCTCGTCACTGATGATGATGCTGTTGTTGATAATGGAACAAAATGCTCAGATCAGGCATGTCATCTCCCTTTTTGACTTTACGTTTGCTGCCAATGACAATTGATTTTAATGTATTATTTACGCAAAAACATTTTTCGTTTATTGTTGTTTGTCATAAGATAAACACGTATGGGAGTATTTGCATTTTGCGTATGTAAATGCGTAATGGTAGACAAAGGGGAGTCTCGAAAATTGGGTACACATTTTAGGTCTAAGAAGAATAGGATACAAAGTAATTGTTCTTAACTGTAAATATATGTATGCACAATATGATTACTTAGTTATGAAAGAAGTCTGGTAATAAATATTAAGGTTGTGTTGACCATGAATGTTCATATATTTAGTACCCAAAATTTTTTTGGAGCGGCACCTCCAATTCAATATTTTAATTTCTTTATCACATTCGGAAGAGGTCAATGGTACTTATCGGCAATAGTACGGTCTACAACTCTTAGAATCACTTTCTGATTCGGTTTAATGATGTCCTGTTTGTCCATGTAAACTAGTGCGTAAAGTACATTTGCGAAAATATTTTTATAAAATTTGGTACATGTATTAGGACGAAGCTATTGAAACTGTGGTAAATAAGTCCCACTTCCGAAAATCACACACGAATATAAATTATTGAAATTTTAAAAGAATCATTTTACTTTCTTACTAAGCAGTTTATATATAACACGTTCTTCTACAAATTAATCAGTTCTCAATATGGAACGAATGTTTTCGTTATAAATGTTAAAAACTGACACATGCTGTTTTGTTTTCAGCAAGATTAAAATCGACAATGTTCCAGTGTTGTTCCTCAAATTCTCTAGGGATCATATTGTCGGGTAGACGAATTCCAGCAAGATCAGCCTTTAGCTTTAGTTAGAACACAAACTAGTGTTCTAAACGTTGATATATTTAGGTTTAAAATCCCCATTTTTGGAGTTTGTCATAGCCTGTCAATCGTTCTGCCCACTGTAGAGTTCTGCCAGTTTCTGACATTGCTCATTTGGTGGGCTGGTATCCTGGATAGCTTGTCTACATACTCATTTCCGATAATGGTGGCGTAGTACAATTGAAGTAAGAGTATATTAATCTTAAATTTTTGTTAACAGTATCGTTTCCTTTTTTTCCTTTATTTATTCCACTTGAGAAAATAGGGCTTCTACAATCAAATTGCAACTAATTCCATTATAACAGATTAATTTAATTTCATCAAAAGATTTGTTAACTTTCTTAAGTTCATTTAAAATTGTTCTGCGCCATGTATTTTTTGGACGACCGGAGCGCCGACTTCCTTGGGGATTCCATTTTATTGCGCCTCTAGTAATGCTGCCAAGAGGTTTACGAAGAGTATGTCCTATCCATCTTCATTTTCTACTTGTTATTTGACGAACTATTGGTTCTTCCTTTGTTAGTCTCCAGAGCTCTGTGTTTTATTTGGCGAAAATATCCGACGTAATATTCTTAGACACTTGTTTATAAATACTAGGAGTCTCTCTGCTATAGTGTTTGTCATCAGCCAGGTTTCTCTTCCATAACCTGGCGTTTACACATGCAAGTAACAGTTCGATAAACTCAACACATTCATACTTTTGCACTAACACAATCATTCATGCATGTGTAAATTTACATACGTATGTGCTTGTGTTAGTGCAAAAGTATCAATGTGTCGTGTTTTTCGAACTGTTACTTGCATGTGTAAAGGCTAGGTAAAGCATAGTAGATTTTACGCAAGCATTGAATGTGCGGATCTTCGTGTTTTGTGATATTTCTTTTATTTAGGCGACCAAATGCTGACCTTGACTTTTTTGGTCTTTTCGACACATCTTCCTCCACACCACCATCAATTGACATCATGCATCCCAGATAACAAAAGTGATCATTTGGTTTTGTATTCTGAATTGGTTATCGGTGACTTTATTAACTCGCATTGCATGTGTCTTTTCAATGCTTATTTCTAAACCAACGGCCCTTGCTGACTTGACTAAATCGTCCACTTTGCTTTGCATATCATTGAATTTGTGCGAAATATGGCAGATATCGTCTACGAAATCAAAGTCATCCAGAAGTTGGTGAAAGTCCCAAACAATACCCCTTTTCTTGGCGCATAGTTTTAACATTACCTCATCAAGTAGCACTGCAAAAAGCAATGGAGAAAGAGGACACCCCTGCGTTTGTGCTGAAGGATTCACTTATCATCCCATTGTGATGAACTTGTAGTGAGGAATTGGTGTACATAGCCTTGATGAGGTTTATTAATTTTAATGGTACGCCCTTAGCTCTTAATGCGTCCCATATTGCACCACGTCTTATACAAGGTGGCGCAAAAGTAATCCTCCTATCAGAAAATGCTATAAATTTTTCGATTGGCCCCTAATGTCAGTTCTGTTTTGACATTTGTGTAGTAAACACATGCGAAATACACGTTAATAAACAATGTTACGCTACACTGCTCCAGAACGCGGAATATTGCTGACTATTTATTTGACCAATAATCGGCAAAATTTATAGCATTTTCTGATAGGAGGATTACTTTTGCGCCACCTGTTAGAATCGAATGCTTTTCAAAAGTCGACAAAGAATAAATAAAGCGGTGTGCGCCACTCTACATACTGTTCTATTATGATAGTGTTAAGCAGGGTGATGCCCCTCCATATATCGCAGTTGGTCAAATCGTTTTTCTTTTTAAGTTTAATGATGGCTCCATTTGTCCATGTTCTAGGAAACTGTTCATTTGCCCAAGCATCACGAATATAGGGTTGTAAAATTTCTGCTGATATTGCAGTGTTAGCCTGAAGGAGCTCTGGCGGAATGCCATCTTCCACAGGTGCCTTGTTTCTTTTAAGTTTCAAAAAAGCGCATATAATTTCATTGAAATAGGGATCATCGTCAGATATCATGTGGTTAGCAGCTGTAGTTGCTACGAAAGAAGATGAGGGGTTTTCTACACAATTGTCTTCAGCGATGTTACTAATCATCCTTTATGACATGATTACGGCTCATATTTCAATTCCATATTCGACATATTGGTGAAGCTCTTTGATGTTATTCGCTCCTGAAGCTGCTTCTGCATCAATAGCTAAGTTTTCGAAGTATTTTCTTTGTCTTTTCGGGCTGATGGTCTTTGGTACGGTGTTGTATAGTGGTTTAAGATTTGGATCTTCCAATTGCTGTTGTTTTAAGCGATTACCTTCCTGTATTAAATTCCAAATGATGTCTGATATCCATTTCTTTCTAATTTCCTTACATTTATATCCTAATTCGTCTTTTGACAAGTTTCTAAGCAGGTTGCATATTTCTTCCCATGTTTTGTTATTTGATGGTAAAAAATCTCATAAAAATTCTCCAACTCTATCATTTTTAGTGTTGTCACGTAGTTTTGTGACATCTTAGCGTTTATGTAATTGCTGTGTATTTTTCTTGTATATACTTTTAAGTTTAATTTTTATTGTGGCTACCACTAGCTCGTGGTTGCTGTCCATATCAGCGCCTCTTTTAGTGAGCACGTCTACTAATGTTCCTCTCCATTTTCGATGAATACGGATGTGATCTATCTGATTCCGCGTATTACCATTTGGAGATGTCCACGTATATTTATGAATATCTTTGTGAGGGGAGATTGAACCACCAATCACCAGATCAAATGTTTGACAGAATTCTATAAATCGTTCTCCATTGTTGTTTTTAGTTCCCATGCCATATGTTGCCATGATGTGTGATAGGCCATGGTTGTCAGTACCAATCTTTGCGTTAAAATTTTCTGTCACCAAGACTGTAACTGATTGTAAAACTCATCTTTAGCTGAATCCTCAGCATCCTCCGTTGGTGTGTAGCATTTGATGATTGTGATGCATTTTCCGACCTTGCTGAAGAAACGGGCAGCTATTATACAATCGGAGATAGGACTACATGAGTTTAGGGATTTTCGTATATCCTTCGAGATTAATAAATAAACTTTCGCTCCTATTTTCTTTCCTACTGTACATCACAATTCTTATCCATTTCCGTGTGCCAAAGGTCGACATCGTAGTAGGGATTTGTTCAATTTCTATTGTATTCATTGTGGTAGTTTCGTTAATCATTTCAGTTTCAGATAAACGGATGATTAGTCCATTGTATCCTATGATAGGACTAGGGCTGCAAGTTTATATACTCCATCCCGACTATAATACACCTTCGTGTAGTGAGCCGCTTGTTCCAAGACCGACGCCCGCTGTCAATGAATTCATTGACTGTAATCGCTGGCTACCACAGCGCTGTTTGCTTTCTACAAGTAACCACTCCTGTTGACTCAACCCTTGTTTGTCTATGGTACTTAGGAACCAGCTGCCATTCCTTAGGCTAGATTTTGGTCACATATTATTTTTGGACATATTTATAAAATATGACGAGCTTCTCCAATTCGCCAATGGGGGGTCCCGATGGAGGTTCTAGCAAACCCCACACGGGGTTTTAATAATATCTTGATTATCCGTTATAATACGATTTGGAATTTTGTTATCAATCCTATTCAGCTTGTAAGACATCATTATGATGTGGGAGACTAAAGTATTAACCTATATTTCGACATATTTCGTAGAAGCTCATTCCCGATATCTATTTTTTATACGGTGCATTGGTGCCTCACATTACTTCTTCTCATTTTCCAATGCTGACCAGAGCATTTACTATTCTTTGTTTCGTGATTAATATACCACTAATGAGTCTATGTAAAATCATGAAGATGTTTTGATAAATTTCGTCCTTGAGTTAAAAGAAGTCTCTGAGTTTAAATAGATACACAAACCGACTTGGACGTGTGTTTGTATGCCATTATTTAAGGACGTTCAAGATATCGGTAGTATTACTCTCCTTGGTAGTGTAAAAAATATAAACATTTCTTTAACAAAACAATCAGCATGATCATTAAAACTAGCTCTTAATTCTGTTTATAAATATATCACTTATAAATTATTCACAACTATAAAATCTGATCTCAAAATTCGCTTCTCTTTCCCCTCCAATTTTTTTATTCACTACCACCTCCTACAGTTGTGAAAGATCCAGCATGAAAATGATTATTTATATTATTTATGGATTTCCATAAAGTTGGCTGTTGCTCTTTTTGGGATGGCCACTTTTTTGTGAGTTCTTTCTTTATTTCCATTTTTTTGTGGGTGTAGTTTTCTTAACCTTTCTATCGAAATGTTCAACTCAGAGGTGCTGGTGGTGGAGGCCATTGTTCGCAGGAATTGTATATTATACACAGCATTTATGGAACACTCAACAACGATTTTAAATTGAACATTCATCTCAGCAGACGCTGTTATTTTTTGTTATTTTTTTTTTTGTATTTATTGCTGTTGTTGTTATTAATATGCATTGAATCTTCAATGGCATTTCAAAAGTTATAAATATTTAGTAGATTCCAGTGGGACCTTTTGCTACCTTTCAGTTTTTTTTTTTTTTTTTTTGTTGTTCTTTCTTATTTTCATACAATTCCTATGCCATGTTGTTGTGTGACTGTTGTATGATTGAAAGATGATGGAAAGAAAAAAAATAAAAAAAGCAAAAGAAGGAAACAAACAATTGTTAAGGATATAAACAGAAAAATATTCCCAGTGGGGGTCTTTTGGAAGGATATACAAGTTATGATTTTTTAACGCTTTATTAAGGAAACGTTTGTATATGAATGTTAATGCTTTGATTAAAAATTAAAAAGATACAAAACTTTCCAACAAACATAATAAAAATTCTACAAATTATCCTTAAAGTAGAAAGGACTTTTTCTATTGTTAAAATGGTTGTGACCCCATTGTTTATTAATTACAACAAGAAAATTCTGTAATAAAATGTAGCTTAATTTTCTAGGAAATTTTGTAGAAAAAAGTTTAATAACAACCGTTTCAATAACAAAATATTAAGGTATACTTTAAGTTGCTTAAAAACCTAAATTGTTTTTAAATTATATAGCCCACTTTTAGGTGCATAAAATAAATATAAAATATAAGAGCAAAACTACTTGCTGGAAAAACAAAATTGTTTTTAAATACTTTTCATAAATATTTTAGCAACATTTTCGTAATTGTCTCATTTTGTTCAACTCATTTACTCTGATTATCTAATCACCTGTTAAAACTCTATTCAAAAAAAAAAAAAAATAACAAAAACTAACTAACTCAGCTCATTTTAGCTACATGCTCTGTATAGCCTGGCAGTTTAGTTACCCATATTCAGCCATACACCATCATCATCATCATCTATCTATACATCCATCTATATATTCTTCTTGTTTAAATTCCATTAAAAGTTTTTGTTAAGCTTGCAGTAACATGTTTTTGGTATGTGAGTTGGTAATTTGCTAACAAAAACCATTTAACATCATTAAAGTTTCTCTATGTGTATATACACAGAGAAATTTTCGTTATATATTTTTTTTTTTATTTTCTATTTGATTCCCAATTATTATCCTTAAATATCTGGTATAAACACACAATTTCTCACACATATGGGCAAAAACAAAATTTTGTTCAAATTTCAATAATTTTTTTTTTCCGTTTCGAGTGAACAAAAAAAAAAAAAGAAATTTAGGACACCTATAACTAATAGAGATATAATAGACCTTGGATTCTGCAATTTTTCAAGTTTGTTGCTGGTAGTACTTATCATTGATACAAACAGTTTTGTGAAGCTAAGGAGAGAGTAATATCAATGGAAAATATGATTCTCTTTTCACACATATGTACGGGTGATACAATAACAAAATACATGCTATTAGATCTCATGAATTAGGTTTTTGAAAACAGACTTATCTTTTTGGCCCTCAGGTACCTATGTCGTTGTCATCTATGTCATAAACACTTAATAAATTATGAGCAATTGATGTCGATTGCATAAACTTTCAAAGAAAAGTGTTTTTGCCCATATACTTACACAAAAAAAAGGAACACTTATATGTTGGAATTTAATCACATACTAGTTGTTGTTTTAGTTTGTTTTTTTAGAGTTTTTGGTTGGTACGGGTTCCTGAGTTCAACTCCTTCATACTAGTATTATGATAACTATGAAAGTATAATGTTGTTGGTTTTAAAAACGAGGTAAATATAAAATAAAATACGCCAATGTTATTCTACAAAAAAAAAATACTTACAACCACTAATTATCACGTTTTTTTCTGTTTCGCCATTGTATCCCCTTTATAGATCTGGTTGGTTTATTTAGTTTGAATCTAAGATTGTACTAAATAAAGACCCACAATTGAAAGTAAAATTGATCTAAATAAAAACCCAATTTCTCTATTAGGTAAATTCTCTGAGAGTTGTTAAGTTTTCCCTAATTAATTTGCGACAGAAAAAACATTACAAAGACATCTTGTATATCAATGGATAGAGGATTTTGTCTATTTTTTAAAAATGTATATAACTTTTGACAAATAATAAATTCATGGAATACTTTTTTGAAAAATATTTCAATAAATGCTTTCTATTGAACTTTTGTAAGGATACAAATTGCTCAAAGTGGAATTACATTTTATTTATAAATCTTTTTTAATGAAATTTTACAGTTATCTAGATTTTTCTATTGGAAATGGAAAACTAGAAGCAGGTTTTGAAATTTTTTATTAGGAATCCCTAAATTCCCAAAAAAGTGTTGAAAAATCCCAAAAATGGATTTTTTAGTTATTTGGCTATTATATCCATACCAGAGGCGGGGTTATCGGAACCCTTTACATTATAATAAAAAATATATTGGGCTATCTAAAATGGGTTACTATATTTTGATATCTACAATGGGATTTTGATATCAATATGTTCCCCATGCCAGCACTCTTGACGTACGCTCATCTACATCAAAGAGAGCCACGTCGGGTAATGGCCAATGCGGCACGACGGAGTCTGCTAGCACAACACCCAAGGTGCTGTTCGCAATATCCTCTACTCGAGGAACCGCGACGATTGCCAAAGGTCCAGCAAGCAGGCCAAGTATTAAGCGGCAAGGGTCAGGTGAAACGCAGGTGTCTGAGGGTAAGCGGCTGAAACCATCAACTATCTTAACATCAGCACCTGAGCTACAACTAGCCATCATAGATCGTACTCAACCTGATGGGAAAATGACTACAGACAGATGGCTGCTTCTGCAGGAGAGGATCTCGCGGGCGCTGTTTGACGAACTCGTATGCAGTGGGGATGATTCCTTTACTCCATTCGATAGCGCAAAATGGCTAAAGGCTGTCAAGATCATCGGGTGTGGTAACGAAAAGGCCCTAGGCTTTATCAAAAACTGCATCCGAGGAGTTGGCGAACTCTGGCCCAATGCAAGGATCGAAATCGTGCCCCTGGATCGGGTCCCAAGACAGGAGGGCATCCGGGGAAATGAAGTATCCGACGAATGCGCAACGAACGGATCGTCCCTAAACGTATCTCTTGCGCAAAGGGATATTCACATTCCCTTGGTGAACGTATCGAAATCGATAAATGAATGGGATTTGAGTGAGACGGAACTCAGGTGGTCAAATATCATCACTTGTAGAATATCCAGATTGCTCTGGCCCACTCTAACTGAGAGTAGGACTAAGACTCTTTTGAGTCTTAGTAGGAATTCGATCAGGCATCTTACGGGTATAATCACTGGGGACTGTATGATTGGACGCATGTCGGAACGTATGGGTTACCCACGTTATAGCTATTGTAGATGTTGTTTGGATGAGGAGGAGGAAGAATCGGTACAACAGCTTCTATGTGGCTGCCCAGCCTTACAAGAGCATAGACTACTACATCTTAGTAGAGCTCTTTTCAATGATCTGGACTGTCTCAGAGATGTGCCACTAGTAAATATGATCAGATTTATTAGAAGTACCGACTGGTTCTCACTGGGATCACAAGAAGTACATAGTCAATTAAATTAGGGTGGACAACTATTTTCCTTTTATGTATGACATTTCAAAATAAGGGAATGGTAATTCTAAGGGTATCACAATGGGCCACAAGGCCGCCAAGTGAACTCGCTAACTTGCAAGCAACTCACGTAACCTAACATCAAACTGAAGAACATAAATACCAACATTTGAAGCTAAAATAGAACTACATAAAGGCCCATGACTGAAGCTAAAGTAGAACTACATAGAAACCCTCAATCATGGGCTTAAATTTAACTAGATAAGGACACACAATTGATGCTAAAATTTATCTCCATAATGACTAAAGAATGAAAAATAAACTACATAAAGGTCCATGATTGAAGCTAAAATTGAACTCCATAAAGAGCAACGATTGAAGGTAAAATAAACTACATAAAGACCAATGATTGAAGCTAAATCTGAACTGCATAAGACCACCGAATTAAGGTTAAAATAGAGATAAATTATTAAAGGTAAAAAAGCTAAAATTAAACTACATAAAAACCAACGATTGAAGGTAAATATAAACTACGTAAAGACTCATAATTGAAGTTAAAAATTAACTACATAGAGATCAATGATTGAAGCCAAAATTGAACTGCATAAACACCAACGATTGAATGTATAAATAAACTACATAACGACCCATGATTGATGCTAAAATTCAACAACAAAAAACCAACGATTGAAGGTAAAAGTTAACTACAAGAAGATCCATGATTGAAACTAAAATTGAACTACATAATCATCTAGGATTGAGGTCAACATTTATCTACATAAATACCCACTATTGAAGCTAAAATTCAAGTGTAGCTCTTTAACACTTCATCCTTACTTAGCACCCTTAATATTCTTCAAATTTTATTTGCTTTTCCACCACATAAAAAAGAAACTCAGTTTTAACCCCTCAATATCAAGCATGTGTCAAATTATAGTGTATTGTTCAGCAGAGAATTAGAAAAGAAGCAGCAGCAACAAAAACAAACAACGTATCTAGAACACAAAAAAATATAATTATGTTCTGCATTTTAGCGAAAAACTGTGAAAAATTACTATATTTTTATAAACGAGATTCCCCAAAAACTTTTATATGTTTGTATAGATGTGTATGTATGCATGTAGTTACTAGCAATGTTTAAAATAAAAATTAAAAAACTTCATAAACATTCTTTTTGAACATTTTTGTTTCTGATCGAAAACAAACTTTGTGGTTGTAAGTGAAAAATTAGTTTTCCAAATGTTCGCTATTGAGTGAAAATGTAAAAAAAAGTAATCATTATTATTGGTTTGTAGGTGTGTATGGAATTTGGGTCATAAAATAAAACTATTAAAAATTAAATCTCATGATAATGGGGTTGTCGAATATGAGAGATAATTAACACAATTTCATTGTGGTCCAAAGTATGGCAATAATTAGCACGATATGAGAATATTGGTGAGTGTGAAAGAAATGGAAAAGAAAGTTAAGAGAAATAAATTATGTGAGGTTTTGTTTAAATTTGTATTGATCATAAAATATTTATGAATTCACATGAAAACAAATTGTATAAAGACTTGAGATTTAAGCTAAGTTTGGACTACGTGCAGAAACGTAATTAAAGCTAAGACGATACAGCATAAAAAAGCAGAATTTTAGCTTTAATTAAAGTTCTTTATGTACCTCAATTTTAACTTCAATCAAGGCTCTTTATGTAGTTAAAAGTTAGCTAAAATCGTGGGTCTTTATTGGGTTAATTTAAGCTTCAATCGTAGGTCTTTATTAGGTTAATTTATGCTTCAATCATAGGTTTTTATGTAGCTTAATTAAAGCCTAATAAGTCTTTGTGTAGTTACGCTTTAGCTACAATCTCAGTTCTTTATGTAGTTCAATGTTAGGTTCAATCGTAGGTCTTTATGGAGTTCAATGTTATCTTCAATTGTAGGTCTTTATGTAGTTCAATGTTAGCTTAAATCGTATGTCTTTATGTAGTTCAATATTAGCTTCAATCGTAGGTCTTTATGTAGTTCAACGTTAGCTTCAATCGTAGGTCTTTATTTAGTTCAATGTTAGCTTCAAACGTAGGTTTTTATGTAGTTCAATATTAGCTTCAATCATAGGTCTTTATGTAGTTCAATGTTAGCTTCAATCGTAGGTCTTTATGTAGTTCAATGTTAGCTTAAATCGTAGGTCTTTATGTAGTTCAATATTGGCTTCAATCGTAGGTCTTTATGTAGTTCAATGTTAGCTTAAATCGTAGGTCTTTATGTAGTTCAATATTAGCTTCAATCGTAGGTCTTTATGTAGTTCGTATGCCTCTAACTGGCAAGGCCGTAAAAATTATCCGATGCAGCCAATAATTTTTTTTCAAGTAGATGTAGCCAATCGTAAGTTTTAATTTTCAGGCGAAAAAACATTCTGTGCCTCTAGGCACAGGGAAATTATAGACAAATTTTATTGAGAATAGGGAACAAACAAAGTTAAACAAAAATTGACCGCATAAAGCCAATTCGCATTTGAAACGAATGACTTGGGTGTCACATTTCTTGCAACTTTTGCACTTTTTTTTGGCTTTTCTCTCCACGTAGTCAAGAAAATGATCGTCAGCATCGAACTGAACATCAGCAACTTGATGACCAGCTCTTTTCCCAATATCTGACATGCCAGGCTGTGGTGATAAATGCTCACCGAGATTTGGAATTGATGGTCGTCCTACAGACCGCATATTTTTGAAGGAAATAAGTCCATGCAGATAATTCTTCACTCAAATCTGGAAACTGTAAAAGCTGTTCTTTAATCGGACACATTGTTATAAGCATTGGCCTCATGGGTCTGCTGACGTTGGTATAAATTAATCCATTTGTGAAGACCATGTCCACAAAATGTTAGAACAATGTTATTATAGTATTACGAGTCTTAGCTCAAATATGGTATCGACCCTGGAGACCATCCATGAGATCTACTCCACCCATGTGATCATTGTATTCTCGAATAAATTGAGGGCAGTTTCGATGAATTCTATCATACCGAGGAACCTTTGATTGTTTTTCACTAGGAATGGTTCTTCTAAAACTTTCAATACCTACATATGTAGAGAACGGGCGGACATATTTGTTGTCCTTCCATAATACAGTAATCATTGATTGAGGTCATATATTCTACGCGAAATCATCTCAGCTCTTTGTTCATTTCACAGCTTATACAAAAGCAAATCATGAACAACAGGAAATATGACCAAAAAAAATGAGTACCTCTCATTGTACCCAAACTTGTGCCAAATTTCTCTGGCTCGTAAATATACTAACAGAGGCTTCGATTTGTAAAAGTTATCAAAATACAGGATGTGATGCACGAAACTAGGAATCTTCAAACATTAAAGGTAGCTACAATGTCTGGTGTATCCCGTAAACTAATATTATCTCCGGACACATTTTAGATTTAAAAACGATAGGCAAAAACGCTTGAATCACAAAGCATGAACAATTTGATCCCCCTTTTATGTAGCTTATTGGGCATGTGTTTTAAGTGGAATCAGCATACCTGTCATCGCCATCAATACTTTCATTTGTGCAGTCTACAGAATCGATGAACTCGAGAAATTGTTCAATCACTAGTGTTTTATGAACAAAATGTGAAATCAACAATGTAAGAGAGAAGGACATTTTTGTACACATAAACCGGCAAGACCCTCTTGAGATGGCCTTCACTATTTCGCTATTAAATCAAACTTTTTATTTTTTTCCACTCCACTCGAGAATAATCCGCAACGAAAGAGCCAATGTACTTGCTTTTAAGGGAAGGGAACTCGATGTAATTAAACTGACGAACGCAAAACTATGCGACGCAACGAGAGCTGAATTGAAAATGTGGGCGATTGAATCCCATAAGGCCGCTTGGAATAATGAAACGGTGGGTAGATCTACAAAGATCCTATAGGGGAACCCTAACGAGAGCAGGACCAGAAGACTCCTAAGAATGAGCAAGTCCGAGGTTAGTATGATGGTACGTATTCTAAGCGGACACACAGGATTGCGGACACAACTACATAAAATTAGACTTGCAGATTCAGACAAATGAAAAGCATGTGGAGAGGAAAGTGAAACTCTTGAGCACTTTCTTTGTCATTGCCAGGCTTTCGTCGAAATTATACCCAAATATCTTGGATATAATTCCGAATATAACATCCCTCACGAACACTGATAGAAAAATTCTTAGAAATTGCGTCCATTAAACTGAGTTTCTGAACATCAAACGATAATACCTTCATAGATCACTATTTTACCAAACAAAACAATAAATAAAATTCTAAATGTTTTTATACCCTACACCTTCGTCTCTGTCTATTGAAATCAATTTTTTGACGACCCCTGATATCTTCCAAATCTTCAACAATTCTGTCAGACATGCTTTCGAGAAGTTTCCTATTTAAAATCAGCAAAATTCTTCCATAAATAACGGAGATATGAGTAAAAATCTGAGACAACCTCTGTAAAAAAGACAATTTGTTGCATGCTTTGAAAAAATAGCAACAAAACGAATGTTTGGATGTGTGTTAGTTTCATTGCTTTGCGTATTTTGTTTTTTTCGTTTCGTTTGGCGTTGTTGTAAGAAGGGTATATATAAGATTGGCATTTCGTTTGTAACTTCTACAATATAATCTGTTCGTCAGCAATTAAATGTAAAATGTTTAAAAGTTTTTTTGATATATTTAGGATGCTATACGCTGAAAGCGGGCAATTAATGCATCCACAATAAAGGTGAAGGGTATATAAGAATCGGCATAGCTGAATATAGCACTCTTACTTGTTTTTTTTAATAATTTTCGATGTTAGTTTGTTGACTTTTAGCTTTTGATTGATCATAGCTGACAAACGACTTGTCAGAATATATTGGGAAGTATAAAAAATGTTTAATACAGTACTGGTGCCCAAAAATCGCAGGCGGTCTTTCCGGTTAGAAGATTAAGCTACCATCATAGGTCTTTATGTATTTAAATGTTATCTTAAATTTCAAGACTTTATGTGGTTAAATTTTAGCTTCAATCGTAAGCCAGTAGTTCAATCTTAGATTCAAGCATAGGTCTTTGTGTAGTTAAATTTTAGCTACAATTGTAGGTCATTATGTAGTTCAATTTTAGCTTTAATTAATTGTCTTTATTTAGCTTAATTTTAGCTTCAATTGAGGTTCTTTATTTAGTCCTTCTTAGCTTCTTAGGCGTTTTTATATTTATTTCTTTATTTTTCCACTTGCATTTTCTCTATTACTTACAGCATACATTTAGAATTTAAATCAAATGTAGCTCCAAGTCTTTTTAATTTAAACAATATTTAGTTTTACACTTTTCACTTGAATCCATTTAAAATTGCAATCCCTCATCGGCTCTACTTTCAGTACAAGAGATAAATAATTATTGTACGCATTTCAAATGAATTTAATTAAAATACACCAGCTTAAAACAATTCACAGAAAGAGAACGGATGCTGTAATAAATAATAGATCTTTAGCATTCACAAGAGGCAGGAAGTTGTTACATAAACTATGAAAATACACATTAAGAAATAAAAAATAATGAAAGTAATTTTTTTCCATGTTGCTAAGCAGTTGATTTTGTACTCGTAAAGGTATAAAAGTTTGTTGGTGCGATCGAATACTTTACAAAGGACAATAAAAAATTTAAACTTATTCTGTTGAAATACAAAAATAGACACAACTTTATTAACAACAAAAATGTACTCAACTCAAAGTTGTTTATGTACATAAATTGTTTAGTCTTTATCACCATAAACTAGAAAAGCAATTGGTGTCTTTTTCGAGCAACTACACCCTCGAAAGAATTTTTATAGTAAAAATACAAAAACAAAAACAAAAAACTGAAAACTTCACACCTTCCACTTAAAGCTTAAGCAATAAACATAAATATAATGCCTACTCTAAGGAGCAACAACCGGTTGTACATTTATTCTATAGCTAGCTGTATAAAAGTGTGAGTGTTTGTTTGATTTAGAAAAGTTGGCAACAGTTGTATGATTGTAAGACTATACATAGACATAGTTTCATTTCCGTTACTTTACTTAAACAACTTAGAGTGGTTGGAGAAACAAAACTTTTTTATGAAAAGATTCTATTTTACAGGTTTTCTGGTTTCTTTCTGGTTTTTATATTGTAGTTGTTGCTGTTGTTGTTATTGCTGCTGCAGAGTTAATAAACAATAATATTGTAGTTTAGCTGGAAAGTAGACAATTTTTTGAAAAGCCTAAAAGTAGACAATAAAAATTATATGTTACAAATTGTTATACTAAATGCTGGTATTGTTTTTCAGCCCACAAAATGTAAGTGTTACGTGCAAACAAAAAAAAAAAAAAAAACGACCAAGATAAATAGAATAATTGTACAAATGAAAAGTAATCAAATTTATATTGTTTACTTTAAGGCTTTTTCGAGAGAAGTTATAAAATAAAGTATACTTTTAGGAATTTTACATGATTTGTTTTAATTTACATTGTGCAATAATCTTCTTAATTCTAATTCTTGTAATGGTATTGTGTAAATTAAAGTTTATGCTGGCAAAATGTTATGAAAGGATTGTGAAATGTGAATGAAAATAATGACTAAATAGTAAAATGAATTGCCTACTTTTTGGAAGACAAAATAAATTATTTATTGTAGGCTATAATAGATGCTAATAAATTCTGGATTATTTTTTTAATAAAATTTGTATTGTGTTTTGCTAACAAGTGCTCATCCGAAGAGTGTGGAAAATAAAAACCTTATTTCAAAAGAAATACAAAAAGATTTTGGCCCTTGTGTCATATTTTGCAAACCGTTCGGAATTTTGATTTTCTCTTTGAAGCAAAGTTGTAGCTCTTGTCATAAAGAACAAAAATTGTAAACAAATCGCGAGAAAAGTAGTTGAAGAAAGGGGGTTTGAACTACGATGAAAACGAAAGGGGGTTTGAACTCGATGAAAATGAATAGGGATTTGAACTACGATGAAAATGAATGGGGATTTGATTTTTACAAAATTTTTCATTGTTTTAAAAAATTCTTATCGCACACATTTTTTTTCCACGGTGATTCCTCTTTGCTGTTATTTTCATGCCTATAGAAAAATTTTTAAAAAATTATTTTTCATTGTTTTGACAAAAATTTTTATCGCGCACATTTTTTTTCCACGTTGATTCCTCTTTCACATCGTTTTCATACGGGTAAGAAATTTTTATTGTAGAAAATTTATTTTTCAGTGTTTTGAAAAATGTTTCTAGTTTCCAAAAATGTACTTTAGGAAAAATTATAAATATATTCTGATTTCTAAAAATAATGCAGTATTTTGTCGGTTTTTATCAGACAATCTACATCCGTTATTTTTATTTTTTTGTAAAAAGAAAAGTTTTTTATTGTTAAAATTTGGCTTAGAAATAATAGGTTTTAAGAAATTTATAGTTTTCAAAAAAACTTTAAAAACAAAGGAATAGAAATCTACTTTTTCGTCATTTTCATGCTGATAGAATAATTATAAAAGCTAAAAGTATAGTTTTCTTAATATTTGAATACATCCGGCCTTGTTCTAGAAAGAAGGCTACATGCATTGTTTCCGTTATGATTGTAGAAAATAATTTTAATTTAAATATTTCATACAAAATCTGTTTCATAAAACTTTAATAAATTTAAAAATTGATTATGAATAAGGCCTTTATTTTAGAAATAATAGTTTTAAGAATAATTTTGAAAAATGGTAGCAATAGTTTTTAATTTTAAGATGTTGAAAATTTATTTTTCATTGTCTTGAAAAAAAAAAATTTAATGCGTCAATAGAAATGAATCGCTCACATTTTTTGGAATTTCTCATTTTTATGCAGGATGAAGCAAATGTTTTTTTCGATCAGTAAAATTTTAGGTCTAGAATCGAGTCATACATCCGGCACGATTGTTTTAAAGAAATATTATTTACACAGTTTCCGCTGTGATTGTAGAAAATAAGATATACTTGTCTGGAATTGTAGACGGCGAGAACACCCCAATATTGTTTGGTTTTAGGTCTAGAATTGAGTCAGACATCCGGCACAATTTTTAAAGAAAGAACATTTACACAGTTTCCGTTGTGATTGTAAAGTACCATTGAATATGCTGATATGATTTTAGAAAAAACTTTATATTAAAATTTAGTTTTCATATACATATATATGCACATATATTTTTGAAAAGTTAAATTTTATAAGATTTTTTTAACTAACGACAGTTTGAATTAACACTCGAACGAATTAAAACATAAATTTGTTTAATAAAACCTAAATTTGTTTAAAAAAACTAAAAAACGTGTACTAAAAAATGGATCTATTCATGGATAATACTCCTTCAACATCTGCTGCAGCAAAATCGATGATGGAGATGATGAGACGCAATGAGGGACGGGAATCTAGATTTGAGTGTAAATCATGCACTGAAACATTTTCAACATTAAGTGCATTACATATTCACAAAACATCTCAACATAAAAGGAATTGGGGAACATCGAATATGTTCTCCTGTGAACAGTGTGGACTACATTTTAAAGGGAAATTGTTGTTTAAAAAACATATGAAGGTACATCTTGTACAACCCACCGTGATCCTAGATTGTAATATTTGTGGGAGAAATTTTAGAACCATCAAAGGGTTGGAAAATCATACAAAAACCCACCAGAGCTTAATACATTGCACAATATGTAAACTCGATGTTGGAAGACTGGATTGGGGTCATCATTTAAGAACGAGACAACATAAGGAAAGCGGAAATGGACATTTAACATCTAACATTTCTTTACGATCCAGTGACTTTATGGAAAGGGTTGAAGTATATACATATACAAACCCTAAAATAGATGACATATATCTGGAAGAATTTTTGGAAAAAGCAGAGGAAGATGTTTTAAACATATTAAAACACTCTCTAGCAAAACAAATAAATTTTAAATGCAATTTCGAATTGGAATGCATATACATCAAAATAAGTGAAGATGTAGAAAAAATTGAAAAAATGGTTCATGTAACAAAAATGACAGCAGTAAACCGATCTCACACACTAAGAAATATTTACTTGAAAAAAGCTGAAGATTTAAAAAATAAAATGGCAGAGTTCCAGGAACGTGATAGTGGATGGGCATTGTTGGAAATTAAATATTTAAATATAAATATAAATCAACATAACATAATTCGAGGATCTAGTTACATTGAACTTCCTTATAAATTAATGAAGCTAAATGCATGTCTTAATATTAAAAATGAGGATGCGTTTTGCTTCAAATGGTGTGTTATAGCTGCATTAAAGGCTCCAAGCAACTACAAAAAATCTATGATATGCTCGTCCTACAATATTGAAAATATTGCAGACCAGATTATATATACAAATGGAATTACACTGAATTTCGAAAATATGAAATTTCCTCTAGATTTGAAGGATATTTCAATATTTGAGGCACAAAATCCATTTATAAGCGTAAATGTATTTGGATTTGACGTGAAAGGAAATCAAATTGTTGGTCCATACAGATGTTGTGATAAATATAGAAAAATTCACATAAGTTTGATGTTGCTTGAGAACGAGGATTGCAGCAAAAGACATTATGTTCTCATTAAAGATTTGTCAAGGTAATATAAATATATTTTTTTATTATTATTATTATTATTATTATGTAAATATTTATATGGTTTTATTTCTTTCAGATTTCTGAGGTCATCTTTAAGCAATAGCAAAAATAGCGTTCATTTTTGCATGACATGCTTAAATTATTCGAAAGATCCTGAAATGGTTATCCGACATAAAGATGGATGTTTACAAATGATAACTACAATGCCTGCAGTTGAAGATAAGTATATTGAATTCCAAAATATGGCTAATAATTTAGAAGTGCCATTCGTTGTATACGCAGACTTTGAATGTTTATTAGAAAAAATTAACAGTAGGGTTAGTCATAAAACAATTAATGAACAAAAACACATTCCCTGTTCATTTAGTTATTATATTAAGTGTAGCTATAATGACAATTATTCAAAGTCATTAACTTATAGTGGATTAGATAGCCCCCAAGTATTTGTCAGGGAATTGCTTAAAGACACAACATACATTTTTAAAAATTATTTAAACAAAGTTGTCCCAATGAAAAATTTAACAAATGAAGAAAACGAACGGTTTAGAACTTGCATAGATTGTTCACTTTGTGGAAAACCTTTGGGTGATGATAGAGTTCATGATCATTGTCACTTAACTGGTTGTTTTAGGAGTGCCCTTCATAATCATTGTAATATTAATTACAAAATTAAAAAAATTATACCAGTGTTTTTCCATAATTTATCCTCATATGACAGTCATTTATTTATAAGGGAATTAGGCAAAGTTGAAGGTACCATAGAAATAATTCCCATAAATAAAGAAACTTATATTTCCATCACAAAAAATGTACCAATTGAAAACGATGGTTTTCAAATACGATTTGTAGACTCATTTAGGTTTATGGCTTCCAGTTTAGATGCACTATCATCAAACTTAGCTTCGAATGATTTTAAAATCATTAAAAAATATTTCCCTAATGAAGCTGAGTTTGATCTTATAAGAAGAAAAGGCATATATCCATATTCATATATAGACTCCTTTTCAAAACTTTCTGAAGGAAACCTCCCTGAACGGACTGAATTTAAAAATCTTTTAACAAATAAAGAGTGTAATTTAGAAGATTTCGAACATGCAAAAAAAGTATGGGAAACTTTTAATTGCAAAACACTTCTTGATTACACTGAATTATATGTTAAAAGTGATACGCTTATTTTGGCTGACATTTTTGAAAATTTCCGAAAAATTTGTAAAAAAATTTATGATTTAGACCCATGTCATTATTATACGGCACCAGGTTTATCGTGGGACGCTATGTTAAAATCAACAAAAATAAGACTGGAATTAATAACTGATGTTGACATGTACAACATGATAAAAATGGGGATTAGAGGTGGACTTGTACAATGCTCATTAAGACATTCTGTAGCCAATAATAAGTACATGAGCGATTATGATGCAAAAAAGCCCTCTCAATACTTGATGTATTTAGATGCCAATAATCTATATGGGTGGGCAATGTCTCAATATTTACCCTTCTCTGACTTTATATGGTTAAATAATGAGGAAATTGATAACCTCGATATTCTTACAATAGACGACGAGGCTAATGAAGGATATATTTTGGAAGTAGATTTAGAATATCCAGAAGTATTACATGACTATCATAATGATTTACCTTTTTGTCCGGAGAATAAAATTATTGCTCCAATGATTAATGAAAAGTTGATTGCCGACTTAACAAATAAAACAAAATATTCTATACATTATAGAGTATTAAAACAGTGCATAGAAAATGGAATGATTTTGAAAAAAATCCATAGAGTCATAAAATTTAAACAGGCACCATGGCTTAAATCATACATAGACTTGAATACATTTCATAGGAGTAGAGCATCTAATGCTTTTGAAAAAGATTTCTTTAAATTATTGAATAATGCTGTCTATGGAAAGACCATGGAAAATGTAGAAAAAAGGAAGTCTGTGTACATAGTTACAAAGTGGGAATCTGAAAGAAGAAATCATAGGGAAGCACGAGCTCATATTGCTCAACTAAATTTTCACAGTATGTCTAGGTTTGGAGATGACATGTTTGCTGTACAATTAAAACGTATGAGTGTAAAGTGCAATAAACCTATGTACTTAGGATTTAGTATTTTAGAAGTTTCTAAGTTGAAAATGTACGATTTTCATTACAATTATATGAAACCGAAATATAATAGTAAAATACATTTAAATTATATGGATACAGATTCATTTATATACACAATTAGGACTGAAGATTTTTATAAAGATATAGAAAATGATTTACTTCATCGTTTTGATACGTCTGATTATCATCCGCAAAATATTTTTAATTTGCCACTTGTAAATAAAAAAATTTTGGGAATGATGAAGGATGAAAACTGTGGTGTGATTATGAGAGAATTTGTAGGTTTGAGAGCTAAAATGTATTCCATTAAGAATGATAATAATGGTGAAATAAAAAAATCAAAGGGCGTTAAAAAAATGGCATTAGATAGGATAACATTAACCGATTATAAAAAGTGTTTATATTCAAAAAATATTTATAGTGATTCAATGTATACATTTAGAACGTATCAACACCAAATATATACACAAAAAATTGAAAAAGTTGTCTTAAGCTATAATGACGACAAAAGATATATAAAGTTTGACGGTATACAGACATATGCTTGGGGGCATTACAAACTAAAAGAAGATGACTTTGAATTGCATGATATTGCAAATTATTTAGAAGAGGACAATAGTAATATTGTACAAAAATCAGGCGAAGAAAATTTATTAAACAATTGGGATAATGATGGAAATGATGAAATATTTTTAGGTATAGAAGAAAACGCAAATAATAATATTATATTTTCTGATTCTGATGATGAAATGTTAATGGAAATTGATATAAGCAATAATAAAAATAATAGTATTTTATTTTCTGACGATGATGATGAAATATTTATGCAATTAGAATATTAAGTAATAAAAATCCACTTTGTTTTATTTTATAAATTTATTTAATTATTTATTTATTTATTTTTTGCTGTATATATTATATAAATATAAGTTAAAATGAATTAATTTTGAAACAAATAAAAAGAAATAATTTATAATATTAAAATGTTGATTAACTGTTTAAACAATTTTTTTGACGGAAGCTGTAAGCGGTGAGTATTCGATTAAACGATCATGTATGAGTAAACAGTATGCAGATGTATTAGCCGCTACTATTTTATCTGTAGAAAACTCAACTTTTATATCAATTGGGCCTGTTGTGACTGCTTCATTTTGATGACTGACATCAATCACGATTATAGGTGCTTTTTCCTTAAATTCTTCAGCTGAGAGGAGTGGTTGAGCCTCCCTCATATAGAAATTTTGTTGAAACTTAACATACATATCGTATAGAATGGCAAAACGTTGATTATCAAATTTAACATTTAAGTCATCATAGGGATATGAGTCTGAATTTAAATGTACTTTAATATTGTTAAGATTTGAATGGGTAAGCTTATTGTTATGTTTAAAAGCAATTAGTACAAAACGTGGACGTTCTCTGTTTGCAGCTAGTTTTACATTCCAAATATGATTTTGTGATGCTGATAGTTGAGGATGGTAGTGGCAATCCCAACTACGAAATGCTATTGGCAACACATTTCCACTATTAATAATTTTTATTGTGTTCAGTTTAGCATAATCCGAAAGTTTTACATGCGGAATTCTCCAACTAATATTTTGAATTGTAATTTTTGGTTTTTCAGTAGTTTGATTAGAATTTACAATATTATCATCATTTTTGGTACGTAATAATATTAATTCATGTTTACAATTTAACATAATTTTATTATAATCCTCAGCAAATCCTAATAATGATTTAAGCGGGACATAAAAGTTGAAAAATCCTTCACCAACATCGATGTCTTTATCATAAGACCAGCTTGCATTCCCCATCATAATACTTTCGCTGTCATTTAGGGATAGATAATTTTTAATTGTGCTAGAAACACCCAAATGTCGAGTGCGATCTATTTCAACGCCATTAAGCTCATAACGAATCTCCTCAAATAAATTGGGTACAAAATTATTTTTCAATTTAAAGTTTTTCGATTTTAGACCACTTGTAGCATCTAACACAGTACCTTCAATATACAAAAAGCTTTCACTCGGTAAAACATATAAATCTTGATTTTGTATTGAAATACGAATTTCATCATTATTATTAAATGATTGAATATACGGTGTATATGTATGATAATCTTTTTTTATGATTCTTTCATCTATCATTGGTTTTTCTAAAACATTAATTATGTCAGTCATTATTCTTTAAAATAAAATTCAAGGATTTTAGGAATTGTTTATTTGCTTCGGTCAGTTTTGATGCGTTTAAGGTTGTTCTTGCTGATGCAGTGTTCAACACACTAATGTCTCTCCTCATTCTAACAACAACGTTTTTATTGTATATAATCATTATTGTTTGGGTCGTAAATGAAGACGAAGAGTAATATTTTCACCACGAAAATTTATAAACTCACTATTTTGATCTACAATAGTGACCGCGATAGAACTTATCTCCTTGGTGTTTAGAGGTAAATAGATTAAGTTTCGTGGAATTTCATCCATTTTATATCCTGGGGAAACATTTATTCCAAATTCATGAATTGTATGTGCCCTTTCTCCATTTATATAAGATCCAACAGCGATATTACAATCAATACGTATTGTATTCACTTTGAGAATAGTTACGGGTAGTTCAGAGAGATAATTGGAACCCCCGTTTAAAGTTTTTTTGTTAAAACCCATTAACTTTCCAATTGTTCTTTTTTTATTGAAATATATTGAATCATGAGAAGTAGTTATTTCAACTCTCATTGTATTGTTATTGGCTTCTATTTTAATCGATTTTTCACCATTAGTCAAATGCTCATATTCACTTTCTAAATAATCTGCAATATCTTCCAGCTCATAGGAACCAATAGGAATTTCAATAATGTTATCCCCAATATGAAACAAATTATTATCCTCATCGACATTGGGTATGCTATTATATGTATGAAAATCTATAAGTGAGCATTCATAATCCTCTTCCAATGCTATGGGTGGAAAATAATTTGCAGTTAAAATTGACGAGTTTCCGTTCAAAGTTAATGTAATAGACATATTGAATACTAAAAATGGAATGAATAAAAACATATACATTTTTTTTTTTTTTGTTTTAAAATATATTTTATTTATTTATAAACTTAATAGATATAAGAAATTTATTACAATATTTCGTTTTTATTAATCCAAGAGTTGTGATCATTTGTAAATCCCAACCATTTAACAAAAGCACGATTATTTTTTATTCTTATAACCTTTTCCACAAGATACGTATTTGGATATCTGGTTGATAGTAGCTCCTCTTCATAGAATCCACCTTTAATAGGATTTCCCATATAGTCTTCTAAAATATATGTCGTTGGATATGTAATTTTAATATGTTTGATTTTAAATATTTCTGTTGTCCAATTTGGAGTATACCCTTTTTCAAAACAATGTTTATATTTGCTAATGCGTACATTGTCACCAATATTAAACTTGTTTTTCTTAAATATTTTTATATGGTTATAAACGGTATTTAACAATAATTTTTCATTAGAAGGTTTTACGTCAATAGGAGCCATTTTGATAACTCGATGGATTTTTTTGTTATAATCACTAATTAGTTTTTCATACAAATCAACCCAATGATATGAGCCATTGTAACTAAATTCTTTCCACATCATACCTTTCAGAGTTCTGTTAAATCGTTCTACAATTGAGGCTTTCATAATGCTGTAAGTAGAATAGTGATTAATTTTATATTTTGTCATTAGGTTTTTGAATAAGTTGTTGAAAAATTCTTTTCCATCATCTGTTTGCAAATTTTTTGGTATACGGCCTAAATTAAATATGTCATTCATAGCATTTGTAACATCTATAGCCGTTTTAGATTTTAGTGGTCGAATCCAAGCAAATTTTGAAAAGGTATCGATGACTGTTAATAAATATTTAAATCCTTTATTATATGTAGAGTAATTTCCCATTTCAACTAAATCCGCTTGCCATAAATCATCAATACCCTTCATTATTACTCTCCGTCGTTTAAAATTTTTCCTTGCTTGGGAATGAAGCTCAATAACCAACTCTCGTTTTTCATCCATACTTGAATTGTATTAATATTTTATTTTATATTTCTTTTTTATTGGATCTGTACTGCTTGGCGGTTCACTTTTTGTAATTATTGACGTAAAAACAAAATTCTCCAGTCTTTGTACTTTCTCTAACAGCGTTTCGATCTGTTCACTAAAATGTAATTTTAAAGACATTTCTCTATGAGATATCATGTTTTGTATTGAATTATCAATATTATTAAGTTTTCCATCAAGTTTTTTATATTCTTGTTTATTCAATGTTGTTAAATCTTGTTGCAATTGTCTGATTTCTGTTCCCAAGTAATGTTTATTAACAGCGTCTTTTTCTTGTGTAGGAAACGAAACATTTGTGATCCTTTTGTTTTGAACATTAATGTTATTATTTTTATCCAACACAAGTCCAACAACTTGACGAATTTTTCTTTTATTTTTCTCATTTTTTATAAAATTGTTTTGACTCTTTGAGTGATGACCAAACTTATCAACAGGCATATTTTGTTATCCTTCCACTATTTATTTATGATTATTGCTTTCTACGCAATAATATTAGCTTCTTGCAATTCCTCTAAAATTGAATTAATTTCATTGCGATGATTATTGTGTCCCGCGCCTTCCGATGCAACCAATAGTCTAAGTCGATCTACTAATTCATTAGGATCGTTCCAGTATATATAGTTGGGTCTTTCATTATTGACTTTCATAATCATTCCGTTTCCTTTATGCGTTTGTGATCTTAATGATCTTTTTGGTGTTATAGAAATTTCATCCTTAAACAATTTTTTTATAATAGTGTTGTACTTTTTGCTCTTAGTGCCCTTAATTTGATTTTTGGAATTAAATTGTCTTTTGTGTGCATTGGTTTTAATCAAAATATTTTTATAAATATCCAACTCATATGGTTCATAATTTGTTGGTTCTTTATGAAACAATAATTGAATCAAGCCTGGTGTAACGGCCCAATTTTGATTTCCAATGTTAATTTTTTCTTCATTTATTTCTATATCGCTATTACCAAACTTCCAAACATTATATGAGTTTTTATGTGGACCATATGTTGTATCAAGCAATTTATTTTTCTGCAGTAATGATAAGTCAATAACATTAGATGAATTATTAGCTGAATTAAATGTCGAATCTACACTGTTTGTATCGTTACTGTTTTCATCATCTTTAAGTTGTATGTCTTTCTTAGGAGTACTCGTTTCAACTTTAGACAACATATTATTGAAATCGAAAGAATTGTTTTGAGTGTAAATATTTTCTGCTTTAGGTTTATCATATTGAGTGTTGTTATTTTTCACAAGTTCTTTTAATGGTTCAGTTATTGGCTTAAATGTTTTTGCTAATCTCTCGTCGTTTTCAGTTTCACCAACTTTTAAACTTCGATATTTTTGTTTTAAAACAGACCGAGTCTTTATTAGTTCTTTAAGTAGTTGTTCATTCATCTTAATATAGCTCTGGGAGATCAGATCAATACCGTTGCTTGCAAGTTAATAATAGTAATAATGGTAAAACTGTTTTGCACATTCTTTTTATTCAACTATTATCAGCTTTGGAACAGCTTTGAACAGCTCATGACCAGCTTTCAACAGCTCATGAACGGCTTTAAACAGCTCATGAACAGCTTTTAACGGCTCATGAACAGCTTTGAACAGCTCATGAACAGCTCATGAACAGCTTTTAACGGCTCATGAACAGCTTTGAACAGCTCATGAACGGCTTTAAACAGCTTTTAACGGCTCATGAACAGCTTTGAACAGCTCATGAACAGCTTTTAACGGCTCATGAACAGCTTTGAACAGCTCATGAACAGCGTTGAACAGCTCATGAAGAGCATTTATAATTGAATAAAGTTATCAAAAAATTTTCTATATCTCCCACCATTCATCTCATTATCTTTGCTAATTACTAAAAAGCCAAACTTGTCTTGCCAACATTCACGACACATAGCATAAAATTTTTCAAATGCCATATCTGTTCCAACGTGATCATTATAAACATGACGCATATTTAATTCATCCTGTTTGAACATAATTATCATATTTGCGTTGTCTCGAATCAAATGTTTAGGAATTCTTGTATATGTTTGACATAAGTAAAAAGAATCAACGTTTCTGTGGCGACCCATACAAAAATATGATCGTATATTATTTTGTTTCTCGCAAGCAACATCATCGAATATCATTAGTGAATTATTTTTGGCTTCATCAGGCGGTATAACACTCTCATTATCACTAAATGTAAAATATCCCATCCCTGTTATAGGTGCCATGAGTTTTTCCAAGTACTGATATTTTGGCTGATAGAGCGATTTTGAATATAAATATATGTTCTCAAATTTTAAACCATTCGGACTTTCAATGAGACTAAGCATAACATTAGTCTTCCCACAATTAGATGGACCAACAATTAGAGCCCTAATGCTGTTCGGTAATAAACTACTATGACGTAGTTTTGTGTTTGCATCAGTAGAAAAGTCCATGTTTCTCACGGAAATATTTTTGTCTTGTTTTATTAAACGCATTTTGGTAACTAATAATTTTTTTTGTTTGTCAAAGTATATATAAGATGTTACACATTAATATTTTATTCATTTCAAAAAAAGTTATGAGAGGACAAGGTATATTAAATAATTTAATAGACGTTTTACCAATAGAGCTTCATATACCAGGATATCAATTTTGTGGACCAGGAACAAAACTAAAAAAACGTTTAGCTAGAGGAGATAAAGGTATTAATCCATTAGATTCTGCTTGTAGAGAACATGATATAGCTTATTCGCAAAGTAATGATTCAACAGAACGCAATCAAGCTGACAAAATTTTAACTGAAAGAGCTTGGGAAAGAGTTTTAGCAAAAGATAGTAGTATTGGTGAAAAGACAAGTGCATATATAGTGACCAATGCAATGAAGACAAAAACAAAACTTGGTATGGGACTCCAAAACAAAAAACAGTTCTGTAATAAAAAACTGTTTTTGAAAACTATTAAAACTGCTACCAATATGTTGAAGAAAGAGAAACCTCAGGATATACAAGATGCTATTAAAATTGCTCAAAAAGTTATTAGTAAATCATTTAAAGGAAATAAACATAATGTCATTGTTCCACGGATTATAAAACTTCCCAAAACTGGAGGATTCTTACCACTTATTCCAATTTTAACTGCACTTGGAGCATTAGGCAGTATAACTTCGGGAGCTACATCAATTGCAAAAGCTGTTACCTCTGCTAAAAATGCTAAGAAAAAAATAGATGAATCTACACGTCACAATAAAGCAATGGAATCTATTGCCATGGGAAAAGGACTATATCTTAAACCATACAAGAGAGGTTATGGTATAATTTGTAAAAATTCAAAAAACTATTAAATATGCTACCCAACAGACCACTTACAGATGCAGATATCATGAAGTTTGCTAATAGAAATATTCCTAACTTTAGAGGCGTATTTATGCGAGATATGCTTCCAAAACAATCTAAACAATCTGAGTGTGGAATAGTTAATTTGGATTCTTCAAATGGTAGTGGCACTCATTGGGTAGCATATTATAAAAACAATAATGATTTGGAATATTTTGATAGTTTTGGAAATTTACAACCACCGTTGGAAATCATAAAATATTTGGGAAAAAACATCAAATACAATCATAAGCGAAAACAACAATATAATACATTTAATTGTGGACACTTGTGTCTAGAATTTCTATATAAAAAAAAATAAATAAATAAATAAATACAAACAAAACTCTTTTAAAAAATGCTTTTTATTTAATTTTCATATGGTATAAAAGTATTTTGATAATAAATAATATTTTTTTATTAAGTCTTCAATCATTTTCTTTTGCTTTTCAAAGTTTATTTCATATCGTTCAGGAATCAGTTCAACATCTTCTTGTAAGCAACTTATAAATCCACATTTATAATCATCATTTTTTTCACTTTCATCTATTAACTTTAGGAAATGTTTGATTAATTCCAGATGCTCTAAAAAAATATATCCCTCAAAATCCTTTAAAAATTGTATAATAGTTATGCGAGACATCATTTCAAAACAGCTATGCTAATAAGAATAGTAAATTTTAAAATTTGTTCTATCTTTATATATAAAAAAAAAAAAAATAAATTAAAAAACTAAAATTTTTTTTGTTTTATATATTTTTTATTATTTCTATTATTATAATTATAATTATTATTATTATTATTTAATGTTTAGCTTTTTTGCTACTTTCCCAGCCAAAGTAGGGTTGTGCGTTGGGGATAAACATCAGATCATCATCATCTGCTTCTAACGAATTTCCATATTCACCAATCTCTTCTAATTCGATGATATAGTTCCCAGTTATTATATCCGTCTTTTTGCTCAATAGAAATTGCTCCTCAGAGGTCCCCTCAATAGCAGCATCTTCCAAAGCGTTATATCTTTTTGGAAGGTATAGCATCCACTCCTCTAACTCCGCTATCACAACATTTCCATATTTGTTGTTGTGACGATACATCCTAAGAACCTTATACGGCTTACCAGTTTCAATATCCTTTACGGAGCAGTATGGTTTGCTCCTCAATTTGTTGAAGGCGGCTACAATATCTCTGTTCGTCATTGTGGAGGTCATATTTCTTTTTATTTTCAATTGAATGTTTGACTTCTACTGAATAGTTACTGTTTTAAAACTCAGTATTTATACATATTTGTTTAAAATATTTAGAAAAAATTTATTATAAGTATGTTGTGATATGAGGATTCGTCATCGTCTTTAAATCCAGAAATGTTTTATCATTTTCCAAACAATATGGGGTGTTGTTGTCCTCTATAATTCTATACAAGTATATCTTGTTTTCTACAATCACAACGGAAACTGTGTAAATGTTCTTTCTTTAAAAATTGTGCCGGATGTCTGACTCAATTCTAGACCTAAAACCAAACAATATTGGGGTGTTCTCGCCGTCTACAATTCCAGACAAGTATATCTTATTTTCTACAATCACAGCGTCAATATTAAGAAAACTATACTTTTAGCTTTTATAATTATTCTATCAGCATGAAAATGACGAAAAAGTAGATTTCTATTCCTTTGTTTTTAAAGTTTTTTTGAAAACTAAAAATTTCTTAAAACCTATTATTTCTAAGCCAAATTTTAACAATAAAAAACTTTTCTTTTTACAAAAAAATAAAAATAACGGATGTAGATTGTCTGATAAAAACCGACAAAATACTGCATTATTTTTAGAAATCAGAATATATTTATAATTTTTCCTAAAGTACATTTTTGGAAACTAGAAACATTTTTCAAAACACTGAAAAATAAATTTTCTACAATAAAAATTTCTTACCCATATGAAAACGATGTGAAAGAGGAATCAACGTGGAAAAAAAATGTGCGCGATAAAAATTTTTGTCAAAACAATGAAAAATAATTTTTTAAAAATTTTTCTATAGGCATGAAAATAACAGCAAAGAGGAATCACCGTGGAAAAAAAATGTGTGCGATAAGAATTTTTTAAAACAATGAAAAATTTTGTAAAAATCAAATCCCCATTCATTTTCATCGTAGTTCAAATCCCTATTCATTTTCATCGAGTTCAAACCCCCTTTCGTTTTCATCGTAGTTCAAACCCCCTTTCTTCAACTACTGAGAAACTTAAAAAAATGCAATTTTTGCCTTTTTCCACTGTTCAGGTCCACAGGTAGAAAACCGTTAAAAATTCATGGAAACAATAAACTACAAAAATGTACATAAGATCTCAATAAACAACCTGCTAGAACATGTGAACTTCCTAGGATTGATTCTTAACACAGGTAGCGCTTATGAAGCCGCAAAAGTGAAAAATGTACAGAAAATTTTTAATTTCATTTGATTTTTCATTACTTCAACATTGATATACTATGCTATCTATTACAAAAATAATAAACAAATATTCGTATTATGTTTATAATGTTGATGGCCCTGGACTTGTCAATCGCACTCCCTGAAGTTGTGGATCCAAATCGTCGTCCGAATCGTCCGAACCAGATTCTGATTCAGAACTTATGGTGTCCACATGCACGTTGCCCTCCACATCAGCTTTTTCTTCTTCAAATACTTCACTATCATCAAACAGGGTGATCTTGTGACTCCACCAACATACCTGAAATGAATTAGAAAATAAATAAAAAAAGGAATGCAAAACAATGCATCAATAAAATGTATATTACCTCTGCAAGCACTGCGTCGAGTTTTTTGCCTTTGTACCGTTTTTCCATGGGCATTGTGGTTTGGTGAAACAGTTCTTCTTGCTCATCGGATTCGGTAGGGAGTTGTTTGATAAAATCGTCGAAATGAAAATGAAGAAAATGCAGCTTTAATGTCATCGATGTGCCGATTTTCTCAAAATAATACAGCATTTATTTCACCTATTCTCCTGCTTCAGGTTCCGCATCTCGATCCCTTCCCAAGTGCTCCAAGAAGCGTGCCGTCATCAACCAACGTTTGTACTTCGACATGGGTACTCTCTACAACGCCTTTGCTGACTACTACTTCCCTCAAATCTTCGCCAAGGCATCCGCAGATCCCGAGATGTTCAAGAATGTCGAATCTCCCTACGAATTCTTCAACAATTTCTTGGAAGGTCAACAATTTGCTGGTGGTGATTCATTGACCGTTGTCGATTTGGCTTTTTTGACCAGTGTCAGCACCTTCAAAGTTGCTGGTTTCGACTTCAGCAAATACGCCAACGTTGCCAAGTGGTACGCTAACGCTAAAACTGTTGCTCCCGGTTTCGATGAAAACTGGGAAGGTTGCTTGGAATTCAAGAAATTCTTCAACTTTCTTGCTGAAGGTAAATCCATATCATTTAATGATTTTCATCAAGCGTTGATTCAAAGTTGCTTTTGAATAGCTTTCTAATGTCAGGGCCATTAAGTACGCCTGTTAAATGAAGACAGAAAAGAAAACATTAACATATTGTAAATAGTACCATGAGGTGAACAAAAATGCGCTTTAAATTTACTACAATACCTTTTATAATTTTGTCATCGCTATGCTTTAGGAAAATGCTTTTCAAATAGTCAAATGCGTTTGTATAATTTACAACGACCACTTCGATGAATTTTTTTAAATTCGCAATTTTTGTGTGGAGCGGTGGCAGTAAGATGTTTTAAGTATTGTCAATTAAATGTGCATTCTTCAGTCTATGTTGGTTCATTTGTTCCTTCACACTTCCTCTTGGTCTCCACGAATTTCAATGGAATTGAATCACTCCTTGCAAAATGTTGATGACCTTCTAATCACAGCAAATCTTCCATTTATTTTCGTAATAACTATTTGAGTTTTTTCATTATATCTTTCAATGTTTCATAGCTTTCTTTCATATTAATACCCATTGCCAGCGGAATGGAAGATTTTCGGTTCGACACATGCAACAACACTGCTTTCAAGCTTGAAACAGTACCATCAATAAATAATCTCTACTCACTAGCGATGTAGTTCATTCCCATTTTTACCACCAAAGCTTTTATATCGTTGCAGTAAGCGAACGAATTGTTATCATTTGGAGTGTAGTGCTCTGAAATTCAGCTTCCCGTTTGCGGTACACCGTAGAGTAAACATTAGCATGTGGAGTTTTTTTGGCTTTAAAAATGCTGTCAGGTGAAAGCACTGTTAGTGTGGCTATTACAGTTGCTTTATAAATTTTGTTCTTCTCAGCATGTCGATTTAGACGACATGTGTAATTTACGCATGCATATCAAGTGGTTGCATCATGATGTCCTGGCCGATTAATCCAGATTACTTGGTTGCCTCCACTCAACCATGCAATGAAATTATTATAACATTGGCGACACACTGTATTAGGTGTATAATTTTCACCGATATGTGTGTCTGTAGTTTAACTACATAAGGACCTAAAATATAGGCTAAAATTGGAGTAAATAAAAACCCAATGTACCGCAAGGCTCCGACCTTTGTCCTACTCTATTCCTTATCTTTATAAACGACCGTCTACGTCAAACTTCCAACCCTATCTACTCTTTTGCAGATGGCAGCAATATTTGCCATTCATATGCATTCAATTATAATTGATCTATAATTATAGGCCAAGCCTGTCGGAGACTGGGGCAATGAGGCAAAACAAGCATGATACGCTTAACCAAGATCTTGTGGCAATCTCTGAATGGGGCTGTGCGAATAGAGTCGATTTCAATGCACGCAACACTCAATGTTACGTTAACACGCAAACGCACAAGAGATCGTGTTGTTCCATTTGTTTTATAAGTGGTGTAAATATTAAGGAATCAGAAGCTCTTGATGTTCTAGGTATTAGAATTCAGCGCGATGTTCGCTGGACAAAACACATTTTTCGAGTGTCGAATGAAGCATTCAAGTGCCTTGTTTTTCTAAAATGGTGTAAGACATAGTTCACTCCATCTGATCTCCTTATTATTTACACCACTTACATCCGACCTAAAATGGAATACAACTCTCATGTGTGAGCCGGTGCTTCGAAGTCTATTTTGGAGTTACTTGACCGCGAATTGGGGAGGGTGAAGGAGTTTATCGGTGACAATAGTTTATTTTGCACAATTGACTCACTGCAACTTCGTCGCAATGTGGGTTTTGTTTCACTGTTCTACCGATACTACAATGATATGTGCTCTGCTGAAATAAGGAAACTTGTTGCCGAAATCCGTATTTTCTTACGCAACACACGTTCTTCGGCAAGAACTCATCAATTCGTGGATCGCACAACACATTTAGTCCTACACGCAGAAAAAAAATATAGTTGGGTATTGTTACTGTAACCATTTCAACATTTGTGCATTGTTACTGTAACCATTTCAAAATTTTTAACAATATTATAGTCACAGTAACTATATATATGATTCTGGTAACAATAATATGGTTAATTTTATCGTTCACATGAATATTTCAACCATATATATGGTTACAGTAAACATATATATGTTTGTGACAACCATTTATATGATGAATAATTTTATCATGACATGTTGTTCTCAGATTATGATATAAGAGCAACATAATATGGTAAATCCTTCATCATATAAATGGTTGTCACAAACATATATATGTTTACTGTAACCATATATATGGTTGAAATTATTGTTACCACAATCATATATATAGTTACTGTGACTATAATATTGTTAAAAATTTTTAAATGGTTACAGTAACAATGCACAAATGTTGAAATGGTTACAGTAACAATGCCCAACTATATTTTTTTTCTGCGTGTACTATTCGTATGTGGAATAAGCTTCGTCCTGAAGTCTTTCCTGTCGCTTTTATTATTATTATTATGTTCTGTGGTTCCTATAGGAAACAAAGGGCCACCACAAACAGATTTCATTTAGTTCTGTTAGATGATTTATGCATGTTTTCCCTCCAGCTAAGACCGCTTTGTGTTATCTCGCATTCAAGTTGACGCCTATATGTGTGCAATGTGCAAAGTATGTCCAATCTATCGTCATTTTCGATTAAGTATTTCAGTCTGGATTGGATGTTGATTTGTTAATCTCCATAGATTTGCGTTTGATATTGTTGCAGGCCAGAATATTCGAAGAATTCTTCGCAAGCATTGGTTGGCAAATATCTGCACAGCATTTATGTCACGTAACACTGAGTTCAATGTCTCGCTGGCATATAGGAGAGCGGATTTGACACAGCTGTTAAATAATTTTATTTTGGCGTTGAAAGATATGACGGCTGATTTCCATATTGGACTTAACATGCCGAATGCTTGATATTCGGTATAACAGACCATTACTAGAGCCGCCATTGTTCAAATTATACTACCAAGGTAACAGAAAGATGTTCCATCGTCCAGGTCGACGTTGCGTATTTTGAACCTGTTGGTATTGTTGGTGTTACATCGCATTCTTTTGCAATCAGTGTTCTTCAGTAGCACTTTTTTTCAAATTAAAGAAGTAAAGCTGAACTTCCCGCAAAGGACATTTTCTATAGAATTAATATTGGCGAAATTGGGCAGATATTCTACGCATCCTTGCCTGACTCCTGTAGAGACTTTGATGCGGTTGCTTAAGGTATTGTCATGCTCAAATCGGATTTATAGGTTATGGTAGAATACCTTTACAAACAAAAGCGCTCCATATCGCGTCGTGTCTTAAGGTATCGAAAGCTTTTTCAAAGTCGATAAAGACCATATACAAAGCAATAAATTGATGTGATCAGTACAAGATTTCTGTAGACGGAATCCAGCTTGCTCATGCCGAAGTTCCTGCAAAATATCTTGAGATATTATGTCATTTATAATGTGCACTATGATCTTGTCCACTGCACTGAGAATTGTTATACCTCTCCAATTTTTACGTTCCGTTAGGTTCCCCTTCTTGGGAATGTTTACGATAATACCGTCTTTGAGCCGTGGATCTAACTCGTTAGTAGATTAGAAGGTTTGGATCAGTGGTAGCTGTCCGTTTTGAGCATTTCAGGTGCAATGTTATCTGTTCCAGGAGCCTTAATTGCCTTTAACGCTGATACAGCGTTTAATATCTCGTTAAACTCGGGAGCCTCAATTGGAATATCTTGTCTTACACAATGGCTAGTGCAAGTACATATGCTTTCAGTAGTAAAGGGTGGGCTGGACAGCAAGCTACGAGTTGCTTCGACCGGGATGTTGTTAACACTCCCTCGCTGTTCTTTAGGGGCTTTGTGATTGCAAAATTTTGGTGATAGCATAAAGATATCATGGTCTGTGCTCTTCCGCAGCTTTGCGAGTTTTGTGTAAAAGCGTTTTTTGTTGCTTCTAGTGCTTCGCTTTACTTCAATTTTAATATAGGAAAACTGAAATCAAATCTCCACAAACACTACCCCCTCTATGCTCACTCCCATAACCTAATTTCCTAGTTCCAACATAATGCTTTGAATGAGAAGGGGTCATCTCCTGAGAAAAATTTTTCTACAAATAGACTTCTGGTGGAAGCAAAAATCCCAGTTTTAGCTACGTTATAGCTAAAACTGGGAATAATAGAGAGTTCCGATTGAGTCAATAAATAATTCCGCAAACCTCAATTTAACATTAATTCAACATTAAATTTACTTCATAAACACCTCTATTTCAAAGCTATAAATATATTCATTACTTTCCTTTACTGTACCTAAACTGCAGCCATAAAGTATGCAATTGATTTTCAAAAACTAACTCATACCCAAAACTGAGCTAAAAAATATATTGACACATCGCAATCATAAACATTCACATTTTGTATATATTTCCCTTACATTTTTTTCTGTCAATGATTTAATACTTCAATGAAAACAATAATGGGTCTCTATTTTACTCACTTTCACAGACTGAAACACACTCTGAGATTAGTTGTTAACATTCTATGACAGCTGTCACATCAAAACTAATAAAAATTGAAAAACAACAAAACAGCTAGAATATGTAGTACGAGTAATAGTGTGCAACTGTGCAACATGTGTTCTCTATTCTAGAAAAACTCATATTATTTGTACATGTGGGTAAATGTGTAAGTATAGAATATAACTGACAACAAATGCTATGCTACAACTGCACCAGCAGCTAACATCAACATTATGCACAAGAAAAAAATATTGACAACATGCAACAATCAGTCTTTAAATTCAAATAACAATACATCATCTAAATTTTTCTATGTTTTTTTTTTTTGTGTTTTAGTTGCACTGAAAAACTTTTGAAGGGAAATTTGTAGGGAAGCAAAATATCAACAGAAATATTGTGTGAACTACATGCAAAAACATGAAGGATTTTTTTTTTAACACAAGGGACTTTATGTTGGATGCAAATGATGTGTTCGAATCAACAGCGACAACAACAATATATACATATATTTACTACTTGAGCAAATGTCAGGGATTGGAAATTTAGGGTACCTGGTATGGTTTCATAGAAAATTGCTATACATTTTTAAAGAAAATGGTCCTCCTCTTGTAGATACATCATGATAAATTGTGTTATAAATTTCAGAAATTCTTTATTATTATGCCCTTGTTTTATATTTTAAAGGGCCTATTTTCTGTTGGTCCTTTTCTGTTGAAAATCTAAAACATGCATAACAAATCAATGCCTGCAACTGCAGCAACACATCCTTAACAATGCAAGAATTCCAAAAAAATTTATAGAGCTGAAAATAGTTGGAAAATGGAAAACAAGTCAAAAAAACAAATAAGAGGTCTATTCGACTGTTCTGAATCTCATATACCCTTCACCAAAATATACTTTATGAAAAATATTAAAAACTATTTTTGGTGAAAAAAATTAGGTGCAAAATAAGTGAACAAATCGAAGTAAAAGCGAATTTTTGTGAAAAAAAACCTGGAAAACAAGTTAGTCTGTTATATTCGGCCAACCAGCCAAATCGATATCAAAGTCAAATATCCATGGCGCAAAGACCAATAGAGTCCTATATATTATGAGCTGCTGAAATTGGACATCACAGGGAGTCTGTACCGAACGCAACTGTTTCGAGCAATTGACCACAACCAGAATATTCGGCCAGACATGAAACCGTAATATTCCATTATGACAAAGCTCAGCCACATGTTGCAATAACTGTTAAATAGTATTCAGAAAGAAGTGGTTGGGAAGTTTTGCCTCACCCTCCTTATAGTCCAGACCTTTCCCCGTCCCACTACTATTTGTTTCGTTCGATACAGAACGATCTTTCTGGGATACGCTTCACCTTAGAACAGAGTATTCGAAATTGGCTTGATATATTCTTGGGCTCCAAAGATGAGTATTTAATTTGGCTCGGAATCGATAATTTGCCAGAGATATGGGGAAAAAGCCATAGCTAATATTTTTAAAGAATTGTTATTTAAAAGAATTTAACGGGAAAAAGCAAGGAATTTAGCCATTAACTGGCCACCATTGCGTATGATTAATAATAATCATACTCAATGTTGGCCATAAACAAACAAAATATTGAAAAAGTCATAGCTAACAAAATAACAAAAATTATCTTTTTTTTTAAGGTTTTCTTACATTTTGGGTCATAACTCTGGTTATACAAGAATATTCCTCAATGTTACACACGTAATGACAAAGTTATGTATACCCCCATTCACCAGTTTTGATGGTGGAGTATATAAAAAACAAAAGTATAAAACAAAAACTTAAAAAAAAAACAACAATTTCAAACACTGCGAAATGTATTCGTACAATATGAAACAAAATATGTTGGTGGCAATGTAGGCAGTTGAAATTTTATGTAGTAGCAACACCAGCAGCAGTCTCAATAAGTATCAGCTGTATAAACAACGTTTGCAGGCAACACATAGCACTAGATCACGAGAAAAAAATTGTACTTACTGAAGCAATAGTAAAGTATTAGCTACAATTTTGGTAAATAATACGTTGAAATTCATACATGCATACATGCATATATGCAGGGGTACGAGTACTCGTAATGTTGCTACGATGAAATGTATGAGTGCTGAAAGAATATCAAATTGAAGTGCAAGTGTCAGTCAGTCAGTCACTGTTACTAGTTGCTGCTGCTTGTTGTTGTTGCTTGTGTGGCAAGTAGTGTTAGGAAGTAACTGAGAATGGGCCTACAAAATATGTTGATATTTAGAATGACTGGTTGCATGCATGCACGCATTTAACATGCCTCGCCTTGATTTTTGCCCAGTTTGGTCTTGCTTAGCTTTAGCTAACTGTATAATTTGGTATTCAACAACAATCGTAACTTGTGATTCTTTTCATTTGTCAGTCTTTTGTGTGCTTGTGTCGGTGCGTTGTTGCAATTTAAGTTGTTGTTAGCTACATGACTCGAAAGTGGGTATAAACGAATTGTCTTGGAATTTGAAACAATAAGACAAATTTAAATCAAATCACTTCTACAAGGATAAATTTCCTAAACTTCCATTTTTGTGCACTTTTCGGTTGAAGACAGCGCTATGAGCCACATCAGCACCGAAACCATTGCTCTGTTACGGGAAAAGTTTCCGGACCGTGTTGTCTCTCGAAGAGTTGATTACAATTGGCCACCGAGATCTTGTGATTTAACACCTTGCGACTTCTTTCTTTGGGGCCACGTGAAAGATAAGGTCTACGCCAACAGCTCAGGGTCGATGCATGACCTCAAAGATATGGAATTCGTGAGGCTATAGAGGACATAGGAAAGCCTCTTTGCGATTTGGTTATGGAAAATTTCATGAAAAGGATATTTTCCTGTAAGTGTGGTCGTGGTGACCATAAGGCTGATGTTATTTTTCATTATTAACGGCATACCTTCCTCTTTATTAATAAAAAAACATCCGATTATTTATCTCAAAAAATTTTTCTTTGAATACAAAAATAACTTCTATTGTTGGAAAACCCTTTATTATGAAATAAGCGATTAAACGTCTGGAATTTAAAAGATGTTTTTAAATAATTTGACGGGAAAGAGGTAGTAGTTATAGTCATTAACTGGCCATCATTGCGTATGATTAATAATAATCATACGCAATGTTGGCCATAAACAAACAAAATATTGTATCTTTAGCAAAACTAAGTACATAAATAGTTGCAATTTCAAAAAAGGGTATCTAAAATTCAACTCCTATTATACAAATATCTACTACTGGATTATTCACTTGTTTGTTTTCCATACATACAATATGCATGCTCACGTTTTTTTCTTCTATTCTTCTAGTGTTTTATTTTTTGGCATTTTGGTGTGTCTCTGCTATTGCAATTTTATATGGTAGTTGATGTTGGTGCTGCTGCTGCAGTGCATACATATTTATGCAGCTGATTGTTGTACATGTGATGTGATGTTTCCACTGCACAACTGACATCTAGCGAATTCCAATATACATTTACAACAGCTCGAGATTTTGTTTTGTTTTCACTACTCTTGGCATATCAACTACACACTTGAACGTATTCATGTTTTGTATTATTTATTCTTCTTTTTTTCTCGTTCCTGTTCCTGTCTCTGTCTCTTCTATGCTCACACACGCTCTTTTGTTGTATTAACTAAATTCTTTAGTTTTTCAGATATCAGTTGAAATCTGTAAGTTTGCAAATTAGTTATCAGCATACGAAATAACACAAAAACAGTTTCGACTTATAGGCAGTGAAGTGTTCTTGAAATGGAAGAGTTTATAAAATTGAATATGTTAAACTTTTAAAATGGAATATATTAAGGCTACCACACTAATCAGTAGCAAGTTGATAACAAGTGCCATAGATCGGAACAGTCTTTAGTTTTAACATCGGTTTCTTTATATTTTATATTAAGGTTATGATCTAAATATTTTAAACTCCACTCTAGGTTATACCCAGCAAAATCCTTCATTGGCAATTAATGATTTAAAATGCTGAGTTTTAGCACTTCACAACTTACACAATAGTATTTTAACTCATTATTTTAACACGGCGATGTCATTGGAGGCAAGTTCATTAACTATAAAGAGAAGTTGCGGTACATATTTCTATTCGTAGAAGTTATAGATTTGAAGCAGTAAGCCAGTTTGCTTTTCGTCATTACAAATATTTTACTGTACCACATTTTAACATGTGTTGATACGTACTTGTTTTTACTCCAACACAGTACGTACTTAACATACCAAAATTCCTAGTATTTTTATTGTACTTTTGGTATACACTTGCACATATAAACCCACATAAACCTATACATTCATGCAGTCATTTTAATATACGAGGGCAATCGGAAGGAACTTATTAAAAAACTGTATGTTCTGTTCTAGTTCTGTTCTAGTTCTGTTTTAGTTCTGTTCTAGTTCTGTTCTAGTTCTGTTCTAGTTCTGTTCTAGTTCTGTTCTAGTTCTGTTCTAGTTCTGTTCTAGTTCTGTTCTAGTTCTGTTCTAGTTCTGTTCTAGTTCTGTTCTAGTTCTGTTCTAGTTCTGTTCTAGTTCTGTTCTAGTTCTGTTCTAGTTCTGTTCTAGTTCTGTTCTAGTTCTGTTCTAGTTCTGTTCTAGTTCTGTTCTAGTTCTGTTCTAGTTCTGTTCTAGTTCTGTTCTAGTTCTGTTCTAGTTCTGTTCTAGTTCTGTTCTAGTTCTGTTCTAGTTCTGTTCTAGTTCTGTTCTAGTTCTGTTCTAGTTCTGTTCTAGTTCTGTTCTAGTTCTGTTCTAGTTCTGTTCTAGTTCTGTTCTAGTTCTGTTCTAGTTCTGTTCTAGTTCTGTTCTAGTTCTGTTCTAGTTCTGTTCTAGTTCTGTTCTAGTTCTGTTCTAGTTCTGTTCTAGTTCTGTTCTAGTTCTGTTCTAGTTCTGTTCTAGTTCTGTTCTAGTTCTGTTCTAGTTCTGTTCTAGTTCTGTTCTAGTTCTGTTCTAGTTCTGTTCTAGTTCTGTTCTAGTTCTGTTCTAGTTCTGTTCTAGTTCTGTTCTAGTTCTGTTCTAGTTCTGTTCTAGTTCTGTTCTAGTTCTGTTCTAGTTCTGTTCTAGTTCTGTTCTAGTTCTGTTCTAGTTCTGTTCTAGTTCTGTTCTAGTTCTGTTCTAGTTCTGTTCTAGTTCTGTTCTAGTTCTGTTCTAGTTCTGTTCTAGTTCTGTTCTAGTTCTGTTCTAGTTCTGTTCTAGTTCTGTTCTAGTTCTGTTCTAGTTCTGTTCTAGTTCTGTTCTAGTTCTGTTCTAGTTCTGTTCTAGTTCTGTTCTAGTTCTGTTCTAGTTCTGTTCTAGTTCTGTTCTAGTTCTGTTCTAGTTCTGTTCTAGTTCTGTTCTAGTTCTGTTCTAGTTCTGTTCTAGTTCTGTTCTAGTTCTGTTCTAGTTCTGGTCTTTGTTGACAAATAGAATTATTTTATAATGACTTTTCAATCTATTGTTGTAGGAGTATTTTTATTTTCCAGCATTTTCACATTTATAGTTTTGTTTTGTATTTCAGTTGGTTGTATGTATTCCTATTAATTTGTGTGTGCTTTTGTAAAGTTACTTGTTTTGATTGACGAGTGTTGTTTCCTAGTCATTGTTACTGCTGATGATGTTCTAGTTGTTGGTGTAATTGTTTTTTTTTGCTTTTTTTTGCTAGTTGTTGTTGTATGTCAAATCAATACATACACTATTTTTCATTACAATTTCTTCAACTGTATGTTTTTGTACGTATACACACATAGATACATATCCTTACAAAGCCCTACAATGACATGCACTCATACAAACTCAGACGCATTCATTACACTATGCAACTGAAGTATGTTTACCAATAAATATTTTATTTTAATTATCCCATAATGAAGAATGCTGTAAAGAGATAGACAGTCTCGAAAAAGCTATAATAAAGATCTAAATCCCTGCTTTCATTTGCACCAAAATCTGTTGCACAGGGTTATTATGCATGTGTAAATAGTACTGCTGCTATTGTTGTTCGTATTAATGTTACTTTGTTTGTTTATTTGCTGTTTTTGTTATTGGTGTTGTTGCAACTTGTTTGTTTGTTTACATGTATAAGTAAGTCCATTCATTACCACTGATTTGTTGTTTTTAGTAAAGTTTTTGTTGAATTGTTTATGACTCTTTTAATGTAGACTTGTTCTCCATATGAGTATTTCGATAGAGGAGCAGAACAGCAATATTGATTGCTTAAGTCCAACCAGGAAATAATTTACTTGTTTGTTTGTTTCTTTGCTTGTTTGTTTGTTTGTATTGTGTGCTCTTAATTATCGGCAGGATTTTAAAGGCAAAAAGGATCATATCTATAACTTATGCCATAAGTTATGTTCATCTTGTGGTATTAAATTCGGTTTAAATTTAAAGCCTTACTCTATGCTCAAACTTTTAGAATATGAGATCGCACATTATTTAAAATGATTGTGTATTTACCAAAATATCTTTGAAACAGAAAAATTTTTGCCTCACACTCCTAAATGATATAAGATTTCTTACTTTTTCGAAGCATATGAAAAAAAAAAATACATGAGATCTCAAAAAGGACAGACTGCCTATTTGTCCTACAAATGTAAAACTAAAAGTCCTTTAAAAAGAATAAAAATACGATAAGTATGCTAATAGGCGTTTACCTAGGCCTTTCCGAATTTAACCTATTTTTTTATCGGCATTTTGAATTTAAGCTAAGCGTTCTACCATTACAAAGCTGGGATTTCAAAATGGGAAACAGTTTAAGGTACAATGATGTATTTTAAATCATTCGTATTATTTTTTAGCAGCCCCTGAAGATATGTGGTTTTATGGGCGAAATTCCGAAAAAATTTAAAATTGGGATTTTTTATTGTTTTTTTTTTTTTGGAAATTGCTTGATTTGGATTCGTAAATCATATATTTTTTTCCTCTTTTACATTTGTTCTCCGATTTCACAATTTTTGTCTAAATATGCAGTATTTCATAAATGTTGCTTAAATATACAAGAAATAGTCTTAGCGTTGTCATTGAGGTCTGACAACTTTCCACCTCCTTTGTCTTGCACATATTGATATCTTCCTTCCTTGTCTCTAGTATATTTTCAGCGCTGCCTTTCACATTTCAGATTTCACTTCGAAGAACAGCTTGCTTCTTCTCCTGCTCAACTGTGTGTGGTTGAAAGATGACGAGAATTAGTCTCAACAACAACTGTAATTATGTATATATGATATAATGATAAAACATGTACATAATTGCCATAATCATATATTTACTTACTACAATTATATGTTAAATGTTTACAGTTAACATATACAACAATATTTTTCTCTGTGTGTGAATTTCGTTGGTCGATCGAAGATTGATAGTGCGAGTCATTGTGGACGACATAGGCATCTTACATGACTCAGTAGTTTCAATTTTGAATGATCACTTGGGTATGAGAAAGCCTTCTGCATGATGGCGTTGTTATACAGCAATATAGATAGCAATATAGACGAGGATCCATCACAAAACTCCATAGACCAAACACCAGTCAAAATAGTGGGTTTCTCGTATATATACTATATAATTGAAACTATGTTAAGTAATACATGACATACATTTATTTTATCTTTGTAAACTTTCTCATAACCCAATTTCCTATTAACAAAAGAAATATGAAATGCTTGTTTCAGTTTCTTGTTCGTAATGAAAATTATTATTTTTGCCAAAAACTTTATCATTACCCTTAACCTTGAACCTTGTTGTATCGTTATAATTTACCACAAAACTGAGATAAAATAAATTGAATATTAAAATGCAAAGTAAAAGTTGTAAAGAAGATGAAAAAAATATGCTATTATACAAAAATAAAATAAAATTAGTATATAAAATTAACAACAATGGCAAGTGATTTAATTTCATACTGTTGTTTTCAGAGTAGTGTTGTAAAAAGTAGATACTTTTCAGTACTCAATATTTTTCAGGTATTGACTCGATACAAGTAATTTCTTTAATGTTCCTTTTTTTTTGCAAATTAAGATAAAAATCAATCTATATATATAAAAGTCAATGTGTGTTTGTATGTATATTTGTTTGTTTGTTTGTTTGGACTTTATAGACGGCTAAACGGCTGAACCGATTTTCATGAAATCTTCACAATGTCTTCCCGTATCTCTGGAAGGAACTATAGGCTACTTTTTATTTTGAAATTTTACGTGGGCGATGTGCCACGCCCATTTATACAACATTACCTCCTATTTCAAGTCAAAAACAAAATGCGTATATTTCAAAAAGTATATCAGCTAGAGTTCCCAAATTTTGTACAAGGAACTTTAGTTTCAATATAAATATTTTGGACAAAAATGGGCAGACCAGCAATAGTGGGCATGGCACCTCCCATAATAAGTAAATACTAAAATCTGAATGTCAGGAAAACTATAACACCTAGAGTTCCTAATTTTTGTACAAGTAACTTCAGTTTCAATATAAATGTTTTGGACAAAAAGTGGGCGGACCAACTGATGAGGGCGTGGTACCTCCCATATGAAGTAAATACTAAAATCTGAATGTCAGGAAAACTATAACACCAAGAGTTCCCAAATTTTGTACAAGTAACTTTAGTTTCAATATGAATGTTATGAACAAAAAATGGGCGGAACAGCAAAAGTGGGCGTGGGACCTTCTATATGAAGTAAATACTAAAATCTGAATGTGAAGTAAACTATATGAGCTAGAGTTCCCAAATTTTGTACAAGTAACATTAGTATCAATATGAATGTTTTGAACGAAAATGGGTGGACCACCGAAAGTGGGTGTGGCACCACCTATACGTAGTAAATACTAAAATCTGAAATTCTAAGAAACTATAACAGCTAAAATTACCAAATTAAATACAAGTAACTTTAACTTCAATACAAATGTTTTTAACAAAAATGGGCGGACCAACTAAAGTGGGCGTGGTACCTCCCATATGAAGTAAATACTAAATGTGATGTAAACTATAAGAGCTAGAGTTCCTAAATTTTGTACAAGTAACTTTAGTTTCAATATAAATATTTTGGATAAAAACGGGCGGTTCAGCAATAGTGGGCGTGACACCTCCCATATGAAGTAAATACTAATATCCTAATATCTGGGAAACTATAACAGCTAAAATACCCAAATTTAGAACAAGTAACTTTAGATTTAATATAAATATTTTGGACAAAAATGGGTGGACCTGCAAAAGTGGGCGTGGTGCATTCCATATGAATTAAATACCAAAATTTGCATATCATGGAAATTATAAAAGCTAGAGTTTCCAAATTTTCCACAAGTTACATTAGTTTCAACATGAATATTTTGGCCAAAAATGGGTGGACCAGCAAAAGTGGGCGGGTCACCTCCCATATGTAGTAAATACTAAAATCTGCGTACCAAGGAAACAGCTAGAGTTTCCAATTTTTTTACAAGTAATTTTAGTTTCACTTAAAATATTTTGGACTAAAATGGGCGGACCAGCAAAAGAGGGAGTGGTGCCTCCTATATGAATTAAATACTAAAATTTCCATATCAGGGAAACTATACATGTTAGAGTTTCCAAATTATGTACAAGTTACTTTAGTTTCAATATGAATATTTTGGCCAAAAATAGGTGGACCAGCAAAAGTGGGAGTGGCACCTCCCATATGTAGTAAATACTAAAATCTGCGTATGAAGGAAACTATAACAGATAGAGTTTACAAATTTTGTACAAGTAATTTAAGTTTCAGTAGAAATATTTTGGACGAAAATGAGCGGACCAGCAATTGTCGGCATGTCACCTCTTATATGCAGTAAATACTAAAATCTGCATATCAGGGAAAGTATACATGTTACAGTTTCCAAATTTTGTACAAGTAACTTTAGCTTCAATATGAATATTATGACCAAAAATAGGCGGACCAGCAAACGTGGGCGTGTCACTTCCCATATGTAGTATACACTAAAATCTGCGTATCAAGGAAACTATATCAGTTATAGTTTCCAAATTTTGTACAAGTAATTTTAGTTTCAATAGAAATATTTTTGACAAAAAACTGCATATCTGGAAAACTATAACAGATATAGTCCTCATATTAAGTATCAATATTTTGGAATTTGACAGATCGAAAATAATGGAACTTCACCTAATATTGGAAAAAATTTAATACATAACTATACTATCAATATAAATATATAAATTCCTATATTTTGAAAACTGTAATATGTAATAAGAATAACTTTACTATCAATATTGTCTGTGCGATGCTAAATGGCTGGACTGATTTTTATGAAATTTTTACGTCTTCCTGTATGTCTGCAATAAACTATGAGATACTTTTTTCTTCGAAAAAATGAATTAAAAAAATATATTTTAGATAGATTATTCGTACCCAAATTGTATATGAACAACATTTAAATCCATATAAAAATTAATGTGTCGTGAAACTACAACATCTGAAGTCTTCAAATTTTGTCGGAGTTACTGTAGTAAGTATTCATACTAGGACCTTACATACGTGTAAGTGCTGAAAAAAACTAACTAAAAAAACTAAATTACTAAATAAATATTTTTTTTAAACCTTTACTTAATATGCATTTTACTTCGAGGGGGTAGCGAAGCGCACCGGGTATTAGCTAGTGTTATATAAAACACAAAGCGACCATTTGAACTGTTGTTTTTATACATTTAAAATAAATAAAGAGTTGTTACAATTTTAAACTACTAAAACTCCTTTTATTTGCAATCAAAAGTATCCGGTTTATTTAAAGGAAATAGAACACAGTTTTTAAAAGGTAAAAACATAACAATATGATACTCCACCTGTGTTATTGCGAGGTCTATCTGTCCAGTATACGATGCCGGCAGGACGTGTCTACTTATAGCATTCCGCCGTGAGCAAATCTATCGAACCTAAGAAGTGGAGAATACTGTGTCCCACCTATTTTGAAACCCCTTTCCTCTCGTATTTAGATGAGTTATCAAGGATGAATCTGAGACGCATCCATTCCTTCATCAGAGAATCTGGTTGGTTTACATTGGAAACGACGGATGTCGTATAAATATCCTGCTGTTTACTTCTTGGGTATCACAATGAGATCAGTTATGAATGGACCCAAGTGAGCTGCTTGATGAGTGGCTGCCCATGGAATCTAACCTTACCTATGTATTAATCTTCAAAATGTCAATAAAATCATTTTTTTCCGTTTTATTGCATACTAGCTAATACCCGGTGCGCTTCGCTACCCCCTCGAAGTAAAATGCATATTAAGTAAAGGTTTAAAAAAAATATTTATTTAGTAATTTAGTTTTTTTAGTTAGTTTTTTTCAGCACTTACACGTATGTAAGGTCCTAGTATGAATACTTACTACAGTAACTCCGACAAAATTTGAAGACTTCAGATGTTGTAGTTTCACGACACATTAATTTTTATATGGATTTAAATGTTGTTCATATACAATTTGGGTACGAATAATCTATCTAAAATATATTTTTTTAATTCATTTTTTCGAAGAAAAAAGTATCTCATAGTTTATTGCAGACATACAGGAAGACGTAAAAATTTCATAAAAATCAGTCCAGCCATTTAGCATCGCACAGACAATATTGATAGTAAAGTTATTCTTTCAAAATATTAGTACTTCAGTTATTACAGTTTTCAAAATATAGGAATTTATATATTTATATTGATAGTATAGTTATGTATTAAATTTTTTCCAATATTAGGTGAAGTTCCATTATTTTCGATCTGTCAAATTCCAAAATATTGATACTTAATATGAGGACTATATCTGTTATAGTTTTCCAGATATGCAGTTTTTTGTCAAAAATATTTCTATTGAAACTAAAATTACTTGTACAAAATTTGGAAACTATAACTGATATAGTTTCCTTGATACGCAGATTTTAGTGTATACTACATATGGGAAGTGACACGCCCACGTTTGCTGGTCCGCCTATTTTTGGTCATAATATTCATATTGAAGCTAAAGTTACTTGTACAAAATTTGGAAACTGTAACATGTATACTTTCCCTGATATGCAGATTTTAGTATTTACTGCATATAAGAGGTGACATGCCGACAATTGCTGGTCCGCTCATTTTCGTCCAAAATATTTCTACTGAAACTTAAATTACTTGTACAAAATTTGTAAACTCTATCTGTTATAGTTTCCTTCATACGCAGATTTTAGTATTTACTACATATGGGAGGTGCCACTCCCACTTTTGCTGGTCCACCTATTTTTGGCCAAAATATTCATATTGAAACTAAAGTAACTTGTACATAATTTGGAAACTCTAACATGTATAGTTTCCCTGATATGGAAATTTTAGTATTTAATTCATATAGGAGGCACCACTCCCTCTTTTGCTGGTCCGCCCATTTTAGTCCAAAATATTTTAAGTGAAACTAAAATTACTTGTAAAAAAATTGGAAACTCTAGCTGTTTCCTTGGTACGCAGATTTTAGTATTTACTACATATGGGAGGTGACCCGCCCACTTTTGCTGGTCCACCCATTTTTGGCCAAAATATTCATGTTGAAACTAATGTAACTTGTGGAAAATTTGGAAACTCTAGCTTTTATAATTTCCATGATATGCAAATTTTGGTATTTAATTCATATGGAATGCACCACGCCCACTTTTGCAGGTCCACCCATTTTTGTCCAAAATATTTATATTAAATCTAAAGTTACTTGTTCTAAATTTGGGTATTTTAGCTGTTATAGTTTCCCAGATATTAGGATATTAGTATTTACTTCATATGGGAGGTGTCACGCCCACTATTGCTGAACCGCCCGTTTTTATCCAAAATATTTATATTGAAACTAAAGTTACTTGTACAAAATTTAGGAACTCTAGCTCTTATAGTTTACATCACATTTAGTATTTACTTCATATGGGAGGTACCACGCCCACTTTAGTTGGTCCGCCCATTTTTGTTAAAAACATTTGTATTGAAGTTAAAGTTACTTGTATTTAATTTGGTAATTTTAGCTGTTATAGTTTCTTAGAATTTCAGATTTTAGTATTTACTACGTATAGGTGGTGCCACACCCACTTTCGGTGGTCCACCCATTTTCGTTCAAAACATTCATATTGATACTAATGTTACTTGTACAAAATTTGGGAACTCTAGCTCATATAGTTTACTTCACATTCAGATTTTAGTATTTACTTCATATAGAAGGTCCCACGCCCACTTTTGCTGTTCCGCCCATTTTTTGTTCATAACATTCATATTGAAACTAAAGTTACTTGTACAAAATTTGGGAACTCTTGGTGTTATAGTTTTCCTGACATTCAGATTTTAGTATTTACTTCATATGGGAGGTACCACGCCCTCTTCAGTTGGTCCGCCCACTTTTTGTCCAAAACATTTATATTGAAACTGAAGTTACTTGTACAAAAATTAGGAACTCTAGGTGTTATAGTTTTCCTGACATTCAGATTTTAGTATTTACTTATTATGGGAGGTGCCATGCCCACTATTGCTGGTCTGCCCATTTTTGTCCAAAATATTTATATTGAAACTAAAGTTCCTTGTACAAAATTTGGGAACTCTAGCTGATATACTTTTTGAAATATACGCATTTTGTTTTTGACTTGAAATAGGAGGTAATGTTGTATAAATGGGCGTGGCACATCGCCCACGTAAAATTTCAAAATAAAAAGTAGCCTATAGTTCCTTCCAGAGATACGGGAAGACATTGTGAAGATTTCATGAAAATCGGTTCAGCCGTTTAGCCGTCTATAAAGTCCAAACAAACAAACAAACAAATATACATACAAACACACATTGACTTTTATATATATAGATAGATAGATGCTTAATAGCAGTTAAGCATGTAGTCAATGTTTCTCTTATAGACAGTAATCTTCACAAATGTCTTATCACTTGGCTGACTCCAATTTAATGCAGAGATAAGACAATTGGTTACTTTATACATCTAATGTAATCTAGCGTAAAGAAAATTGTCACTTAAGTGTCTCTAAGTAATCTGGAGTATAGTCACTTTAAACGTGTTGTGTGATAATTCGTTCAAACTGGTTTTATACAAATTGCGTTGATATAATTCTCATACAGTTTATTTTTATTTTTGCTTAAGTATACTGATATCCCATGTAACATAGCATTAAATCAATAATCACTTTAGTGATAACCTATGGTAGTTATTTTACTCACCAGAAGCAATTCATTGGAAAGTTGCCGCAGAAAGGTTTGTTTACAAGCTATCGTTTATCGGACAGCCTATGATATGTCTTTTAGCTGACTATTTGAGGTCAATTAGCTTTAGAACATGTTAAAACAACAAGTTATGTAGCCAGACAAGCAACCATTTAGGTAGCTAGTATGGTAACTGACATTATTTCACCAGTATGTGAATCCAATGCGTTGACTACTTTGGACCAGCTATTAGACAGTCTCATTGTATTCAATAAGGGCTTAGGACATGCACGTGTTAAAATAACTAGTCACGTAGCTATTGAAGTAACTAATTCCCACCCTAAATGATGGGTAAAATCATTAGTTCGGGACTGTCTCCTAGAACTGCTGGAATGGTAATGTATGAGAATTCACTGGTAATACAGCACACTTTATGGCAGTTAATTTGTTTTTACTTAACGGTGCTTCAAATTTGACTCACTCATTTGGTGTTCTCACCGCCAATTTATATTCATACGCTGCATTAGCATCTAGAAAGCTCTATTTCTACAATGATCTTCAAACCAGATTATTCGAATTTTAGAGCTTTCGATGTTAATCATTAATCATATTTTTTTTTTGTTTATTTATTCACAAATTTTGAATACTTAAACTATAATAAACACTAGTTAACAATATTACCTTTAATTATACAAAGTCCCTTGAGTATTATTAGAGATACAAATGATTTTTATTTACAAAATTCATATTTGATATACTTCAATTGAAGAATACTTAATTAATTTTTTACTTTGTAATGGAAATTTAAAAAAAACATTACTTAGATATGTTTTAGAGGTAATTAAAAGGTCAAAAGGATAATATGTGTAAGAAGCATATAATCATTAACCATTTAGTGTTGCTATATTTACAAGCAATGCTCAACACAAAACTTTTGTTCACTGTTGCTATACAACCATCTTTGCAAGGGAAATACCAGAAAAGGAATCAATCGCCTCCTCAGACATCATGGCTCCACTTTAGGCCAATTCGCTGATTTCCATCATATCCAGGGATGTCACCTAGAATGCCTGCTATCTCATTTAAAGATATCTTGTCTCAAAATTCTCTATAAAGAAACCTACATCGGCGCTATTACCCCTTTTAGGGCCGTCAGTGTATTCGCTTATGACATCAACATTCCTATTCGGAATTACATGTCAAAAAATGTGAGACTGAATAGCAGACAGCATTGGTCTGGTAAGGACCTTGGTCACTCTAAGAAACTGGATGTTCCCATAGTAATCAAATATCTAAGAGTGCTGAAGGTCCTTACCAGACCACAAGCAGAGTTAAGAGACATTTGTCTCACCATCAAATCAACTGGTAGCCTGTTTAAAATAGTTAAAAGTGCATTGGAGGAAGTATACCTTATAGCGCCTGTTATCAGTATTGCAATAGTCCTTTGAACTCATTAAACGGCCTTTCGGTGAGAAGCATTCTCAAAGGCATGCCACCACACCAATAGTCCATACAACAAAATGGGTTTAACAACTGCTTTGAAGATCCAATTAATACCCTTCAGCCCAATGACCTATTTAGTACCTATTGCCCTCTTGCAATAGTGGATGGCCATATAGACCTTGTTAATCCTGTTAATCCTGTTCTGAATATGCAGGTTCCAGAATAATCTTTTATCCAGAATAATGTCGAGTTCTTTACACTATCCTTAATCTCAAGACTGATTCCATTCAGTCTAGGGGAGTCTAAAGTTAAAGATTCTGCACCTCCTTGTTATGAGCACCAGTTCCGTCTTTTGGGGGTTCACACTAAGTCCACTTGAATCACTCCACTATCTCAGTGTAATTAATGCAGATTTCATACAGCTAATTATTTTATTCAGAAATTTACCAGATATTAATATGACTGCTTTGATCTTTTGCTGTCCATTTCGAGCAGCAGGGTATTCAAAGCCATAAGATTAATACATGGTAGACATACAAATAAATACATTTATGAAGGATTAATAAAACTATTTTTTATGGAAATTTTGTTTTTTAAAAGTTTGACAAATTTAACATTTGTATATGAAAAATGTAACTGTAAATTATTGAGTAGATACTTCTGACTATCGACTCGGTTTTGAGTACACAATACCCAAATACTCAATGCTTTTACATCACTATGCCAATGCACGAGAATCAGCCAACAGTTTCAGTAGTTTTTGCATAATTCTTATGCAGTTTTTGTTAATGTCATTTAAAAAATGTCAATAACATAAAAACTACTTTATCGTGATATTTATTTATAAAGAATTGTTTGTGTGTTCAGATATGTATTTTGGTACTTCCCCTAATGCTCTTAACATGCATAAAATCAACTTTGTGCTGCTTTTACTCAGTCTGCTAGAAACCTCTTAAAAATGTTGTATGTTGTGTGGAAAAAAAAGTGAAAATGCGTGGTTTAATTTTTCAATTAATATGCAACCGAAAATTGGTTTTATTTTGAGCAGTTGCTGCTGTATCGAGTACACAGCAGCAGGTTGGTTGCATCTTTTTAAATTCCCAAACAACTTGAAACTTTTTTGTAGTATGTATATTGTTGTTGATTTAGAAAAAAAAAATAGAAGGAGATTCGTTAAATGGACAAAAAAATACAGATGAAGAACTAAAATTATTATAACAAAGATGGTAAGACAGTAAAGTCTATTAGAGAGAGATCTGAATTCAGCATAAATGTGGTGATATAATGACTATTTCAAATACTTTAATAAGGCTTTTTTACAACAGTTTTATTTAAGATCTTTATTCCTCTTGCAATTAAAGGCCTCTACTGTTTTCCATATTGCAAGTACTGTTTCACAAGTATTTGGAAAAACTAATACTACTGCAAGTTCAGTTTTTATTCAGCTATTATGCACATTTCCTGTTTTCTATTTTCACAAGTGTGTGTATTAGGGTGGCCCCAGGTCTAAAACAGTTTTCTGTTATCTAAAACCCAAATGCTGAACATTTTAAGTAACCAGTTTTGGGTCAAAGTAACAATATTTTCAAAAAAAAAAAAAAAAAAAAAAAACCCTTTAAAAATAGGTTTTATATTTACGCATAGATTTTGAAATGTAAACATTTTCTGACATCTTGTTGTTTAAAGCTAAAAAATCCCTTCAATTTCATGAATATCTCAAATCCAAAATTTTACATTCTCAACATATCGAGCCCTAACCGCAAAAATAACGTAAGCGACATTTTTCCGAATTTGACTTTTTAATGAAAATCGATAGAAAAGTGTCGTTCGCATCAACACCCGAAATAATGAAAATAAAGTTTTTATATATACAGAGATAACGCAAATTCAATTATATCGTAAGCGACACTCACCTTTTTGCTTTACCGCAAAAATAACGTAAGCGACATAAAAGCCAAAAGGGGCAATAAATTATAGTAAGAGTAGCCGAAGTACTAGAGAGAAAATCAAAAGAAATTTAAATACAATTAACGGGAAAATATATAAATTTAAGTCCCATTCATTGGACAAATATCAAATCAAGCATTTTTTTCTAAGCTATTCAAATTTGCTTACTACCTGGTCATAAAATGATGCCTTTTGATTCTATTCACAGTACAATAGAATCATTTACTCGAAACCGAACTGTATGGGCTTCTAGTGAGTGGCCTACAGTTATTCGAAGTGCAAGAAAAACCCTCTACGGTTATGAATTTATATCGTTAAAGCACTCTAAGGGTACACATTTAAACGCTTTAGTTTATCATTTGTGCAAATGCGAAAATTTGCGCAACGTATTTCATAAACCCACGAGACTAAATTGTCGCGCAAACTTATCGGAGTTGTGCAAACGAATTTACATACAATTTTTGACAGTTCATTTGCGAGAGTGTAAAAATGCACAGATTGCACAGTTTACGAGGCATTTAAGCGTTTACATGAGGACTCTTTCTGATTTTCAAACTGGAAAAAATTTTCTGATTAGCTTGTTCCAAAAAAAATAAAATTAAGCACGATGCGGTCTTCAAATTTTTATACAACTATGATTACAATTCAATACGGCTATTGTGATAAGGAGTGAGATCGAAAAATTCTTAATTTCAATTTCCATACTCTGTTTTTGGCCTCTAAATTTTTTGCAGCATTTTTTGCAGGAACTTTTTGAGCATTGTGTGTTTTTAAACCTGCATTAGCTTTAACTTTTCGTACCAAATAGTCCGAGCACTGAGTTAAGCGGGCTGCTTTCCTTCCGGATGTGTTGCCAGCTCTTTTGAAAATGCTTTCCATTTTTTTGGTTTTAGAAACATAATGTGGACCATTCCTTCTACCTCAGATTAACAACAAATGAATATAATTGAAATCAAATAATACTTGGGTTAAACGTTTTAATGAAAAACGTGTGTTAGGAATTTTACGATCTCACTTCTTAATAGCGAGGACAAGACATTGATGTAAATACTGCTACGGTCCGTGGGCCTCCTCCGCTATACAACACAGAATTAAAAATTTCCTCATTTAAAATGTCCTTGCAATAAAAATAGTATTCCTCAAAGTTTTCATAACGAATATATTGGCCTAAAACATTCCCAAAATATTATAGACGCCTTAAACGAAACAGATGAAGAAGATATGCCTTAATTTCCTAAGCACCTACTATATTAGTTTAAAACTTTTTCTGATTTTTAAAAAAATAAATTTTTTTGAAACTTAAAATAATATTTCTTCTTTATAAAGCATTTATCGTATGCGCCACTTTTTAGTCTCAGCTGACTGTAATAGTGGCGGTAAAAATAACGTAAGCGCCAAAACAAATTTGTTGCTCACAAAATTAACATAACAATGCATTTATCTCATATATGAGATCAGTAATAGACTACATTTTAACTTTCAACAAAATCCTTCGCACAACTTTAAAAAAAAACGAAAAAAACTCTCTCCGTTAAAATTTGATTTTTGGCGCTTACGTTATTTTCGCGGTTAGGGCTCGATATTTTAAAAAAGAAATTTAAAAAATTAAAAAAAAAAGGTGAATTGATCGGGGAAGTCTCGGTTTTTTGCTCATATCTCCAATATTTGTGGTCCAATTTTCTCGATTTTAAAAGCAATCTAAGTTGGACTATAGCGGATATATTGATGTACTAGGATGAGTCAAAAAGAATGAAACACAGGTTTTTTGATAAAAAAAATCCTTATATTTTTCAACATATTCTTCTTTGAGCATTGAAATTGATGGTGCAGGATTCCCAGAGTATTTATCAAGCTTAGCCTTGGTTTGGGTAATGTTTTCTTTTTCCACAAAAAATAATGCTTTTTTCCATTTTCTCCTCAAATCACGAGGTAGTTTGCTATCAATGCCTGTCAAACACAAACTAAATGACGCAGCTTATTCAAATTTTGACAGGAGTCAACTGATGACTGCTGATACGAATAGTGTTGCCCTTTTCAGTTAAGAACCGGGAAATTAAAAAAGTCACGGACTATAGACCGTGGTGGCTTCGGAAAGTTGATTTCAACAAACAGACGGACAGGGCTATATTGACTTCGCTATCTATAACGATCCAGAATATATATACTTTAAGGGGTCGCAAAAGATAAATATGGAAATTACAAACGGAATGACAAACTCATATATGCCCTTGGTGAAGGGTATAAAAGTAAAAAATTAACTCCTGTTCCTATCATAAGTTAAAGTTGGGAACAATTTAAAATTGACGGATTTGGAGGAAATTTAGTCATAAATATTTTAAAATTGTTTATTTGGAAGATATCTAAAACTAGTTTTTTGTACTTTCTAGGACATTGTTATCCCTTTTATATTCTTCATCTACGACCCCATAAAGTATATATATTCTGGATCGTTATAGATAACTGAGTCGCTATAGCCATGTTCGTCTGCCTGTCTGTATGCTATAATCAACTTTCCGAAGTCCCCAAATAACGTGATACTGATTACGATATTTATAAGAGACTAGCAGATACCCGGCGTATGCTACTATGCTAAAAAGATAAACATGTTTTGTTAAATTGTTGAAAAAAATATTGTTTTTTATTTATTACCTTTTTGATCTTAATGCTAGCTTATAAATAACATTTTTAGCTTTTTCCAAGTACCATGGAACTGGCTGTGTGAAAACCAGGTATTTTCTAAGTTTAAACCAGCCACACTTAGCGATTGGCCTTGAGCCTTGTTGATGCTTATGACGAAAGCCAGACGCACTGAAAACTGTAACCAATGTTCCCCTCTATATCTGTCTCTGATTAAATTCGGCGATAGTTTCTTAACACCAAGTCTTGTCCCGTTGCACAATTTTGATTGACCTAAGTTGCGAATGAGCAGCAATAGTGAATCAACTTTTAAAGTTAAAATATGTGGTGACATTCCAGAGATAAGAAACTCTATTGCATAGCTGACGGCTTGCTCCTCATCTAAAACTGAGGTGAAGTCCTCAAGTACAAATCGCAGCTTCAATTGAATTTGATGGTTTATTTTGTTGACATTATCATTCTTCAGAGCCAAAATTGCTCGTACGCAAAGCCAATCGTGAAAAAAACTTTATGCACAACATTGTGAATTGATGACAGCAGTTAGCAAAAGTTTGTCGAAAATGATATTTCACGTGTAGTCCGATCAAAAGGAAGTTTTCCAGTGCTCATATCCGAAAGCTGTTTGGTGAATATTTGCGCAGCACAATATTTAAGTAAATGCATACGCACGCCTACAATACATACATGTTTCCAAAGTTATAACGCTTTCAAACATGCATATATGTAGTTCATGGGCTGAAATTGATCTTGGAATCACTGGCTAAGTTTGTATAAAATCATCAGCAAGAAGCAATCTCTACCTATTTGTCGGTAATTTGTCTCTATAATCTTTGATAGTAGGGTCAAGAGCTTCGAGAGATTTTTTTTGCCACATAGTGCATTCATTCCATAAAATAATTAAACGTGTATGTTTCAAAAAGTACCACGCTATGCGTATTTGATCCATTTTGGTGCATTTATTCCCTCCATTAAAAAACAAGTAAGAAAGTACGGTCGGTCAAGCCCGACCATATAATACCCTACACTAGGTAAATGAGCAAAAACATTTTTCTTTCAAAATTTCAATAATTTATATTCGTGAACGATTTTCGGAAGAGGGCCTTATATGGGAGCTATGAGCAATTATGGACCGATCACCATGGAATTAAGTAGTGTGATTAATGTCTGCATGAAAGTTGTTTATGTTGCATTTTATGTGTATACCAGAGATTTATGCTCGTTAAAGTGATTATCGGAAGCAGGATTTATATGGGAGCTATGACCAATTATGGACCGATCACCATGAAATTAAGTAGTGTGATTAATGTCTGCATGAAAGTTGTTTATGTTGCATTTTATGTGTATACCAACATTTTTAAGATATTTATGCTCGTTAAAGTAATTATCAGAAGCAGGCCTTATATGGGAGCTATGACTAATTATGGACCGATCATAATAAAATTTGGTGACATGAATTGCATGTATATAAAACTTATTTGGAGAAAAACTTGTGTTTATACATTTATGACCGATAAAGTCCAATTTCGGGAGGACATTTGTATGGGGGCTAGGTGAAATAATGAACCGATTTAAGCCAGTTTCAATAGGCTTGGTCCTTGGGCAGAAAAAATGATATGTACCAAATTTTGTCCAAATATCTTCAAGATTGCGACCTGTACTCTGCGCACAAGGTTTACATGGACAACCAACCAGACGGACGGACGGACGGACGGACATCGTTTAATCGACTCAGAAAGTGATTCTTAGTCGATCGGTATGCTTTAAGGTGGGTGTTAGACTAATATTTTTGGGAGTTACAAACATCTGTACAAATTTTTATACCCTCCCCACTATGGTGGTGTAGGGTATAAAAATAAAAAAATATTTCTTTATTAATGGAGAAGTTTTATAATAAAAATGTTTGTACCATATTAATGTACATAAAAAAATATTTTTGTAAAAAAAAGTACCAAAATTAATGTTAAAAAAAGTGCCAAAAACCATTTAAAATTTTTTTAGAAGGACTAAAATTCCATTAAATCTAATTTCTGGGATAAGAAACATATAAAAAGTACCAAAATTCGGTTAAAAAAGTACATACATTTTTACATAAATTTAGTTGAACTTTATTAGTTCTGGAGATGTAGAGATACCGATTTTACCCGAATTTCAAAAAATCATTTCATACAAAATGACATACAAAATTTTCAAAAGTTTAAAATTGGGGAAAATTTCGGTATGGGAAAATTTGAAAATAAGCGTCTAAAACCATCTTTACAAATTCTAACGAAACTGGTTTGGAGCTAATCGGTTGGATGGTTTTAGAGTCTATAACGGACATATTTTTGTGTTCTAAATATTTAGATTTATAGATATTTTGGTATTTTGCGCGAATACTTTTGTAAGAAATTAATAAATACGTATTATTGATTTGTAGAAGTAAACTTAATATTTAAATTAAACTTGTTAAATTAAACTTAGTGTTGCTGAATTTTGTATGAATACTTTTTTCTCTAGGCATTTATGTACGACAGAGCCATCATCCGAAAAGGAATTTGTATGGGGCTAAGAGAAATCATGGGCCGATTCTTAGCACTATCAACAATAATTTTCATTTTATCGTATTATCACAATATTATCAGCTATATATTAAGAGGAAAGCTAAATATTTAAAAAAAATATATCAAACTTTTTGGAGATAGTCTTGCATTTTGGTTTATAACTCTGGTTTTACTCAACGGATTTTGTCCATTGTCAATACCAAATATTTCTGATCAATAAAGAATATTTGTGCATTCAACAAACGAGCGATGAAATTTTCACCAAGGTTAGCTCATTGGATAGTAATTCAGACAAAATTTGTTAACTAGATCGGTGATGAACTCTCTGAGTTAGAGAGGGTCAAAATTTTACATTTGGGCAAAACAGGTATTTCTTCTCATCCATGTCATCCAACTTATTACTTATTGTTCTTAGCAAAATGTGTTCAAATTGTTTAAATAGCTATTTATTCAATCTTTCAAAGAAAAAAAAAGAAAAAATGTTTTACTTTTCCTTGAATAGCTTTTTGGTCGCTTAGATGGATGCGAGTTGGATATCTATTTGCTGAAATTTTCTGCACTTGGTTTTTACATAACAGAGAACAGTTATAAACCTTGGGAGCTCCGAAAATCATAAGAATCCAATATAAGGTCCGCCCAAGTGTGCATGTGAGCTTGTGTGTGTGTGGGTGCATGCAATTTTTGATATTTATGTACGTGAATTCGGTAAGTGTTGCATACATATTTTCATATTTGATTAACTCATCGTTTTCTACTTGTTATACTTTAGCTCTATACACGTATATATATTTCCTTGTAGTTATATAGTTTTTTATGGTAATAGTTTTCTAGAGAGGTTATCGTGTGAGTGCATGTGTGTGTCTGAGTAGTATCACTGCTGCCACAAGTGTTAGCTACTTGACACACCTTTACCATTTTACTGAATATTTATGTATGATGTTCTTTATTTCTGCTGTAGTTGTACTTGAAGTTGCGTTTTTCCACATACATAGGTTATAGTTATTTGAAATTCAAATTTATGTTATGAAAAAAAATAGCAGCTTTTTATGCTGGTTAAACCTGAGGAAATGGCGGAACTATAGGATAAATCCGAATGTATTGTGCAATTAATAACTTTTATAAAAGAACAGCTAAACTTTTGTGGTGTTAGTAATATTTTGGTAGTAACGATCAAATTTTTTATTAGGAACAGACTATGCTCAGTTAATTTATAAGTTTATCAAAAATTAGTAAAAAATAATAATTTTCTCAAAGTTTCAGTTTCAATTCAAATCGCTTGGCCTTGGAAGCCAATTGACAAGCCAATTCTCGAAATCAAGTTATCGTCAAATTTAAGGTCGCCATACGTCTGGTAGCGCAATCTTTTCGAAACAATGTTGGCCTCCAAGGTATCAAATTTAAGGTCGCCACATGTCCGCCACAGAAAGGTCAATAAATATTGCTCTTAGCTGAAAGGGAAATATTGCTTAACTGAAAGGGGAATATTGCTTCTGTCAATCGGCTCTTGCATTTGACTCCTGTCAAAATTTTAAATAGCTACGTCATTTAGTTTGTGTTTGGTAGCAGACTACCTCGTGACTTGAGAAATTCGAAGGGAATTTCGTCTGCTCATTAACAATTATTTTTTCGGAAAAAAACATCACTCAAACCAAGGCTAAGCTTGGTAAATGCTATGGGAATTCTGCACCATCAATTTCAATGGTAAATACCTAAGTGGTTTACTGAATGTGCTAGAGTACACACTTGTATAGTTTCCGTGGCTAAAATCCATGCAATAGTCTACGAAATGCTTCTCTTCTGTTCTCCGAATTTAGCCCCAAGTGACTATTTCTTGATTCGAAATCTGAAGAAATATATAACATATGTTGAAAAATGAAAAAATTTTTTGTCCAAGAACCCGTGTTTCATTAAAAAAGGCACGTACTTTTTGACCCACCCTCGTATTAACAAACCCGCTAAGTCAATAATGAGACTCATTGCTGAGCACAATTTTGCGATAAAACAGTTGTCTATAAGTTGAGCGAATCGATGACTGATTTTCAAAGTAAATTTTAATGATTTTAGTAAGAGCTTCTTATGCTAAATTCCCAATTTTTATTTGATAAATTCACTGAAATTTATTGTTGGGGGATAAGCTAGTTCCTATGCGCATTTCACTGGTTGCTTAGGCCAGATCATCAGGAAACCTTTTCCCAAAAGGCTTAGAAAAACTAAAGATATTATACAAATAAAACGATAGAGTGAATGAGAATTACAGACACTCAAGCTTTATTTGTAAAAATATCAAAGCTTAAACAAAACACCAACAATAAACAGTGATTTTATCTTTTCTTACATTCTCTACTACAATTGGTTGGCTTCTTGCCGACACAAACTGTAGTGTGTAAGTGAGTAAAGTTAATGATTTGGTAGCATTCTTCAAACATCATGATGATTTCCCAAAGCATACTGATCATGAATGTGAAAAAGTGAGCATTTAAGCCTTCGTAAGTTCTGTCGGGCTTAAGAAACACCCGACATATTAGCATTTATATATTTTGCATTGACCACGTATGATTAATATATAATAATTATAACAAGTATACTCTTACTTTACTCATGCTATACATCAGCGAAAGGCATTGAGCTCTCAAATGAGCTCTCTTGTTTTTGTTTTCACATGTACGCAAGCACATACATTGTATAAAAATAAAAAAACCAGTCAGTCTCGCATGAGCATTGATAGAAGCAGGTTGAGTTACGCTTTTCGCTTTTTATACTTGTTTATTTCAGTTATTGTTTTTGTTTTTTTCTCAACTTTTTACTCAACTCATACAACTACAGTATCTAAAAACTGTAGTGGTGTGAGTCTGCCTTTCGCTGCTATACATAGAGTGCTCCAAGATTGTATGGACGAAAAAAAATTTCAAGGTACAGGCGCGCCCACTAGAATTGTTCTTTGTATTGTAGAAATACGTTGTGTAAAATATTAGGATGATAGGATAACGTTAACTGGTGGCGCAACGACGCTGAAGTTTTCAGTGAAGAAATTCAATTTTTTCAGTTGTTGTAAACATTTTGTTATTAAATAATTACATTAGCAATTGATTACAAAAGAATATACATTTTTTCCGTAAAATTGTCGTTCTAATGAGATATAAAAGACAAAAATTGGTTAAAAAATGTTAAAGTTATTAAACATTCGCCAGACCATAAACGTGTCTAACGCCACTTGAACAAGAAATGTAGGAAAAATATTAACATATTTTGAGAAATATTAAAATAAAAGCTAATCTTAACTTAATGTAAAAAGTTCGATCACCGTGATTGAAAAATTACTGGTAACAACTTTTACTGAATATAGCATGTAACAGGTACATTTTCTATCATATTTATCAACATACTGTTAAATGTCGTTCTTTAATATTTTTCAACATTCACGATAACGTTTTTAAAAAATCACTGAAACAACTATAGTAAGTAACAGGTACTGTTAATGTCGTTCTTTCATATATTTCAACAAACTGTCGAATGTTGTTAAGAAGGCGAGCGTCGAAGACACATTGCCGAAAGATTGGTTATAGATCTGATTTGTTTCATACAAAAACTCAGGAAGAAATGTTACCACTGACAACTTTTTACATCCTTGGAGCTAGAAAAAACTTTAAGGTAATGGAACTTAACACTTGTGGGACAAACAGTTTCTGCCAGGCACAGGTTGGTGTTGTACTTTACATATTTTTTTTTTTTTTTTGGTTGTATAAATTTAGATAATATAAGTGTTTATTTTATAAAGTGTGTGTGGATTTCTGCGAACTGATAAACGTGTATAAAGACACTGAGTGACTAAAAAAAAATGGTCATGGACGCCATTTGTTTGATGTGCTTTATCATACATAATACTATTCTGGGTACTTTATGATTCAATAAAAAAAACATTATAAAGAAAAATAAAAAATATACATGTATCTGTAAATTATAATTTTGTCGGAAATGTCTCCGTGTATGTTGGTTATCATATGAGAAATTTATGTACAAGACATATTAAATATATTGTAGAGAAAATCATCTCAACTCTGTATAGCTCTAAGAAAAATATCTAAAAACCTAATATACTAATCGGTATGTGCATAGAAGCTTTTTTGAATTGTTACAGTTAACAAACCACATCTTATGTATTAAACTTAAACTTAAACACATAATTAATACTTATTTCTTGTTAAAGTTTTACTGAAAAAAAAACATAATACTTTTCATAAATAAAATTCATCAATGAAATTTAATGTCATCATTATTTTTCAAACACAATTTCGAATGCGAAAGAGTCCTGGCACACGACAACTGCAAAGAAAACACAAACATACATTAAATTGGGGATGTATGAGGAGAGTACACCATATGTGTACGTGTATAATCGCCTATCAATTCCTTTGATATTCATAAATATACAATCAATTTAAATAATAATATCAGGGATATCATCACCGTCATCATCATCATTCACATACAATATCACCATAACAGTGTCCTGCTTCCAGCCTCGTTATTCTCATTGTGTGCGAAGTATATTTACTACTACTACTACTGACTATTGTAGTTTTCAGTGTGTTTCAGTTTTGTTGTGTTATTTTTTTATACCCTACAAAAACAGGTAGGGTATTATGAGTTTGTGCTGATGTTTGTTACGTAAAATATAAGTAATACAATTATAGGTATTTAAAGATGTTCTCATATAAAGAATTTTATTAAAAAATTTATGAAATCGTTTTTAAATTTCGCAAAATTTTTTAAAAGAGCAAAAACTTTTGCTTGATCATCAGAAATGTTTGCTATTGAAAATGGGCAAAATCGGTAAAATAGAACCAGATATGACTAATGTGAGACAACCTCTAAAAAAGTTAATATTTTTCAAAAATGTTTTGCATGTACTGCAATGTAATACTTACCATCAAACTAGTTTTAAATGAAAGCTTTAATTTAGCTTGATACCAAAACCCTGTGGGAATTCAAATATTTTAAAGACTTACAATTTTATCAACCAGATTTATATTTTGAATTTGAAAGTATTGAATACTGTCCTCTTAATAAAAACAGCATTTAAAACAAATACAACTTTTAAAATTGACAAAACAATATTTTTTGCAAAACTGAAACCGCGTGTTTTGTGTGTAATATGAAGAAAAATTATCATAATTAGTAAGATTTGTAGAATTGTTACTTTTTGAATGAAACACAGGTTTTTGGATAAAAACTTATTTTATTGTTGCATTTTGTCTAAAGTTTCACAAATTTGTTTAGACCTTCAAAAAGTGTTTTAAATTTGGAACAGTAACACATAAATTTGTCTCAATATGAGAAATACTCTTATGTATAGCATGAGTAAAGTAAGAGTATACTTGTTATAATTATTAGATATTAATCATACGCATACGTGCTCAATGCAAAATATATAAGTGCTAATGTCGGCTGATTTTTATGCCCGATTAAACGTACGAAAGGTTTAACTGTCAAACGAACTGTCATACAGCGCTTACTTTTTGAAACTTATGATCAGAATACTCTAACAAATCATCATGAGTTGATTGGCGCTTTATATGCTTAATACGAAGGTAGGTCAAAGAGTCCGTGCCTTTTTGAATGAAACGCAGGTTTTTGGATATTTTTTTTTTAACATAATCTCCTTTAAGCTCTGTGCACTTTGTCCAACGTTTCTCCATTTTTGATTAGTTCATTCCAAAAAACAAGATTTATCGTGGTCATAAAAATAGGTATTTTTGTGAGATGATTTCATCGTTGGAGTCAAAACTCTTTCCGCCGAGACATTTATTCAAGTTTGAAAACGAAAAATAGTAATTTGGGTCTAAATCTAGAGAATGGGATGGACGAGGGAGCATTCTGTGGCCTAATTCGTGGATTGTTGTGAGCGAACGCGGCAGCCATCTTGCGGAAAGCTTTCTCATAACCAAGATCTGAACCATGTAAGATGCATATGGCCTCCACAATCTCTCGTACTTTCAATATCCGATCGGCCAAAAATATATCGTATCTTTTTCATTTTTTTCGTGTGTAGAAACCTTATCTGGGCCTCCAGAACGTTCGGCTTGTACGGCCACAACGAATTTCTGTAAACCTCTTTTTTACCACTGAAATTGATGGTGCAGAGTTCCCAATAAGCTTAGCCTTTAATTGAGTGATAGTTTTTTCCCAATAAGTAATCCTTAACGAGCAGACAAAATTCACTTTTTTCCTAAAATCGGCTTGATGCAATATATGAAAAAAAACGTAAAAATGTTTGAAAGGGCGCATGATTTGTGGAGCTTCTGAAGAGTAAATATAAACTTTTTATATAGGAATTTGGTATTGGTGAAAACCCTATGACTTGAAGATTATTATTTTAGCTAAAAAAATAAATTTTGTAATTTTTTCGGACGTCATTTACCTTAAAAACTAAAAAAATTATAATATGGTGATTTTCCATCAAGAAAAATATAAAATTTTAAATAATGTAAAATCTTAACGGTTAAAGATATCATAATAAAATTTAAAATTCATATAGATCAAAATATCCTTAAGTCCATAGTATTACAATTGTTGCCATTCTTTGTTTTCAAATACCGAAATTTCTAAAACGGAGAAAATGTGTTTCAAAAATTTATTTTTTTTTTGAAAAAGTGCATACTTTGACGTTATTAACATAGTCATAGTAAAACAGCTTTGTATGTATTTAAACAATAGATAAGGCTATATACAATTACAGCCATTTGAGGATCGGTGCTTTGCTTTTTTTGGAACTTTTTACTCAAACCTAAAATTTTGTTTCAAAATTGGCCAAGTTTAGATAGGGCTGGGATGGACAATGTTCGCTTAGATGATCCAAATTTAACATTACACGCTTTTTCATTAAGTTCTCTTTCCAGATAATATAAAAATTATATATAGTCCCGAAGAACGTTTTTTCTATACAAGAAATAATATAGACACTTTTTTGAAAAAAAAAAACTTAAAAAATACAGGCATCTAAAATTGCAACATGTAAAAGATATTTCAAGTTGAATGCATGTAACTTTTTATAGTGACGAGATAACTGTTATTATGTTTGTTTTATTTTCTTCAGAATTTTATCGCAAATATACGTGATATCTAAAAACAGAAAAAAGATCGAGCAAAATTAAACTTAATTATCTCTTGAACAAAAAGAGATAATCTACACATGTAAGCGTAGACCTTCTCAAGGACTATCTATATTTTCAATTTCATCTCATTTGGATCATAAAAAAAGGTTAGACTTTGAGGAGCCACCCACTAATCCCCATTTCGCTTACGTAGCTAATCAACTGTAAATCAACTCGAAAACACTTCAGCCGAGTAAAGAATGCTACATATTCTTTGTTATGTTATATTCTGGTCAAACTTTCTTAAATTAAAAACCGTCAATTTTCAAATTGATATTTTTGAGTTATTTATATTTACAAGAGTTATTCAGCTTAATCGTAGCTACTATTATTCTTAATATTATTAGTGAAAAATTAGGAGTCCCTGTAAGTGAAAAAAATTGTTTTCCTATTTTTGTTTGGTGGACTATTAGCTATCAAAAGTCTGAATTAGCTGTTGTTAAAAAACTGTTAACACCTTTTATTGAGGGCCCACTGTCTTCATTTGTTGCATAGTGTTATTTAATAGTTTTAATTATGCACATTTGCAATTGGGATTTATGGCCATCTATCCGTAATTATACATAGAAATAAATCTCAAAACCTAATTTCATGGCTATCGGTCTTAACTTATTGAAGGTCGGTCCATAATTGCTCATATCTCCCACATAAGGCATACTGCCAAAAACCACTCACGAAAAACAAATATTTGCTTATTTACTCAGCGTAGGATATTACGAGGTCAGACTTCACCGATTGCTCGATTTTTTTTTAAATTGTTGTATTAATCGTAACAATTTATCGTTTATAATGTGTACAAAATTCATGGTATTCGTTTTGCGGAAATTTATGCAAAAATAATAATTGCAAAATAATGAATAAAAATTGTTTCGTCGCTGTACACACATCAGTTTTTTATTGCAGCAATTTTCATTTTGTTGTATAAGTTTTTTTTGTTTTATTTTATTTAATTTTATAGTGAGAGAGCTGAAAAAAAAATATGTATGTATGTACAACCAGAAATTATTAATGAATATAAATTGTGTGAATTATGTGCGTAAATTGAGTTTTAATACAATTCAATATTTGTTGAAAGTTTTCAATTTGAATTTTTTTTATCACACTCATTTTGGTTAAACACCCTCCTGTGGAACACTGTGTGGCGGATAATTGTTAAAAGTTTTATTGAATTTTAAACCTCAGGGGAATTTTTTGGAAAATTATAAAAAAAAAATAATATAGGCTGTTCTGAAGTAAAGCACAACATTTCAACTCTGTCAATACAAAATAGTCAGCCTTAGATATGCTTTGTTGCAACTGAACCTATTTTACTCAATTCTCAATTAAAAAAACGTTTAAAATTTCATTCATTTTCAATTTAATGCTGATATTTTAATTGTGTAATTTGAAATATGCTTCATTCACAATCATTTAATCTGATGAAATTACCCATCAAATCAGTCATCTCTTTTTTTCCGGGTAGAAATTGAGACACCGACATTCTTCAACAAGGACCCTGCCGTCTTTATTAAACACATTTAAATCCCACAGTAATCCTCATATTCTTAATGGTGCGTAATTTTGGCAACTTTTAGCAAATGGATACAATCTGCCTTTAGCTACAACACTACAACTTACCTACCTGTCAGACAAATATTTCTCTTTTGTTTTCCATGCAAAAATAAACAGTATTTTTTTCTTGCAACAACTGCAAAAATTTGTTGGTTTTTTATTAAATCACTTATCGGTTGTATGCAAATCAACAACAGCAACAACATTATCATCATCTGGTTTTAATAAATTCCTTGAAAAGCTCATGCATGTGTTACATGCTGCTGCATGGCAATTTACTGCAAGTGTGTATGATTGGTTTTTTTCGTATTGCACTATGTACATATTAACGTGCATCTAATTTTGTACTTTTTTGGATTTTCGATGTTTCCAAGGTCTAATATTGTGTTCCAAATCCTGAACATTTTAGCATCATTAAGAAATTAAAAGTTGAAAAAAATTTTGAATTCAAAATATTTTTCGTATTTCATTTAACGCTAAATGTTTAAATAAAAAATCTACACATTTTCTAATGTCTTTAACCCTTTATAACCTAATACTGAAAAAATCATAAAATTCCAGGTTTATTTCAAATCCCAAACACTCATGCAAACCATTGTGTTGGAACTAAGAAAATAGGTTATGTGAGGGAGGATAGAGGGAGTAGTGTTTGTGGATATTTGTTTTGAATTTTCCTATATTGAAAGTGACAGGAAAGACCTCAGGAGGCAGCTTATTCCACATACGGACAGTACGGCTAATGAACGAATTTTCCCTGTAATGTGTTGTGCGATCCACTGTCCAGTCGACAACGAAATGATGACCCCTTGCCGAAGAACGTGAGTTGCGTAAAAAACTACGGGTTCTACCGATACTACCATTGTAGTATCGGTAGAACAGTGAAACGCAGCCCAAATTGCGACGATGTTCCAGTGCGTCAATAGAGCTGCATATCCTACTGTCAGCGATAAGCACCATCGCCGTCTCCTGAACGCAGTCGAGTAACTCCAAAATAGACTTTGAAGCACCGGCCCACATATGAGAGTTGTATTCCATTTTCGGCCGGATATAAGTGGTGCAAATAGTAAGGTGATCAGATGGAGTGAAGTATGTTTTACACCGGTTTAGAAAACCAAGGCACTTTGGTGCTTCTTTCGACAATCGAAAAATATGTTTTGTCCACCGAACATCACGCTGAATTCTCATGCCTAGAAAATCGAGAGCTTCTGATTCCTCAATATTTACACCACCCATAAAAACAAATGGAACAACATGATCTGTTGTGCGATTGTGTGTTAACATACAACATTGAGTCTTGCATGCACTGAAATCGACTCTATTCGCACAACCCCATTCATAGATTGTCACAAGATCTTGGTTAAGCATATCATTCATATTTTGCCTCACAGCCCCAATCTCCGATAGGCTTGGTCTATAATTAAATGCATGTGAATGGCAAATGTTGCTGTCATCTGCAAAAGAGTAGATAGGGTTGGAAGTTCGACGTAGAAGGTCGTTTATAAAGATAAGAATTAGAATAGGAGAAAGGACGAAGCCTTGCGGTACCCTTGAATTGATCTTGAACTGGTTTGGTGAGATTCCATCTATAACAACTCTTATAGTCCGATCTCTAAGAAAGCTCGATATAAATCGAGAGAAATTATTACCGACACCAAAAGCAATAAGTTTTGCTAAAAGCGCACCATGCCGTACTCTATCAAACGCTTTAGAAATATCCAGAACCACCACATTACTTTCGTCGAAACGGTGTATGGAACGACACCATTCATCCGATAGGAAGGCTAGCAAATCTCCCATAGAGCGAAATCCATACAGCCGGTCGATGAGTAAATAGTTGAACTCTAAATATTTCACAAGATGGTAGTTAACCATACTCTCCATAACTTTGAAAATTGCAGAACAAATTGCTATTGGGCAATAATATTGGGCTCTCCTTTTTTAGGAATTGGTGTTACATTAGCAACCTTCCAACATACAGGAAATTTGACGATACAGTGCTGAAAAGGTTAGCTAATGGACAAGCTAGGGTCGAAGAACACTGCTTCAAGATCAGTGCTGATATACTATCAGGCCCAGGAGACTTATTTATGTTGAGATCCACTACAACTCTTAAGTGCGCGTGCGCGAAAAAATGTATTCGGCAAAGTTACTGATACTCTTTCGAACTCGGGTAGTGGTTGGGTGCTTTCCGATAAGTTCGAATTATTTTCAAATAATTCAGCCAAAAGGTTACTACCAATATCCTTAATTATATTAACGAATGACCAAAAGCTTTTACTGCCCCAGGGAGCAGTAAGAACTTTGGTACGGAGGCGCTGCTCGTATAGAAATTGGTCACGCCTCAGCACTTTGACACACGAAGATCTTGCTCTTTTGCGCAGTGAATCAGCTTCGGCATTATTGTTGTCACGCCATATTTTGAGTGCTTCCTCTTTAGATCTGATTGCAATTTTGCACATCTGATTAAACCAGCTAAAATCCGTGCAATTTTAGCGAGTTTAAAAACACGGTTGGATAGTTGATGACATCATGTTGCGAAGTAACGCAAACCACCGATTTGTACGTCACCAATCATGATTCTTGTAATTTTGTGCAATGTTTGTAAACACCTTTCGGATAAGTTCGGATTTTGATTCGGTGAACTAGCAGAATGCGATGGGAAATTGGATGTAGCCGTCCAAAATGTCAACCGGGATTTTGAGTTTTACAAAACGGACGACTTCAAACATGCATTAAGTTCATGGGCTAGCGTTGACTGGCAATGTTTGCCGAAAATAACTTGCTAACAGAATCATCGCACCACCAAACCGGCTTTGATTGTTTCGTATATCAAGCAACGTTTTGTTTAGCTCCCAAAGACTTTTTATGTGCCATTATACATTCATTCCAAACGATCAGTTTGCTTTACTGCAAAACTTTGGCCATCGCACTGTTCTTGGAAATGTTGGATTTTCATTGATTTGCATATTCAATGGCAACTAGAGTGCTGAGTGAGTAGTTCGACCGCTTTTCAACAACGTAGCTCCAATTCCTGATGCAGCAAGTGCAATATCGCTGCCAGGATCAACGCGATAAAAAAGTTTTTTCAGTTCCCCTGGGAGCGTAAAAAAATGCCTCTAATTCTATCTTTCACAACTTTCATAAGAGTGTCGTAGGGCTATTTTTTTTTTGTTGTCGATTCAGCAGTGAAACATTTGTTCGAACTGATTCCCTCAAGGCATCTCAATCATATTGTTTTGCGCGTAGCAACTCTTGTTTAAATGCGTCGTGTATCGGATAATACCAAGTTTACTATAAAAGCCTCATTTGGGTTTGGATTTGAAGTTCTAATACGCATCTGATGCAAAATATCATCGCACATGGCATCTTTGAATTTGCTCCACAAATCAGTCAGTTTGAATGAAATGCATATTGAGATAATTATCGAAAACAATGTTCGTATTTGATGAGCATTTGACGAAAGTACAGCATCTCCCAGGGTGTATTCCCAATGAGTGTCATTCTCTAACAATCACAAGCATTGACAAGCTTTTCTATACGTGTCACACAATTCACCATTTCTAGTTCTCAAATCTTGGAATGATGTTGGACCACCATCGTTGACTTATAGCAAACGCAAATCAAAAAATCTGGTCAATGTTGTAGATGGCGGTCAATCATCATGGTTGAAATACATTTTCCTCAGTAAAATACCCTCGTTGACCATTTTCCAGATGTACGTCTAGATGAACAACAGTTGAATGTCTTTCATGTGAATGGCAAATGAAAAAATGCTCCAAATTGCTTCGTTAATGCTAGCATAGAGACCCACTAGAAATTGAGTGACTTCATCGTTGGAATTATCCACACTAGCTCAGCCATGTCACTGCCTTTGGTTACATATTTGTAGATGTATTTGATAAGTGGGCGTATTTGAGGACTATTGCGAACATTAAAAAAAAATATTACCCAAATCTGTCCAGGCATTCTGCGATTGTAGATATTTCGAAAAAAGTGGGTGTTAAGTTGGGCGTGGTCAATTTTTCTTTCACTTAAAACTTAAACTGGATTACTACGAACATTAAAAAAATTTGGCTAATCGGTGCAGCCGTTTTTAGATTTTATATAAATTAAAAAAAATGGGTGTGGTAACTTTACCTAAGTTGGACTATGATGAACATTTTCCAAATAAAAGTTGTCCAATTCGGTCCAGCCATTCTCAACTGATGCTTAACGAATTTAGAAAATTTGTATATATCATATTGAAATACATGTCTATCTACTGGTAACTGAAATACAAAAACTATTTTTAATTGTTTTTTTTTTATAATTTTTTTTTTTAATTTGTTTGTAAATATTGTTACTTTGACTCAAAACCAACGGTTCTTAAATAAGCATCCGCAGTTCTTTAAGGATTCTAGTTCTTGTAGTATCGTGCATTTCCAGGTATTCTTTGGCCGACAACGGCCTCTTCAGCCTTTATGATTCCATTCTAGCTCCATCCTTGTTATACTGTCTGGATTCTGTCTGGTCCACCTCCATTTCCTACGTTTGATTTGTGTTGGTATGGATTCCTCGTTGGTAATGTTCCAGAGATCCGCTTTGCTGATGTTGTTATGCCAGAATATTCTGCATATGATTCTGATCCATTTGATGATGAATACCTGTAACTTTTGCGTGATGGTGTACGATACTAACCAGGTTTCACTTCCGTAGACTTTAAACATTCGTTGAATAAGCTTGGTAAGTCAGGATATTTATGAGCTTCTCCATACTGGTTGTAGTCTTCCAAATGCTGCTCTCACTTTATTGAGCTTGTTATTTACGTCTGTTTCAGCGCCGCCATTCATTGACACTATACTTTCTAGATATCAGAAGCTATCTACGTATTCAACTGGTTCGCCTTGTAGCATTATGATATCGGTGCTAATTCTTATTATTTCTTATAGCTTTGGTTTTCTTGATATTTATCTCAAATCCAACACTGCGAGCCAATCTTTCCAAATCTTCTACTTTTGCTAGCATGTTGGAGATCTTGTGCGAGAGTAGACAAATATCATCCGCATAATCCAAATTCTGGAGTTGGCGAGAGAGACTCCATATGATTACTCTTCTCTCTGAACATACTTCGCTCATGATCTCATCCAGCACTATAGTAAATAGCAAGGGTGAAAGGGGCATCCTTGTTTTACTCCAGCCTTTGTGTAAAATGGTTGGCTTATATTCCCGATGTGCACCCTCGCTGATTCGAGTTATTTTCTGGGGTACTTCTTTTCTTCTCAATACCTTCTATATTGCAGTCCGTATGGTATTGAAGGCTTTCTAGAAATCAACGAACAGTAGGTACAGGGGAGTACACCATTCTATGGATTGTTATATTATAATACGTAGGGTGTTGGCCTGATCTACACAGCTCCTGTTTGGCCGGAAACCTGCCTGCTCATCTCGTAGATTCATCTCAATTTTACTGTAAAGCCTTCCCTGTATTACGACTGCTAGTATCTTGTATATGGTGTTAAGAAGAGTAATTCCTCTCTCTTTCAAGTCGCCACTATTCGGTACATTAACGATGATGCCATTTCTTTTGTCTCTTCCTGCAGCTCTGTTTACTTGGTTTGCCAATAGTTGATACTGTAGTCTAAAAGTGTTATTGTTGTTTAACTGCAGCTTGAGTTCCCTTCTTTGAGAAATCAGGTTCCACGTCTCGTTTGATATCCAAGGTTTTCTTTGTGGATGCCCTATACCAAATGTTTTTTCTGCGACTCGGTTATATTTTGCAGTGATAGCTTCCCACGAGTGATGTTGGTTTATTGGTAGCTGTTCACGAATTGCCGCCACTAACGTGATTCTTAGTGTCGTTATTCTGGTGTTGTTGTAGGTAGAACCGTTTACGTTTTGCGCGCCTCGTTGTGTTTCTTTGTCATTTCAGTTTGATCTTGATTTCGCCTGTGATGAGCTCATGATTACTACCGATGTCAGCACCTCTTCTGTTACGGACATCCTGATTAATTTGATTGCGTTAGCTGCCATTAGGTGATGTCCACGGATATTTTTGTATCACTTTATGCGAAAAGATGGAGTCGCCTATGACGAATTGAAATATCTGACATTGTTTAATTAACCGCTCTCCTTTGTTGTTTCTTTATTTATATTAACCAGTACCAATTTAAAAGTTTTGTCCATACACATGGAAGAATGGAAGAATCGATATATTTATACGTGAAAGTGGGGACCATACATAGTAACTTACTTAACTTCCTATTGGTAAGCGTTTGTTGTAAGTAGTTGCCTCCTGACCAGGGCTCTATAACTTGTCTGGATTATTTTTAACTTATCTTGACTTCATTTTTAAAAAAATTATAAATTGTTATCAGATTTTGCTAAAATTTTCAGGATTTGGTTTTTAAATTCAACAATTTATCCCTCTGGGAGCATCAAAAATCCATATAGTGCAAAATAAGTGCCACCCTAATACATATATACAGACCATTAAAATTATGACATGATTATACATGCGCCTCTACAACACATATAATCCATTGCATTTATTTATCCTTTGTTGTTTGCAAATGTATCTTTGTATCAATAGACTTATGTGTGTGTCAGGTTTTATTTTGCATATTTTTTGCTGTTGTTTGTTTTTTGAGGTTTGTTTACAAGGATAAAAGGACGTAGGAGTTTGTTATTTTATCATTTTTCATTCTATACAATATTGTGCGTGCTATTTTGTTTTTTCCAATATATTGGTTGTATTTATTTTTTTTTGTGTAAATGTGAAATTTCTGCCCAAATAACGGTTTATTATTAAACCATTATATAGGTATAGCTACAAATTAAGGTAGCAGTTTGTTAAGTTTTTTCTTTTTATTCCCTTAACCATAGGTGGATGCATATATATTTGTCATTCCATTCGTAATTTCTACAAAATTGATTTGTTATCACATATGGATCCATGACCGTCTGTCTTAGTTCAAATAGGTTCTTCGAAGCAGATATATCAGATACAGTTATGAAAGAACTGACAACCATGATTTTTTACATATAATTGAACATAGATATGCTTTCAGATAGTGTATAGAAGTAAAAATACAAATCTGTTAGAAATACTTTCAGAATTGTCAGTGCTGGATTGCTCAAAATCATTTATACTGTAACGCAAGCGCTCCATCTCTCTGAGTCCTTGTCTATTTGAATGAAAACGCCAGACTAGGCGGTCGAAACACGAGCTTGGTATAGTGTGGTTCTTCGAAACCAGGTACAACAAAGGCTCCACGGTCCAGATGGGATTCAATGCCGTAAAAACTACTTCAAGGCCACATCAAAACCAAGATACATTCGTAAACGCTATGGTAGCTGGACCCAGAATAGTAGTTCCATCCATTGAGGTCCTACTCGATACTCACTTCCTAGGTAACATCCCAGTCAATGAAACGACTATAAACGTAGCTAATCATATAGATGTTAAGTGTACTAACTTCATTTCGATAAGCAGCAATCATTCCCACAAATCTTAACAAAAATTAGGATTTTGTCATACCTTGGTAATATATATACCGTAGGGTGTCCCCGTTTGTATGGAGGAAAAATAAGGTGTCGATGTTTCCAACTAAAATGAAAGTTTAGTTTGTTTGAGGAGACCATTTCTCACAATGTTAGTACAGACGTCAGTATTTGGTGAGCTGAAACAAATGATAAAAATGTCACGTCGATTGAAACGGTATCGTCTGAGAGACCAGCTTTTTGCATCTTGGATATCATAATGGGATCAGGTTTGTTACCTGTTTGCACCAGTTTTATCTGAGAATATCCTTTTTGCTAACAGATTACGTCAGTGTAGCCTCAATTATGGCTATAAAAAGGCCGAAGAACAACTAGAGTATCAAAGGATTTCGAGCAGGGATTTCCACATGTTAACATTGAGGAGAAAACTACTGAGTTCACAAAAATTCCATCTCATAACCAAAGAAAGAGGGAAGAGAACCCGTTTTCAAGGACACCAGCACAATCCGGTCTAATATCGATACGCAGAGGAAACAAAATATTATAAATCTGCCTAGATTTTATATTTTATAAACCTTATAGCAATCAGTGCTGGTCACTGCCTCTATATACAAAGACTGCGAATCCCTTACATTGACTTCTATAGAAGCTCTAACGAAGTGGACTGCAGATATTTCAAAAGCTGGCACTACCCTAAATTCGAACGAATTCACACCTTATATTGGTATTCCTGTCATGAAGGTAAAACAACTTAATATTATAGCCAAAGAAAAACGGGAGAGAGAATCCACTTACATAGAGACCATTACTGATATCAAAGGCTGCGAATACTTTACAATGGCTACTGGTGAAAACTGATAATCTTCTCTGTCACTGTCCGGAATTTGAGAACTTAATACAAATAACGTTTAGTCAGCAAATACTTTTTGACAAAACCCATCAATCTAGGGGTTACTTGAGCAAGATTCATACTATTATTACAACAACAGGGTGGCCGGATAATTACAAAGGACGAATAATGCGTTAGATACAAGGTATCACAACAGGAGCTACACTTGGAACCAAGTGAGCTATGCTTCAGGCTGCTGCCAACTAAACCTAACCTAACTTATGGTGGGTACCCACATAGTGCTTCCAAAAATGTTAAACTTGATTAATACAACACTACGTGTACTCAAATTCCGGAGATACTATTTGCATAGAGTACAGTGTTTTTCGCTGAAGATTTTGTTTAATAAATCGTAGGGGCGGAAATGATTATACCAAGAATTCTAAGCAACTTTTCCATAGAAACCATAGGTCTACAATGGAGTTTGACCTTGCGGAAAATCAAAAATATATTGCATGTAGTGCTAGAGCTGACAATGCAAATTCATAAAAAAAAGTGAAAATAAAATACAAAAACAAGTAAGAAAGTACCCTTCACTACAAGGCGAATTTATATACATAGTGGTGTTGGTGGCGAATTCAGGAAAATACGAGCGAATTCATTAATTTTTTATATACTATGAAGTCGAAACTACTCTCTCATTGTTTCGAATGTCATAATAGAAAGGATCCTTTCGCTAGCACCAAATACAGAGCTTTACCGTATCGCCATGGATATTTGGCTTTGGTGCCGATTCGGCTGGTTGACCGGGCTTCACACTGGATTTCTTACACTTCGGGTTATCGTAATGGATCTCATTTTTAGCAGGTATTGCATAATGTGGCCGACCGTTGTCATGAATGACTGTACCATTCATATTCCAAAAAATTAAATAATTTTGTACAGACTTATGTAGATTACATAAAATATTATGCGGCATATTCATAAACAATAGTGTTTTAGTGTTGGCACATCTCGTTGCACCTCTGAACATTTCAATGCATTTGCATTATTTTTCAAATGCACTTGCGTATGAATTTAAATGTGTATTGGTCTGTCACTTCATGTGAGTTTTTGTTTTTAATATCTGTACGATGTTCTTAGTTGCACATTGATAATTTGCTGATGTGTTTTTATTTTATACTTCACATTAAAAAGTAACAAATTCTGCGCGTGTGTTTAATGAACAAAGGCACGCACACATTGAAATAAATTCATGATTTTACACAAACTGATGATGAATGAATAAATAAATATGTATAAATTATTATTTTTTTAATTACCCTGTAGGTTTGAAGTTATAAGTTATAGGAATACATGGCTACTTTGTTAAGTTTTCGTGTCGATATATGCTCTATTTACTTTGCTTTTGTAAAGTTATGTAGAACAGCAATAAAAACTGTTACTTTCATGAAATAAGGCCTTTCTCAGGTTGCTTTACATTTTGGTTCATAACTTTGTTTCTAGTTAACTAATTTTGATAATTTTCAATACCAAACTAGCTAAGATAATAATAAATATCATACATAAATTTTACTAATTCTGCTGTAGTATCTTGTGCATTATCATGTTTTACACTAACATACTAACATATAGACTTGGCCTTGCAAGTAGGTTAGAAAACAAGCTTACATATTCCTTAATGCAAAACTAGTTCCAGGCTCTGCAGGATATACATATATTAAAGAATGAATACATTTGCAGTGTTTGTCCACATAAGTGTGTGTGTGTGTTTTTGAATTGCTACTGCATTCAACTATATACTATCATAACTACCTGTCGTAATAAGCGGAAGTAATTACGATTACTTACAGTAAATTGACCAAATTTAATTGTTTTTATTTTTGTGCGCAAAATACTTTTTATCAACCGTTTTCAGCATTTAAATTTCCATAACAAAGTGTTTTTAAAAATCGTCTATAGTTCTTTATTCCCACACCCCTGCACGCTGTATGTGTTTTATTTTATAATATTGTATTTATGATTAAAGTTATTAAATTATATTTAAACATAAATGCTGTACATTCATACATAAGTAAGTACTTATATATAAACATACTTAAATACATATGGATGCTTATATATAAGTATTGGTTTATAGTTGCATTAATGAATGATGAATGTTAAACAATGCTAAAAGAATATTAATTGAAACAATGATAAAAATTTATTGTTAAATCATTAAGCGTGGTAGTTTTTAAATAATATATATATATATTTTTTTTATTTTACAGGTTAAAGTTGTTTAAACAATAGTTGTGTACAGTTATGAAAAGTTTAAGTTTGATTAATGAGCTTGATAGCAATGTATGAAAAGGAAACAGCAAAGGTACATCATGGAGATTCTGAAAGTTCAAAATTTTAATTTTCTGTATAAAGCAGAATGTTTCAGCAAGAATTGGTATATCAAAAAGTCTAACGATTGAAGCTAAAAAGTGTGTCATAAAATAAAACTTAAACCGTTCAATATAAAACTTTTCAAAAACTTGTAAATTTATTCAAATATTGTACAAATTCATTAAACATTAAAATATTGGTATATTATAAATTTATCCACTTTTTCCGGAAATCGCCCCATTAAAGATTTTATAGTTGCTTACGCTACATTTTTGGACAAGGTCCAAAATCCGACATGTCCTGGGATACCTTTCCTGTGTTCTTTAATTCTTTTTTTACAAGAGCCCAATATCTTTTCGCAGACCGCAGTTCTCGACAGTTGGAAGGATGTTTGAATACCATTAAAGGCCCTTTCTTCCATAGTGGCATGATGAAAAAATCGGCCCAGAAATATGAAGGTAATCTGTGCTGTTCCAAGGAAGGAAAAAACCATTTTTGTATATATTTTCTGCTTCTATGTTCTTTATACGACTTCAACCCAGCATTATCTTTGGCTCTGCGCATAAAAGTATAAGAGCATTTTACTTTACGAGCGCTTTTCTGATAGAAGTGTTTGGTGCTCTTCGATAGAGTTGTTCGACATCTCTTGTCTTTCAACGATCAAATCTTCTTTATACCGTTTAATGGCTTTTAAAAGAGTGTGACGATAAACCTTAATTTCTTTTGGTATATTGAACTACATAAATATCTATGATTGAAGCTAAAATTGGAGAATATAAATACCTGCCATTGAAGCTACAATTTAAGTATATAAAGCCCTGCGATTGAGACTAAGCGATTAAAACTTAAATTAAAGAGTATAAATACTTGCGATTAAAGCTAAAACTTAAGAATATAAAGACCAGCGCCTTAAGCTTAAATTTAAGTGTGTATAGACCTGCGATTGAAACTAAAATTTAAGATTATAAAGACCTGTAATTGAATTTAAAATTTAAGTACATAAAGTGCGGTGGTTGAAGCTAAAATCAAAGAACATAAAGATCTGTAATTGAAGCTAAAATTAAAGAATATAAAGACATGCGATTGAAGCTAAAATTGAAGAATATAAACCCCTGCGATTGAAGCTTAAATTAAATAATATAAAGACCTGCGATTGAAGCTAAAATTGAAGAGTATAAATACTTGTGATTGAAGCTAAAATTTAAGAATATAAAGACCTGCGCTTTAAGCTTAAGTTGAAGTGTGTATAGACCTGCGATTGCAGCTAAAATTTAAGTATATAAAGTCCTGCGAATGAAGATAAAATTGGAGAATATAAAGACCTTCGATCGAAGTTAAATTAAAAGAATATAAAGACCTTCGATTTAAGTAAAAATTTAAGTATATGAAGACCTGCGATTGAAGCTAAAATTTAGGAACAAAAGTACCTTCGATTGCAGCTAAAACTTAAGTATATAAAGACCTGCAATTGAAACTAGAATTTAAGTATATAAAGACCTGCAAATGAAACTAAGATTTAAGTATATGAAGTCCTGCGCTTGATGCTAAAATTGAGGAATATAAAGACCTTCGACTGAATCTTAAACGTAAGTATATAAAGACCTCCGATTGAAGCTAAAATTGAAGAATATAAAGTTTTGCGATTGAAGATAAAATTTAAGAATATAAAGACCTTCGATCGAAGCTAGAATAAAAGAATATAAAGACTTGCGATTGAAGCTAAAATTGGAATATATAAAGGCCTGCGGTTTAAGCTAAAATTTAAATATATGAAGACCTGCGATTGATGCTAAAATTTAAGTATATAAAAACCTTCGGTTGAAGCTTAAATTAAAGAATATAAAGACCTGAGTGTGAAGCTTAAATTTAAGTATATAAAGTCCTGCGATTGATGCTAAAATTGAAGAATATAAAGACCTTCGACTGAATCTAAAATGTAAGTACATAAGTACCTGCTATTGAAGCTAAAATTTAATTATATAAAGACCTGCGTTTGAAGCTAAAATTGAGGAATATAAATACCTACGATTGAACCCGTAATTGAAGTATATAAAGACCTTTGATTAAAACTAAAATTGAAGTGTACAAGGACCTGCAATTGAAGCTAAAATTGAAGAATATAAAGTCCTGCTATTGAAGATAAAATTGAAGAATATAAAAACCTGCGATTGAAGCTAAAATTTAAGTATATAAAGTCCTGCTATTGAAGCTAAAATTAAAGAATGTAAATTCCTTCGTTTGAAGCTAAAATTTAAGTTATCATGTCATATTTGTATAATGTTCTAATATCTCATGACTGGGGGTGCGGCTTAACCGACTCTTAGGCGTTCGGCGCAAGTCTCTGCTGGTTGCTTACGATAACACCATAAACATAGCATACAGAGTTGTGTTATTTTATGACACTCTTAGCTTGAAAGGCAAAAACAACATTTTCAAACCGTTTTAAATTATTATGACAATATTACATGATATAACCCTTGTGAATTGAACAAATATAAAGTTTTCTTTTGAATGGTTTCTGAAAAAAAACAACCTTCACTATTGTAAATTTCCTATTAGGAGCTTCAAAAGTAAAATAACAAATGAACTTTTTAACAAGTTTAGCACCAAATTCATATTTATATATTTGTTCTGAAATAACTATTCGTCATCATACACTCGTTCTGCATTCTGCATTCTGATTCCGTTGTAGACCATTGAAAAATATTTCCATAAAACTTCAAGTAGGCTTTTAGAGCTTGTAAATCTTTTATTTTTTTCACATTTATTTAGACCTATAACCTTTATGAAAAAAACATTAGATAAGGGCCTAGTATTACATAAGCAGAAACCAGTCTACCGCTGTCACTTGACTTCTTTCTGCACTAAACACGGATTTTTCGGCTTTACTTCACCATAATAGGGAGCATTATTTATTTTTTTTGCATTAAACGGATCAAAACAGTTATCGCCCAATAATTCAATTTTGTATTTTTTGTTGCTTGACTGGTTTTTGAAATGAACGATTAAATTAAGAAGTGGTGGAAATTCGTATTTTAGCATAACTCGAGAACGATTTATCTGATTTGGTTAAACAAGACAGAAAATATTATGGCATTATTTTGTTTAATATGATCTTTAGCTTTGGAGATATTTGTTGCGAAAAGAAAAACAAAATTTATAGATTTTGGTAAAACCACATTCACAAATATATTCATTTCGCTTGATTTTGTCTAAGCTTTTGTTCCTTAAAAATTCCCTTAAAATAACAACATTAATGTAATTCATCTCTCTAATCTTTTAAATATAGTTAACAATACAGTATTGTATCTCAAAAAAAAAAAATGTTTTTTTGTGGAAAATAAATGTAATAAATGTAAGTGTAAACGAATTTGTATTTCTAAGTAGATGCTTGTATCTATTATCTCTTCTACTTTTACATTTATCCAATTAAAATTGTTTTATCTCATTGTATATTGTAAGTGAATGTATTTTAATTTTACTCCAGAAAAACATTAGAAACCAATGGAACCACAGGAAAAACAAACACAACATTTGGACTATTTTTCGATACTGTTGTTTTTGTTACATGAAGCGCGAAATCAAAAACTCTTCACAGCAGAAAATAAAATAGAAAAGAAAGAATAAACAAAATGTTTCAAAAGAATGATATTTTGGTGGTTTTTATTTGGTTTTTTTGAAGAAACAAATCATTTAAAAATAGTTTAATGTTTAGCAGGATAGAAAATTATTGTAGGGATAAAAAAATTGTAGATTAACGAGGTTAGTAGGAAATGTATCATATTCCAGAACAGGAAAAAGTTTCTGAGAATTTCAACTAGCGAAATATATTAGTGTAACTCCACACAAAGTGCGAATTTGAACATTTCATTTTAAAATTGGTATGTGAATATTATTTACTAAATTATTTAAAAACTTTTTATCAAATCTAAACATAATCTATAATTTCATGAAAATTTATTTCCTCTTTTTTTTTTTTTTGAATTTCAACAATATTTATTTCCATCTGCCTCCTGAGTATAATTCCATTTATATTTGAAGACTCCTGTGTTCCAACTAACCCTTTTCGTTTTCCTTTTATAGTTTTGGGAATTCCTTCAAGTAGTAGTACTTTAATTAGTTTATGTTGTGGGAGTTTTACTATATTGTACCGTTTTTTTTTTTTTTTTTTTTTTTTTTGTTAGAAAACAGCACAAAACGAAAAATAACACAACACCACAAATTGTAAAAACATTTATAAGAACAAGTTATATTCTTTTTTGCAGTATTTTTTCATGTTTTTAGCCACAAAAAATGATATAAACTACAACTGTAATGTAGTACAATTGCAGCACAGTGGAGCTAATTATGAAATGCCTATAATAGTTTATTTGATATACTCAATCTCCTTACCTCAGACACTTAAGTGCCCTGGAGACGATCAACTAAACACATCAATCACATAGTTGTATGCGTGAGTACGCGTTGTCGGCAATGATTGATGAAAATCAAAAAGTTTTTATTTTTTTATTTGAAGACTGATTATTTGATCGTCTCCTGTTGTGATTGACAATCAAATTTCATTTGTTTTGTGTTTGCCGTCATGTGAAGTGCACGGATGAAAAAAATATTGATATTCTGCGTTTTACGTCTCTGATTAACAAAAAAAAAAAAACATCGATTTTTGGTAATAATGGAAAAGTATGTCAAAATACCAATGGTGATTGACGAGTTTATATGTACGTCTCCTTTGAAGTTACAATCATATGACACTTACACATATGCACTGATTACCAATTTCCTTAACTCCCACTTTTATTTGTCTACTTGTCATCTAAAGCAGTAGTGCGCGTTCACATTGTTCAGGTTACGAAGATTTTCGTCAATTTACATGTACGCAACCCGAATGTAAACAATAGAGCGTAAAAATACAAATATTTCATTCAGTTGCTTGATGCTGTTGCAGATATTTTATTTTTTACCCATATATGTACACAAATTAAATGCATCTATCCATTAGCCTTTTAGCGATGTGAGGGCTTAAGTATACTCTGTGGTATAAACCTCCTCTGTGGATGGGAATGTTCTTCTAGCACATTCAAAAGGAGGGTAGCGACTTTAAAGGAGTATATTAACTAAAGATTCCTCATATTGTCAAGATATTCGGGTGATAGTAAATCACATTGCTGTTGCATCTAATATTACGACATATATCTCCTCGTGATATCCATACTTGTGTTCCCCACTTGTCTAGTAGAGGCTTTACCAGGCGTTGTTACAATACAGTTAAACTTTTAAGGTCAAGGTGAGTGGTAGCAGTGCAGAGGACCTGGATGGTTAGTTAATGCCAGGATTTTGGAGCACGAAGGACAGGTTTTACAACTTAATGTAGATGGTCTTCTGGGATTGTCGAAAGACTCCTTTGGGGTAACACGCGCCACCCAGAAGCTGGAGTAGATGATGAACATGATATCACTGTGATATCTGCTCAAAATCAGATAACAGAAGCACCCCCCCACGCTTCTGCGGACAAAGATAACCAAAAGAGTCGCCTAGTGCCACTCCACGTGTTATTGAAAAAAAAAACAGCCGAACGAAGGAGGATAGGGCCAAAAATGGCACCAGGAAATCTCTGGCCTTTCTGGCAAAGATGAGACAGAGAGATACTGTGTCATTAACCGCAAAGGAAAAGTACTTCCTCAAAAAACATAGGCAGAGATATGACATTAGAACGACTGATAGATCTACATCTAAGGAGCTATATAGATACTCACCTCATAAGCAACGCTCAGCATGCCTACCTTCAGGGTAAGTTTGTTAAGAGTGCGCTCCATGAGGTGGACGGTTGTATAGAGTACAGCTTGAAGCATAGGGAATATACCTTAGCTGCGTTTCTGGACATAGAAGGCGCCTTTTATTTTGAAGACATTAGAACGACTGATAGGTCTACATCTAAGGAACAATATAGATACTCAACTCATTACTTTGAAGCCATTAGAAAGACTGATAGATCTACATCTAAGAAGCAATATAGATACTCACCTCATTAGCAACGCTCAGCATTCCTCCCTTCAGGGTAAGTCTGTTGTGAGTGCACTCCATGAGGTGGTCAGTTGTATAGAGTACAGCTTGAAGCATAGGGAATATATCTTAGCTGAGTTTCTGTACATGGAACGCGCCTTTTATTTTGAAGCCATTAGAACGGCTGATATATCCACATCTATGGAGCAATATAGATACTCACCTCATTAGCAACGCTCAGCATGCCTACCTTAAGGCCTACTGTTAAGGGTAAGTCTGTTGATAGTGCGCTCCATGAGGTGGTCGGTTGTATAGAGCACAGCTTGAAGCATAGGGAATATATCTTAGCTGTGTTTCTGGACATAGAAGGCGCCTTTAATAACATAAAGATAGAGGCAATTAAGGATTCGTTAGATAAACTTGGGGTTAACGACTTTCTGGTAAGTTGGATAGTCTTGTTGCTGGATTATCAACTCTACCCTAGGGGACGATATGATCAGAAGATGGGTTAACAGGGGCACACCACAAGGAGGAGTTCTTCCTCCCCTCCTGTGGTTACTGGCGGTTAACTCTATTCTTAAAATCTTTGAATCTAAGGGTAGGAAGATAGTCGCCTATGCGGATGACGTGGTGATACTGATCAGGGGAAAGTTTCTATCCACTTTCACTGACATAATGCAGGTATCGCTTGTCAACCTTTCGTTCTGGGCTAAAACTAACGGGTTGAGGGTAAACCCATCAAAAACGATTGCAGTGTCTTCTAGCCAGAGATCTTCGTGATCTGAACTGCCACAGAGTTGATAAAGGCACACGTACATGAGGGGTATACAGTGAATATATATGTGGACAGTCAGGCGGCACTAAAGGCTCTGGAATGTCATTTAATTCATTTCAGCCTAGTGGAGGACTGTAGGAGAGCTCTCGAGGAATTATTGGTACACTACTCAATTAGATTGTGTTGGGTGCCGGGGCACTGCGATATACACGGAAATGAGGTAGCAGATGAACTGGCTAGACATGGTTCTGATCTAGATCATGATACCAGGGAAAGGTGGGTAAAACCAGCTAATTGTCACTACTACAGGTTAATTTATGAAAGATTCCGTGACTATACCAACCAATCCTGGAGCAGTAGGACGGATTGTAAAGTGTCCAGGGCCCTTTGGCCAAAACTGAATGCTAAAGCAACCAGAGTATTGATAGAGTTGGATAGATGTAATCTAAGGATTCTAGAAGAAGTAATAACCGATCATTGCGCAATTGGGGCCTTCAAAGGCAAATGGGATAACGACTCGTAGGATTTTTGTAGGGTGTGTGGAGAGAGGAGCTGGAGACAGTGGAACATATCATGTGCAACTGCACTAGGTTACAGAGTCTTGGAAACAGATTTCTGGACGAACTCAGTAATGTTGCTAGCTTTGCACTGTGCCACATACTTGGTTTCATTAGAGGAATAGGCTGGCTATTTAAGGGGCGTTCTACGATAATTCCGTATATTTGTAATTCCGATAATTGTAATGTCCAACAGAAGTTCGCCAGCATTCGTAGATCCCTTATATGTCTTGGTAAAATCTTTCACCGTGTTCTTCGCTGACGGCTTCCAAATTATTAGGAAAGAAATCTAAATGCGAATGTACGAAATGTATTTTCATCGACAAATCCTTATAAGTAGTTAAAAGCTCATTGACAATACTTTTATAGCCGCTTAGTCGGTGATTGCCGAAAAAATTTAAGATTATTAAGGATTCCCGGGCTAAATCACTAGGCCATATTTTCAATGACTCTGACGCATAGATCAGGCTGTATTTGACCGATAGCATGGGTTATGTTGGCTTTGAGGGTCGCTGCGGTTTTTGGCTATTGACAAGAATAATACTAACGGGGTAAAATCGCACGAAAACCCTTTAATAATCATTCAGCATTTATTAGAAATATAAACAACTTTCTTAAGTTTTCAAAATTTTGTTTAAACAAATTTTTGAAATTGCAAATATGAAATTTGAGGTATGTTTGTCCCCGTCTAGGTTAAGTTAGGTTTCCAAACAGCCGCGAAGTGAAGAAGAAGAGCAGCACACGTGAGTCCAGGCAAGAGGTCGCTTTGTGTTACCTGAAAGTTTAGAGGCAAAAAGAGAAGGACAGAGTAGATATGAAAAAAGAGAAGGGAACAGTCAAGATTTGGTTAAGATTGAAACGTGAGAGAAGAGATACGAGAGAGAAAGAGATAGGAGAGGAGATTATTATTTGGTCGCTCCATGGAGATCCCCATATTTGGTCTGGTTAGCCAATTACTGTTCTTTACAAAGCCATTAATGCACTCATGCCTCAAATTCGAGAGCTCAGAGATACTAGTTAGGGAACGATGTCCCAGAAACCTTAAGCTTAGATTTTCTAGTGCCAGATAGTGAAAAAGAAGATGAAAAATTGTCTCATCCTCCTCCTCTTTTTGACAACTTCTGCAGAAGTTGTTGTGGGGCAAGCCAAGTCTCCTCTCGTGGTTGCCAAAAGTGCAGTGACCGGTGATGATCGCCACCACACCTGTTAGAGATTTTATTGCGGCTGACTGTCAGTATATATACGAAAATCCCTACCTGATATCTTTTTATAACCTTTTTATGGCTGATATTTCAGCTTGGATAATGCGAGAATCATTTGGAAGTCTAAAAGATAACCTAGTTTCGAATTCCTGAATGTAGACACCTGCGCCAACTCGATCTTCCTTCCTTGAGCCGTCCGTATAGACTGAGAGATCTATTGTGTCGTGTAGAGGTTTGTCCATTGCTTCCGTATTATGCGGAATTGAGAAACCAAAATTTCTCACCATGAAGCGCCTAGAAATGCAGTAATCGATTTTATCCGGAAGATTCCAAATGCTACCTATTATACTTGAGTGACCATATGAAGCATGTCTCCACGCCCCAATCGCGTTTAGCCTAAAGGCCGAGGTGAATGCCATTTTTCTGGCCATTAGAGCCACAGGGATCCAGTTTAATAAAGCAAAGAGTGACTTTGTCTTCGATTATTCCTACGATTTTTCAGAAATATCAAAAACTGAAAAGAAGAAGAAAGGAAACAAAAACCTCATTGTAAGGACACGAATCCAGTTTCAAAAAAAGAGACTTTTAAATATGTTTTTCAGCTAATGTTTCACATTGTGGACAGCAATTTGCAATTGAGTTTTTCAACATTTACTTTTTGCAACCTATAAACGTTTACAATTTTGCTCAAATTTGTTGCCGAAATTATTAAACGATTATAAACAAATTCAGGGTCACAACAAAACTGTTCTCTCTGAGCAACACCAATTATGTTGGTCCTGTGTTGACAATCCTTGGTAAAAGTAATTTTGGTCTCTAATTCATTCCGGTGCATAGAACCGATCTCGTTTGAGAACTAATCTTACATTTGTTTGGTTAAATTTATTAAAATAATATGTCCCACCGTCCACAATTACACTTAGGATATAAAGGGAAGAAACAACAAATGCTGTCATGTTCATTTGTAATGAGCAAAAATGTTGTTGTTTGTCGTGTTTTTTCCCTTTTTTTTTCTCTTAATTTTCGATGTAATAGAGATTCTTTTTCTCTAGGAGATACATTCGAAATAAAATACAATACCAGAAGATAAAACATTAAAACAAGAAGAACACAACAGAACAGAACAGAAAAAACTGTAATATTATTAAGAAAAACAAGCGAAGATCCCAAGTAAATATAAACAGGGGAATTTTTAAGGACAACATATGGAGATAATTATACAATAATATTAAGTGCGGGTAATTATAATTAAGTGAAATTCTTAACAAAAAAAAAAGTAAATGAAAATAAACATTTCGGAAATGTATTAAAAACTAGTCAGGAGACTAACATTCAAAATATATTTTAAATTATCAAAATGTTAACCATGAAGTTAACTTAATTTCATCTCTGCTAATGTTATTATCCGGGATGGAAAGGTTGATGTGTCTTTTGATACTATTGCACGTGAAAAAGCTCCTTAATACTCCCGCGGTACATTTGATACTTTAAACAGTTTTCAGTTTTAATTTATATATAGAAAATCTTGTGTACTTATAACAGTATCGGCTAGAGAAAGTCTCCTTCATTGAAAGATTTTGCATGTCCCAAATGATGCTTGAACGCTATAAAAGAAAATCATTTTGGCACCGAATCTTTACTTGCGTTAAAAAATGGATCCACTACAATAACCCGAAGCGTAAGAGAACGTATGTAAAGCACGGCCAACCAGCCGAGTCGACAGTAAAGCCAAATATCCATGTCCTATCTGTTATGAGCTGCTGAGATCTGACCAGACAGTCACGGGGATCCTGTACCGAACGCAACTGATTACTTTGAAGGGAGCATTGGAAAAAAACCAAGAATATGCTGTCAGACATGAGACCGTATTATTCCATCAGGACAACGCTCGGTCTCATTTTGTAATACCTTTTAAAAACTATTTAGAAAGAAAAGGTTTTGAAGAACACCATCCGACTACTAATGGTTTTGGTCGATGCAGAACGCTCTTTCTGGGATCGGAACAGAGTATCCGAAATTGTGTTGATTAGTTATTGCCTCAAAAGATTAGCAGTTCTTTTGGCATGGAATCCATATGTTGCTAGAAAAATGGGAAAATGTTATAGCTGACAATGGCCAATACTTTTAACAAATTTTTATTGTACACATCTTTAAAAATAAAATCTAATAATTTAAAAAATTCCGAATTTTTAAATCATACACCCAATATTTTGTTACCGAACAAAAATTGTATTTCCCATCTCTGTTTATCTATGATTAATGTTATGATAAGTTAGAAGTCATGAGAATTTCATTAACAAAGAATCCTAAATTTTGTAAATATTGTAATTCAAATTAAATTCCATAGAAATTACATAACTAACTAATTACCTCAAATGTCTATTTCAGTAAATAAAAATTAAATTGTATTTATTACAAATTTTAAAGTTTTTATTTTGTGTGTCAACTCCCTGTTACAAAAAAAAAAGTTTCTTCTTTTTTTTTTCTTCTATGAAATCAAGACTGTATTGTAAAACTTCAAGGAAAGTTTAAAGGAAATCATGAAACGTATTCTGGTTCTTTTTTTGGCAATGTGTAATAAATATATGAACAAGAATGTCCAACAAAACCCATGGAGATTAATATCCTGTAAATGAAGTGATTCAAAAGAAATTATTAGAAAAGTTTTAAAGAATACCTTGGAGTATTTAAATAATAGATGCTTGTAGCCATAAAAAAGTACATACTTATATATGTAACTATAAATTAAGTTAGTAAAATGAAAATAAATATTTTATTTTTTTCCTCTTTCTCTGATAGAACTTTTATCAACAAATATGTCAATATGGATTTTTGTGAAGGGTTTAAGTCTGACAAAAAATTGAAAGATAGAAATACGTATGTTACAATTGGGTGGAGACGAAACTGTTACACCCTTCAAAGTAGCAGGATCGCTCGATACACTTGGCAACTTGGATTTCACCTGATCAAATAACGACGAATCAAATCCATCATGTCCTGATTGCTGGAAGGCATAAATTCAGAATGTTAAATGTACGATAGTTCCGAAGCAGTAATCTACAGGACTAACCAGATAGAAATTGACTACTCCATCAAGCTACCGAATGCTTCTAGCAATATAATCATATATTAAATTCCATGAAGAAAGCCACAGAGACCGAGACTGGGTTCTGCATGCCGCAAGGGAGAAATCCATGGTATGACAACGAGAGTAAGACGCAACAAATGACGCGAAAGTTCATCTTATGCGATAACCGTGTGAAGTGAAGAGGAGAAAAAAGATCTGCTTACTAACACGCCAAATATAATGAGTATTTGGAGGCAACATTTCGAAAACATAAAAGTTGTGAATAAACCAGTTGGTGAAATTAACCCCAAAACCACAATAGCAAGTGATTAGAACTATCCACCCCCTAATCTAGATAATCTTAAGACAGCAATTGTCAAACTTAAAGCCAGTAAAGCTTCAGGCGCCGAAAGAATATCATCTGAGCTGTATAAGACCGTAGGCTAAGGGTTGAAAGAGAGCATGGATCATAAACGAGAGCATGTTCGCAGATCATATGCTTCATGTACAGCGAAAGAGACAAAGCTAAATTTTTAATTAAACAAAATCCTATGGAAATATTAAAGTCTGCTATTACACAGGGCAAGTTTTCTTGCCGCAATTTTTTAGGAGAGAGGCAAGAAGAAAAAAGAGGGGTACACACTTGCTTGTACAGGCAAGTCTCTTCAATTCTCTTTTGTTTTCTCATTTTCACTATGGCGTCTATTAGGTTTTGACATAAAAAATTGAACACAGACTTGCTGTGTGTAAACAGACGAGCAAATTTAAAAGGGAATCGAAGAGACCTGCTTCAAGTAAACTTGCTGTGTGTAAAAGCAGACAAAGTTCTGATATATTCATTGACAGTAGCAATGTGTTTTTAGATCTGACAAATCAACAAAAGACCAAATATTCACACAACGACAAATTCATAATTGTATTTGACAGTTCGATAAGAGAAAAATAGTTTGAAGCCACTTCTGAACATGGAATATGCACAAAACAAGTGCACTTTTGCAGAATGATAGTGAGAGACTTAAAATTTTATCAATAATATGAAATGATATCTCCAACATCTTTTAAGCCTTTTTATAAATATCAGTAACATCTCGTATATTTCTTCCAAGGATATCCATACTCTTATCATCAGAATAATAGAGGACTTTTCGTTAATAATTGCTGTTTTATATACTGCTGCTTTCCCTAATGTATTGTACAGAGAAATATTGAAGAAATAGCTCTATAAGCCGCCTTGCCTGTTGTGGTATAGGTCAGATGCCTGATAAATTTTTTACACATCTTTCCATGGCAAATATGTGGCAGAAGTTCATTACGAATTAAAGAAATATGTGGCATATTTTGGAACTCTTTGAGGAAAGTAAGTAACGATAAGTTATCTGAGAGCAATAACACAACAATAGGTCTCGGACAAGGCACTAAATCCATATGCTTCTCGCTTATCCTGATGATATTAACATAATTGGAAGAAATATATGAGATCTAGCGGCTGTTTCTGTGAAGATTGAGAAGGGATAGGCAAAATTTGGTCTAACGATAAGACCAAAATAGTGCATGCTACTGCAAGCCTGATTTTTACCACGAATAAAAGCTGGCGATATTGAAGGCAATTGCTTTGCGTTAAGATAAGCAAATGTCAACAGACTTCAAATAAAACAAAGGATAATTCTTGCGAATGGCAGGTAATTTGGGTTGAGCAATCCATTAAATGCAATGTTCTCAATCGAAAGACTAAAAGTGTAGACGATATAATCCATCGTGAATAAAGTAAGTTGCATGTCAACGTTTCCGCTGACTGGGAAATGTTCGAAGAATGGGCATAGATATAATGCCAGCACGACGGATGTCGGAAGACTTAAATGAAGGATATATTAAGCCTTCGAACAAATATATGAACAGTGATGAAAATTGTAGGCGATGATGGAAATTGTAGGCGATATAATCGGCCATGAACAAAGTAAGTCGCATCTCAACGTTTCCACTGGCTAGGAAATGTTCGAAGAATGGGCGTAGATATAATGCCAGCATGATAGACCTTCGATGGCCGATCGAAACATCATTGAAAAATCCATCTGAAAGCTGTTATTATATGATCAAATCGCATCAACTTATTAAGTATGTAATTAATCAGCATCTTTATGCCACCAAGTCTGCTTCCTATCAAATATTAGGATTTTGAACTTCCAGTTCAAATATATAGCGAGCAATAACACTAACAAAGAGTTTCAACGACAATTAGATTTTCACTCAACTCAGCGACAACTATATCAATCGAAAGTTTTTTCCCCATGAAAGAACTTTCAGTGGAACTGTTGCAACAACAACAACTAACGAAAGAGTCGTCAAAGAGCACCAGAATCAACATGCAGTTGTTTATTATAGAGACACAAATGAGACTATTAAGCTTATGTAAGCGGAGGAACGTATTTCATTGAGTAACAATCGAGGCGACAAAGCTTATCAAAAAATAATTTCATAGTTCACATTAGGCCACCAGACCAAAGTTATTGATTTAAGTTACAAAAGTAATATGAAGTGCTTAGTACCTATATAGGCTACGATTAGGATGATATTTTTCCTTGGGTTTATGGGCCGAGTTTAAGTGGGCGAGATGGTGAGAAATTTAGCAATATCACTAATATAGGTGAGAATATATGGGAGTATATGTGAAGGCAAAAGCGAGTTCCGTGCTACATGAATCACTCTTCTTACAAATCGCACATTTTTCCATCATATTATGGCTCTCGATTATAAAGGGTTTTCCAACAAGAAGTGTTATTTTGGTATTGAAAGAAAAATGGAATTTTTTTTAGATAAATTTTCGGATGTTTATTTCATAATAAAGATGAAGTTATGCCGTTAATAATGAAAAACAACATCAGCCAAATGGCCACCACGACAATGCTTGCAGGAACATATCCTTTTCATGAAATTTTCCATAACCAAATCGCAAAGTGGCTGCCCTATGTTCTCGATAGCCTCACGAATTATATCTTTGAGGTCCTAAATCGACGCTGGGCTGTTGGCATAGACCTTATCTTTCACGTGTCTCCAAAAGGAAGAAGTCGCAAGGTGTTAAACCACAAGATCTCGGTGGCCAATTGTGATCACATCTTCGAGAGATAACACGGTCCTGAAACTTTTCCCGTAAAAGAGCAATGGTTTCGTTGCTTGTGTGGCACATAGCGCCATCTTGTGGAAAGTAAACGTTGTCCAGATCAATATCATCCAACTCCGACCATGAGATACGGTGTAATGACGTTTGTGGAATGCCCATTGCCAAAGAATGACGAGGAATGGACAAACCTGGGGTTTCTTTAAGACTTTGGGCTACAGCAGCAATATTCTCAGTTGATCTTGAGCGAAGTGCACGGGTTTTATTTTTCACATCACTGAATTGTCCCAACAGCTCCAATTTTTCCACCAATTTCTGTATTGCGGTCCGACAAGGTGCTTCACGACGACCCAAAAATGCTTTAGTTTTACGAACTGTGACTGCAAGATTTTCACCATTTTTGTAGTGAATTTTAATAATTTCAATGCGTTGTTGAAGCGTGGATCGTTCCATTTTTAGTAATGGCGTAGTTTCTACTTGTCAAATGTCAAAGAATAAAAGCTTCAAAAGTGACAGTTGCCGAAATATCGGGTGATTCAAAATAACACCATTTGTTGGAAAACCCTTTGTTATGACTGGGCTCAGGATAGGCTTAATTAGACTCGGTGCGAACAGCATACCTGTTGCGATTACATTACCATAGGTTTAGGGTTTAAGCCAGATGCATTTTACTTCCTTTTAAAGTTTATTATAGAAGACATAATGAAACTTTAACTCATCTGCTATGCACGTATCAAGAACTGGAAGTAAAGTGAGTATTTCTCTAGGACGTTATTTTTGAATGATAATTCTATGGTAGTCCTTAATCGTTTGAGCACGTTTGTAGATCTGTCGGAATTGCTCAGATCGGACATGGATTCGTGACCAATTCTTCCCCTCTTCTACCAAATCCTCTTTTGCATTGCAACTCCATAACACGCTAGTTATAAAAAATACATCCCAATTCAGAGTCCGATAGGTCGTGTATTGGAAATTACCGTTGGAGCGATAAAAAATACAGTGGATTAAAATATAAACACTTTTGTTGCTGATCGAATGGACTAATTAAAATGTAACAAGATTTTTCCAAAACTTACAGTATTTATACACTAAAGTAGGGTATCAGTATGTTAGTGAGAAATGAAAGTTTTGTTGTCTAGTGGTATACATGGCGGTTTGGGGATATTTTTTGTCAGTTGTTCTAAGGACAAGCGTTGATTTTTCTTTTGAATTTCATTTTTCTTCTTATTTTTTTTAAGTGCTTCTTGTCTTTTTTTTATATATTTTTTTACATTTTTGAAGGTTATGTTTAAGAGTTTAGATGTACATATATATGAAAAGAAAAGTTTGGAAGAAAAAACCAAAGTATCTAGGGATGTGGTATACATGGTTAAATTTCGAAATCGATGATAGAGCACGTTAGTTATTTTACATTGTAAGAGTGTAAGTATGTAAGTAAAACTGCATGTGTGTATAAATTTAAGTATGTTTTTTGAAGTTTTAAATATTGTATGTAGTAAATGTCATCTGGTTAATACTTTTAGTTAAGTTGGGTATTTATGAAGTTTCCCCCGAGAGTTTAAAAATGGCAACTTTTGATTTTCTTTCTGTTCAGTTTCCAAAATAAAATCAACCTCTCCCCTTCCTCATCATCATCAAATATCTATAGTAGAATTTGATGAAATAAACTTTTCATCAAGTTTTTCCTCTACTGTCTACAGGGAGAGACACTAAAAACAGATTGCTATTCTGGAAAAAAGGGGATTTTTTTTTTGGATAGCTGTGTGTGTTTTAAACTCGTTTAAAAAGGTTTTTAATATAAATTTATTTATTTATTTCTTCTTTTTTTTTTGTGTAGGTTAAAAATCAGGTAAATATTTGTAAATTTAACTTTGTAGTGGTTTTGGTTGCATTGATTGCTTGTTGTTATATTATTTTTGTTTTCGAGTTAAATTTGAGGTTTTACACTTTGTAATTAAATGTTTTTTTTTTTTTTTATATCTCTCATTTTCCAACTAAATCCAACCAGCAGACATTTGCTAAATTAGAAACAAATCACAACCTTTTACACTTTGTGTGCGGTACAGGGCCAAAAAAACCCAATAATATCAACAATGGCAACAAAAAAAGTGAAAAACAAACTTTAATTGGCAAACAACCGCCAACAGCAAAACCAATTCAATATATTTGGTTGTAAAAATAAATTAGCAAAAAACAACAGAAACTGAAATTTTTGTGTACAGGGTTTAATTATTTTAATTTTTATTTATTTTTTGTGTTGCTTAAACAGCAAAAATCCTTTATCAATCGAAATACATGCTATATTGCTTAGTTGGTAAACAAAAAAATAAAAATACGCATCTCATTTCATATCATTTATTGATATTGATCTAAGTAATGAAGAATTGAAAGCAGAAAGGAAACAATGCGGTCTTATCAGTCAAATAATCTAAATGGTTCATGGGCGAACTAACTCAATATGATGGACAACTGTAAGTATCAAATACACTAGGGAGGAAAAAACTGGCAAAAAACTAGTTGCTCATCGCACTTATAAATTTGAGTATAGTTCACCGAAACATAATTATTTTTCAAGCAACTTTCGTGTGCCGAGAAGCGCCTCCGAACCAAAGTTCTAACTGCTCCCCGGGGCAGTAAAAGCTTTTGGTCATTCGTTAAAAGAATAAAGGATAATGCTTGTTCATCAATTCCTACTATTTTAAGGGATGGCCAATCATTTACTGACTCGTTTGATAATGCTAACCTTTTAACTGCATTATTTGCAAATAATTCAAACTTACCGGAAAGCAATCAACCACTACCTGAGCTCGAAAGAGTATCAGTTACTATGCCGCATATATTCTTTCGCGCTCGAGCAGTTAAAAGGGTTTTAGTGGATGTCATAATAAACAAATCTCCTGGGACTAATGGTATATCAGCACTGCCCTTGAAGCAATTTTCTTTGACGCTAGCTCGTCCATCAGCGAACTTTTTCAGCACTTTATACCGTGCCGGTAAATTTCCTGTATGCTGGAAAGTTGCTAATGTAACGCCAATTCCTAAAATGGAGAGGCTAACAACCCAAAGTTATGGAAAGTATGGTTATCTACCATCTTGTCAAATATTTAGAGTCCAATAATCTACTCAGAGACTGGCAGTAGAGGACGCTTTACGGAATACTTGCTAGAATTTCTTTCGGAAAAATGGTATCGTTCCATACACCGTTTTGGCGAAAGTAAAGTGGTGGCTCTAGATAATTGTAAGGCGTTTATTAGAGTGTGGCATGGTACACTTTTAGCAAAACTTATTGCTTTTGGTGTCTGAAATAACTTCTCTCGATTTATATCGAACTTTTTCCGAGATCGCACTATACGAGTTGTTATACAAGTGGCGCAAAAGTAATCCTCCTATCAGAAAATGCTATAAATTTTGCGTTTGGCCCCTAATGTCAGTTCTGTTTTGACATTTGTGTAGTAAACACATGCGAAATACACGTTAATAAACAATGTTACGCTACTTTGCTCCAGAACGCGGAATATTGCTGACTAATTATTCGGCAAAATTTATAGCATTTTCTGATAGGATGATTACTTTTGCGCCACCTGTTAGATGGAAACTCATCAAACGAGTTCAAGATCAATTCCGGGGTACCGCTAGGCTCCGACCTTTCTCCTACTCTATTTCTTATCTATATAACGACCTTCTACGTCAAACTTCCAACCCTATCTACTCTTTTGCAGAATGAATTATAGACCAAGCATGTCGGTGATTGGGGCAATGAGGTAAAACATGAATGATACGCTTAACCAAGATCTTGTGACAATCTCTGAATAATGTTGTGGGAATAGACACGTTTTTAATACACGCAAGACTCAATCTTGTATGTTAACACATAAACACACAACAGATTATGTTGCTCCATCTGTATTTATGGGTGGTGTAAATATTGAGGAATCAGAAGCCCTTGATGTTCTAGGAATGAGAATTCATTGTGATGTTCGCTGAACAAAACTGATTTTTCAAGTATAGAAAAAAGTGTCTTGGTTTTCTAAAACGGTGTAAGAAATACTTCACTCCATCTGATCTCCTTTACTATTTACACCACTTATATCCGACCCAAAATGGAATACAACTCTATTCCTTCCGATGCTTCGAAGTCTATTTTCATGTTATTCGATCGCATACAGGAGAAGGCGAAGATGCTTATCAGTGACAGTAGGGTATCCAGGTATATTAACTCACTGGTTTATGAGAAGACGAAGATGAATCTTCAAGCTAAATTTAATTATTAACCTTTATTCGATTAAAATAGTATCAATGATCTGAATATTTGGTCTTCTAAATTCATTCGACATCGAGAAACTAATAGCAAGTGTTCTGCATTTCTCCATAAGGAAAAAGTTTAGATATTTTTAAATCATAAGTATATTTATTTTTGTTTCCAATTTTGATCAATTCGATTTTCTTACTTCACTTGCATCCCAGCATATTAAAATTAATATATTCATGGTTTTCTTAGAAGAGCAATTAAATAATTTTAAGACTTAACTGTTTAATTGATAGCATAATTTAAAAAGTCGAATCTGCCCAAGAATCTTTGTTGGGAACTCTGTTGTGTAATTTTTGGTCATTGAGCGATCCATAGTTAATTATTTTACATTTCTTCACAAAAACCAATTAAAAATCGCAATTTTTGCTTTTTTGGTAATTTCTTCCCATAAGATCATCATTTGATCAGAGACTGGTAAAAGAATAATATGAATGATTTGAATGCATCATATTATCCGAAAGTATTGCCAGTTTTGGTATCCCAGGTAAGGGATTTTAGAACGCTTAACTGTTTCAGCCACAGTTTTATGTGTATAAGTTTATAATCAAAACAATTGCATTTTTACATTAACTAGGGTTCATATACATACTATGAAAATATGGAATAAGGTGGTTAGTTTATTAACCGCCATGGCGGTTGGCATTAAAAATAATTGTGATACAAATTTTCGTAACATATCAATTTGTTTGAAAACTTTTAATTTTGACTAAATTTTCTGAACAACACAAACGAAATAGCTATGTAGGTGAGACATTCTCCAATTCTTTTATATCATTTGGTCTACCCTCACCTTCTGTGTAATCAACCGGCTCTTCCAATCAACAATTCTTTCACCATTTTCGTTCCACCACAGCAGTTTCGGTAGATAAGTCACTAACAGAAGTACAAGGTGGCGCAAAAGTAATCCTCCTATCAGAAAATGCTATAAATTTTGCGATTGACCCTTAATGTCAGTTCTCTTTTGACATTTGTGTAGTAAAGACATGCGAAATACACGTTAAAAACAATGTTACGCTACACTGACTATTATTTGACTAATAATCGGTCGGTGACTTTGGCACAACGTGAATTTCGACGCAGATTTCCTGGCCGTCCAACGCCTACTGGTGAAACACTGCGACGTTTAGCCGCTCGCCTCGAAGAGACTGGCACAACACGAGATGCTGCCAGGCGTGGCAGACCCCGGAGTAGCCGTTCTGCAGAGAATATTGCTGCTGTAGCCGAGGATGTCATGGAAGCGCCGTCGACATCGACCAGACGACGTGCCACGCAAATTGGTATCAGTCGACGGTCTTTACAGTGAATTTTGGTACAAGATTTGAAGATGTTTCCGTACAAAGTCTAGACGGTGCATCAGCTGTTAGCTGCTGACCGCCAATCGCGTCTAACATACGCTCAAGCCATCCTTAATCATCACCAAGAGGAAGATGATTTTTCATCAAAAATAATCATGAATGATGAGGCCCATTTCCATCTTAGCGGGTACGTAAATAAGCAAAATTTACGCTTCTGGGGCACTGAAAATCCGCGTGTAACCCACGAAAAGCCAAAAGTCACCCGCTCAAAGTCACTGTATGGTGTGCTGTTTTCGCTGGAGGAGTCATCGGACCTTTTTTCTTCGAAGACGTCGCGGGCCAAACGGTTACTGTGAATGGTGAGCGCTACAGAGCAATGATAAACGAGTTCTTTTTGCCGCAACTTGATGAATTGGGATTGGAAAACATGTGGTTCCAACAGGACGTTGCAACGGTACACACTGCACGTGCCACAACCGATATGCTGAAGAATGCATTTCCCAGGCGCCTAATCTCCCGTTTTGATTTGACCGCTCCAGACTTCTTTTTGTGGGGCTTTTTGAAGTCGCGGGTTTATGTCAACAAGCCTCAGACTCTTGCAGCTCTTAAAGACAATATCCGTCAAGAATGTGAGGACCTATCGCCGGAAGTTTTAGCCAATGTGATGGAAAATTCCATAAAAAGGGCTTAAATGACAATCAACTGTGGCGGCGGCCATTTACATGACATGATATTTTCGACTTGATGTAAAAAAAATTAAAAGACCAAATAAAAATAATCCACAAGAAGATTCAAAGTTTTTCATTTTTTTTTTTTTTTTTTATTTACAACCAAAAAACATCGGAAGTTTACTTTTGCGCCACCTTGTATTAACCAAATTTTATCATATTTTAACTTGAGCCCTGAAGGTATGCCACCAAGCACCATCATCAAATCGATTTGCTCCTAATAATTTTCTTCTTCGTCGTGTTCAAGACTGCAGACACGTTCCCATCCGAAGATATACCGTCGAACAAAATATCTTCAACTTAATGTTCATTGAGTACACGCAGCATCCTTACAAAATAATATAATATTATGTAAAGAAATACATTATTTAAAACCTATTTCAGTCACAGTGGTTAGTAATCTAACCACTATATTACTTACGTTAGTTATCAAAGAGTATAGTATAAAATATTACTTTGTTAGCACAAGCCAACCAAATGAACAGTAAATAACAAAGTAACACTGAATTTGATGAAGAATAAACACTCTGACATTTTTTTATTAAATGCGGGAAAACCCCTTAGAAAACTGTGGTTTACAGTATATTCAAATTAATATGTTAATCTAGATGACTTAAAAAAGAATAATTGTTTAGCAAAATGCCTATAGATGTCACTAAAAAATGTTTAAAGACTCTAGAAAAGGTGGTTAGAAAAGTCGCCACTAAACCGGAAAGAGTTGAGGAACGTTCACATTGTAGAAACATTTGATGCAACCACATCGCAACCTTTCCACTGAACCAATATTAATTTCAATAGACAAGATACTGCTTAAAAATATCACAATATAAGATAATTATTATATAGTTTGTCATTATTTGCTCATATAAAAGTGATATAATTTACATTTCCCTCATGTTCTATCTTTCAAATAAAAGAAACAATTTTAAAATTAGTTTCAAACGAACATATTTATGATGTTTTGAAATTGTAACTTTTAGAATCCGTTTTTTTACTAAATAGAAGTGATAGAGAAAACCAAAAGTATTTCCGTAATCTATGGACACCAACAAAACAGAATTGCTACATGAGAACCCCTGCGTATTTTTTTTGTTCACTGTGTAATCGAATGAAAATTGACAAGAATTGTATCCGGTATTGTGAAAAAAACGGTCCAAGGTATGGTGAAGTTTTGATTTTGAATTTTCAAATGCTAGTTATATATTAATAATATATTAAAAACTGTCTTATCATCTGTATAATTTCTGCTTTTCAATAAAGCATAAGAGTTTTTTCGTATTCGAAAAATTCCAAAACTGCTATACTGAGTGTGAATTACTACAGGTCAGTGTTACTTATGATTTTTTTTTTGTAAAAAAGAAAACAAAATGCATCGCAGTAAGTTACGCATAACTAAAGACAGATCAGATTCAATGCGATATTTCGGTAATAAATTTGCAATATTTCCCAATGTTGTTCAAGTTCAAAGAAAAACATTTCATTCGGCGAGGGTTTGATACTGACAATCTATTAAGATTTTTTGAGCGGAAATAGCTGTCAGTGTACTAAATGTAGGCTTAGGTTATATTTTATGCCAAAGATTTACTACTTATTTTAAAACACTATTTACACGCTTGAGACTGCATAAAATTTACATTACATAAACTTAAATACACATATATTTAAATTAATCTATATGCTTTTTTTAGAGACTATTTGAACTTCCTTATTTAACAGCCCTCCCACAAAACATCATAAAACACTATTTTAATAATAGAAAATAATATCTGTAGGTATAAAGAAAACAGCTCCTGCATTTCCTTATTATTATTTTTATACAAAGTTTATGACATCAAAATAGAATATAAATTTTTAATCAATTTCGGTTAAAGCCAATAAATTTGTACGTTTTTTTTTCCCATGTACGTTCTTCATCTTCTATTTTTTTATTTTTATTTTTATTTTTATTACCAATTCTTTTGTCTTTGTTGCAAACATTTTATGACATTTTTTATTACCAACTGCAAAAACTATTAAATGCCGTCAGACATATTGAAATCTTTCTTTATTTTATGATTGAAAGATTTCTTCCACACTTTTGTTTTAGCTTCTTTTATTTTTTTGTACGTATGTACGTATTATTTTGCAGCATAAAAACAAAAAAATAAAAAGTAGCAAATCATCAAGCAAAAATAGTAAAAAAAAAAGAAAATATATTTATATTAAAATAAGGCAGCAAAAAAAAAAAAAAAAAAAAAAAAAAACAAAAAACTAAAGAACAAATCAAACTATACGAATTCTATCAAGTAAAAACAAAAAATTGTTTTATTTTATGGAAAACTTTTACGCCCCTATGGCTAAAAAACCAATAAGTTTTTAGGATATTAAAGTTTGAACAATATAAAAAATAAAATAATAAAAAAATATATTTAAGAAGTTGGTTGATATGTAAAATTGTTAGGGATTAAGAGAGACTTGGCAAGCTAGCTACAGGAATTATAAGGTGAGTTATACGCAGTGGAGAAGTAGTAAGAGATGTCAAAAGGAAGATTTATATAACGCCACAAGCTGGCTTCAAGTAGCCTTTATATGTCAGCTTTAGGAGGAAACAAAGATTCTAGCTGTTGCACCATTATGGCACACATTGTTGTTACTGGTATGTCATTCAAAATTCGACTGCATGGTTGGGGGCTTCCAGAGATTTATTGGAGAGAAACTTTATATGAACAAGGATATCATAGGACTAATTCGATCACTGCTTGTCTTTAACAGCTTATCAAAAGACACACATAGACGCGTTCAACTCTAAGGTCGTTGGATACCGTATGAATATCGTACATAGTTTCCAGCCACTTCTTATAGCAGACGCTGCAGATTCTACCGTTTGAAATAAGAGCCAACAAAAGAGGATAGATGCTAAGTTAGATAGGAGCTACGTATATACGAGACTGTTTTTCAGAAGTTTGAATTGGTTGTAATTCCCACACTTTTTTAGAAGGAACCTGATACTTTAACCTGAAGTTGGACTAGGAGGAGTTAAATTGATATAGACACACAGTGACAGTCCACGATAATAAGCCAAAGGAATTTGTTCTAATTTGAATATTATTTTGAATTGACGAATCTATATTTCGAATATCTAACTGCGGTAGATCTGTCTGGTCATGCAGAAATAATCCGATAGGTCAAGAGAAATAGATGTCTGAATCCTACGTATCCTCATCAATGTACACATATCTCCTCAAATGCACACCTATTAAACAGTTTCCTGTCAACGCAGTTACCAGAATCCGTAGCCGATCCCGTGGAAGCCTGATTAGAGCCTGAGAATTATCGCAGTCATATATCCGGTAGCCATGTGATCCTAGATATCATGCAGATGATTTATTATGACAACCATCAAAGCACCTTGATTTTCTTGAGCAGTTGATTTTCTATGACTATCATCTGGTTTGAGCATATCCATACAGATTTCGCTGTATAGTAGGATTAAATTTAAATTCTTACCAACTAGGAGATTACTTAGTTTTCCTCTCTGTAACTCTCCAAGTTTATATGACTCGTCAACTGATTAAGAGACACTCAACATTAATGTCATGTAGACAATAGGGAGTGATTTAATCGTAGGTTTACTATCGAACATACCCACATATTCCAACATATTATATAAGTAGTATCTCACCCAGTGCAGTCTGAAACTCAATCCCTTGCAAAAGCGGCGAATGTCAAAACCTCCAACCTACCTTGAGACAGACTTGGATTTATCTATAAATGTAGAACTTCAACGTGTCATTCTCACTTATCAATACAGAAAATCATCTCACAAGGAAAGGTGTAGGTGTACAATAGTCAATACTCATAGTGATGGTAATGAATCATTCCCAAGTTGGATATGGCCAAAGTTGTAGTATTTTCAGTCGTCTATGTCTCAACTACACTGAGCTTGACCTCCAAGTTTAATGCCAACTATTGGGATATAAGGGCAGCTGGTATCAAGTGCATCATTAGAGACTTGACGCCATCTGAATAGATCTCGAAGATATCATCCCAGCGAACTCATTCTTTACCGAAAATGACTAGCTCGTGATGTATCCAGAAACTAAAAATTATTGTAATACAAGTATTTTTAGGCTTTCATGACTGCAAGACTGTCAGGCACAGTCTTGCCGAGTTTTTTTTTGGGCTTCCATACAGTATGAGTGCTTACCATACAGTATGAGTCTGATGGCCGAGTTCAGAACCAATATTTTTCCATGCGATTTCAAGGTAGTGCAAATCTCGATGGTGTATTATGTAGCGAGTCCACGATCGTTTCGCCAATCCCGCAGTCGACGAATATACCTAATGCCCTCCTCAAAACTAGTGGTATGGGCTGTTTTATGTATATATGATTAAGGCAAAATTTTAGTGTTTAGGTTTCACGACAATTTTGCATCCAAATGATTTCCAGATACTTTGCATTGTTTGAAAGCCTATTTTTTATCCCCTTAATAAAGGAGGTGGCATGTTGTACATTCGAGAGTAGAGTACGAGCATTTGCCAGGCTTCACAACAAGACCACTGTCAGTAGTTCACACACTAGGTAGAACTATTTAAATTTCCAAGCATTATGAAAGAGTAGCGAAGTGGTTCCCAAAATAGCATCTGCATACACTTTCGCTGATGGAATCAAGTTCCATGAACACAGAATTAATGGCAAGGTATTCAATGCAACCTTGCCATTAATTTTTGCAGTAGCAGAATTCTTGAGAATTCTTCATACGGAGTAAACAGTAGACTGATTGACTTTCAGTCTCTCTATGTCCATCATATCCAGTCGTCCATGCTTACCTGAATATATCCCGAACGTGTCATTTCAAGGAACGCATTCTATATTAAAGGTGAACCATCCGTCATCGATACAGAAAATCTTCTTGCTAGGAAGGGAAAGCAGTACAATTGTCAATATATACAAGAATTTTAGTAACAGATCCCAACATGAGATTTATTTTCTGGCTTCCATGACCCTACAATACTGTGGCTGATGGCCTAGTTCAGAACCAATGCTTTCTCCACGAGATTTCAAGCAAATATAAAAATCTAGATGGCGTATTCTGCATTGCACCAATGATCATCAGTGCGAAAATCCGCAGGATCTTTTCCCAAATCCGGCTGTCTAACAAACCTAATGCCCTCCTCTAAACCAGTGGTATGGGCTTTGTTATGTATATATGATAAAGGCTACCTTTGGGTGTTTAGACTCCACGATACTCTGCACTGTCCTAAAGCCTATTGTTTATCCCATTTATAAAGAAGGTGATATGTTGAACTTTCAAGATTAGAATACGAGCTTTTACCAGAATTCACAACAAGACCACTGTCAGTACTTCAGCGTCTAAGTAGAACGAATGAAGTTTCTAAGCATTGTGAAAAATACGCCAGGTGTTGTCCAAAATAGCATAATCTGATTGAATTAAGTTCCATGAGCAAAAAATTACTGGCAAGGTACTCAATGCAACCTTACCAATAATTCTTGCTGTAACAGACTTCCTGAGAATTATCCGTATGAAATAAATAGTAGATTGATTGACTTCCAGCCTCTATAGAGCCATTAATGTCAACAACATTTTCCAAAATTTGAATTATCTCCACGTATGCGATTGGCACCACTGTGCGCTACCGGTTTCTCATTAATACAGTATTGTTTCGAGTGATATTCCATGCCATGAAACTATTGCCTTCAAAACAATTTACACAAATTTCTGACAAGATGAGGTCAGGATGGAGCAACCGGCTGGATAATTTCTGGTCACTCATACACAACGCCTTCTTCTAGTATAACCAACATCATTTTTCAGCTGACCAAATAATTCTCTCTGTACTTGACCTTCAAAGGTTATCTTAAGATTGAGTATATATTAAGGTGGTATAGTTTTAGCTATTACAAAAGCGGTGTTGCGAATTATGGCCTAGTAATAAACAAAAAAAAATTAGTTGCAATTTTTTAAAACTTATAACTACTGAGTTCGACATACTTCACAGAACAACACTTTTGAAGCCAGCCTCGAATTAAATCTTTGTTACACAGAAAATCTGTAAGATTTTTCACTTTGGGGCCATAATTCGCAGCGCCATAACAACAACATATAATAAGATCAGATACATAATATTATGTTGGTATTCAAAGGAGAATTGAATTTTTTGAGATAAATGATCGGATGTTTATTTCATAACAAAGATGAAGGTATGCCGTTAATAATGAAAAACAACATCAGCCAAATGGCCACCACAACCACGCTTTCGCGACCATATCCTTTTCATGAAATTTTCCATAACCAAATCGCAAAGTGACTGCCCTATGTCCTCGATAGCCTCACGAATTCTATCTTTGAGGTCTTGAATCGACGCTGGGCTGTTGGCGTAGACCTTATCTTTCACGTGGCCCCAAAAGAAGAAGTCGCAAGGTGTTAAATCACATGATCTTGGTGGCCAATAGTGATCACCTCTTCGAGAGATAACACGGTCCTGAAACTTTTCCCGTAAAAGTGCAATGGTTTCTTGCTTGTGTGGCACGTACTGCCACCTTGTTGAAAGTAAACGTTGCCCAGATCAATATCATCCAACTCCGACCATAAGAAATCATTAGTCATCTCTCGATAGCGCATAGGACGAGGAATGGACAAACCTGGGTTTTCTTCAACACTTTGGGCTACAGCAGCAATATTCTCAGTTTTTCTTGAGCGACGTGCACGGGTTTTATTCTTCACATCACTAGCTTGTCCCAACAGCTCGAATTTTTCCACCAATTTCTGTATTATGACAATGTGCTTCACGACGACCCGAAAATGCTTTAGTTTTGCGAGCTGTGATTGAACAACTTTCACCATTTTTGTGGTGAATGCAGCGTGTATCGTTCCATTTTTAGTAATGGCGTAGTTTCTACTTGTCAGATGTCAAAGAATAAAAGCTTCTAAAGTGACTGCTACTGAAATACCGGGTGACTCAAAATAACACCCCTTCTTTGAAAACCCTTTATAATCTTCAACAGTATTTACATGCCAGTATTTCCAAAACGAATTCATCAAAAGATTCGTATATATCAATTAGTATTTCAGTTCGAACTTACCTACAAATAATTATAGTTCTTAATGTGGGACTTTCATATATTAATTGGCATCAACTCAGAAGGGCAATGAGTTGTCATTCAAGTGAGTACTTTATTTCCAAATGATTTCAACCTTGCTGCTACTGAACGACAATGTTTCCTCTTTTTACTCTCAAGCTCCTTCGATAAATGAATTCATTGAATGACAAATGTAGAGTACACCATCTGAAATTCTATGACCAACAAATAAGCCACAACAAAACCAATACCACACAAAAATACTTAACAAATGACGAAAATATATTTTACTCGAAAACTAAAGACAATTCTACAAAATTAAAATAAATCAAATAATCTTTATTATTTTTCGCTGCTAGCAAAATAAGAATAAAATAATAAGAAATTATGTTCATGAATTATACGAATCAACGAATTTCCATTTATTATGATTTCTCTGGATTTCTAACTTAAGGGATTTCAACTTTCTTTGACCAAATAAAATCAAACAGCAGAAAAGATGGTTAAATGAAAAAATAGAAATTGCGAATAGCAAAAAAAAAAAAAAATATATATATATATGATTAAACAAATACAACAGGTCGAGGGCGAGCGTGGTCTTCATCATAGTACTTGTTTAACAAGATTTGTTTCCCAATGGTCAACATTAATAACATGAAAAGGGAATTGTTGCCACACAAATAAGTAAACTTGCAACACGAGCCAAAAAGTATAGAAGAAATTCCAACAAGAGAATAAAGTCAATTAGGTTAACGAACAAAAAAAAAAATAAAAATCAACAAAACTATGAAGAAAGAGATGAAATCCTTAAATTTAGATTTATGTGGATAACGAAAATTATAAGTAGTTTGTTAAACAAGATATTAAGATTCAACAATCATCTTTTAGCTATAATTTCACAAAAAGCTAATAAACTAAGGGGGTTACACAGAAAACAAATCTTATGAAAATAATATAATTTTGTTTAATAAGCCATACAGCAGCGATTCAAGCAAAAATTTCATAAATTAGTATGGAAGACAAAAGTTGAGTAATATGCTTACAATATTACTACGGTTTCGATAGTATTAGGCTGCGCGTCTATCGTGGTGACGACAAGATCGACCCCGAAACTTCTGAGGTTAAATCAGAAGCTCCGCAGGATATGGACTGCGCAAAAACCGAGGTTGACGACCCCACTAACTCGGAAGACGAAATGGAGACCCAATCAAACTCCGGTATGGTTGGGGATCTATTCCGTGGTCTGGGTGAAGTGGAGGACGAGGACGCTCTTTTGGACTCTGATCCAGAAGACGTAGACGTAACCGTCGTCTATGACCCCGATCATGGTGAAGGTGATCCAGGCGAACCTTCACCACTCTAAAGCAGCATCCGCTGCACTACTCCTCCACATTGTCGAGAATGGGGAGGATATCGCGTTGGTCCAGGAGCCTTGGATTTGCAATGGCGAAATATGTGGACTCAACGCATCAGGGTACAAACTATTGTACAATAAGGGCACAGGTAAAATTAGATCCTGCATACTGGCTAAAAACCATCTTAATATCTTCATTCTAACTGATTACAGCGATGGAGATACTGTAACCGCTGCATGGGAGACGAGGTCGATTAATATGTGGCTTTTCTCATGCTATATGGCACATGACCAAGCCGATCCACCACCCAACAACATGGTGAGGAAAATGATGCGGGCAGCAAATCGCTCCCGGACTCCCGTGGTCATAGGGGCTGATGCCAATGCACATCATACTATCTGGGGAAGCTCAGACACGAATGCTCGAGGTGAGTTTTTATTAGACTTTATATTAGACTCTAATCTAATGATAACCAATAAAGGTTCGGAACCTACTTTTGTAGTTGCTAACAGACAAGAGGTTCTTGATGTAACGCTTGTCAGTGCAAGCCACTCCTACATGATCAGTAACTGGAAGGTCTCAAATGACTGTTTGATGACCTTTCTCGATTGAAAGGAAATCGGATAGGGTTGAACCCTTTTTGAATAGAAGGAGGACAAGATGGGACGAGCATCAACGTTATCTATCTGAACTCCTTCCCCAACCTCCCTTAATAAATAATATTGGGGACATTGTAAGGGCTGTAAACACGCTCACAAATTCCATAAAGGACGCCACTGCACTCACTTGTGCCCCCTCTGTAAGAAGAGGTAACGGACGACCACCATGGTGGTCACCGGAAATAGCGGACTCCAGAGTGAGAAGCCGTAGACTTTTCAATGAGGCTAAAAGATCAGGAGACTGGTCATCCTACAAGTCATCGTTGAATAAATTTAAAAATCTGGTCAGAAGGGCGAAACGGAAGACATGGAGGGACTTCTGTAGCGGCGTCGAAAGTTCCTCTGAGACAAGCCGTTTGCGCAAGATTCTGTCCAAATCACCAACCGTTCAAGGCTATATCCAAAAGCAAGACGGTAAATGGACCACAAGTGGACATGAGACACTTGAAGTGCTCATGGACACTCACTTTCCGGGAAGTCTCCCAGTAAACGCGGCATGTGAATCCCAACCGCATGATAGAATCTTATCCTCAATTAGGATTAACGAGGACAATGTACTCTGGGCCATTCGGAGTTTTGATCCATACAAATCTCCAGGCCCTGATGGCATCATACCGGCTGACCTGCAATACAATGCAGAAATAGTCACACCATGGCTGATTGTAATCTTTCAAGCCTGTCTCTCATGGTCCTATATACCTGACAGTTGGACCGAATGCAATGTGACTTTCATCCCGAAGGGTGGAAAGGCCTCACATACCAAGGCAAAGGACTTTAGGCCAATAAGTCTATCATCCTTTCTGCTAAAAACCCTGGAAAGAATTATCGACACCCATATTAGAATGTCAGTAAACAAGGGATTATTATCTACCTCTCAACATGCATACACCAAGGGGAAATCAGTTGAGACGGCACTCCACTCACTAGTGGGACATATCGAGAAATCCATCGAATACCGCAATTACACACTTGTGGCCTTTCTTGATATAGAAGGAGCCTTCAACAACGTGAAATCTGCAACCATCATATCGGCCCTAGCTTTACTAGGACTCGATCAATCTATAGTTAGGTTCATTAGGTACCTCCTAAGTTACAGGATCATTCGCTCCAGAATTGGAACGACTACGATCTCTAGATCTGCCAACAGAGGCACTCCCCAAGGGGGCGTCCTTTCTCCACTTCTGTGGAATCTGGCGTTAAATTGTCTGCTTATGAAATTAGATTCCCAGAACTTTAAGACTGTTGCCTATGCGGATGACGTTGCGGTTGCAGTTTCAGGGATTCATCTGGGCACGATATCGCAAAGACTGGAAATGGCACTAGGAACATTGAATCGATGGAGTATCGATAGTGGTTTAAGTGTAAATCCCAGCAAGACTGAACTAGTACTGTTCACTCAACGGAATAAAATTCCTAACTTCAAGTTGCCCCGACTTAACGGAACCGAATTGTCACTCTCGGACAATGCAAGGTACCTGGGCATCATACTCGACAGGAAATTATCCTGGAAACTCAATACAGAGGCAAGAGCGGCTAAAGCCATCACGGCTATGTATGTCTGCAAAAAGGCCATAGGCACGAGATGGGGTATTAGACCCTGGAACATGAATTGGCTAGTTGATACGGTTACTAAACCTATATTATTCTATGGGGCCTCTGTCTGGTGGGGGGCAATGGATAGGGCCTCAAATCGTATACTCTTTGATAGGGTATTAAGAAGCATGGCAATCCTGATAACAGGAGCAATGCGAACTACCGCGACGAAGTCGCTATTCACTCTACTAAACTGGATACCAGTAGATCTTATGGCCAGAAAATTGGCATTGAATACGGCCTTCAGGCTAAACGCCAGCAATGCATGGAATTACAGACCCTATGGACATGCTTGCATAATAGGAAGTATACGCAATCTTCCTGATCATATTGATTACTGCACTCCCAAGCCCTTCCTCCTGAGGAACTTCGGTTTCTCAATCCCATCCAATATGGAAGCTGTCGATGGTAACCCTGTTGATGGGATGAGGCTATCCATCTATACGGATGGGTCCAAAAAGGGGGACAGGGTGGGTGGTGGTGTATACATCCCTGAATTTGGAGTAAGAATGTCTTTTAGGCTTCCAGATGGTTGCAACATTCTTCAGGCCGAAGTATCGGCTATTAAAAGAGCGGCCAACTGGCTCAGATATTACAGAGTATCTGGTAGGGATATTCGTATATATACTGACAGTAAACCCGCAATTAAGTCCCTGATAGGTGTTTATACAACATCAAATATGGTCCAGGAATGCCGGGCATCCTTAAATGAGATGGCGAGACATTCGACAGTTGTACTCACATGGGTACGTGGACACAGGGACAATGAAGGCAATTGTATTGCCGATCACTTGGCAGGATTAGGAGCCCTTCTATCAGAAGATGATATAGACTCCCTCTGCGGAATCCCGCTGTCAACTTGCAAGAAACGTATACATGACATATACTACGAACTTGCCCAAACTAGGTGGGGCAATGAATCCACTTGTACTATCACGAGGACGATATGGCCTGTGCTGGACTGTACACGCACGTCGTATCTACTTAGATTACAACGAATGAGATTACGCAATATGGTGGCGATGATCACCGGACATTGCACTTTCGGTCCCCATGCTGCGAGACTTGGGTTACCTTATAACGACTTCTGTAGAAGTTGTCAAAATGAGGAAGAGGAAGAAACTATTCTACACTTCTTTTGTAACTGTCCGGCACTTGGTGATCTAAGAGCCAGACTTTTAGGTGAGAGATTTCTTGATACCCTCTCCGGGCTATCAGTGAAGAATTTAAGGTGTATAGACGCCTTTATTAGGGAAAGCAGGTGGTTGATGAGACCGGACTTGCAAATTGCACCTCATGAAGACACGATAACTGTCTCATGATGGTCCGCGTCATTGAATCTCAATACCTTCTCCTCTTACTCCTTCGATTTCTATTCTTTTCTTCTCGTGCTTGACAATCTTTAGAACGCCTATCATCTACTTCTATCTCTTTCCCCTTTTCCTTTATCTCCTTTCAGGTACCACAAAGGGAACGTTTATTGGACCCAAGTGAGCTGTACAAAGAAGATTTTGGACGGCTGCCTGATAACCTAACCTAACCTAACCTACAATATTATGATCTTATTGCCTATAACAATTTATTAAAGGGTGTTTTTTTAAGCCCTTTAGAAAGGTTTAACTGTCAAACGAACTATCATATTTAGCTCACTTTTTGACATTTATGATTAGTATACTCTGGCAAATTATCATGAATAGATTGACGATTATATAAATGACAGGGGTGAGTGTTTACTTTAATACCTTCTATCTACTAACCTAAGTTTTTGGAATAGGGGTAACAGACCAACGATTTTCAATAGGATCAGGGAACAAACCACTGATATTACTTTGGTAGGGAACACGGACTCAGTTAGGATTCTTGATTGGAGAGTATAACTCGAGTGCTCATTCTCCGATCACCATAGGATAGTCTTTACGATACAACTTACACTGGATAGGGAAAAACCGTTTAGGAATCCTAGAAAATCTCAGTGATACCATACCACCTCCAGAAATGGGTAAATTAAATGGTACATGAGACTTGGACGACTTGGTAGATTTTCTATCCAGATCACTAAGGAAAGCCTACTGTGCTTCGTGTAGGGAGCGGCAGGGACCTAGGAAATTCCGCAACCATGGTGGAATCCTAAGAAAGGACTGCAGGAAACTTTTTAATAAGGCAAAGAGGGACAAAGACCCGTTAAGCTGGGATGACTATCGTCAAAGCTTCAACACTTTGAAGAGGGAAACCAGACGGGCAAAGAAGGAATCTTGGAAACGTTTCTGTGAGGAACTGGAGAGTACCACTGAGGTATCGCGTCTACATAGGACCCTGCCACGCCGGGATTCCTGATGAAACCGGATGGTAACTTTACTGAAAGTAGTACCGAAACTTTGGAACTGCTTATGGAGACACACTTTCTGGGTTGTAGGGATGATGAAAATGAGGGCTCCGCTTCGGAGCACCTTGCTGTTTCCCAAATCCACATAAGTGAATTAGTTAGAACATCCTCTCCCCTGACAATTTCTGTAGGCTACAACACGCATACCTTAAAGGGAGGTCGATGGAGACAGCCTTGCATGACGTTGTTGGAACTATTGAGGAGACACTTGACAAAAAAAAAGTATGTTATGGCATTTTTCTTGGGTATAGAGGGTGCGTTTAATAATGTGAATATATCCGCAATAGTTGATGCACTAGGTGACTTAGGTGTTGATCAGCGGATAAAAAATTGGACCAAAAATATGCTTAATAGCAGGGCCATAAACTCTAATATGGGTACTGGTAGGACAAGGAAAGTTGTGACAAGGGGCACACCACAAGGTGGTGTCATCTCTCCACTTCTGTGGAATCTTGTCGTAAATAAAATCCTTTTTAGGCTCAGTAGGACAGGCACCAAGGTGTCAACCCTGCCAAAACAGAACTGGTTCTTTTCACCAGGACATACAAAATCCCAGAATTCATACCTCCACTTTTCTAAAGATTTCAAGCGATGCCTAATATCTTGGCGTAATTTTGGACCCTAAGCTCTCGTGGAAACGTAATGCTGAGAGTCGAATTAAGAATATACACCGCGATCATAAGACCTATTTTGACATATGGGGCTCTAAACAAGGTACAAAAACTAGCATGTCTTGCAATTACTGACTCTATGATTTCCACATTTCAGGCCATTCTAGAGACTATGCTAAATATAACTCTTCTTGATATATAAATCATATGCATGACAAGGGATGACTGGGCCGCGAACACTGTCCTTAGGGACGACGTGCTCTCAGTCTACACTGATGGTTCAAAGACAGAAGGAGGCACGGGCTCGGAAATTTTCTCCGATGAACTGGACCTTTTGCTATCTCTTCGATTACCGGATACGTGCACGGTTTTCCAGGGTAAGATACATGCCATCGATACAGCCGCAAGAAAATCCGGGAACTGAATCTCGAAAATTCGACTATACATATTTACTTGGACAGCTTTGCATCAATCAAGGCTCTTAACTCCAACTTTATTAAGTCGAAATGTTTTTCATCTGCATCCAATCACTGGCACAACATCACTTCGAGTTGATATGGGCCCCAGGACATGAGGGCATCTGGGAAAATGAAGTATCCGGTGAATGCGCAATAAACGGGTCGTCCCTAGACCTATCTCTTGCGCAAATGGATATTCACACTCCCTTATTGAACGTATTGAAATTGATAAATGAATGGGCTTTGAGTGAGACGGAACTCAGGTGGTCAAATATCATCACTTGTAAAATATTGAGATTGCTCTGGCCCACTCTGACAGAGAATAGTGGGCTTCTTACGGGTATAATCACTGGGCACTGTATGATTGGACGCATGTCGGAACGTATGAGTTACCCACGTTATAGCTATTGTAAAAGTTGTTTGGATGAGGAGGAGGAAGAATCGGTACAACACCTTTTATGTGACTGCCCTGCCTTACAAGAGCATAAACTATTACATCTTCGTAGAGCTCAGTTCCACGATCTGGACTGTCTCAGAGATGTGCAACTAGTAAATATGATCAGATTTATTAGAAGTACCGGCTGGTTCTCACGGGAATCACAAGAAGCACATAGTCAATGAAATTAGGGTGGGCAGCTATTATCTCTTTACGTATTAAATTTCAACATAAGGGAGTGGTAATTCTTAGGGTATCATAATGGGCCACAAGTCCTCCGAGTGAACTCGCTAACTTGCGAGCAACCCACGTAACCTAACCTAACCTTGACGATTGAACAACGCTACCAAATTATCCAAATTAACTTTGATTTCTCCTCAAATTGTGTTCAGCGATGAGGCTAATTTTTGGCAAAGCAGGTTTGTTAATAAACAAAATTGCCACAAACAGACCCTACAGACAATATTATATCCAGGAAAAGGCAACGTTTTGTGCGGTATACAAGAAGATGGCATCAACTAGAGCTCGCGATACGGTCAATGGCGATCGCACAGTGGGGGAATTGAAAAAAGGGGAAATAAATCAGTAATTTCAAAACGGATAACTCGATTTTAATCAAATTCTCCACGACTATAGACAAGGTATAGCTGAGTTTAGCTGAGCACCAAAGTGGGGTATATGCTCGTGATAGTAAACTTACGTTAGTTTTCGAAAGTCTACATTTGTAGCAAATATGTTTTTGTATGGAAAGCTACGTCAACATATGAAAAAAAAGCTAGTGTGTTATACTTGAATGCATATTTATTAATAATTATATGATTTATAGATACAAAGTTAAGGTGAAAATATTCAAATTTCATTAATGGTACAGCATTTACCCACAGAAATATTTCAATAGTCAGGCGTGTTGGAGCATGACCTAATACCCTTGGATTTTCAGAGCCCTGTTCAATTTCTGGCATGAAGAACTGTTATGCAAGGCTTTGTGGTCTGCTTTCATTTCATTTGGCACAAATGTTTTGTTTTGATGAAGAGCACCAAGAGCAAGATTTTTGGACATCAATTGCATACCCAGATTCAATGATGCGAAAAAATTGTCATAGATTATGGTTTGTCCGATGTTTTTCCAAGGGTAGACCATTTTAAAAAATAAAATTAAAAAAAAAAAAACAGCCACAATTTTTTTATTTCCATATTTTTGCAAAAAGTCTTCTATACAATTTTTAACTCTGATATATTTTATAAATTTTTTAAATGAAAACACAATTTCCTATACACTGATGTATAATATGTGTATTTTATCTTTTCCACTAGCCTCATTTATGGCTACATTAAACACCCAATTCTCTTTAAAACAAAAATTCACAAAAAATTCAACTTAATATTGCAGTTGCATTAAAATATTTTACTACTTATTTTGCATAAATTCTCATACTTATACAAAATTTAACAAGGCGTCTTTGCCATCATTCAAATCAATCACTTACTTTAAGAAACCCGCTGCATAACATCAGTCAGTCGACATCAGCTGTTAAAATATCTTGTTTGCTCAAAATTATGACCAAAAATCTAAGAAAAACACTAGGAAAAAATAGTTAAATTAAGTTATAAGTTTTTTAAACTGGAAAAATTTAAACTTTTTGTGCGAATATAAATTTGGCCAAGAATAAAAAAAGTATATAAAACTGAGAACAATCACAAATTCAAATCAGTCTGTGTACCCAGTAATAAATTGAAAAGTCAAATGGAGACGGTATGGGGGAATTAGGTTGAAAAAGAACATGCAGGGGATGTGCGATAAATGAAAGAGTGATACTATCAGGATTACTTATTCCTAGTCTGACAATATTACGCATTTTGCTTCAATTGTACTAAATACCTTAGTTTAAAAGTACTAAATTCTCATTTAAAATATTATTGATAAATTCACTGATATTTATTGTCATTGGCTTTAGGAAAGGATTCAAATAAAACTATAGAGCGAATGTGAATTGTAGACACTCAAATTTTACTTGTAAAAATATCATAGCTTCAACACAAACCAACAATAACCGGTAATACAAAAGCATCCCAGCTTTTCTAGGATACTGTTTGGAACTAGTAATTTTTTTTATCATTTAGGGTGACAACTAGTTACATAACTAGCTATGTGACTAGTTATTTTAACACGTGCATGACCTAAGCAGTGGATCAATTAAACCTTTTGGATTACAGTGAGACTGTCTAATAGCTGGTCCAAAGTAGTCAACGCAGTGGATTCTCATACTGGTTACATAGAGTCAGCTACCTTACCATCTACCTAACTGGTAACTTAATCAGCTACATAAATAGTTATCTTTACATGTACGGGTGTTAACTGACCTCAAACTTGAGGATACAACACGACTCTCTAATAGTCAGCATGCCTACTTTAAGAGTCGCTCTACAGATACAGCTCTGCATGAGGTCGTAAGAGTTATAGATAGATCTCCCGAATATAAATAAACAGTACACAATGGCAGCTTTCCTGGATATAGGGGGTGCTTTCAATAATGTAACTACTCTGGCAATTCTGCAAGCTCTTACTAACCTAGACGTTGAAGAATATATCAATGACTGATTAGTGACAATGCTGAAACCAAGAATAGTTACAGCAAATCTTGGTAATAGCGTTAAGTCCAAGCTAGTTGGAAGAGGCACACCTCAGGGCGGGGTAATCTCTGCACTACTATAGCTTATCGTTATTAACTTGATTCTCATTGATCTAGACAGAAAAGGGATAAAAGTTGTCGCTTATGCGGACGATGTTGTGATACTCGTATCAGGACTGTTTCCGGACGTGATCAGTGCTTTAGGGTTGCGAAATCCCCTTTTCAAATAATGCAAAATATCTAGGTATTATACTGGACTCCAAATTGTCATGGAAACTGAATACTCAACACTGGGTGAAGAAGGCAACGGTGGCCTATTATACCTGTCGTAAGATGTTTGATAAAAAATGGGGACTTAGTCCCAGCATAGTTAAATGGATGTATACGGCTAAAGTACGTCCAATTCTTACTTATGGAAGTACTTATGTCGTAGACCAACTATACAAAGTCGAGAGATCAGTCTGTATTGGTATAGCCGTCGCACTAAGAACTAGTCCTTCAGAGGCACTCAACACTATACTGCACCTTTTGCCAATAGACCTTCACATAATGGCCACTTCTGCCTGCAGCGCAGCGAGGCATCGTTGTTGGAGATCGAGAACATATGGCCATGCGGGGATTCTGAGCCTATTGTCTTCGATCGTTCTCCATCCTTCTGACTATATTACTCCATACACAGACTTTGATAGGGTGTTCAAGGTCTTGATTCCCTCCAGGAGTGAGTGGGGTAGGGATAATCTCGTGTACGAATACGACACTAGGATATATACAGACGGTTCTAAAATGAGCTGTGGTGCTGGTTCTGGCGTTTTCTGTGACGAACTTGGGGTAGGCATCTCATATCGTCTTCCGAATGAGTGTAGTGTTTTCCAGGCGGAAATTTATACACTTCATGATCATTATACTCGTGGCAAAATAGGTATCTTTGTCGAAAGTCAGGAGGCACTTCTCTCACTGAAACCCTACACAACTTCACCTTCAGTAGTCAGGCAATATAAGAATTCTCTGTCAAGGTCGTCTATCTAACATTACTTTGGTTTGGGTTCCTGCACACAGGGACCACTACGGTAACGAACTAGTCTAGGCAGACGAACTAGTCAGAATGGGATCTGCCTTAGACACCTCCAATCTTCAGACACTTTCTTACAAAGGCTGAGTATAGATGGCGCAATTTAGACACATGTAGGGTAGCCAAGTTGATGTAGCCATCTTTTAACGAAATACGTACTATGAGACATACAATTATGGGCAACTATATATTGACTAAACTTGGTGAGGTAGCCGGGTCTGAACCCAATGACCTACTGAGATATCTCACAGCTACAGGTTGGGTCTAGTAAACTCGACATTTTTTGCAAACATTTTATATATATTACGATGTAAACGACATTACGTCTAACGAGTGGTGTGGTCTTGTCAAAACGGGGACCCTTGGACTCTACTTGATCTATGTTTCTCTCTTTTAACAAACCTTCCTCTGACAACTCTCCAATATAGTATACTTAAGAAATTACTAAAAAAAGTGCAGTACAAAATAAACCTTTAAAGTGTCTTCACTCTAGATTACTTAGACACACTTAAGTCACAATTGACTTCACGCTAGATTACCTGGGATATATAAAATAACCTATTAACTTCTCTCTGCACTACAAAGAGCACATACGTGTCAAATGTCCTGAAATATATCAATTGGAGTTAGCCAAGTTATCAGACTTCGTGCTTAACTGCTGGGAACCGTCTTAGGTTTTTGGCTTTCAGTTAAATATCTAGTTGACATTTATGGTGTAACCAAGTTTGTGTGCCCTCATCACCAAGGATATCGACGCAGAATAACGTTAGCCGAAGAAAGCTCAATTTGTTTTTGGGAAGTCTTCTTCTTATAATTATATGGCAGATACTTGAGCCAGAAACCATGAGATGCAATATAGCCTTAGATGATGTCGAATATGTAGAGAAAAGGTTTCGACATGACCCCTCAATATAATCAGGGGGTTTGATGCTACAACAACTGGTCAAACATCACGGACAGTAGTATGGAAGTGGGGAGGCAGATGAAAATTTGCCTCCCCATTTGTTTTCAGTGAAGAAGAAAATATTTTTTTGAAATTGTTTGGGAAGAAAATATTTTTTGTAAAATTGCAAACTTGCAGAATGGGAAGAAAATATTTTTTTGAAATTGTGGGGAAGAAAATATTTTTTTGTAAAATTGCAAACTTGCAGAATGGGAATAAATTATTTTTAGTGAAAATTGACACCAATATATTTATTTTGTATAATACATATGTATGTATGTAGTTATGTTAAAAGTCCATACAAAAAAATGTTTAACATGGAGACAATTTTTATTTCTGCACTTTTAATTTTGATGAAATTAGAACCTGATGACTTGCATTAATAGCATTTGAGTATTTTTGGTTTGTTTATATAAAAAAGTAACCTTGAGTAAGGTTTTTGGCATTAATGAAGATATACATTATGTTGTTGAGTATGGTCATGATTAATTTTAAATATTTTAATAGTAAATTAATGGGAGTATTTTTTTATTCATATTAAACATTTTCATATCTAGAATACTTTAAAAATTGGTATATATTGAGCCATATATGTATTTACATAACGAATGTAAATTAAGATTTTCTCAATTTGAAATATTAAAGAGAAATTACTAATTCTTTGGAGATGAATTGGAAAGACAAAGCATTTTTTATTTTTAATTTGTATAAAAAGAGGTATCAGAGAAAATTTGTTATCATTGGTCTGAGGATAACTTCGAAGTATAGTTAACAGAATGGTAAGCTATCAATATATTTTTTTTTTTAATTTTTTGGTTTTTTATAAATTATTTTTTAACTTTTCAGATATATGAACAAATTATAAAATTGGCTCTGGGTATTAAGGCAGAATATATAAGAATTGATGATATTCCGATAGAACAGCCTTATAAAGTATTGAGTTTTGAATGGAAAGAAACTCAATATGGATCAAAAGTAATTGCATACTTAGAAAACAATAAGTGGTTTTATCTTCCACGAAGAATTACCAAATTTTTAAATAAAGAGGATCCATATTTAAGCAAAATGAGCGATAAAAAGTGGACAATTACTTATAAAGGACGTGAATCAACAAATGGTCCTGCAATATTTGAATTATATTATAGCTAACTTTTTTTAAAAATTAAATAAAAAACTTATTTAATCATTTGAAGAAAATAGTTTTATTTATAAATATATTTATATTATAAAAAAATTAAAAAGATAATTCCAGCAGGAATTTATCGTCCTCCTCCATAAACATCTTTATTATGTCATCATTGACTTGTGTTGCTGTTGTTGTCTCTGTTGTAGCAAATTGATCCTCCTCCTCCTCCATAAACATCTTTATTAAGTCATCATTAACTCGTGTTGTTGTTGTTGTCTCTGTTGTGGCAAATTGATCCTCCTCCATAAACATCTTTATTATGTCATCATTGACTCGTGTTGCTGTTGTTGTCTCTGTTGTGACAAATTGATCCTCCTCCTCCATTGTCATTGACTCGTCATTGACTCGTATTGCTGTTGTGTCTGTTGAAGCAGATTTCACCTCGTTGTAGGATTTTGATTTTCTATACTCAAAATTGTGTTTATTCAAAAAATGTCTTTTTTTATTTGCTTTATTAGCAAAGGTAATATTAACGCAAAATTCGCAAATGAACATGTTTGAATTCATTTTTATATTAAAAATTAATTTGTAAAATACTAATAATTATACCTCAAAACTGTTTAATATTTTGAAAAAGGATCTATGAGAACGGAAGTTTAACTTTAATTTAATTTAACCCATTCGACGCCCAACAAAATTTAAAAATAATTGCAATACTATTTTTCAAATGAAGGTAGTGAAAATTGTACAAGCAATACCCAAGCAATTACAATGGGAAAACAAATGGGTTAATCATGGTATGATAAAATAATTCCTGGTAAATTAAAAAATGTTAACAAAGCAATTTAATATTTCCGTTAAGGAAAAAAGTATATATGTGAACACATTTGGTAAATATTTAAATATATTTTTCATTAGTCCAAAGACTGATTTTAAAGTGTACACAAGCATTATTAAAAACTAAAAGGAAATTATGTTCAAGTGCAAGTTTTGTAAATCCGTGTTTGCTGAAAAAGAAATGTTGAAAATACATGAAGTCCTTCATTGTATTGAATGTGGAAAATGGTTTTCTAACAGAAACCATTTGCAAGAGCATGAGAGATCTCACGCTAGTGTATCCAACATAAATAACAATAATAATAATTTTAACAATTTAAAAAACTTTAAGTGTAGAAGAGCATTCAAAGGAAGAATAGAGACATACTTCTATGAAAACAAACAGGAGGATATACTACAGCCGAAAGAGTTTTTCGAAATAGTAAATGGAGGGTTAGAATGTATTATTAATAATTCTATAAAAAATTATACTACATTCAAGTATAATATGGAGCTTCAATGCGAGTACATAAAAATAAGAGATGAAGATATAGAATTAACCTCCATCACCCACCGCTCCAAAATGTCTCTATTCACACTGAGTGACCATGTTAAGGAATCTCTTAAATTACATTATGATAAAATAATCAACAAAATGAGTGAATTTCAAGAAAGGGATAGTGGATGGTCACTTATTCGGATAAAGAAGCTTGAAATAAACATTAATATGGCTTCTTTTATACGAGGATCAAAATACATCCCATTACCTCAATGGTTAATTAAAAAACAAGCATGCTTCAATATTTTAAATGATGATGATTACTGCTTTAAATGGAGCGTTATTGCTTCATTTTCAAGAAACAAGCTGAATATAATAAATAATATTAATATAGCTGAAAACTGCATACAAGTAGAAGATCAATTAATTAATTTTGAAGGACTGGAATTTCCTTTAAAATTAAAGGATATTAGCAAATTTGAAAAAACAACACCAACATTAGTATTAATGTGTTTGGTTGTGAAGGGAATAACATTGTGGGGCCATATTATCTTACAAACGGAGTGAAAGAACACCATATAAATCTCCTTCTTTTGAGTGATGAAGAATGGTTCCACTATGTATTAATAACAGATATTTCAAGGTAATTTAAATAATAATAATGCTCATACAATTTTCATACAATATATTAATATAATTTTATTATATAAATATTTTAGATTAGTAAGAAGTAGCATAACTTCGCATAAGGGACGAATATACCTTTGCAACGCATGTCTTCAATACTCTCAAACTGAAAAAATAATAAGGGATCACGAGAATAATTGCAAGAAAGTAGTTACAAAGATGCCTAATGTAGATGATAATATATTACGCTTTAAAAATCATCATAAACAGTTGGATGTTCCTTTTGTTATTTATGCTGACTTTGAAGCTTACTTGGAGAAAATTGAAAATTCCGAAACTAATAATTTTCAAAAACATATAGCGTGTGCGTTTAGCTATTATATTAAATGTAGTTTTGACGATAGTTTAGATAAGTTTAATATTTATTTTGGAGATGATGCTCTTACTATATTTATTGATAATTTAATTAACGATACTACAGAAATTTATACAAATTATTTAGCTAAAGACACACCTATGACAACACTTTCCAGTGACGAACAACATTTATATGACTCCTCAACAAATTGTCATATTTGTGAGAAAAACTTAGGAACTGACAAAGTACGAGACCATTGTCATTTTACTGGTAAATATAGAGGCGCAGCCCATAACTCTTGTAATCTTCTTTATAGAACAGCTAAATTTATACCGGTACTCTTTCATAATTTTTCTTCTTATGACTGTCACTTATTCATGAAAGAACTCTCAAACTTTAATGGTGATATTAAAGTAATTCCCCTCAACAAAGAATTATATATATCACTATCAAAGTTTATACCAATTGGAGAAAAGGAGTCTTTTGAAATTCGATTTCTAGACTCTTGTAGATTTATGGCCTCGAGTTTAGAATCTCTCGCTAATAATTTAAATGATGATGACTTTCATATTTTAAAAAAAGTTTTCACAACAACGCAAGAGTTTAATCTACTTAAAAGAAAAGGTGTGTTTCCATACTCTTACATTGATTCAATGAATCGTTTTAGTGAACAAAGTCTTCCCACTAAAGATAAATTTTATAATATTTTAAGTAATTCGGAATGTACAAATGAAGATTATGAGCATGCTCAAACTGTGTGGGAAACCTTCAAATGTAAGAATATGTTGGATTACACAAAATTATATTTAAAAACAGATGTTCTCCTTCTAACAGACATTTTTCAAAATTTTAGAAGAATTTGTAAAAGTATTTATAAACTGGATCCATGTCAGTACTATACAGCTCCAGGATTATCGTGGGATGCCATGCTTAGGACCACGAAAATAGAGTTAGAGTTATTCAATGATATTAATATGTATAACTTTATACAAGATGGTATCAGAGGTGGTCTAGTCCAATGCTCTAAACGATATTCCAAGGCAAATAATAAATACTTGGACGATTTTGATCAAACCAAACCCTCGGAATTCTTAATGTACCTAGATGCTAATAACCTTTACGGTTGGGCAATGTCTGAATATCTCCCATACGGAGAATTTGAATGGGTATACGATGAGGACACGCTAAAATATCTTGATTTGAATAATATTTCAGATACTTCCGATATTGGATATATCCTGGAGGTAGACTTAGAGTATCCTCAAAAGTTACATGAAACCCACAACGATCTTCCATTTTGTGCAGAAAACAAAATTGTTGGTAATTCTAAATGTAAGAAGCTTATAGCAGACTTAACATATAAAACAAAATATCCAATTCATTATAGAGTTCTAAAACAATGTTTAAGGAATGGATTAATATTAAAAAAAATTCATAGAGCTTTAAAATTTAGACAATCCCCATGGCTAAAAGAGTACATAGACCTTAATACTCACCATAGAACATTGGCCAAAAATTCTTTTGAAAAAGATTTTTTCAAATTATTAAATAATTCCGTTTATGGAAAAACCATGGAGAATGTACACAAACGGAAAGATGTAAAAATTGTAACCGACTGGGAAACAACCAGGCGGAACCATTTAGGAGCTAGAGCACTAATTTCAAAGCCAAATTTTTCAAGCATATGCCAATTTTCTGATAATATGTTTGCAGTCCAACTCAAAATTATGCAAATAACATATAATAAACCTATTTATTTAGGCTTTGTTGTGTTGGAACTCTCAAAATGGAAAATGTACGATTTCCATTATCAGTATATGATACCAAAATTCCAAAAAAATATAACTCTGAATTATATGGACACGGACTCATTCATATACTCCATAAAGACGGAGGATTTCTATAGTGATATCCGTGAAGACATTCCATTAAAGTTTGATACATCTGAGTATCAACCTGATAACATATTTAACATTCCTCTATTAAATAAAAAAGTCCTTGGTATGATGAAAGATGAGAATAGTGGAAAAATTATGAAAGAGTTTGTGGGACTTCGGTCTAAAATGTATTCATATAAAACAGTTGGCATAAAAGAGGTGAAAAAATCTAAAGGAGTAAAAAAGTCTTGTATGGAAAATTTGTCAATTGTAGATTATAAAAAAACATTATTTGAAAAAAAGATTATTTATGATTCAATGAATACATTTAGATCAAAGTTTCACCAGCTGTATACACAGAAGTTGTATAAAGTAGTTTTGAGTTATGCAGATGACAAAAGAATTATTGCGGCCGACGAAATAAATACATATGCCCGTGGACATTATAAACTTCAACATAATTTTGACACCTTTTTTACGGACGAGGACGATGATATGTTCATGAATATAGATAATGATTATGCAGAATTTTTAAAATATTCATCTGATGATGATTATTTAATGAACATAGATGTTTGATTTTAAAAATGAAATTATAATTAGTATGTAAGTAATAATAATAAAACAATTTTTATATATTTTTTAATATTATTAAATGTGTTTTATTTTAAACGTTTTGCCATTGTACATCATTAACTTCATAATCTAGTTTTTTCCGATTTCTAGTTACACGAGGAGAATACTGATATGGTAAAGTTGATTGCTTCAAATTTTTATGATTTTCATCTTTTGATAGTATTCTTATTTTTGGTGAACCTTTATTGGAAAAATGTTTAAGTCGTTTAGCTACTGAAGATGCAGAAGTTGGGTTGAATTTTTGTATTGTTGTATCCATATCAACTTGATCATCAATATCATTATTAGAATAAACATCCTCTGGTAAATTTATATTAGTTTGTATTCCAATACTGCTTGATTCTGGTTTCATTGTTTGAGTTTCAATATGTTTTTTATATATTTTTTTTGTTTGAGTTTCATTATCACGTAAATTATTCATTATTTTACTTGTACTCTGATAAGATGTTTTTTGCTTTCCAATCAAATATTTAGACAGTTCTTGTTTAATATAGTACCATTTGTTGATATCTTTGAGTGTATGCGATCCATATATTGGTAAAAGCTTTCGATGTAGAAAATCAGAATCTATAGTTTTTATTTTAAATTTATCATACGTTGATGGATTGAGGACAATAAGTTTTGATAAATTATTTGACATTTTCTAAAATTTTTCCAATGACTCCACTTAATACTGAAGAAATTATGACTGGTAAAAATCCACCTTTTTGAATAAGATGTTTCCTCTTTTGTTTCAAAGAGGTTTGTGAGGAACAAACTTTTCTAATCGTATTCTTATATGGTTTTATTTTATCAAAAACTGTTCTATTTATGTTATGATTTTTGTTGATGACGTTAAAAAGAATTTCATATATAGTTTTTATGACCACATCATCAACATGTTTTAGTATCGCATTTCTTAGTTTAGGCTCTGCTTTTTTAAGAACATAAAGAATATGTTTGTTCTCCTTTAATAATTTTAGATTGGAGGTCATTATTTATATTTGCAAATATTGAGTAATGACTATTATTGAATATATCAGATCTAAATCTTAAGGCGTTGTGTATTTGTTGAGTAAGGTCTAGTAATAAATAACCATGAGCATGTTGTGTACATTTATTATATACATCAACCAAAGCTTTTGAATTTTCAGGATATACTTGACGAGCTAAATGTTGAAACTGTAACTTGTCTCTCGGATTTTTAAACATTACTACATATTTTGAATTTAATGAAATATCTCTGGAATAAGCACCTTTATGGAAAATGTTTTGTGTTACTAATATTACAGATAAGTTTCTATGATGAGATCCCTTAGTAAAGAGTTCACAAATTTTTTTATTAGATGTTTCAAGCATTAAATCATCCAATATTATTAAAGTAGATTCTTTATCATTAGTAACAAAATTTTCGGGAATTCCTTCGATAAACTCTACATTTTCAATTTTGGGTAGTGAATTTTTTTCAGCAAAACACCATATGATTCGATCTATATCTTTAGATATTAAGTGTTGATTTTTTAACAAATTTAAAATAAATGAAGATTTTCCACATCCTGAGGGACCACAAACCATCATTGTGAATGGATATATAAACTGATGAAACATGTTTACACTTTCATAAATAACATTGAAATGAATCAAAGCAATACATTCTTATTATAAATATGAGTAAACAAATTCTCGTCAATGAACTTCATCATCAAGCAAGAAAAAACTTTAAACGACGTCGATTTATACAAAGGGGCATTTTAGATACATGGCAAATAGACTTGGTGGAGATGATACCATTTGCAAAATATAATAAAGGTTTTAAATATATGCTTACTGTAATTGATGTATTTTCAAAGTATGCATATGCATTACCATTAAAAACTAAAACTGGAATAGAAATATCGAAAGCATTAAAACATATTGTAAAATTAAATAAAGGAAAATCTCCCAAAAATATACATTCAGATCAAGGAAAAGAATTTTATAATAAACACTTTAAAGCTCTTATGAAAGAACTTAACATTAATCATTATCATACCTATTCCAATATGAAGGCATCAATAGTAGAACGATTTAATAGAACATTAAAAAATAAAATGTGGAAACAATTTAGTATGCAAGGAAATTATAAATGGATAGATATATTAGATAAATTATTGAAAGTATATAACTCCTCTTATCATCGTTCTATAAAAACAACACCCAATTCAGTTAATAGCATAAATGAAGAAAAACTTTTAAGAAGTGTGTACAACAACTTAAAAATTTTCAAAAAAGGAAAATATAATATAAATGATTTTGTTCGAATAAGCAAATATAAAAATGTTTTTGAAAAAGGTTATACACCAAATTGGTCTTCAGAAGTTTTTAAAGTAAACAAAATTTATGTTACAAATCCTACAACCTACCAGCTTGCTGATCTAAATGGAAATATAATAAAAGGCGGATTTTATGAGGAAGAATTATTAAAAACTAAAGTTCCAAACATTTTTTTGGTCGAAAAGGTGTTAAAGCGTCGTGGGGAAAAATTATTTGTAAAATGGTTAGGATTTGGAAAGGAATACAATTCATGGATTCATCGAAATGATATTAGTGCATAACTTAAACATATATGTATTGCAGTCAACAAATTTTTCAATCATTTAATCTAAAGATGGCTTCAAGTATAGAAGAAAATAATATTTATGTTACTTTATTAAGTAATGATTCAGTGCACATTTATAACAACTCTCCAAGTACGTTTACAAACTTGTTAAAACAATCGTTAAACTTAAATGGTGAATGGATTGTAGGATTATCAGATATTTCATTTACATTAATTAATAAACATGATATAATTGATAAAAATATTATAAAACGTAAAAAGCGAAATATTTCAAATTTGGATAAGTCTTCAAAACATGAAGTAACGACAATATCGAAGTTGAGTACTACTGAACATGATAACATTAAATCAAAATTTAAGGAACTTATGGATTCATCAAATGAGAAGGAAACAAATTTAAGTATTAATAATACAACAAATAATACTCCACAAACTAACGTATCATTAAAAGAAAAAGTCAACAAAAGCTTAAATAAAGTGAACGTAGAACGTAATGCTCAAGTTATCACCAAAGAATCAGGAAGTGATAAAAAAGATTTAAATCAAGAATTAGAGAATGACAGGAACGATTCTATTTTATCGTCCACACATAATATTTTGGAAAACTCGTTAAATAAATTTTCCAGTAACATTTCGCATTATTTTAATAAAGTTGATTCAACTGATGTAAACGAAATTGTATTTATTTACACAGATATTATTAAACCTCGGCATGTGGGGAGCAAAAAAACTAAATGTTTGAAAATATTTTCAACATCATCATTAAAAAATTATATTCATTTTAATAGAATAGATTATTATCCTATTGAAACTTTCAATATTAATGATATATCCATAATGATTCGAAATGATGAAGGAAGAGATATAGCTTTAGAGAAATATATTCCAGTCTATTGTACTTTACACTTCAAAAAATATATATAATGACTATACACTTAACAGATAAACCATTTTTAATATAACCATGGATGTGTTGTATACAAATTACTACATTAATCAATCTGGAAATAATATACAAAATATTGGTGAAATATATCATACACCAAGAATTGTACAATATGGGCGTGGTATTGGATCACTGTTTTCATCTCTCTTCTCACACCTGAAACCATTCTTGAGGACAGGATTAAATTATTTAAAAAATAAGTCATTAGATATTGGAAAAGAAATTTTGGAGGAAATCGGAACAAAACCAGTAAAAGATATTCTATTTAATCAAGGGAAAAAAGTGATAAATAATATTAAAGATGCTACTATTGAAAAAATAAAAACAATGCAGAAAGGCAAAGGAAATCCTATAAAACTTAAACGTTTAAAACAAAACCCACATAATAAATTGAAACGTTGTAGAGGAAAGAAGTTAAAAGATATTTTTGGAAACTTAAAATGTCTAGATTTATAGAATGTATGAAAAGTGAATTGGATTTATTTGAATCTCCTCCAATTCAAACTAGTGTAATTAAAACAGAGGAAATATGTTATAATCCAATTGCTTCATTGGACAACTCTAGTACTATAGAATTTGTATCATTGGGGAATGGTGAAACATATAGAGATCTTAATAGTATTTATCTGAGACTGGTGGTTGAATTTAAAGGAAATGGAGGTGTTGTTAATAACCTATTACACTCCTTATTTAGAAATTGTGTAGTTCATCTTAACAATAAAAATGTATCCCAACCCGACAATAATTATCACTATAGAGCATATATGGAAACACTGTTAAATTATGGAAATGATGCTAGATCTACACATCTCGAATCATGTGGTTGGGCTGCTGATATGAATAAAATTAATTCATTAATTGAAAAAGAAAACTCTGGATTGGACAAAAGAAAAAAACTATTCAAAGATGGAAAAAAAGTAGAGCTTTTTGGAAAACTTCATGTAGATGTTTTTAATCAACAAAAATATTTACTTAATAATGTTGATCTTAAGGTTACATTAAATTTGGAGAAGCCTGATTTCTATATATTAGATGGAGATAAAAATGAATCTCAAATAAAAATACATGAAGCTAATTTATACATAAATCACCTTGTTATTAATAATAATATTTTAATGGCACATCATAATGTATTACAATCAAAAAATGCAATTTACCCATATAAAAGAGTAGAAATGAAGACATTCACTATACATCCTGGAAACCATTCATTATCTCTGGATAATGTTGTACTTGGGCAATTACCAAACTTTTTAATTTTTGGAATGGTATCTAACAAAGCATATACTGGAGATAGAAAAGAAAATCCATATAACTTTCAACATTTTAATTTACAAAGATTTAATTTGGTTGTTAATGGAGTACAATTTCCAGCACAGCCTATTGAATTTAATTATAATAATGGTGGAATAATAAGCACTCGAGGTTATCAAACACTATTTAAAGGAACTGGAATTCATCATTTCGATAAAGGTCATCAAATAACAAAAGAACTGTTTGATAACGGATATTTTTTACTATCTTTCGATTTAACACCAGATCATAATAATAACTCTAATTGTGGAAATTTAATAAATCAAGGAACTATTCGAATAGAAGGACGTTTTGGAAAACCGATTACGGAGGCAATTACCTGTTTAGTATATTGCGAATTTGATAGTATACTGGAAATTGATAAGTCTCGCTCTATAATTCAAACGCTATGAACTCAATAAATATTATAAATACTTTAAATTCAAATAATTGTACAAAATATAAATTTAAAGGAGTTTTCCCCAGTAATAAATTACCCAAAACACCTATTGCAAAACCTTCATTTTACATAGCCAACACTGATCCATCTTATAAACCTGGACAGCATTGGGTCGCTTTTTACTTTCCTGAAAATAAACCAGCAGAATATTTTTGTTCTGCAGGTCAACCTCCAATTAAACCATTTATTTCATTTTTAAATCGAAATTCTAAAACATTTGTCTACAATAATATGCGAATTCAAAGTGAAACTTCAATGTTTTGTGGTGTTTATTGTTGTATTTTTATTTATTTAAGATGTAAAAATTTAACTTTTAATAAAATTTTAAATATTTTTAATTATTTTAATTTACATGAAAATGATATGTTAGTTTTAAATTTATATAAATATTTTTATTTGTTTTATAAAAAATAAAAAGAAAGAAAAATATATATTATTTTGTTTTTATTTCAAGTTCTTTTTCCACATTTAGTAAAACTTCCAATAAAATGTTATCCTGGCCGTCATGCAATGCAAGGAATAGTGGAATGTCTATAGGTGGCAGTATTAAAATTTCTTGAATTTCAATTTGGTCCTTGTTTGAAGTATAATTTGATCCAATTTTAAAGTTGTTGGATGTATCCATAATTCTGAATATGTTTTTCTTGATAGACTGTCTTTTATTTACTAAAATTATTTTTTAAATTCAAAATTTACAAGACCCTATCCAAATTTAAAATTGTAGGAAATTATTATTAACAAAAAAACAAAAATTGTTTATGTTGCATTATTTATAATTTTTTAATAAAAAAAAACAAAAATTGTTTATGTTGCATTATTTATAATTTTTTAATATATTTTTGCTTTAAAATTAACATATTTGATATTAAAAATATTTTCTACATTAACTTATTTTAGACGTTTAGATAATAAATAATATCTTCTTATAATATCATCTATTTTGCTTATAAGTAGTTTATGTTTTCTACAACTGCAAGTGTCAGGACCAACGTTTGTGTTATCATTCGACCATGAACAATTTTTGAAGTGTAATCCATATTTAGATGGTATAGGTTCTTCATTTCCATTTTTATTAATAAGTGCCAAATACTGTTCCAATATTTGTTGATGATCGACAAAAATTAAACCATCAAAATCTTGAAGAAATTGTTGAATTTTTATATGTGACATCTTTATTATAAAGCTTTATTTTTAGAATTAATTTATTTTTAAGAAACGTTGATACTTATATACTAATAAACCAATTATCCTTATTAAGAATTTCTTGAAATTTTTCTATTTTCCCAACCGAAAAATGATTGAGAATTTGGTATGAAAAATTCTCCCAGTTCGTCTTCTCCAGTGGGATTTTCACTGATTAGCTCTTCCAATTCCAAAACATATAAACCATTTTCTAACTTTCTCGTTAAAGTAAATAGATTCTTTTTAAATTCATCTATTACTTTATCTTCCAAATTATTATATCGTTTGGGAAGATAAAACATCCCCTCATCAAGCTCTGCCATCACCACATTTCCATATTTATTCTTATGGCGGAAAATATTTAATACCTTATATGGCTTTGATGTTAGTAAATCTTTTGATGCTAGATATGGTCTTGCTTTTAATTTATTGAAAGCCGCAACAATATAAGAATTTGTAATTTTACTAGATTCCATTTTTGTTCCACCTTTTAAAAGTCTTATTAGTCAATTAAAATAATTTTACTTCCATCATTTATATTTATATCTAATCCAATTCATCTCCAAAGAATTAGTAATTTCTCTTTAATATTTCAAATTGAGAAAATCTTAATTTACATTCGTTATGTAAATACATATATGGCTCAATATATACCAATTTTTAAAGTATTCTAGATATGAAAATGTTTAATATGAATAAAAAAATACTCCCATTAATTTACTATTAAAATATTTAAAATTAATCATGACCATACTCAACAACATAATGTATATCTTCATTAATGCCAAAAACCTTACTCAAGGTTACTTTTTTATATAAACAAACCAAAAATACTCAAATGCTATTAATGCAAGTCATCAGGTTCTAATTTCATCAAAATTAAAAGTGCAGAAATAAAAATTGTCTCCATGTTAAACATTTTTTTGTATGGACTTTTAACATAACTACATACATACATATGTATTATACAAAATAAATATATTGGTGTCAATTTTCACTAAAAATAATTTATTCCCATTCTGCAAGTTTGCAATTTTACAAAAAAATATTTTCTTCCCCACAATTTCAAAAAAATATTTTCTTCCCATTCTGCAAGTTTGCAATTTTACAAAAAATATTTTCTTCCCAAACAATTTCAAAAAAATATTTTCTTCTTCACTGAAAACAAATGGGGAGGCAAATTTTCATCTGCCTCCCCACTTCCATACTACTACGGACATTCTCTGCAACTTTTGTTCCAAAATAGGCCATTTTATACGTCAACGCTCTTTGGACAAAGACACAAATCGTCGTCCATTCTATAAAATTCAGTTAAATGTATATAACTTCAGTGAACTGATTCAGTTAAAGGTTTGAACATAGATTTATTTTTATAGTCATAGTGCAAACCAATAATAATTCGAAAATAAAAGTAAAGAAGGAAGCTATTGAAGATGATACAAGTAAGATTGCTATATTCGGCTGTACTGAGTCTTATATACAATTTACCAAGGCATACTTTAGAAAAAAATGTCTGTGAAAAAAACTCGAGGTATTGCCGTTTTTTACTTAAGTATATCTCGATTTTAAATAGCAATCTTAGTTGGAATAGAGCGGATATATTGATTTATCAATCATGTGCGTAAGTTATTTGTTGATTTCAACATACAGACGGAAATACGAACATTGATAAATCGACTATAACGATCCAGAATATACAGGGTTTTCCAACAAGAGGTGTTATTTTGGTATTCAAAGAAAAATGGCATTTTTTGAGATAAATTATCGAATGTTTATTTCATAATAATGAAAAACCACATCAGCCAAATGGCCACCACGACCACGCTTACAGGACCATATCCATTCCATGAAATTTTCCATAACCAAATCGCAAAGTGGCTGCCCTATGTCCTCGATAGCCTCACGAATTCTATCTCTGAAGTCTTGAATCGTCGCTGGGCTGTTGGCGTAGACCTTATCTTTCACGTGACCCCAAAGGAAGAAGTCGGAAGGTATTAAATCACAAGACCTCGGTGGCCAATTGTGATCACCTCTTCGAGAGATAACAGGGTCCGGAAACTTTTCCCGTAAACGAGCAATGGTTTCGCTGCTTGTGTGGCACATAGCGCCGTCTTGTTGAAAGTAATCGTTGTCCAGATCAATATAATCAAACTCCGACAATAAGAAATCATCTCTCTATAGCGCATAGGTCGAGGAATGGAAAAACCTGGGTTTTCTTCAACACTTTGAGCTACAGCAGCAATATTCTCAATTGTTCTTTAGATCCGTTTGTCCATTAAGATCATTGTAGATGATTCACGAAAGATGGCGTGTGTATAAATAGTGGCAGAGACTGCAGTCGTGAGTGAGTTTATCAAAGACGTTGTTCGAATAAACATCAACTGTATTACCAGTGTATTGTAGTACATTACCAGTATTTAATTTAAGTGTTTGTGTATATCTGCGAATTTATAAGCGTATATAAAACACTAAACTGTAGTTGTTGTACATTTTAAATAAATAAAGAGTTGGTACAATTGTAATCTACTAAACGGCTTTTATTTGCAGTCAAAAGTATCCGGTTTATTTAAAGGAAATAAACCAACGTTTTTAAAAAGGTAAAAACGTAACATATTTATTTTATTGAATGGTTTCTCAAGATCTATTCAATGATATTCAATTTTCCAACTGATGGAGTCAGTTCCTCTATGATACTGTATTTATTTGAATAAAATACACGGGAATAATACTGACTTGTCACAGTCGCAGTCACCAGTGTCAATGTTTTGTTTTTTTATCTTTATGACATTAAAACCCAATTAATTGTATTCATAAATTTTGGAGACAGAACCATTTTTATGTGTATATTAAAGTAGTACTTTACTTTAAAGTAGTACTTTACTTTACAGTATCAATCTACAGCTACACAAATAGTTACATGGGGACACCTTTATTTAAAACTTCTTAGATATTCAAAAACATATCACGTTTTCTTCTTTCCTGTTTAAAGACTTTCTAACGATTGCTATATGGAAAAACGAAGTTTAACTTAAAATCACACATATATAAACTACTATAATAAAAACAAAAACATAGAAAATTCATTTCCCCTCATTAGGATGTCAATAATGTTGGTGCTACCGATGCTGCTACTGCTGCTCACGTTGATAACAACCCCGACATACGTCTATAAATCCACAAAGTTGTAAATATTCACGCAGTGATTTTATGATTTGTAACAAAAAAACTTCAAAAGAGATAGAAAACAACTAAAATATGAATGTCAAAAGAATCCATTAAATTGTAAATGCAAAGTAAATGTAGTAAAATCGGGCGGAAGTTGCTTTTGTATTTGTAACAATCCTTTTTTTGCATCATTACAAAAGTTCAGACTTACATGATGTTTCCGTTTCGTAGGTAAATGACAGTAAATTTTCTATTTCATATTCTCATATTCCTCATCACCATCACCAACACCATCATTTGTTTACAGGCAGAGTTCAGTGGACCTTTTAGCTTTTTTGTTTAAGCAAAATAGTAACAAAATGCCATAAAAAGAGTATAAAGTTTTTGGCAAAAGTTTTTATTTTATGGAAAATTATTTTTATGGCCATTCGTTTGTTAATATTTAGAAGTATGAAGTAACATATACAAACATACTAGATTCTAAAATGGATTTTTTAATACCATACTCATGTACGCGTAAAGTATAATATACTTTGAAAAGTGTGTTCGAATAACGTTCACACTACACTAATGTTAGTGCCGAATTTTTGAAATACTAGAACAACACTTTACGCTAAGTGTCATATTTGTCAAACCCTAATGGGCGTCCAATAGACACTAATTTTTCTTAGCATCCTCTTCATAAAGGATGCTGAGAATGTTTTCGTCGACCCTTAATATTCACTTATATGTCCTCTGTAGCCCGTCGGTCTTCAAATTTTGTATGTCCTCAAACTGAACAGCTGATGTTTGGTGTCTGTCTACAAGTTGAGTGATAGCCTAACAGTAGAAATAAAATGCAATCATCTAAATATATTGCATGAAAAATCACTTCCTGTGTATTCGAAAAGGGCTACATTATCCTCGAAGACTCCACTACTGCATTCCGCATTAAATTGTCTACTACAGAGTTCAGTGGAGTGGAAGAGTACGTCGATCTGTTACTAGTGCGCTACAACTCAAATGGACAAATACCCCTTCAAGGTGTACACATTTCCAGAAACTAAACCTTCCATATCTGCACGACCTGAGGTGAGATCCTACACGGAGGTGTCAAAAGCACATCTCATATTGGGGATAATTGACGGATATACAAGCGATAACATCATTTCTTCAGATAAATAGAAATAGATGTTGGCTGGTACCAAGGCCACATTAAGCTTATAGCTTACAGCTGTAGAGGCTTCCATTAAATCCACATCCATAATAAACACAGACTTTCTGCTACCATTTCAAAAAACACAGGGGAAGTGTTCTATTGATTAGAGGCAATCTTCCTTCGAGTCGACAAAGGTAAGAGCCCCAAGCGCGGACCAAACGAGCTGACAACAAAGACACTTCATACTATTCAGAACTGCCTTCAGGCTCAACGCCTGCAACGCATGGAATTACATATCCTATGGACATGCTTGCTTAATAGGGAGTATACAAAATCTTCCTGATCATACTGATTGCTCCACTTCCATCCAGTATGGAAACTGTCTTTGGTCTCCCCGTTGATGAAATTAGGCTATCCATATATACGGATGGGTCCAAAAAGGGGGATAGTGTGGGCGGTGGTGTATTCGTACCTGAATTTGAAATAAGAATGTTTTTAGATTCCAAATGGATGTAGCATTCTTCAGGCCAGATATCACAGTGTATCTGGTAGGGATATCCGTATATATATTCTGACAGTAAAGCCGCAATTAAACCCCTGATAGGTGTTTATACAAAATCGAATATGGTTCAGGAATGACGGGCATCCTTAAAGGGGATGGCGAGGATTTCGACAGTTGTACTCACATGGATTCATGGACACAGGGACAATGAAGGCAATTGTATTGCGGATTACTTGGCGGGATTAGCAGCCTTGATGTCGGAAGACGAGATAGACTTCCTTTGTGGAATTTCGCTGTCAACCTGCAAGAAACGAATACATGACGCATATTACGAACTCGCCCAAACGAGATGGGGTAGTGAATCCACCTATGCTATTACGAGGACGAGGAACTAAGGTGAATAGGGAAAGCAGGTAGTTGATAAGAACAGACTTGCAAATTGCACCTCATGGTGACCCTGAAACTGTCCCATGATGGTCTACGTCAGTTTATTCTTAACATCTTCTCCTTTTACCCTTCCCATTTCTATCAATAATCTTCTCTTGCTAATATCACTCCTACTAAATCTATAGAGTTCTTTTTTCTTTTACTTCTATTTCTCTCTGTTTTCATTCTCTTTTCAGGGACCACAAAGGGGACGATTATTCGACCCAAGTGAGCTGTACTAAATGAAGGTTTTAGACGGCTGCCTGATAACCTAACTTTCAGAACTAGCGGGTACTTTCTTTAGCAATATGTAGCAGAGAACAAGGACGCACTTTTGGAATTGGTCAATGACTCAAACGACGACAACATCTCTGTCGTTCACTGCGATCAACTAGGTAACAGTGAATGTTACTCAAATTAATCTTGGTTTGTGAGCTGTGACGAGGAACCTGCTTGTTTATCTGAGAACAAAGACACTTCATAGTTTTGAGATATAGTGGGTACTTTCTTTAGCAAGATGGATGTATTAGAACCCAAAGGACGACAACATATTTGCGATCAACTGAGTAACAGTGAAGGTTACTCAAATTAATCTTGATTCATGAGTTGCTATAAAGCACATAACAATGGAGAAGAACATCCGTGATATCCTGAGCTGTGACGAAGAAACTGCTTGTTTATCTGACAACAAAGGCAATTTTGAGATATAATAAGTACTTTTTTAGAAAGATGGATGTAGCAAAAGACGAGGACGCGCTACTGGAATCGGGAGACGACCCAAAGGACGACAATATCTCTGTGACCAACTGCGAATAGTGAAATTTACTCATATTAATATTGGTTCATGTGTTGCTATAAAGCACACAACCATGGAGAAGAACCTCCGTGCTAACAAAATATTTCTTTTATAATCTATGCAGATGCCAATGGACTCTGGTATCTGAAACATCAAAAATAGACACATAGTTGAAAACCAAGAGCATTAGTTAATAGAAAGCCTCTTTTGTTATTACTAGCAGAGGAAAGATTCTTGATGTAACACTAATTAATTATTGATATTTAAACTTGATCAGTAATTGGAAAGTGTTGAAGGATAGTTATTTTTCCTACAACATTAATACAGACTTCGATATCTGTTTTAGGTTCAATTCTGAAAACTATTTCTGAAATAGAAGGCAAAGCAATTGGTCAGTATAATACTCTACTGATCTTAGACTCCACAACTGAGTTACTAACAATCATCTCAGTTTGAAAAAATAGGAGAGGTAAGGGTTTAGTCTTTTATGATCAAAAGATGAAATTGAGCTGAAATGCGAGAAATACAGGAAACTGTTTAATGGGGTTGAATGAAGTGACAACTGGTACAGATATAAATGATCTCTCAATAGTTGTAAGAACCTTATTAGCAACGCTAAAATACAATCCAGTACAAAATATTGAAGTTGTATAGAAAGCTCTTCAGAAACTAGCCGGAATTTTTAAGTACAATCCTATTCAGAAAATATATGGATCTTGGATTACAATTTATCAAGTTACCCTAAAAGTACTGATGGATGGAAACATAGTTTCCAGGCTTTCAGGAAGTCAACTCTCGGTCTAGGGACAAACAAGATTATGATGAATATTATATATGGAATATCCCGGTCACAGAACATCCTATATGATGACTTTAATAATGGTACCATTTCAGCGCATTTCCAGGATAAAATAAATACTTTAATATCACGGCACTTACAGTTCTGGGTCTGCTTGCATCTGTCTCATACCCCATCGAAATGAACAGCTCATAATATTGTCTTCATAACCAAAAAAAAGGAAAGCATCACATACCAAGACAAACGATTTTAGACCGATCACTCTCACATTTTATACATCAATCATTGATGTCCTTATGAAATCATCTCTTAGAGGATGTATTGTATCAAAGGTTCAGCCTGTATTATATCGAATGTTCAGCATGAATAAAGACTAGATCTACCGCAACTGAGTTACAGTCAATAGTAGCAATTAAGAAAGATTTCTGAACTATAAGAAATACTTTTTAATTACTTTTCTAGATGCTTATCAATATATCTGTTACCAACGTCAAATTTAAATCAAATATTTACAATATGAGACAACTGGAAATGCATTCTGCGTTTGTTTTATTTGTCGGGAAACTCTTAAACTACAGGCGCATTGAATCTATTTAATCTACACACCTAAGTATTAGTTATATTCCCAAAAAGGCTGTTCGGGGTGCACCACAAGAAGGCGTACTCCACTGTCTACGCGGATGATGTGGCGATGGTAGCTACTGTCGAGTATACAAATAATACTCTCGGAAGTGCTGTAATGTGTGTTAAAACTGTTACTAAGGACAGTTGTTAATATGATTAAAATGAGTGACGAGAAAAAAGTGCAAACTGAATTTATTAAATACTAGCTTGACCCGGTGCGCTTCGCTACCCCTGTCGTAGTCAATGTTGGAAATTTCAATAAAATCGTTTCGGCCGTTTAGTATTTATTGTTTAAGATCTAAAGGTACCAATTTTACCGGATTTCCCCTGTTTACCCCTTTCTGGTCCAAGTATTGAAAAAAGTTATAGTCTGTTGACGCTTCCAAGTAAGGATCTATCTACGTTCCAAATTTCAATAAAATCGATTCAGCCGTTTAGGCGTGATGCTCAAACAAACAAACAAACTTACAAAGACATTTATATATTTAATATAGATTTCCAATAAAACCCAACATGGTCCTACAAAAAGTTGGCCAAGCATTCAAAGGTCTGCTGTCAAACTGATTCCAATGTTATTAAACAGTATCGGGAGAACTTGTCTGTTGATAGAAAACCTGTTTCTGGTAGAAGGAATGGTCCATATGATGTTTCTAAAGCCAATAAATAGAAAGCATTTTCAAAAAAGCTCTCAACATATCCGGTAGGAAAGTACTCCCGTTAGCTCAGTACTTGGACTATTTGGTACGAAAAGTTGAAGCCAAAGCAGGCCTAAAACCAAACGAGGCTCAAAAAGTTTCTGACAGGAACTCTGCTAAAAATTTAGGGGCTAAAGACAGAGCACGGAAATTGCAATCAAATTTTATACAAAAAATATATCTGCTGCATAACGTACGTATTGAAAATTTTTCGCAGCTTCCGGGTCAATATTTTTGTGTTGCTGATGCTCGGTGGAATGTTGTAGGACCCAAAAGCAGACAAAATTTCACAAAAAGTTCTTGGTATGGCAACTAATATGCAGTTGCGGCAAAATAGCCAAACATTCGATACAAAGGGCTCTATAAATACCGAAATTTACATCAAGGAATGTTTACAAAAGTGGATGCTCTCATTCATAAGACTTCTTATTTTTGGCCTGATTTGCCATCCAGTCACTATGATAAGAAAGGTCTTGAGTGTTAAAAGAACAATAATGTTGTATTTGTTCCAAGTGAGGCAAATCCACCAAACTACCTGAAGCTAAGGCCAGTGGAGAGATATTGGGCTCTTGTTAAAATAAAATTGAAGAGCACTAAAAAGGTGTCCAAAAGCGTGGTAGATTTTAAACGGAGATGGACAATCTGTTCGAATAAAGTGACTGAAAGCTCAGTAAAAACGAAAAAATTTCATCACTAGTGATTAGAACTATAAAAATATTATTTTTTGTAAATTGTTCAAACTTCAAACAACTCAGTTCTTATTACGAAATATTACAAATTCTCTCATGAATAATTTGAAATTTGTATTGAAAAACAAACAAATCAGTTACATTCGGTAAAGGTTCCTTGTGATGATTTGGCCAGACTTCAGAAGCTCTTAATAGATAGGACCCGTTTGCTCCCACCAAATATAGAGAATTATCTTTGCGCCATGGATATTTGCTTTGGTGTCGATTCGGCTGGTTGGCAGGGCTTCACATACGATCTCCTACACTTTGTAATGGATCCATTTTTTTTCGCACGTAATGATTCTATGCAACAATGACTTTCTTTCATGCCCAATTTCCCTGCTTTTGGATAAATCCTGCTGCTTGAAAACGTTTTGGAATTGTTGCTTGAGTAGCTCCCTATGATTTTGCAAGCTCTTGTTGAGTTTGACAACAATCTTCATAGAGTAATGCTTTCAATTCTTGGTCTTCAAACTTTTTTGGCTGGCCTGATCGATTTTTGTCTTCCGTGTCAAAATCACCACTTCCGAACTGCACAAACCATCTCTCCCACATTGAAACCGATGGAACATATTCACCATAAGTGATCAAATTAAAGAAGTGAAGTAAAACTTCCCACATATGACGCTTTGTTGGCACAAAATTCCCATAAGTTTGATTTAGCTACATATTACCCTCTGTAGCGTATATAATGTGTCAAAGTTAACAGTTCATTCATGCATTCGAACTTGTTTATAAAACTTTGTGTATATAAGCCAAGTAGTGTACATATGCATTTTTATGAAACTGCTCCCAGCTCACACTTCGAAATTTGCTGTTTATTTTTCTAAGTGGCATTTTGGCAGTAAAAAGCCGTTATAATTGCATACAATATGTCTTGCACTTTTCCATACCAAATTCAAAATTCAATCTTATTACGTTTAGCACACACTCAACATGTTTAGTATGTAATGCATGAATTGCCTTTCTTTCCCCAACCCAGTAACATTCCTTCCAATGAAAAAAATATTCGTCTAAGCTGTTTTGCCTTGTGCATTTTTCAAAAGTGTCTAAGAAGCTGCAAAGAATTTACACATTCGTTACTTGAAAGAAATAATATATAGTAGTAGTGTTAAAATACAAATGTTTTAGAAAAATTACAAAAAGGCTGAACTCGTAAATATTGAGATGTGCATGTTGCTTTGGGTAAAGTGGGCAACAATTTTTTTTTATTATTCATTCACACATATATATATTATTTCTTTGTAGGCTGCCAGACATAAATTTAAAGTAAATTTTTTTATTTGTTTAAAGAAATAAATTTTAATTATACTTTTACTGTACATATGTGGAATTTGTTTAGGGATATTTAAGAATTTTTTTTAGACTGAGCTACTCCAAAATTTCAGTCATTGGCTCCATCTCAGAAGTTGAGAAACACAACAAAAATAAAAGTATCTAGGTCGAATATAAATTGAACGTAAAACTATGTATCGGAATGAAAATTTGGTGCCAAAAGATAAGAACTAAAATCCACATAATTGTTTAAAAACATCTTACGTTTTGAAACTTGCGATTACTAGGTCCTAGAAAAACTTCTGTAGTGGCATCCAAAGTTCCTCTGACAACAAAGCAACCTGACATAATTACCAATTATTCCGGTTTATATCCATAAACAGGACCAGTGGCCATATCACACTATTAGTGCTCACGGAAATTCAATATTCGGGAAACGTGCAGTTGAACGACACTATGGATAGATCTCAAATGTTTATCCGAGCATCTGCCTCGGTTGTAATTAAATAGGAATAATTAAATTATGTCATCAAGGGTTCTGATACCTTCAAGTCTGCAGGCTTGGTTGACATAATAATGATCAATCAATAAAATAATGTAGACCTGGTCGGTTGATGACTGTTAGGAATCCATCACTCCTATCTTTCATGAGCTTCCTAATAATAATAACTTTAACATACGAATGTGAGTGGACCAAAAACTATTATCCACCTCTCGACACACCTATGTTAAGGATAGCTAGGTTGAGATAGCACTACTCTTGTTAGTAGGATATATTAAGAAACCACTGGAGTTTGCAGGTTTAACACTGGTAGTTATTAGACTATTTTAGGGGTAAAACATCAGCACAAACGCGTAATACCCTTCCACTATGGTGGTGTATGGTATAATTACCATTAGAAGTAAAACTACCAATTTCGCTTTCTCTCCTTTGTATACCCGTCTAGCTTGCATTTTCAAAATACTGAAGTTTGTGTAACCCAGATATTACACGAATGATGCGATCGAAAAAAGAACCATACTATTTATACGAGGGCTCATAGTAAATTATTAAATGGTGTCATAAGTTTTGATCGATTTCAAGACAAATTTTTTAAACAATGTCTCATTTCTAGCTAAATCAATATTTTTGGAAAAAAAGTACCAATAATAGATACAGCTCCTGCAGAAGTCATTATATAATAATCTACGCCTTTTTCGCCAAGTCATCTGCCTGTTATGTATCCATGTCCACACAGGCATATAGGTACTGCTGTAAGAATATAGAGGCTAATTGGTACTTTTCCCTTCTAATGGTACTAAAAATGGGAGACCCTATTTATTTGTTCTAATGGTACATTTGGAATTTTTTATAATACTGAATGAAGTAAGATAATACAGGGAGTTTATGGTACTTTTCATCTAATAGTACTTTTTGAATTTTTTTGTAGTGCCACATTTCGAGTTTCAATAAGGTTTTTTGGGTTAACTCATGTGTTAAATTTTACCAAATAATCTTTAAAATTGCAATGAAAAGTATATAAATCAAAAACATTTTAAAATAAAACACTTTAAGTACATTCCATTTCAAAATAGTTTTTAATACAAAAACAAAATTCCATTACATGTTCCATATTTAAATATTTTTGGCACCAGATTCATGTGTTTATAAACATATCAATATTTTTTACAATAAAATTAAAGTTAATAATATATTTAAATAATGCCTTAGTAATGTGTAAAACTTAAACTAATAATAATGTTGAAACAAATAGTCTTTTGGGTAGATGTCATCATCTAACTTATTAGCTAAAACTCTTAGAGTTAATGGAAAACATAGAGAAATTTTCAATTCAATACTCATACTTAATACTAATAACAAATCTTTATTTTGTAAATAATTTTGAAAAAAAAATTCTAAAGACTAACAATTTTTTTAAAATAGAAATTATAGTTAATTTGTTTGTTGAAAACTTTACTGCAGCAGATATTACATATAAACCTTGAGCTTACACGTGCAAGTAATTTGTTGCAAGTTGAGAATAGGTATTATTTAATAAATATTTTAAAAGAATGCATTGAAAAGGCTAAAAGTAGCTTGAGTGGCTACCAAAAAAAAAAAAAAAAACACAGTTGTCGGCATAAAGAGAACATGAATAAAAATAACATGAATAATAATAACATGTTAATCAGGTTCTTTCCTTATGTATTGTGATTTTAGTTATCCTACATGACCGTTTAAGTTCTTCTAATGATGACCTTACAATTGTTTTCTAGGCTACACTTCTACATGAACTCTTTGACTTTGGCTGGCCAAAGTGCAATTGTATTCATGAACAGTTTTGAGTTTGTCGAACGTGGACTTGCAAGTGAACACTTTACGTATGAGCTCTGCAAAATACATTCCTAAAACTGTTTGAATCTTTAGTTCTTTAATGGTTAATGGGTGAAAACATTTTTGGTTTTAACTTTCTCAATGCCACTAAGTTTAAAACACAGAGCTCAGAGTGAGAATTTAAACATAATGAAAATAGAAACGTAATTTCTAAATGAGTAGTATGATTTTAATAAAACTTCGCATGTCCATAGAAGAGTTAAGAATTGAAATTAAACTTTGAAGTTTTTTTATAATTGAAACAATGTTCTACAATTTAATATAGAGACATTTTATATATCAAGGTTTCCGCTAGTAAAATTAATGATTAAAACAGAATATTGGCTTAGTGCTCAATTTGGCATATACTGAAGGTGACGAAGTTTAAGGTCTTGAGACCCCATTCCTCATTGAAAGAAACTTATGCCTTATTCAAAACTATAACTTATTAATATCTCTTCTATAGTTAAGTTTCATTAAAACCGAGCTATCCTCTTAGAAATTTCAGCTTTATTCTCATATTTGTTTAAACCCCCCCCCCCCCCCAAGCGGAGGTAAAATAAAACCTCCACAAAAAATCTCCTTACATTTTTGTAAAAATGGCTGATATTTTTAAGTCCTTTGCAAAAACTTGACACAAACTTACTTCTCTGCTATTAACATTAAAATTTTATTCATCAACTCATTGGCCACCGTCTCATTCAAGGTATTCAAACGAGCCGCTAAAAATTCCCCGAATTTCGTATAAAGAATTTCTCTTGCTGTTGGCTTGGGATACAAATTATGCAACGGCTGGGAACGTGGCGCGGGATGATGACTGTTATTACCCACTGCTGCGGCCGGTGGATCCTTATTAAGACTTTGCAGGGAGGTGGCAATCGATAGGCGATCGTCCAGCATGTCAACATCATCATCAGGATCATCATCCAAATCCGAACAGTCTCGCTCATCTATGACTAGATTTTGGGTAGAGGAATTAAGATTTTTGGAATTTAATAAAAGTTTAGAGGAAGTATCCTTGGAACGGCTGTTTAGAGATTTGTGAGTATCTTTGATTTTACCATTGGAATTGGTGTCCAACGAAATGGTGTCCTCTAACGAGTCGGGTTCGTCTTTTATGTAAATGGAGGGCGAAGAGGAACAAGAACGTATGGTTAGAGATCGAGCTCTTGACAAAGGTCGTGAGGGTTGTTGATTTGGAAAAGTGTTATTAGATGCATTAAGTTTTTGTAAAGCTGCCAAAGTACTGGGTGTTAGATTGAGTAAAACATCTGGTTGTAGTTGGGTGGTGGCTATAGTTGTCATGGGTAGGGACAAATTGCTAGGATTTAGGGGCGGTAGCAATGGTGTAGAATTGCCATTATGTGTGGTTGTAGGTAGTATTTGTGATACCGTTATGGGTTGTGTTATGGGTAAAAGTGACGCCTGTGTAGTTGTTATAGGCGGTGTGGTGGATTGGTTTTGTGGATTGTTGGGATCATTGGGAGCAAAATACTGGTACTCATCTATGCCGGTAGAGGTGTTATTGTTGGTGGTATTCAAATTGGGCGGCATGACATCATTGGATTTGGCTCGTTCTCGTGATCTTTAAGAAAAATAATAGTAACAATCAATAATTTTGTAAAAATAAACTTTCTTTTCAACTTACTTTCTTTCTCTTATCACCTCCTTAAGAAAAGCCATTTCATCATAATACTCCCATTTGGATTTAAATCGGGCGCCCAGCATTTTCTCATGATTTAATTCTCTGCGAAATATTTCTCTTAAAGAAGTAAAAGTTCTTTGCACTCGTTCACCATTTACACTGAATATGCGACCCAATTCATTCCATTTCAAGGCTTTCTTCTTGTCCGATCGCTTGTAGTGGGGCAAACGACAATCCCACAAAATGGGATTCAATTTAACCAATTCTATTAAACGTCTTTTTTCTATTTGATGGCGCGTAAAAGCCATCTCTCAATTTTCTACTCTTAACGTTTAGTAGTATTAACTGGTTTTATTAACTCTTATTTTTGTCTTACAATGAGTGCTTTTTCTTAAACATACTCAAAGGTTTAGCATTCAATCTCTTTATTTTATCTCTCTCTCTCTCTCTTTTAACTTGTTTTGCTGTTAATACCACTGGCTCTTTAAAGTAACTGTGTGTGTGTGACAAAGAGTGTTAACTATTTTTGCTGCCAAGTTTTTTTATCTTTGTGGTTGTTTGCTGCTGTCGTTACCACTACCATACCAACTGTTTTTGTTTCTTGTTAGTAGTTGTTGTAATTTTATTTATACAATATGGCGCATGTCCGTTTCCGTTTTTGGTTGTACATACGTGTGATTTATCTGTAGGTATACAAACATATTAGAGATGTTATTTTTTTTATCTCATTATTATTTGCTGTTGTTAAATGGATGCTGTTAAAGGTGGTAAGGGTACTAATTTGCAAATTTTGTTAGTATACTTTAGATAAATTTTAGCTTGTTATGAAAACAAGTTAATAGTTTAATGTCATAAGTACTAGAGATAAATTCATTAAAATTGGAATTGTGGCAATTAAAATAATTTAATAATAAAAGAATAGGTAATATTAAATAATTAAAACATGATTTAACTAATTTTCAATATACAGAAGCCTCATTTTTTATAAGTTGTAAATATTTTCCCTAGAGTATTTAACTAAATGCGCATCATGGGCAACAAAGTCAGAAACTACGATTGAAACTAAAATTGAACTACATAAAGACCTACAATTAAAGCTAAAATTGAACTACTTTAAGACCTATGATTGAAACTAAAATTGAACTACAATTTAAAATTGTTCAAGTTTAGTTTCAATTTATGTAGTTTAATTTTAGCTTCAATTGTAGGTCTTTATGCAGTTCATGTTTAGTTTCAATCGTAGGTCTTCAAATAGCTCAATCTTAGCTTCAATTGTAGGTCTTTATGTAGTTTAATTTTAGCTTCAATCGTAGGCCATTATGTACTTAAATTGCAGCTTCAATCGTAGGTCTACCTGAAGTTCAATTAAGCTTCAATTGCAGGTCTTTATGTAGTTCAATTTTAGTTTCAATTGCAAGTCTTCAAGTACTTCAATTTTAGTTTCAATCGTAGGTCTTCCAGTAGTTCGATGTTAGCATATATGGTAGGTCTTTATGTAGCTCAATTACATCTTCAATCGTAGGTCTATATGTAGTTTAATTTTAGCTTTAATCAAAGGTCTTCATATATTTCAATTATAGCTTCAATTGTAGGTTTTTTTTTCAATTTGAACTTCAATCGTAGGTCTTTTTGTAGTTCAATTTTAGCTTCAATTGCAAGTCTTTTTGTAGTTCAATTTTAGCTTCAATCGTAGGTCTTTTTGTAGTTCAATTCTAGCTTCAATCGTAGGTCTATATGTAGTTCAGTTGTAGCGTCAATTGCAGGTCTTTGTGTAGTTGAATTTTAGTTTCAATTGCAAGTCTTCAAATAGTTCAATTTTAGTTTCAATCGTAGGGGTTCCAGTACTCCAATTGTAGGTCTTTATGTAGCTCAATAATATCTTCAGTCGTAGATTTTTTTGTAGCTTAATTTTAGCTTCAATCGAAGGTCTTTTTGTAGTTCAATTTTAGCTTCAATCGTAGATCTTTTTGTAGTTCAATTGAAGCTTCAATCGTAGGTCTTTTTGTAGTTCAATTTTAGTTTCAGTCGTAGGTCTTCCTCCTTTTATTATGTAGTGCAATTTTAGCTTCAATCGTAGGTCTTTATGTAGTTAAATTACAGCTTCAATCGTAGGCCTACCTGTAGTTCAATTACAGCTTCAATCGTAGGTCTTTTTGTAATTCAATTTTAGCTTCAATCGTATGTCTTTTTGTAGTTCAATTTTAGCTTCAATCGTAGGTATTTGATAGAATTGCATTTTCACTTTCCGCTGTTTTAATTGAAGTACTATTTATCTTTGGTTTCTATCCCTCCGTCTATACTTTACAAATATTTATCATAATAATGTATTGTATTAGAAGAGTCATTTAGTAATATAACTGTAATAAGAGTTCTAAAAATTTTTAACTGCATCAAAATGAATGGGGCGTATACTGATTTTATCATTCCGTTTATAATACATCGAAGTATAGATCGTAGACCCACAAAAGTATATGGATGTTGGGTCCTTTAAAATTCTAAGGTCATGTCTGTCGGTCTGTTAAGGTATGGATACACAAAATCATCTCACAAGGAAAGGTGTAGGTATACAGTAGTCAATATTCGTAGTGATGGTAATGAATCATTCCAAAGTTGGATATGGCCAAAGTTGTGGTATTTTCAGTCGTCTATGTCTCTACAATACTGAGCTTGACCTCCAAGTTTGGTGCTAACTATTGGAATATGAGGGCAGCTGGTATCAAGTGCAAGAAATAGAAAAGCGTGGCAATATAAGACTTTGATCCATATGAATATATCTCGAACTTATCTATGACTAGTCCGTGATGGATTCAGAAACTCAAAATTATCCCAATACAAGTATTTTTAGGCTTCCATGACTGCAAGACTGTCAGGCTTGCCGAGTTAATTTTTGAGCTTCCATGACCATACAGTATGAGTCTGATGGCCGAGTTCAGAACCAATATTTTTCCATGCGATTTCAAGGTAGTGCAAATCTCGACCGACATAGGGCCTAGAGAGAAGGCCCTAGTAAAATGCAATTTTCTCCAAATATTCTCAGTAAATTCGATACAACAAAGACATTTTTAATAAAATGCCCAACGATCTATGTCCATCGGTTTGTCTTTTAAATGTACGATAGGGCTTGTAATAATGTTCATAAGGGGATGAAATTTTCTCCAAATATTCTTTGAAGATCAGAAATTAAATAAATCGGATACATTTTTTTATACAAAATGCATAAATATCGGTGATCATATTATATGATTAGTTAGGGCTGGGTAATGTCGCACAGTTTCTGGTGTATCAAATTCAAAGCCGAGGGGGAACTTTAATAAAAAATTTCAAAACTTCAACATTTGCACTGAATACGATTAGATGCAAAGCCAAACTTTTGGATTAAATAATCACAAAATAACCGGTTGTTATTCTGAATTAGCTTACAGAATAATTTATACCATCTATTAATTGGCCATCGTTTTGAACTAGGTTGCCTAGCGTTTCCTCTCTATTGATAAGGTTTATTTGGTATTGAAAATGGGCAATATCGATCCATGATTTCACCTAGCCCCCATTACAAAAGTTCCCCCGGAATACTGTTAGAGCAGTCACAAATATGTTCATTATACGGCCATCCTGAAAAAATTTTGCAAAAATTAGTTCTAAGTTGTCTGAAATTATACTGTAAAGTATGGGAAAATTCGGGCGACATTTGTCCCTAGTCCCCATATAAGGCTCTCCTCAGACAATAATTAATATCATGCTGAAATTGGACATAAACAAGTTTTATATGAACCTTAATCTTCTACCAACTTTTGTGAGAATCTTTCCATAATTGACCCAACCCCCCATATAACCCCTATATCAGAAAAATATTTTATTCTCACATATTGATGGTGGGTATACAAGATTCAGCACAGCCGAATTTAACACTCTTGTGTTAATTTCGGCACCGTAAGTGGCAAGGGTATATAAGTTTGACATTCCGTTTGTAATTTCTACATTTTTCATTTGCGGCCCTACAGATTGTTTGTCCGACTGTATGGTGAAATCAACTTTCAAAATATCATAAATTCGTCCGGTTGCTATTTAAAATCGAGAAAATCGGCCCACAAATGGCTGAGATATAAGGAAAAAACTGGGAAAACCTAAATTTTTGGCATATTTTTGATATACATCTGGACTATTAAGTCATAAATATAGATATTTCATAGTCAATTGCAACGATACATATAAGGCTATAGTAGTAACAAAATCGGTAAAAATATTTTTTAACCCGAATTATTTTCAAAAAAAAATTCCAAAAAATTTTAAAAAAATTTGGAAAAAAAATTAAAAAAAACAATTTGAAAAATTTTTTTTTCTTTAATTTTGAAAAAAAAAAAATTAATTTTGTTTACCTAAAAATATTTAAAATTTTTATTTTAAAGTATAATTTGGTAAAGGGTATATAAGATTCGGCACGTCCGAATATAGCTCTCTACTTGTTTTTTTTAAACCTTATTAATCATTTAAAAACCGGAACAACCTCGATTTTTGACCTATTTTTTATCTATATCTGGACTATTAAATCATAAATATAGCTATTTCATAGTCAATTGCAACGATACATAAAAGGCTATAGTAGTAACAAAATCGGGAAAAATATTTTTTAACACGCATTAATTTAAAAAAAAAAAATTTCAAAAAATTGAAAAAAAATTTGGAAAAAATTTGGAAAAAAAAACTATTTCGAAAAAAAAAAAATTTTAAATTTTGAAAAAAAAAAAAAATTATTTACCTAAAAATATTTAAAATTTTTAATTTAAAGTATAATTTGGTGAAGGATATATAAGATTCGGCACATCCGAATATAGCTCTCTTACATGTTTTTTTTAAACCGAAATTACCGTTATCTCTAAAATAGCGTTTCCGAAATAAACCAAATTAGCGTTAATTTTTAATCGCTTCGCATCGGTAAACTATCTTGGTTTTTAAATCCATATACATAATTCAAAAGCTGTTTTATATATTGTTGGGTGGCTTTGGTATAAAAACTTCAATAGCACTATGTTTTCCATCTCTGCTATACATTGTTGCTTTGTACACTTGTTTTGAGTAGGCCTGGCCTGACTTGAAATTTGTAGAGATTTTTTTTTATCTTTTGGTTGAATTTTGTTTTTTTTGTTATTCATTAATTAATAATTAATTGGACAATTCGTCGTTCGTAAATTTTAAGCAAAATTGCTAAAATATTTAACAATTATTTTAACCTTTAACAAAACTGTTTTATATAATAACTACATACATAAGTACAAATGAATGTATGTATATCACTGCATAAAAGATATTAATAAATTTGTATTTAATTTAAAAATTTCACTTTCAGTTATATTTAGAGCACTTCATTAATCTTAACAAATTCTATATGAAACCTACAGCCAAACTAATACAACTGCCACAAAGGAATTTTTGTTTAAGTATACTTTTTGTTATTTTTTTTTTTTTTTTGCAAATAAATTCTTACCAAATTTATCTTTTAGAACAAATTTCTTTTTATCTGTGTTATGTTTTCTTTATTTTATTTTTTGCCGAACAAACACTTTACTTTACAAGATCACAATTAAGACTTCCACAATATACAAACACAACAAGACACTCAATATTAAAACGAAAATAGCAATAGCACTTTGCTACCAACAACAGTAGTTGTTTGTAGTCGTGTGTACACGGATGGATATGTAGTAGCAGCAGCAGCAGCCAACAACAATCAGTGGCAGCATCAACAACAAAATAAGCAAAGCAAAAAAATCAACTCAACACAATTTAAACTTTTCGTTGATGTAAATTAAACAATCTTTGGACACACTGAATAATGAAAACAACAAAAAAACACTGACTAGAAGCGACCACAACATACCAATACACACGTATGAATAAATAAGTAAACAAAAATACAGTAAATAGGCTGGTTGGCTGGCTGGCAGACAAGCATCAGCATGCAATTACTTGAGTATCTATGTACGTGAATTTGAGTACAAGCATGTATGTATGGGTGTGTGTGTTTTTGTACAACAACAACAATGAATATAAAACCAAAACAATAAATTTAACAAGAGATACTAAGGGTAATGACAACAACAACAACTACAGCAGCCAAAACTAACAGCAACACTTAATAAACATAATAACAAACTAAAGAGAGAGTGTAAATTGAAAACACAGAGACTGCAGTCTGCAGCAAATCTGTTGAATTAAGAGTGGGAGAGAGGTAGAACATACATACATATGTAGATTTAAATTTTGTATCAAGTATGAGTGGTAAATAATTTTGTTTATGAATAAACAAAAAATATTAAATAGAAAATTATCAAACAATAATACAGGCAGTCAGTCGTGTATGAAAATTATTATTAATAAAAATAACAACAACAAAATATTCCCATAATAATGAGAACAATTTCGTTCTTACTTGTTTAAATGAAAAGAAATGATATGATTTGCTTTGCTTTGGTTGGATTTCATTGTTGCCAGATTAAAGCATTTTAATAGCCTAAAGAATTAAATTCAATAATGGACCAAAGCAATATAATTGTAATATGTACTTTTGAATACTCTCCCTCTGGAGTAATGACCTCAGACTATTAAGTCGGTGCACCACTAGAGTGTGCAAGAAACCCGCCATTGTTAGCTATGACCTTCTCCCATATTTCTGACAACATATGGATTCCGAGACAAAAGAACTGCTCATCCTTTGAGGACAAGAACGAATCAAGCCAATATCGAATACTCTGTTCCAAAGTGAAGCGTATCCCAGAGAGAGCGTTCTGCATCGAGGCAAAACTTCCCAAACACTTCATTCTAAATACTTTTTAAAAGGTAGTGCAACATGTGACCGAGCTTTGTCATTATGGAACAGTACGGTTTCATGTCTGGCCTAATATTCTAAGCGTTTTTCGGCCAATGCTCGCTTCAAACGAATCAGTTGCGTTCGGTACAGGTTCCCGGTGATGGTCTGGTCAGATTTCAGCTCCCACCAAATACAGAGCAATTGATGTTAGGATTTGGTGTCGTTTCAATTGGTTTGCCGGGCTTCACTTACGCTTCGAGTTATTGTAACGGTTTCGTTTTTCATAGCAAGTAAAGATTCGGTGCAAAAATTATTTTCTTTCATAGCATTCAAGCATCATTTCGGATATGGAAAATCGTGCTTCAAGATCTCTTTACTTTAATTCGTATGGAACCTAGTTTTCCAGCTTTTGGAGGAATCCTGCATTTTAAAATTGCTCCAAGAGTGGTTGCCAATGATTTCACAAGTTTCTGTTGAGTTTCACAACAATCTTCATGTAGTAATGCCTCCAATTCTTGGTCTTTCAACTTTTTTTTCTAGCCCTGGCGATCTCCTCTGAACCTAACAAACCATCTCTCGCACATTGAAAACGATGGAACACCTTCAACATAATCTTTGTTAAGCAATCGATGTGCTTCAGCGGTACTTCTTTAAAATTAAAAAAATTAAAGCAAAACTTCGCAGTAGTTAAGTGAGAATAAATGACAGATATGTACCCTTCAAAATGAGTTACTAAAAACCAAAATCGCCTTCAAAAGATACGCAATCTATTGTAAATCCCGCATTTTTAAGTCATCACCCAATATTTTTAATTAATATGTTCAAATAAACTTTACAAAGCTTTATTATTACATAAGCTATATTTCGTTAAAACCGATAATTTAAAGAAAACCGAAACCGGCCGATCTTTCAAAGGTTTCGGTTTTGGATAGTCTTTACACCACCCACCAGTTGTAGAACAATATCGAACTTCAGGCTCCCTAAATTTACGGGAACATCTCCAAAGCTGTCAAAGAAAGCATAGATTCAACTGTTAACTTAAATGGACACATAATCAGAAGAAAAGTATTAGAAATATGTATTCAGCTATATATTTCTATGTTTTAATAAGTATAACATCCCAGCTGGAAAAAGATAAAAAATGTCTTCCTAAAGGCCTTATTCTGGTCTCATTCGCCTTTTGAACAACACTACGTACAGCATCATTTGGCGGATGCTCTCGCCATATAGCTGGATATCGGCCATAACAAACTACCTTCATTAGTTTTCAATGAGACTGCTACTGTATCTTTATTGGTGTAATCAGACAGAATGAAGATATTTAAAGAGCTTTTAGCCAATATACAGGATCTAATTTTTCCTGCGCCTTTAGCGAAGTAGAGCTTATAGCCCTTCAAACATAGTCCGCAGATACGATCTTCCTGGACAATGAATAGCATCTCCCCATTCTTTGCAATTCGGAGGAGCAGTGCAGCGATTGCTGCTTTAGAGTGGTGAAGGTTTATTTGAGTCACACTCCCCATACACCATTTTTACAACGGTGACGTCGGCGTCCTCCTGGTCAGAGTTCAGGAGGGGGTTCTCGTCCACCGTCTCATCCATCTGTTCAAAGAAGGTACCAACCAGTTTGGAAACAGAGTTGGTATCTTCAATGTCAGTTGGATCGACGGCGTCCTTGCAATCCATGCCCTCTTCCGAGAGCATGGGTTTAACATCATCTGGGGAGGTATCGCCTTTGCTGTCACTTCGGTAGACATGCAGGATGATCGTACCAAATCCATAGTAGACCTTCTCTTGTGTCTTCCTTAGCGGCCCAAAGAGTCCTTATTCTAATTAGAAATAATATCCTGTATATTGTTCGTTCAATTGAAAGAGATTTCTCATCTTGTTCTATTGAGTAAAGCCTTCGCATTATACGATTTCGCCTATACTTCCATCCAGAAACATTTATTTATATAAAACATCTTTAAAAAACGAAGTTTCGTCCTTAGAATCACCTTAGTTCAATCTAAGGTGATCTTAAGGACGAAACATTATATTGGAGATTCTTGGAAGATCGAATTACATACCAACGGAATCATAACAAACATTATTCCCGCTGTTCAATAACTGTTGAGCAGTTCAACATTACAATTGTTACTATAACCTTAAATTTATTGTTAAAAAATCGTTCTAAAAATTAAATTAGTTGCGAACGCTTTATCCTCTGAGTTTATGAGAAATCTTAGTAAAAATCCTATATGTAGACTTTCATGCTTCCATTTCCCGTATATTGTTCTTTCGATTAAAAGAGATTTCTCATATTGTTCTATTGAGTAAAGTATTCACTTGTTACCTGCACCCAGAAACATTTAATTATATAAAACAACTATTTTAAACGAAATTTCGTCCTTAGAATCGCCTTTGCTCAATCTAAGGTGATTCTAAGGACGAATATTATATTGAAGATTCTTGGAAGGGTAATGTATATAATAGAAAGATCGAATTACATACCTACGGAATTGGAGGGGTGATAAACCAAGAACTTCGTATAATCAACTATAACAAACATGATTCCTGAATGCTGTTCGATACCTGTTGAGCAGTTCAACATTATAATTATCTAGTTTCATCCATAGAAATCTCAATGTACCAACAATATGCTTGAAAATAAAGTACTCCATTATTAACATCATGGTATAACTATTGAATCATCCAAATCCTCATGCAAGGGACCTGCTATCATTTGATTGACATTGACGCCTAAGAAGTGTGAAAACTTTGGAGCTAGTCAGGTGTTGTTACTCGTAAACTACTTGGATTGGATATTACAGTGACAATAATAACGAACTTTATATTTTAGGTTAAGATTTCAATACTTATTATAAATTTTCTAAAAGAAAAGGTTTAAAAAATAACAAGAACATTATAAAAACGGGTTTCCGAAATATACTTTCATACAAGGGAATGTTAAGAATTTTGCCCATGATGAAGTAAACAAATTATCATATCTATTAGTTATTTGAACAGTATTGGCTGCTTTATCTAGAGGTTAAGACAGATACCGAATATTCTTGAAGGGAATATAACCAAAAAATTTATTGAAGGATTGATTAAGGAATAACATTGTATTTCCATACATATTTGGCCTTAAAATTGTCGGTTTTAAGGACAGAAATTATTCCTGAATGCTTTACGATGAACAGCTCAATATTTGGGTTCTGTTACTCATTTTCATTGAGATAATGTTAAAATGGATGTGATAACGGTATCTTCAAGAATTTAGCTCATAATAAAGAAAAGACGAACCTTAACAATTCTCCATAGTAGAACAAAGGCGAAAAACGTTATCGAGAGCTACTCTCCTCTGGTAATTCTCCGATCTGTTTTATATGGAGCTCAGAAAAGTTGTTTGGTTTTATTTTACTTTTACAATTTAAGAACCCAATTAGTCTGGCTACCCTTATTCAATTGTTTGGGTTTGTGTTTTGTTAAAATAATCAGTCAGTCAGTCAGTACGTCTGTCGGTTGGTCGGTCGTTTGTTTATTCTTTCGTCGTTGGGACGATCGATTGGTTGATTCTCATTGTTTTGGTGGATTCTGCATTAAATAAATGAATGAATGGATTGCTGGATGGATGAAATACAGAGTGGCTGTTGATGATGCTGCTGCTGCTACCGCTATTAAACAGTTGCTGTTGTTGTTGAAGTGTATGTGTTCGCATTATTGTTACTGTATTGTATTATTATTGCTGATATGATGATGTATGAACTCACTCACAATCAGTTGTTGTTGTTAAATTTTATTTATTTCGTTTTTGTTTTTTGTTTTGCTGTTTTATTAACAACAATAAAATTCAATTTATTTCAATTAACCAAACAACCAACAGCAGCAGCAGCAACCAACAATTTTGTGTATTCAACAGTTAGGAATACACTCAACATTCATACAATCACTCATTGACTCAGTCACTCAGTACTTTAGTATACTTAGATATGAACTATTTGTAGAAGAAGTATTTTATCTATAGATTACAAAAACAATTTTGTTAGAATTTTTTTGATATAAAATTTTGTTCTGTTTAGGGGAAATTGATGTCAAATAATATTGACATTAATTAAGTTTCCACAAATATTGGTAACAATTATGTGACAACTTAGTCTTTAATAGCTAGTTAATGAAATAATATAATTAAATTTGTAACAATTAATAGATTATTTATTTGTTTTAATTCATTAATACTTTTGAAGGAGCATTTTGTTAAAGTTAAGACAAAATTAAAATCCACTTTTATCAAAAGTATCTATTCAAGTTCAACGAATATGTTTTATATGAACCTAAACCTTTCTACCAACTTTTGTGAGAATCGGTCCGGAATTAACCCAACCACCAAGATAACCCCTACATCAGAAAAATATTTTATTGGCACATATTGACAGTGGGTATACAAGACTCGGCACAGAATCATACATTTAGGATAAGTGTTCTACAGTTCAACTGTTTTCGATACGATTAGCACACGTTTTTCATTAAAACTTTGATCAAATTACCTTTGTAAAGCATGTCAGTTATTGTGTTTAATGTCAATTATGTTCATTTGTTGTTAATCTGAGTTAAAATTATTATATATTTTTAACAAAACCCAACTTGGTCCTTCAAAAAGTTGGCCAAACAATCAAAGGTTTGCGGCAGACCGATTTCAATATTATTAAATACTAGCGGGAGATCTTATCCGTTGATAGAAACCCTGATTCAGGTAGAAGGAATGGCCCACATGATGTTTCTAAAGCCAATAAATAGAAAGCATTTTCAAAAGATCTCCCTCCCAACACAACCGGTAGGAAAGCGGTCCGGTTAGCTCAGTAATCGAACTATTTGGTACGAAAAGTTAAAGCCAATAAAGGTTTAAAAACATACAAGGCTCATAAAGTGCCTTACAGAAACTCTGCTATAAATTTATAGGCCAAAGACAGAGCACAGAAATTGAAGTAAAATTTTATAAAAACATACATTTGCTGCACAATGGATGATGAAACGTACGTATGGAACATTTTTCGCAGCTTCCGGGTCATTATTCGAACAAAGTGACAGAAAGCTCTATTAAAGCCTTAATGGAAGGCTTTCCGGAAATGGTACCAAAATTCATCATAAAAATATATATTTTTTTTGCAAATTTCAATCAAATAAGAAAAATCAAAACTGTAAGTTTTCTGGTTTCATTTTTATTAACATACTAGTTGAGCTATTTACTAATGTCATTATCTTATTAAAGAAAAATGAGAAGTGAAAAGGAACCAATATATCAAAAATTTCTTTACAAACCATCTTCTGGAAATTTCGAATCGAATAAAAAATCACTCCAGCCGTTCTTACGTGATGTAATTACATACATGCACCATTTCATTTGTATATATATATAGATATTTATTGTTACGTTTTAACCTTTTTAAAACGTTGGTTTATTTCCTTTTAATAAACCGGATACTTTTGATTACAAATAAAAGCAGTTTTAGTAGTTTAAAATTGTAACAACTCTTTATTTATTTAAAATTTACAACAACAACAGTTCAAATAGTTACTTAGTGTCTTTATACACGTTTATCAATTCGCAGAAATGCACACACTTTTTATAATGTACAAACTTAAATGTACAAGACAGTTGGTGTTAACTCTAACAGCGCCTATGATAAACTCTCTCATGACTGCAACCTCTGCCACTATTTATACACACGCCATATTTCGTGAATCTTCTACAATGCTCTTAACGGACAAACTAGTATGTTCGAATTCTAGAGCTTTCGATGTCAATGTCAGCAGCTTAAACATTTAGTGTTGGAATACTTATAAACAACCGCATTCTTTCAACATTGTTGATAAGTAGAAGCTTCTACTTATGGACGTGTTTATGAACACGATGAATGCTACAGACCATTAAATTCAAATCGCTATTGCAAATTCGTAACAGTATGTTACCATTTTTTCTTATAATTTTTACTATCGTCGTACCAAAAATTTGAAAATTTGGATTTTTTTGTTTTTGTGGGAATTTCGAGATTTTCTTTTCTAAATAGACATAATAAATTTCATTGCGATATGTTTATGAAATCTTAAATGTCACAATTTTTTTAATAACGGAGAAAATTCTGCTAAGACTTCCAATAAAATTAACACTTGTGTTTAGAAAAATCAAAAATAATTTCCAAAAAAAATATATTGTACGAGTCCAAAAATAGGTGTCAAAAATGAGTTTTATTTTTAATCAGGGTCCTTCAAGGGCCATTTCATACATATTTGACTAGAGTAAAATTTATCAGTCAACTTTTCAAAGCAACCTAACTACTCTCAGATAATGATATTGCAATACTTTTTAATATCACAGTATTTTGATATTAAACACAAGTAGTATATTGGGTGTATGACTTAGATATGCGGGATTTTTTTAAAATGTTTAGCTTTTATTTTAAAACAATTGTACAATATAAATTTATTGAAAGTATTGGGCATTGTTAGCTATGACCTTTCCCCATATTAATTCTGAGCCAAAACAACTACTCATCTTTTGAGGCCAAGAACGAATCGAGCCAATATCGGATACTCTGTTACAAAGTGAAGCGTATCCCAGAGAGAGCGTTCTCCATCGATTGAAACAAATAGTATTTAGGCGGGACAAGTTCTGAACTATAAGGCGGGTCAAAACTTCCCAACCACATCATTCTAAATACTTTTTACCTTTGCAACATGTCGTGTCGTGGTGTCGTCTCTGGCCGCATATTTCGGGAATTTTTCGGCAAATACTTGATTCGAACGAATCACATGCGTTTAGAAAAGATGTCGATTCCGATGATTGGCCGGGCTTCAAATACGATCCCTTACGCTTCGGTTTATCGCAATGGATCCATTTTTCATCGCAAGTAATGATTCGGTGCAAACATGATTTCCTTTTACAGCGTTGAAGCAGCATGTCTGACATAAAAAATCATCATTCAAGGTCTCTCAGCTTCAATTCGTATGGTACCCAATTTCACTGCATTTAGATGCATCCTGCTGCTTGCAAATGTTTTAGAATTGCAGCTTGAGAAGCTCCCAATGATTCTGCAAGCTCTTGTTGAGTTTGAGAACAATATTCATGGAGAAATGCCTCCAATTTTGGTCTGCAAACTTTTTTGTCTGGCCCTGGCGATCTTTGTCTTCCGTGTCAAAATTACAATTTCTGAACCACATAAACTATCTCTCGCACATTGAAGCCGATGAAACACATTCATCATAAAGTTTGGTGAGCAATCGGTGTGCTTCATCAGCACTTTTTTTCAAATTAGAGAAGTAAAGCAAAACTTCCCGCATACGATGCTTTGTTGTCTATGTTATGCCCAAAAATTAGTCTGAGCTAAAATGTAGTTTTGTATTGGTTAAAATAGATTTTTTGTATCAAAAACTATAAGGGTTTTCAGGTGACCATTGGGATAATCTCGTTATGTATGATATTGTTAGGGTTGGGATGATACTAAGTCAATATATGTATATTGGGACATGTATTCGATATATATGGGATTCCATGTGTATGTACGGATGCTAATTGACCTCAAATAGTCAGCTAAAAATACATACCATAGGCAGTCCAATAAACGATAGCTTGTAAACAAACATTTCTTCGACAACTCTCCAATGAATTGCTTCTGGTGGGTAAAGTGAATTCACTATAGGTTACTTAGAGACACTTAAGTGACAATTGTCTTCACGCTAGATAACCTGGGATGTATAAATTAACTTATTATAACCATAACCACATAACCAAAAAAATATAAATTGGAGTCAGCCAAGTGATAAGACATTTGTGACGATTACTGTCTATAAGGGACACATTGACTACTTGCTTAACTGCTGAGATGCTCTAATTGCCAAAAATGTCATGTATTTTACATACACAAAATTTTCATATGGATCACACGGTATGTACATGTTTACATGTGGACAAATCTCCCAATACATCTCACAAAACACATGCAATACATACCGTGTGACCCCACTATAAGCGTTTTTTTCCAGCATCTGTATTAAACCGTTCACACTATGCTAACAATATGGATATTTTTCATTACTCACCACCAAAAATATGGAGGAATATTAATTGAAAGGACTCATGCAATTTTTCTCAAATATGCTCTGTAGATCGTAAATATTTGGTGTTAGAAATGGGCAAAATCGGTCAAGTAAAACCCGAATTATGAATCTCAATATAAAGCAACACCCACAAATTTTGATATTATTTAAAAATATTTTGCTATTTTTTCGAAAAATATTGCAAATAATATCATAAAATTTGCACTCGTTATTCATATTATAACAGGACAGAACCTGTTGAAAATGGTAAGAATCTGATCAAGGTTTCCCTATACAAATTTCTTCCCGGAATGTAGCACTATCGTACATAAATGCCTATAGCATACTGCTATTTTCATATTCGCAACTGTATAATTAAATCGCTGTACAGAATTTCATAAAGTTCAGCGCATAATAAATCATAGCATATTTTAACATTAAATTTGTAACAAATTGAAATATTGATCGTAGACCCACAAAAATAGAAAATACAGTCTAGGTCCTTATACTAAGACATTAAAGCTATATCCGTCAGTATATCTGCTGAAAGCTGGCATGAAATTTCCCACAAATATGTGTTCTTATCAGCTGTACAGAAATATTTGATATTGCAAATGGAAAAATTAGGTCCAACCTACCAAGGATATCTATTGCTAGTGGCAATGTCCAAAAATTAACAAAATAGGTTGAACCTTTAAAGAGTTTTGGGACAAAATATATTGAAAACTTTATTCGTACTTAACACTATGTATATATTTTGTTCCTGAAAACATGCCTGAATCTTGTAAAGTGAGATTAGACACTGATGTTAATGGACATCTATATATATAAAAGTCAATGTGTGTTTGTATGTATATTTGTTTGTTTGTCTGTTTGTTTGGACTTTATAGACGGCTAAACGGCTGAACCGATTTGCTTGAAATTTTTACAGTATATTTATGTATGTCTGGAAGGAGCTATAGGCTACTTTTTGTTTTGAAATTTTAAGTGGGCGTGGTACCTCCCATACAAAGTTAATTTTAAAAATCAAATATTTAGGAAACTATAATAGCTATTGTCCTCAAATTTTGCATGAGCAATTCCACTGTTTGTCTAAATATTTGCGGCAAAAATAGGAGTAGTAGCCACAGAGGGCGTGGCACCTCCCATATGATGATAATTAAAAAAAATGTATATATGGGAAACAATAAGATATATGGTACGGTTATTCTACCATCAATATTAATATTTATAACAAGAATGGGCGGACTATCAATAGTGGGCGTGGCACCTCCCATACATATGATGACAAATTATAAATAGGGAAAGCTATATCATCTATCAATATTAATATTTAGGACAGAAATGCGCTGAATACCAACAATATTAAGTAAATGTTAAAATTTGTATACATTTGAAACCCTTATATATATATAAAAGTGAATGTGTGTTTGTTTGTATGATTGTGTGCTTATTTGTATTTTATACTTGGAGAAAAATCATGATCAATCAATAATGTTAAGTTAAAATTAGCATACCTGTGAAAGTATATATAAATACTAATCTTCGAAATCACATGAGGTAGAATCTTTTATTACCATATTTCCTGTACGAAGTAAATATTATTTATTGCTTATTTAGGAAAATATGTAGATTCTACATTTTGTGTGAGCAATTCAATGACTTCTGCAGGATGACGCAATCTATAGAAGAGTTAATAAATTGCGTTTTCCCCAATATCGGAAAAAATTTTAAAAACAAGCAATGGTTATGTGAACGCGCGTTACTGGCAGCCAAAAATATTGACGTTAACTCCATCAACAGCAACATTCTGAATACCATCGATGGTAATCTAAAAATTTATAAATCAATCGACACTGTTACAAATATTGAGGATGTCGTCAATTATCCAGTTGAATTTTTAAATTCGTTAAATTTACCGGGCTTTCCACCACATGACTTGCAGTTGAAAATTGGTGCTCCTATTATTTTACTAAGAAACATTGATCCACCACAACTTTGTAATGGCACTCGACTTATAGTAAAGAAATTAATGAACAATCTAATCGAGGCGACCATTATAACTGGAAAGTACAATGGATCAGATGTATTGCTGCCACGTATTCCGATGATAACTTCGGAAATGCCATTTGATTTTAAGCGATTGCAGTTTCCTATTCGCCTAGCATTTGCAATGACAATTAATAAAGCTCAAGGTCAGTCTTTGCAAGTTTGTGGACTAAATCTAGAAAATCCATGTTTTTCACATGGACAGCTTTATGTTGCATGTTCGCGGGTGGGAAAACCCACAGACTCATATGTATATGCACCAGAAGGAAAAACCAAAAATATAAGGCATTAGAATAAAAAATTATTAATAAAAATAATATATATATCAAACATTAAATAAAAAATGTTTTTCTATAAACTTCTATATTTAACATTAAGGTTATAAATAAGAAACAAATAATGTACTACTTATTAAAATAGAAACTAATTTTAGATAAACTACATAAGTATATTGTGAATCATAAGATAATATAATAAGAATTAATTTAAAAGGAAACTGTAGATTTTAATAACTTAGGGCCTGGCTCACAAAATGCGAACGAACATTTTCTTTCTTATTTTATATTGAAAACAATAACAAAAATTCAAATTTATTTGTTGTTTTCAATATAAAATAAGAAAGAAAATGTTCGTTCGCATTTAGTGAGCCAGGCCCTTAATAAATATTGTTTAACTCTAAACTTTTTATTTCATTACGATACGGGTAGCGAAGCACACCGGGTTTTAGCTAGTGTTTATATAAAATGCACTAAAATCGTTGACCGTATTATATTAGATTCTGCACAGTCAAATATTACACTCTTACTTGTTTTAAATGCCAAATATTCAACATACATACTTATTTGGTAACATAATCAGTAAACATTTTTTATTGTCTGGTATATAATACATAAGTATTTGTTAAATATCTTGGTAATTGAAACAACCCTCATATTTATTTTAATTTTAGCACACACTCGCATTACTTTAATATAATTTAAGCAAATCAACTAAACAAAATTGTTCTATAAATTAATGTCACCAACAAAAAAACAAAAAAAGTAAATACACAGACACAAACACTAAATTATAATATTCATACTTTTTGTTGAAATACTCACACTCACTTAACAATTTAACAAATTTATTTTAATTTTTTCCAACAACAAAAACTATGTACATAAAAAAAAACAACAACAGCAAATAAAGTCTGTCACTTGTATTTGTTAGATATTTATTTGTTTTTTTTTCCTTTAGATATTTTTGTGTTTTAACACCAATTTAAACTCAACTAAATCAAACCAAACTGAACTAACTATACCGCAAAGTCAATCTGAGGAATGCCTTCTTTTGTACGTTATTCTCCGCTATTGTTTTTTTTTTTGCTTTTTCTTGTTGTTGCTGTATTATTTGCATTCAACGGATGCTGTTTATTTATGTTTTTTTTTTGTTCTTCTATTTTGTTCGTTCTTTTGTATCTTTTATTATTCTTATTGTTGCTCTTGGTTTGTTATCTTTGTATCTGTAGGTATACGTATGCTTGCTTGCTTGTATCTGTGTGTAGATTTTTGTTAAAAATACTCACTTATATACTCACAACTTGGGAGCGTGTATCAGTTTTTTTGCATTTATTGGCCTCTCTATCACACTAACACACATGTCTAAACTCTCTTATTAATCTCTTTTTTACTAAATACTCATATTGTTAGAATATTTTCAGCTCTTAAGTTGTCTAAGTATTAAAATTGATTATAGGGGTCTATTATTTACACAATTTTTGCTACGAATTGTTTACATGCGAGTGTTTTTGCACCGACAACCCCTCCCCTACCCATGGTGGTACCTTGATACTTAGATAATATTAATAATTCTCTTGAATTTCATTACACTTATTTATAGAAACTCATGAGTGGTTTTTATTGGGAGCAAATAATTGTGTTTGGTTGTACATAATTGACAATATTGTTCTGTGTGTAGTATTAATTTGAAATTCGGGGAACTACCAATACTTTGTATGTGGGGGTACTTCCCTAATTTTAAATTTAGCGCAAGTAACAATGAATTGCGTGAACGATTTAAAATCCATTACAAATAGCAGCTAATTATGACCTAATCTAACCAAATTCAACGAGGGCGAGTCAATAAGTCCGTGACTTCTTTCATTTCCCGCCTCTTAACTGAAATGTCAACACTGCTGCTGTCAACAGGCATCTGTCATTTAACTCCTGTCAAAATGTTAACATGCTGCGTCATTTAGTTTGAGTTTGACAGCCATTGACAGCAGATTACCCCGTGACTTGAGGAGAAATGGAAAGAAGTGAATTTTTGAGGAAAAAAAACTATCACCCAAACCAAGGCTAAGCTTGATAAAGACAACATGAACTCTGAACCATTAATTTCAATGGTAAAAAATGAAGTTTACTGAATTTCGTACAAGCTCGGAAGATGCCGAACGTTCTGGATGATTAGTTGAGGTCTCTACACTGGTGTTGGACGTGGGTACCTTCCGCATAGGCCCGGTGTTAAGCCTATGCGTTTATCACCGCCATTGAATGACTGGTAAAGAACACTCAACTGGCAACTTCTAGTACATTGATTGCACAGATCAATGCACAAACACCTTGCTCGAGAGCTCGGGCTATCTTATCCCTGCCATCCATAGCTAGTTAGTCAACTGACCAGCCAAGGACAATTATCAAAGCTGCAACATCCGGCCTGGTAATCCAGTCCAATATATGGTCTCTGACTTCAAAAGTTCCCAGCCGATAAAAGTCAAAGTGGTACATTAACACACACTTTTAACCTTGACCAAGAACATTTCCTAAGCACAAACGCCAGTTGATATCTGCTACTTTCAATGGCTCTACTGAGTCACCAACAGCACCTAGTAAGATACATTTGGTAGTTCGAAATTTAGCACTAGCCCAAATATCAGTCCTTTAACCAACGATCTTCTACCCGATTTGGGTTTTAACCACAACCCCAGCGTACTCACCAACGATCCTACAGAACCGAAGTCCTGGGGCCAAAGGATCCCCACTGTACTAGATAAAACTATAGTCAGCTGCGAATTTAATAAATTAAATTCTTAACAGGAATGAGGTCCGTGCACCTCGGAGCCCCGGTTTCGCTCCATATTTTCCCTTGAGGCATAACATGAAGGTGTGGAGCTCACCAATATACTTATCCATGCCCCAAAGGAGGACTGGTGTTTGACAATCGGAGATTGAAAGTGTGCCAGATTGTGAAAGCCATAGGCATCTAAAATTTTTAATGTACACTTGGTTATGAGAAAGCCTTCTGCTAGATGGGTGCCGCTTTTGCTCACAATTGACAGCAAACGTAATCGTGTGATAGCTTCGCACTAGTTTTTGCGCCTTTTCTTAACCGTGGAAAAAACGTGGATCTACCACAAAACACACCAGCGACCAAACAGCAGTAAAAACAGTGTTTTTCTCGGGGTGAGTCGGCGACAAAGAAGGTCAACGTGAGTTTGTCAGCCAATAAAGTCATGGCGATCGTTTTTTGGGATGCATGAAAATTATGCAAACTTAATGGTAGATTTAACGAGGATTACAAAAAAATAATTTTTCATTAGGACAAGGCAAGGGTGCACACTAGGGTGGCCCTTACCAAAATATTTGAGTTTTCCCAGTTTGGTGAATTTTAGTAAAAAAAAATCATGCTGAAAAAATTTTAGGTTAATCTGAATAGGTTTTATTTTATTAAATTGCACAAGTCATTTTTTAATGGCAAAATTTTTACAAAATCTAAAAAAATGCATTTTTTCCCTTGTAAATGCATCCCAAAACTTCAGCGAACCTGCGGCACGTCTTAACCCCAACCGATCTAACACCGATGGAGGGTGAAAGAGAAAAGAATCTGCAAAAAAATCCGCCACATTGCTAAGGGTCACCCTAATGTCCATGCATCGATTTCGCTGAAAATTAAAATGTTTTCTTCAATTCAATAAAGACTACTAAACTTATGTATATTCCTTCTACTTTTGTCTATTCGTTATATAGCGACAAAGTATTGTTCGACTTACCATCCCCTATGAAAACAAACAAAAAAACTAATTTTTTGCATTTTTCTTATAAAGTCTTTTTAGGTCCCTGACAGGTAATACATAAATTAATAAGCTTTGTTTTTATCGAAATATCTTCAAAAGTGCTACCTGTACATTGCGCACAATGTTTACATGGACAGACAGCCAGACGGACGAACGGACATTGTTTAATCAACTCAGAAAATGATTCGGAGTCGATCGGCATAACTTAAGGTGGGTGTAATATTTTTGTGTGTTACAAACATCAGTGGGGAGGGTAAGTATTATGCATTTGTATAATACCCTCCAAAACAAGAAATGGTAAAATTTTGAAATTTGAATTTTCAAATGCGTACTACTCGGTAACTATAATAGATAAATGGCAGTTTTTCATAGACTGAATCCATGGCTTAAAAAATATATTAAAAACTATAATTAAGATCATCAATAAACAGTAAATCGTTTAAAAATTCTGTGTAATCCATCGTCAACACTTAAACTTCAATACTCCTTTGGTAAGTCTGTGTGAAATTTCACGTCAATCGGATTAGCCACCTAGAAATAACAGATTTATTCCTAAAATATTATGTTTCTGCTACACTGTGTGGCCAGGAAACTTCTCATGAGCATGCCATGGATGTTATAACACGACAAAGAAGCTTCAAGGGAAATATATGCCTGCCAGCAACTTTTTGGTAAAACGTGGGGGTTAAAACCTAAGATGATTTACTGATCTTTACTCACAGTATATATAATAATAACATATGCCGCCTTGGTATGGTGGAATAATGTGGAACTTATAACTGCGAGATTATTACTTGATAAGGTCTATCGCCTCACCTGTATTTCTATTACTGGCTCCATGAGGACCTGTCCCACTCATGCTCTAATATGGTTGGGCACATGTGTATTCTAGGCATCTTTGTGAATATTTCAGTATCATACTATATGTCACCAACTTGGGTGTTACATAGGAAGTTTAGGGTCCTTATGCCTAAAAAAAATGAGTGAATAAATCTGGCATGGTGGCCGATAAGTGTGTGGTTTTCCACAGTCTGCTCTTAGAGCCTTTTGTTATGGACTGCTGGACATCTTTGAATGAACTCGGCGCGCACAATGAACTCCCTTGTGCTGGGTACCTGGCCATGTAATAAAAGTGTTGATTATTTGGCCAATAGGAGTGCCCGATGACCGTTCATAGGCCCTGAACTGTTTTTTGGCTTTCCACTTGGACACACTATGAAACGAACTCGTTCTTGGGTTGAATCAAAGTTTTTGCGATTTTGGGGTAATTTACGAGAACTTAGAAAATCTAAAAGGTTCACTGCTCTGTCCAAACGTAGATCTCAATTATTGCAATCGCTCGGAAAGGGTGAATTGAGAATACTTACTGGATTATAGGTAGGTAGGCAAGAGAAGAATATTGAAAGGAATGGGAGGAGTAAGAGGAGAAGATGTTGAGAATCAGATAACGCAGACCATCATGATACAGTTGCCGAGTCACCATGAGGTGCAATTTGCAAGTCCGGTCTTATCAACCGCTTGCTTTCCCTAATAAAGGCGTCTATGCACCTTAGTTCCTACACAGATAGCCCGGAGAGGGTACCACAGGATCACTCACCTAAAAGTCTGGCCCATAGATCGCCCAGTACCATACAATTACAAAAGAAGTGTAGAATAGTTTCGTCCTATTCCTCATTCTGACAACTTCTGCAGATGTCGATATAAGGTAACCCAAGTCTTGCAGCATGGGGAACGAAAGTGCAATGTCCGGTGATCATCGCCACCATATTGCTGAGTCGTATTCATTATGGTTGAAGTAGATATGACGTGCGTTTACAGTCCAACACAGGCCATATCATCCTCGAATACCACAGGTGAATTTATTACCCCACCTCTTTTGAGCAAGTTCGTAATATGTGTCATGTATTTGTTTATTGCAGGTTGACAGCAGAATTCCGCAGAGAAAGTCTATCTCGACATTTTTATTCCAAATTCCGGGATGTACACACCACCACCCACTCTGTCCCTCTTTTTAGACCCATCCGTATAGATGGATAGCCTCATTTCATCAACCGGGAGAACATCGATATATTCCATATTGGACAGGATTGAGAAACCGAAGTTCCTCAGGAAGAAGGGTTTGGGAGTGCAGTAATCAATATGATCAGGAAGATTTTGTATACTTCCTATTATGCAAGCATGTCCATAGGATCTGTAATTCCATGCGTTGCAGGCGTTAAGCCTGAAGGCCATGTTCAATGCCAGTTTTCTGGCCATTAGATCTACTGATATCCAGTTGAGTAAAATGAAAAGCTACTTCGTCGCAGTAGTTCGCAATGCTCCTGTTATCTTAATACCCTCTCATAGAGTGTACGATTTGAGGCCCTATCCATAGAATAATATAGGTGCCCCATTGTAACCGTATCAACTAGCCAATTCATGTTCCAGGGTCTAATACCCCATCTCGTCATGACCTTAGCCGCTCTTGCCTCTGTATTAAGTTTCCAGGATAATTTCCTATCGAGTATGATACCCAGGTACCTTGCATTGTCCGAGAGCGACAATTCGGTTCCGTTTAGTCGGGGTAACTTGAAATGATGGATTTTAGTCCATAGAGTGAACAGTACTACTTCAGTTTTGCTGGGATTTACACTCAAACCACTATCGATACTCCACCGATTTAATGTTTCTAGTGCCATTTCCAGTCGTTGCGATATCGTGCCCAGATGAATCCCTGAAACTGTCATCTACGTAGGCGACAGTCTTATAGTTCTGGGAATCTAGTTTCATAAGCAGACAATTTAAGGCCAGGTTCCACAGAAGTGGAGAAAGGCACTCTTGGGGAACTAATAATAGTAATAAAACAAGTAAATTTTTGTTTTTTCCAATCTCACCTAGAGCTACTACATAAATGGGACAATTATAGGAAAATTTGTTCTCTGCAGTTTGAGATTCTTTATCTCTATACTAAATTTTTGAGAAGTCTACTTTCTAATATAGATAATGGATTTATTAATTTGTTTGTTCTTATTGATTTACACAATGTTAAAAAACAACTTAAACTATCGAACATAGATTTTGTTTAAATTAAGTTAAAGTTCATCTAAAAGTAAAATTAACTGGAGGAATATTCATAATTTTGATGTAATAACCCAGCAGTTGAGCAAGTAGTCAATGTATTTTCACTAATATCCTATCACTTGGCTGACTCCAATTATGTCATTTGACGTATGTGCTCTTTGTAGTGTAGAGAGAAGACAATTCGTTACTACATATATCCCAGGTCACTTAAGTGTCTCTAAGTAATCTAGAGTGTAGTCACTTTAAACATTTTGTGAGTAATTCGTACAAACTGGTTTTATACAAATTGTGTTGATATAATTGTCATAGAGTTATTATTTTTATTTTTGCTTAAGTAGAAGTCAATAATAATTTTAGTGTCTCTTAGTAACCTATAGTGAAGTCACTTTAAACGTTTATTTTGTACTGCACTTTAGAAAGTAGTTATTTTACCCACCAGAAGCAATCTATTGGAGAGTTGTCAAAGGAAGGTTTGTTTATCGTTTAGTGGAGTGACTATTATTTGTGTTTTTAGCTGAATATTTGATGTCAATTAGTACACGTACATGTTAAAATAGATCAAGTTACCAGTTAGGTAGCAGAGAATTGGGATCGTAAAAATCTTAACACATGTTTTTCATTAAAACTTTTAACCCAAGTATTATTAGATTTTTTTTTTTTTGATCAAGTTACCTTTGTAAAGCATGTCAGTTATTATGTTTAATGTCAATTATTATTCATTTGTTGTTAATTTAATTAAAATGAGTGACGAGAAAAAAGTAAGTACTAAAATTATTAAATATTTTCAACAAAACCCAACTTGATCCTACAAAAAATTGGCCAAACAATCAAAGGTCTCCTATCAAACTGTTTCCAATGTTATTCAGTACCAGGAGAACTTGTCCGTTGATATAGAACCTGGTTCATATAGAAGGAATGGTCCACATGATGTTTCTAATGCCAATAAATAGAAAGCATGGATGTGTTGAAAGCTCAGTACTCGGATTTGGTACGAAAAGTTAAAGCCAATTAATGTTCAAAAGCATACAAAGCTCAAAAAGTTCCTGAGAGGAACGCTGCTAAAAATTTAAAGGCCAAAGACAGAGCATGGAAATTGAAGTTAAATTTTATAAAAAAATATTCCTGCTTCATAATGGATGATGAAACCTATATTCTGGCAGATTTTTCGCTGCTTCTGGGTCAAAATTTTTATGTTCCTGATGCTCGAGGGAATGTTGAAGAAAAGTTTAGGACCCAAAAGCAGACCAAATTTGGGTCCTAAATATTACAAAGGTCTCTAAAAATACCAAAATTTACATCAAGGAATATTTACAAAAAGGATGCTTCCATTCGTAAGACTTCTTAGAGTTTCAACTTATTTTTGGCCTAATTTGGCACCCTGTCACTGTGGTAAGGAAGGTCGTGAGTGGTAAAAGAACAATAATGTGGTATTTGCATCAAGAGAGGCAAATTCTCTAAACTGCCTGGAGCTAAGGACAGTGGAGAGATATTGGGCTCTTGTTAAAAGAGAATTAAAGAACACAAAAAATGTGTCCAAAAGTGTGGTAAATTTTAATCGGAAATGGAAAACCTGTTCGAACAAATTGACAGAAATCACTATAAAAACCTAATGGAAGGGTTTCCGAAGAAGGTTCAAAATTTCATCACTAGTGAATAGAACTATAAAAATATTTTTTTTGTAAATTGTAATAATAATTTCAATCAAAACTGTAAGTTTGGTGGTTTCATTTTTATTATCATATATGTATGTTAAGAATATTTCGATCTCAGTCCTTAGTAAGGTGACTGGCGCTATTTAACCAATATGTGAAGCCAATGCGTTGACTAATTTGGACCAGCTATTAGACAGTCTCATTGTAATCAAAAAGGGTCACTAGTCGGAACTGTCTCTTAGAACTGCTGGGAAGTTCTAAGTTTTCCCCATATACAATACATATACGTATTGTGATTATAAATGTTTATACATTTGTAGGTGTAAATTAAAATGTGTTAATTTAGTTTCTTGTCATTTAAATCCAAAAATGAAAAGCAACTTAGAGATACCTTTACACTAAGTCGAAATTTCAAGTTTTAAAAAAATATTTCAATTAATTATTTGAGATAAAATACATCAATTGTTTATTATCATAATCTCGTTTTAATCCTTAAATGTTCAGCTGTTTGTTTGTCCACCTAAACGTTTGTCGTTCAGTTTGTTCAACACTTGGTTTATCTTTGACCAAAGCAGCTTAAAACAAAAGTAATTTAATGAATATGATGTTTGTATGCAAAGTAAATGAATGGCAGCTTTTATTTATAGATACAAATTGTTTTTGTGATTAATTAAAGTGTATGTATCATTAAGTATGTTATATAAAGATATGATATGAATGCATTAAAATGCTAGAAAAAGGAGTGTTTTGAGTAATGAGTTAAAATAATTCAAAAACGTTTAGTAGGTGGTCAAAAATAAAAGAGGAAAGTGCAAAATTGCCGTCATTAGGCAAGAGTAACAATTAAGTGCATCTTTTGAGAATAAAGAACCAAAGGTAGACAGACATCAAGGCGAATTAATTTATGAGTTTTATTCAACTGAGCAGCTGATTATGGTTGTTTTCAAGGCGAATTTATATACAAGGTGGTGTCGGTGGCGAATTCAAGCAAATACGAGCGAATTCATTAGTTTTTTATATATGGAGTTTGACATTCGAAACAACTCTCTCATTGTTTCGCCTTGGGTTGTTTGGATGTTTTCTTAGTTATATACATAAGAAACGAGCTGTCGGCTTTGCAAAAATTCTAACACGAACTTATTCTCACCTAAACTTCGAGAACCCGATCTATCATCCCATATAATTAAGGTAATTAAAGCTCTCAAGTTAGAGAAAATATTTTTAATTGTAAGACTTTAATACTTATTGTAATAAAGGTAGTTTCAATAAATAAATAAAACTTAATGAATATTTTAATATTATAGCACAGATATTTACAAGTAGTTATTATTATTAACGATGCAGATCGGGGTCTTAGTGTATTGATTGCGATGATGTTCTTAACGATAGCGTTATCAACTCATGTTCGGCATTGCGTGCAGGCAAACATCTAAAACGAGAATTTAAATTTTTTAAAAATAATTCACAATTTGAGACCAAACAATCAAAAGTCAGCAAACCTTTTTCGGAAATATCGGTAAATACGGGAATTGAAAATAAAGCTAAAAAATATAAATAATCCCTAAACAAAATAAACAAGAATTAGTAATTAAAGCTTCTTTCTATTTAGTTTATAAAGAGTGATTCATCGTGAGGTTTGATTTGCAATATGCTTTTTTTTACAGATCACGCGTGACTCAGTATCAAACTGCTTTGTGGTTTTTTGTTCAGTATCGTTTGGCAAGTCATCATGGAAAGACTCGTTTCCAAATTGTTCAGGAAATCAGCGTTCTGTGCGAAATGTTTTTCATGCGATTCGAGGAACTTACGGTGCGCATAATCGATCTACATAAACCACTATTGCCAACAGCATTCGGAAATTTGAGTCCCAGTTTACATTAGTGGATGATACTCGATTGGTTAGACCACATCCAGCACGTAGTGAAGTGACTATAGCAACTTTAGCTGAGAGTGTACGTGAAGACCGTGACGAATCGATTTTACGTAAGGATCAAGACCTTTATGGTATCAGTGAGCTCTGGTTGCCACAACACGGCGCTACGAGCCATACTGCGCATGAAACAATGACCTTGTTGAAAAATAATTTTGCTGATCACTTAATTTCAAGTTTTGCTGCGGTATATTGACCATCTAGATCGTGCGATATCACACCTTTGGAATATTTTCTCTGGGGATATATAAAGTCTGAGATCTTCAGGAATAAGCCAGCAAACATTGAAGCTTTGGAAGCCAACATTACTCCTGTTATTCGCGAGATACTAGTCGCTATGCTCGAACGAGTCCCCCACAATTGGACCTTCCGAATTGACCACCTCAGACGTGGTTATGGTGAACATTTACATGATATCAATTTCAAACAATAAATGCCATAAATTGTTCTTTTAACCGATAATAAAAGTTTTAAGTTTACTTTCAAATTTATGTATTTAATATGACATTATAAATAAAACCTCACGATGAATCACCCATTATATAGCTAGATAACTTACGTTAAGAGCATTGAACAAGTCCGCTATAAAAGTAATAATATTCTGACCATAAAACATGTTAATTAAATATGACAGCACTTCCAAAAACCAAACAACGCCCATAAAAATAAATAGACGAAAGTAGAGCGAGAATCTGAAAAGAGTTAAGAGCAAACAGTTTTAAAAGATTATAAAGAAATGAAGCTTTGCAGACTAAATATCCAGCAAACAAAGTGCTTCCAAAGTAGTGATTTACAATTCTAAAAGTTGTTAAATCAACTGTTTCGTACCTTTTCATATATGATGCTTTCAATCTGCCCGCAAATGAAGTGGCATCTCTTTCGTTCTGCACCAAATATCTTATCAATCTAATATACAAAGTCAAACAAAATACTAATACAATTATATTAGGTATATAATAGTAAAAAGTAGCAGACCAACGAAAAACTAGAAAAACATAGATCGAAAACACTTTGATTAATAACATAATTTATGACTGCTAACTAATTAACAAAGCAAACCATTGACTCCACAGTGATCAGGTCCGATGCCCGACTTATATTCCTCATCAATGTTCAGCGTTTGTATCAGAACTAATACAAATGTCGCCACACCGGGTATAATCATTCCCCATATGAAATACTTACGAAATAGGGTGGTGCAATCTAAATCTGTAAGACTGACAAAGGTATCATAGCTGATGATACTGATCCAGGTTAAAAAGCCAATTGTTGCAAAGTAAATAACATATCCTAGAAAAAGAATATTAAAAGCATAATATGCCTTAAATCTGTTGAAATCCGTTCATCTCTTACCTATTGTTATACACGACATTTCATCAACTCTTTCGCTATACAAAGTGTTGTAACATATTAAAGAATAGGTGATCGTCAGATATATCAAATACATAACAAAACACTTTCCATGACAATTTCTGCATTCGGGCAGGAAGCAATAAACGAATATGGTCATTATAAAAAAAGGAATCGAACAGAACATGGCTGCAAGTATAAATTTGAAATTTAAACCATAGCAGTTGCAGAAAATAAAATTAAAAATTACACACAAAAACCTACCCCAATTTTTAAGCGTTACTAATTTATTATCTTCATTCTTGTTTGCACAAACGTAAGGAGAAATAATAGTTCCCGCGTAGTAGTCATTTTTAGGAAATGTATAGAAATTAAAACAATATTCCTCATGATTTTGATATTCATTTCTATAGGTAAGTAGTAGAGTGCCATTCTGAAAGAAAAATGTTTGGGCAAAGTTATTGGAAATCTTGTACAATTCACAATCGATGTCGTAGCGTTGTATGTCATAAATATTTTCGAAACAAAACCAAACCATTTATAAAACAAGTAAGAAAGAACGGTCGGTCAAGCCCGACCATATAATACCCTACACTAAGTAAATGAGCAAAAACATTTTTCTTCCAAAATTTCAATAATTTATATTCGTGAACGATTTCCGGAAGTGGGCCTTATATGGGAGCTATGACCAATTATGGACCGATCACCATGAAATTAAGTAGTGTGATTAATGTCTGCATGAAAGTTATTTATGTTGCATTTTATGTATATACCAACCTTTTTAAGAGATTTATGCTCGTTAAAGTGATTATCGGAAGCAGGCTTTATATGGGAGCTATGACCAATTATGGACTGATCACCATGAAATTAAGTGGTGTGATTAATATCTGTATGAAAGTTGTTTATGTTGCATTTTATGTGTATACCAATATTTTTAAGAGATTTATGCTCGTTAAAGTGATTATCGGAAGCAGGCCTTATATGGGAGCTATGACCAATTATGGACCGATCACCATGAAATTAGGTAGTAAGATTAATGTCAATATGGAAATTGTTTATGTTGCATTTTATGTGTATACCAATATTTTTAAGAGATTTATGCTCGTTAAAGTGATTATCGGAAGCAGGCCTTATATGGGACCTATGACTAATTATGGACCGATCATAATAAAATTTGGCGACATAAATTTCGTATACATAAAACTTATTTGGAGAAAAACTTGTGTAGATACCTATATAAATTAAACATTTATGACCGATAAAGTCCAATTTCGGGAGGACATTTGTTTGGGGGCTAGGTGAAATAATGGACCGATTTCAGCCAGTTTCAATAGGGTTTGTCCTTGGGCAGAAAAAATGATATGTACTAAATTTTATCGAAATATCTTCAAGATTGCGACCTGTACTCTGCGCACAAGGTTTACATGGACAACCAGCCAGGCGGACGGACGTACGGACGGACGGACATCGTTTAATCGACTAAGAAAGTGATTCTGAGTCGATCGGTATACTTTAAGGTGGGTGCCAGACTAATATTTTTGGGCGTTACAAACATCTGCACAAATCCAATATACCCTCCCCACTATGGTGGTGTAGGGTATAAAAAAGATTACGACATACAACCATACAACTCTACGACATCGATTGTGAATTAGATAATATAATTTATCTTATTTTAACATTATTTGTATCAATCATTATCAATTTGAATAATTTTTTCTAAATTATATCTAAAGTATTAACCAATAAGAATATAGATTTCTCTCAAAGATTTTCTCCTCTCGGATGTAACAAAAAGCGGCTTCACTCTATAAAGATTTCTTGCATTACCGGGCGAAAAGGTTTTCTGAAATATTTCGAAAAATATCTGCAGTAAACGAAATCTTTTTTATAATAACAAAAATATGTTAATGTGTATTTTATTTTTTACTTAAGAAAATTATAACTATTATTCATTCGGATGGAAATAGCCTGCAAATATTTCATATTTACTTCTAATTATTTCTGTCCCTTAGCAGCCCTTTAGCTTCTTCATCGAAATCCCGATGTTCTACTTCTCATTGACTTCGAATGCTAGTGATGAGCGGGTCTGATGTCGCCAGTAATATGTTAAATAGATCTTCATTTGTAGAATTTCATGATGTTTTTCTGATGTTGTGCTCTCTATAGAATCTGTAATCCTTATTCCTTTTATCCTGGGCTTCCCCTGATAGATCTCCAGGTGGTACTAAATGATGCTTAATGACATCTTGTCCATGATAAAGGATTTTGTGGACAGTTTCAGACATATTTCTCATTGGATATTTGGCATAACTGCCATATTTTCTAACATCAATTTGTCCCTTGCACACAAGTACATCGATAATAGTTTTAAATCTTGAAATAAGATTTATATCAACACTTTGTTATTCTGGATGCTTTTTCGGTATCTGAAAAGAACCTTCTTGCTGTGTTCCCATCATTCGTATTACCTGATCCTTGTTTTGGTTGATCTCTTATCAACACATATTTGAGAAATTTGTCCTGAACTTATTTCTTTTTGAAACTTCTTAACTCCTTATTGGTGTCGTTGTTTCTTACTGATCCTGTAGGTCCAAAATCCAAATCAGATTTTTAGTATGTGTTCCATGAATCGTATTCTTGTGCAGTGCACTCGCGGTAACGTGAACTAATTAAAACCAAAGGAGTTCATGTTAGTGAAATGATTCACGTTAGCGATTGTTGAATTTCATGGAAAAAATATAAAGCTTGAATGTAAAATTCTTTTATTATTATTTTCATTATTAAAATATAAAACAAAAATTATTGATTAAAATACATTACAAAACAAAACGAGATCACGAGAAAAAATACAATGAAATAAAATTACATAGCAAATAAAATTAATCATTCGTTGCCTTAGAAAACAAACAGAGTGAAATAAATTGTTCACGTTATAGAGCTTTCTGAGTTTGTTCACGTTACAGAGTAGTCAATGTAAACAAAAGCTTGTTCACGTTAGGCGGTGTTCACGTTAGACGGTGTTCACGTTACCGCGAGTGCAGTGTATGTATCGGTGATAATCCAAATTCATATGCATCAGTATTATCTAATGATTTTTCCGGCACTTGGTTTAAGTGGCTTGATGTGGTTTGACATATAATGCAGCTGGAGGATGACTTTGTGTCAGTCAAAGCCAGACCTACTTTTCCATCTATCATCGTTAGCACTAATTTGAAGCTTACTTCAATTGTCTGGTCGTCAATCTCTAATTCGAATGGCTGTAGTGTTGCACTTCCTTTTTAATGACTTCATGAATATATTTATTGTGATTTACAAATGTTTTAAATAGATATATAGTTAAAAACAAGGAACTTATAAACTAATAGAGGTTATGTCACAAGCAATTACATATGTAAGTGTGAACGTGGAAATTATAAATCGTATGTATAACGTGAATTTTGACATACACATGGAATTCCATATGTATCGAACACATGTCCCAATATATATGGAATACATGCCGTGTAACCCCCCTTTAAGCATTACCAAATACATTGTTTCCAAATTGGGAATTATTTTCTAAAGTCCGATGCCTTGTCGAAAAGGTTTGTTTCCTCTCATGTGTTTTTAGTTATGTATTAGCTAGAAGCTTTTAAAATGTTTGTGTATGCATTTTGGGATGAAAAAGATACTATAACTAAAACATTTTTAACTATTGCAAAAAATTACTGCTTCAATGGAGTTTTGTTTTATATTATTTAGTAACTATTTTTATGATTGTGGTAACTATAATATGGTTAATTTACGATTCACATAATTGTATCAACCATATATATGGTTACAGAAACAAATATATGTTTGTGACAACCATTCATATGATGAATGCCTTACCATATTATATTCCTCTCGGCTTATGGATATCATAATCTGAGAACAACATATTATGATAAAATTATTCATCATAAAAATTGTAGGTTGTCACAAATATATACTTGTTTACTGTAACCATATACTAAATTTTAAAAGTAGCAGAAGTACTAGAAAACAATTGAATCTGCTATTTTAAAACTTTTTCTATTTTAAGTCAGCAATACAAAACAAATTACTCTGCTACTTTTAGATTTGTCTTTTATTGCTACTACTACAACTAGTGCTATTAAAATGTGAAGGTAGCTGTAGTAGTAGTAACTGATTGACTGCGAGTTTTTATTAATTTTTTAACTAGTCTACTTGTGTTTTTTTGCTGCTACTGCTACTTGAAGTCTAGTTTTTTAAACACTGTTAAAAATTAAAAGTAGTTTTAGGTTTTTGCTTATATTTTAGATACCTATGGGCCGAGTTTGTTGATTTACAATACCAAAATGTTCATGACTACATCTGATACTTTGAAATCTTTACAGGCTCGTTGTGGTGGAGGAAAACCGCTCTGCTATCGCCGTTTGACGTATATTAATCTTTGTTATTGGATGATGGATCCAAAATAGATGTTAATAATAAGTATATGATTTATATTAAAAAACATTGACGTAAGTTCAGAAGTAACAATACAGACGTAAATTATAATGTATTTATATTAATTTTACCAGCTGTTCTGGGTGACTGTAACGGGTAAGCCACTGGTTGCAGAGTTTACTGCCTAACTGTTTAGTTGATTGGCTTTATAACTAATTATTTTAACATGTACATGTGCCATGGCTATAGACTATTGTCCCTTAATAGTCATTCGCCCTAAATGTATTCCAAAATAGATGGATTACATAATATTGTTACGTTTTAACATTTTTAAAACGTTGGTTTATTTCCTTTAAATAAACCGGATTCTTTTGATTGCAAATAAAAGCAGTTTAAGTAGTTTAAAATTGTAACAACTCTTTATTTATTTAAAATCTACAACAACAACTGTTCAAATAGTCACTCAGTTACACACTTTATAATGTACAAACTTAAATGTACAAGACAGTTGATGTTAACTCTAACAGCGCCTATGATAAACTCAACTCACGACTGCAACCTCTGCCACTATTTATACACTCGCCATTTATCGTGAATCTTCTACAATGCTCTAAAGCATAGTTCCTCGCTAGTATTGTTCAGAATACGAAGATTTTCGACTATTTACATGTACACAACACGATCGCAAACAATACTCACAACAAATGCGTAAAAAGTTTGAGGAACGAAAAGTTGAACAACTAGAGTGAATTGAAAATAAAAAATTTAAACAGACTGCACTTCAAATTATAAAGGTATACAAAGTGACAATTGACTCTCCAATAGATTACTTATGGTGGGCAAAGTAACTACTTTTTAAATAATTTAGACTCGTGATTACTTAAAGACCATTGAATGCTTGTTAAACCGATGGGTTGTATAGAAAAGTAGAAAAGAAAATGCTTGTAGCTGTAATTACGTCATTATGCAATTTTTCTTTAATCGATCAAAGTGAAATAATTGTTTTTTATCTTTCTCTAATGTAGAGGGAGTTAAAAATGCATTTAGTGTCATAAGTAATATTGATATACAATTTTTTATTTTAAACAAGTAAGAAAGTATGGTCGGTCAAGCCCGACCATATAATACCCTACACTAAGAAATGAGCAAAAACATTTTTCTTTCAAAAAATTTCAATAATTTATATTCGTGAGCGATTTTCGGAAGTGGGCCTTATATTGGAGCTATGACCAATTATGGACCGATCACCATGAAATTAGGTAGTAAGATTAATGTCTATATGAAAGTTATTTATGTTGCATTTTATGTGTATACCTACTTTTTTAGGAGATTTATGATCGTTAAAGTGATTATCGGAAGCAGACCTTATATGGGAGCTATGACTAATTATGGACCGATCATCATAAAATTTGGTGACATGAATCACGTATATAAAAAACTAATTTAGACAAAAACTTGTGTAGATAGACATATAAATTAAACATTTTTGACCGATAAAGTCCGTTTTCGGTAGGACATTTGTATGGGGGCTAGGTGAAATAATGAACCGATTTCAGCCAGTTTCAATAGGATTCGTCCTTGGGCAGAAAAAATGATATGTAGCAAATTTTATCGAAATATCTTCAAAAATGCGACCTGTACTCTGCGCACAAGGTTTACATGGACAGCCAGCCAGCCAGACGGACGGACGGACGGACATCGTTTAATCGATTCAGAAAGTGATTCTGAGTCGATCGGTATACTTTAAGGTGTTAGACTAATATTTTTGGGCGTTACAAACATCTGCACAAATCCATTATACCCTCCCCACTATGGTGGTGTAGGGTATAAAAATGTGATGTAGTCCTTTCACTTTATCTTAATAACACATTTAATACCAAATTTACCTCAAAAATATTCCATTTCTCAAATTCCACTAGTTCCATTTCTAGGGGATACAACTCGCAAGTGGGGTTATAAAATCGATGATTGAATTTTTTAACAAAATCCTGAGTGACTTCTTCACCGTTTTCCAAAGTAATTTCCCTTTGATAACTTGGTTCCATTTCACTGTTAGTGTAATATAAACTTATAACTTCTTCTGAACACACAGTTAAACAGGGATTAGGGCAGATGCAGGCGCGTTTATGTTTCGGAACACTTACTTTACTGCCATTTTTTAAAACTATAAAATCATAGTATCCCACCGAATGTGGTTCAAATTTAATTTCTGTGTTGTTCGTATTTGTTAAATTCACCGTATTCACAAATAGACAATTTGGTATTTCACATTTTATTTTCGTTATAGCCAGTAACATTATTATTAAAGATATTGAGTATTTTCTTAAAGACATTGATATGAAATTGCTGAACGAAATATCGACGACTTGAAAGCTAAATGATGACTGAAAAAAATATTATTATTTTTATACTTTAGCAGTTTAATATTAAAATAACCACAAAGAGAGAATTGATAATACTTATGGTATCAGACAATTTTATTACAGATGAGCTCTCTACAGAAGGATGATTGATCATGATATAAGTACATGACGGCAAACCAAAGAACCAACCTCGTTCAAGTGGTGTAGGTTCATTTTATCAAGACCTAATAATAACCAAACCTAACCTAATCTCTTTATTCCCATAAAAGGAATTGCATAGTCTTTTGGTTTACGAAGGAAATATTTGGTTTCATATCGTATCATTCGGATTGGAGAAGCTATAGTTTTTCAACAACAATAGATTTAAATGCTTTGCGGAGATATTTGGGAAAATAAATTATTTCGGAATCTAAGATTAGATGATTAGAAGTGATGAAATCGGACTTCTACACTATATGACTTTATTCAAACTTTCTAAAAAATTTAAATGTGTTATATTATAGCTTCCTATGAAATATTGTGTATCGACAAGGTTCTCTTGTTATGGGTATCGTGAAAATTTGTTTCAAAATTGAAACAATTTTCTTTTAAAATTTTAATTTTTGTTCGTCATTGTCTTGCATCACTATGGCGAATATTTAGCATTTGTTGACCCATTAAAGACCGATCGGTCTGTGCAAACGTTAAAAATTTAAAAAGGCCAGGCTTGTGAGTCCCTGCAGGGGAGCAAATAGGTGTTGTTTGTGTTTGTTAAATTCAACGTATTCACAAATACCCATTTTGGTATTTCTCTTTTGATTGTCGCTATTGCCAGTAAAATCATTATTAAAAACATTGCGTAATTTCTTAACGGCATATTACTTGTGATTGGAAATTAATGAATAAAACAAATGAAAGCTAAATGATGACTGAAAAAAATATAATTTTTTTTAAATATATGTACATATGTAATAAGTTGATGTAGTTTAATATTAAAAACCACAAAGTGCTTGGATCGGAGATCTCTCTTTGTTTGTAAAATGCGCTGTTTGTAGAATATAAACTAAATTCTAGTACTCTGAATGTAGGAGCATTGTGCTTAGAAATTTAAATCTAGTTGGACAAAATTAATTGTAGGTAATTTTATATGAATAAAATCAAGTTTAGAAATCATTAGGATAACTATTTGTCAACTGACTGCAGGATCTTAGTGTGTTAAATGAAAGTCCCCAGATATAATGTGCTGTGTTGAAGTCAAATAAAGTTCAGAAAGTTCCACTTCGCAATGCGGTAAAGAGCAAAAGAACGAGTTAAAAAATTGAGATCAAATTTTATTTAAAAAAAATACACCTGTTGTGTGATAGATGATGAAACTTATGACAGACTTTTCACAACTTCCGGGTCAAGATTTGTATGTAGCTGATAGACGAGGCAATGTTCAAGAATAATACGGGACAAAAAAACAAACAAAATTCCACAAGATATTTCTTGTGTGGCAAGCCATGTGCCGTTGTGGCAAAAGAAGCCAATCATTTGTGACATCAGGTACGATAAACTCAGAAATATGGAGTATCTACAAAAACGGTCTTTACCTTTCTTAAACCATATTTCTGGCCAGTTTTTCATTATGCCGCTATGAAAAAAAGCTCTTAAGTGGTATTCAAACAATAATGTCAATTTTGTACCACAGGAGGCATATCCACTCAACTGTCCAGAACTTCGGCCTGTGGAAAGGTATTAGGCTCTTGTAAAAAACAGACTTAAAGAACACAGAAAAGGTACCTCAGGACACGTCTGATTTTAAGCGTAAGTGGACCACCTCATTAAAAATGGTAGCGGAAGCAACTATAAAATCTTTAATAGGAGGAATTCCGGAAAAAGTGTATAAATTTATAAATACCGAGTATGTGCCAATATTTTAAGTGTATATGAAGTAATTTATGGTCTTGTTGAGCTGCAAAATGAAAGAGCGGAGATAATTTTGCGTAGAATACATGACCTCAATCCATGGAATCGATGTGAATACGGTGTTATGGAAGGATAACAAATATGTCCGCCCGTCATCGACATCTGTAGATACTGAACGTTTCAGAAGAACCAATCCTGGTAATCAAAGGTTTCTCGTAATCAAAGGTTTCTCGTTATGATAGAAAGCAAAAGAAATTCAACGAAATCAACTGCCCTCAAATTATTCGAGAATACAGTGATCGCATGGGTAGAGTAGATCCCATGGATGGTCCCCAGGGTCGATACCATATTTGATTTAAGTCTCCCAATATTATGATTTGTGGACATGGTCTCTACAAATGCGTTCATTTTATACAGACGTCTGCACCCCGATGAGGCCAATGCAGCCTGGCATATCAGGTGTTGAGCTGCTCATCAAGTTGTTGATATTCGGTTAGATGTTGGCAAACGTTGCAAGAAATGTGACACCCAAGTCGTTTGTTCCAAATGCGATCTACCTTTATGTGGTCAGTTCGATCAAAATTGTTTCTGGAACTACCACTATCGAAAATTATGTGTATTTTAACTTTGTTTGCTCCGTTCTCTCAATAAAGTTTGTTTGTATATAAAATTTACCTGCAGACCGGCAAAACCGCCTACCTGTCGTTCATTCAGAATGTTTTTTTCGCCTGAAAATTAAAACTAATGGTTCTATTGACTAAATCTACTTGAAAAAAAATCATTGGCTTCATCGAATAATTTTTACGTTCTTGCCAGTTAGAGGGTTAAGTTTTATTTAACTTAATACAAGTATACATTTCTTTGGCCCACTCTTTATATAAATATAAAGGGTTTTCCAACAAGAGGTGTAATTTTGAATCGCACGTTATTTCTATAGCTGTCACGTTTGAAGCTTTTATTCTTTGACATTTGACAAGTAGAAACTACGCCATTACTAAAAATGGAACGATACACGTTTCAACAACGCATTGGAATTATTAAAATTCACTTCAAAAATGGTGAAAATCTTGCAGTCACAGTTTGCAAAACTAAAGCATTTTTGGGTCGTCGTGAAGCACCTTGTTGGACCGCAATACAGAAATTAGTGGAAAAATTCGAGCTGCTGGGACAAGTTAGTGATGTGAAGAAGAAAACCCGTGCACGTCGCTCAATAACAACTGAGAATATTGCTGCTGTAGGGCATTCCTCTCAGGTATTTTGGTCGGAGTTGGATGATATTGATTTGGACAATGGTTACATTCAACAAGACGGCGCTACGTGCCACTCAAACAACGAAACCATTGCTCTTTTACGGGAAAAGTTTCCGAACCGTGTTATCTCTCGAAGATTATCTCTCACAATTTACCACCGAGATCTTGTGATTTAACACCTTGCGACTTCTACCTTTGGAGCCACGTGAAAGATGAGCACAGCGTCGATTCAAGATTTCTAGGATAGAAATCGTGGCACTATCAAGGACATAGGGCAGCCACTTTGCGATTTGGTTATGGAAAATTTCATGAAAAGGATATGGTACTGTAAGCGTGGTCGTGGTGGCCATTTGGCTGATGTTGTTTTTCATTAATATAATAACAAGGGATTTTTCGGGTAAAATTGGTATCTCTACATCTCCGGAACTAATAAAGCTAGCACCGAAAATTCAACTTAATCTGAATGCATGCAAAAAATATGAGCGTTTCGAGTTCTTTCGGCATTTTAAGTGGAAAGTCTGTTTCTTAGACAATAGTGTCAATGCCATGGCGTAAATGTTCGAAAACATAATTATGATGGGAATGAAAACCTTCATTCCATCAAAAAAAAGTTCGATTAAAACTATGGAAAATTTCTGGTTTAATCAGAAGTGCAAAGTTGCAATCAGATCTAGAGAGGAAGCATTCAGAATCTGGTGTGATAACAAAAATGCCGAAACTGATTCGCTACGCAAATGGCCGAGACTTTCGTGTGCCAAAGTGCTGAGGCGTGAGAAATCTCTACACGAGCAGCGCCTCCGACACCAAGTTCTTACTGTTCCTTGGGGCAATAACAACTTTTGGTCATGCATTAAAAGAATAAAGGATAATGCTAGTTCATCAATTCCCACTCTTTTAATGGACGACCAATCATTCACCGACCCGGTTGATGCGAACTTACCGGAAAGCAATCAACCACTACCCGAGCTGGAAAGAGTATCAATTACTATGCCGAATATATTCTTTCGAGCTCGCACTGTTAAAAGGGTTTTAGCTTATTTCAACATAAATAATTCTCCTGGGGCTGATGGTATACCAGCACTGGTCTTAAAGCAGTGTTCTTCAATGCACTTTATACCGCGCCGGCAAATTTCCTATATGTGGAAGGTTGCTAATGTAACGCCAATTCCTAAAAAGGGAGAGGCTAACAACCCTGAAAATAATCGCCCAATAGCAATTTGTTCTACACTTTCGAAAGTTATGGAATGTATGGTTAACTACCATCTTGTGAAATATTTAGAGTATAACAATTTAATCTGCGACCGGCAGTATGGCTTTCGTAGATGACGCTCTACCGAAAAAATGGTGGCGTTCCGTTTTGGCGAAAGTAAAGTGGCGGCTCTAGATATTTATAAATCGTCATGCTGCGCTTTTAGCAAAACTTATTGCTTTTGGTGTCGGTAATAACTTCTCTTAATTTATATCGAGCTATCTCAGAGATCGCACTATACGAATTGTTATAGATGGAATCTCATCAAACGAGTTCAAGATCAATTCAGGGGTACCGCAAGGCTCCATCCTTTCTCCTACTCTACTTCTTATCTTTATAATCGACCTTCTACGTCAAACTTCGAACCCTATCTACTCTTTTGCAGATGCTAGCAACATTTGTCATTCATATTCATTCAATTATAGGCCAAGCCTTTCTTCTACTCTATTTCTTAACTTTATAATCAAACTTCCAACCCTATCTTCTCTTTTGCAGATGCTAGCTACATTTGTCATTCATATTCATTCAATTATAGGTCAAGCCTTTCTCCTACTATATTTCTTAACTTTATAAATGACCTTCTACGTCAAACTTCCAACACTATCTACTCTTTTGCAGATGCTAGCAACATTTGTCATTCATATTCATTCAATTATAGGCCAAGCCTTTCGGAGATAGGGGCAATGAGGCAAAACACTAACCAAGATCTTGTGACAATCTCTGAATGGGGTTGTGGAAACAGAGTCGATTGTAATGCACGCAAAACTCAATGTTGTTTGTTAACACACAAACGCACGACAGATCATGTTGCTTCATTTATTTCTATGGGTGGTGTAAATGTTAAGGAATCAAAAGCTCTCGATGTTCTGGGCATGAGAATTTAGCGTGATGTTCGTTGGACAAAACACATTGTTCGAGTGTTGAAAGAAGCACTCCAGTGCCTTGGTTTTCTAAAACGGTGTAACATATACTTCACTCCATCTGATCTCCTCACTATCTACACTACTTATATCCAACCTAAAATGGATTACAACTCTCATGTATGGGCAAGTGCTTCGCAGTCTATTTTGGAGTTACTCAACCGTGTAAAGGAGAGGGCGAAGATGCTTATGGGTGACAGTAGGTTATCCAGCTCTATTGACTCACTGGAATATAGTCGCAATGTGGGTTGTGTTTCACTGTTATACCGATACTACAATGTATGAGCTCTGCTGAAATTAGGAAACTTGTTCTCGAAACCCGTAATTTTTTATGCAAAACACGTTCTTCGGCAAGGGCTCATCAATTCGTTGATGACTGGACACTGGATCGCACAACACATTACAGGGAAAATTCGTTATTTAGCCTTATTATGCGTATGTAGAATAAGCTTCCTCCTGAAGTCTTTCCTGTCACTTTCAATATAGGAAAATTCAATATCCACAAAAACACCTCTCCCTCTATCCTCCCTCTCATAAACTATTTTCCTCGTTCCAACACAATGCTTTGCACTTACTTAAAGATTCTGCTGTGCATATATTCACCAAAAAGCTTTTGGATATGGGCAAAGGAAAACTTCCGTATGATCCGGATCTACACGTGAAAATAGTTTCTTAACTCTTTGGAACCATCTGCAATATCCACACATTTTAACTTTAAAAGTTGATTCACCATTGATGCTCATTCGCAACTTAGATCCACCAAAGTTAAGTAACGGGACAATACTTGCTGTTAAAAACTATCGCCTAATTTAGTCAAATCCACAAACATCAGCGGCAAACATAAAGTGGAAGATGTGCTGAAACCACGAATTCCAATGATTTCAACTGATTTGCGCTTCGGTTAAAGTTTCCAGTGTGTCTGGCTTTCGCCATAAGCATAGTAGCACATGCCGTAAAGATAAATAATAACTCAATTTTAAAATTTTACTTTATGTTACCTTTATTTTTTAATAAATTAGATTTAATGTTATATCTTAACACAATTCTCTCCTTGATTTTCTTCATAACCGATTCTTTGCAAATAAATGTTACAAAAACAAAGAAACCCTAGGAATAAAAAAAAACTTAATTAGTAATTTATTTGAAAGCATTAAAATACTAAATATACAGAAAAATCAGCTTCATTAAGACAAGGTATATAGGGGGTTTTCCAGAAAGAGGGGTTATTTTGAATCACCCGGTATTTCGGCAGCTGTCACTTTTGAAGCTTTTATTCTTTGACATTCTTTGACTACGCTATTACTAAAAATGGAGCGATACACGTTCAAAAACGCATTAAAATTTACTACAAAAATGTTTAAAATCTTGCAGTCACAGTTTGCAAAACTAAAGCATTTTTGGGTCGTCGTGAAGAACCTTTTCGGATCGGAATACAGAAATTAGTGGAAAAATTCAAGGTGCTGGGACTAGCTAGTGATATGAAGAATAAAACCCGTGCACGTCGCTCAAGAATAACTGAGAATATTGCTACTGTAGCCCAAAGTGTTGAAACAAACCCAGGTTTGTTCATTCCTCGTCGTTCTTTGGAATTGGGCATTCTACAAAGGTCGTTACACCGGAATTTGGTCGGAGTTGGATGATATTGATGCGGACAATGTTTACTTTCAACAAGATGGCGCTACGTGCCACACAAGCAACGAAACCATAGTTCTTTTACGGGAAAAGTTTTCGGACCGTATTGTCTCTCGAAGAGGTGATCTAAATTGGCCACCGAGATCTTGTGATTTAACACCTTGCGACTTCTTCCTTTGAGGCCACGTGAAAGATAAGGCCTACGCCAAGAGCACAGCGTCGATTCAAGACTTCAAAGATAGAATTCGTGAGGTATAACAATGGTTGTCACAAACATATTCTTGTTTGCTGTAAACATATATATGATTGATACAATCATGCAAATCGTAATTTAACCATATTATGGTTACCACAAACATGTAAATAGTTACTGTGACTATAATATTGTTAAAAAACTTTTAAAAATGTGGAAATGGTTACTGTAAACATGCACAACTAATTTTTTCTCGGCGTGTAGGGACAGAGTATGGTGAAATTTTACTTTAAAAATGCGTATAACTCAATAACTATAAGAGATAAATAGCGCAAACTACATATCTAAGGTGCTCTATTTTAAAACACAGTCTTTGAGAACCGACGTCAGAAAATAAACTCAAATACTGCTCTGCTACGCGAGTGTTAAATTTCATACTATTTACCTATCGGATCACCCAGTTAGAAATATCAGATTTACTTCCAGAATATTTTGATTTTGACACACTGTACAAGGTTATCCTTACAATACCTTTTCATATTCTACAAATAATTGTTAATTATGAAAATACAAATGTTTGACTTTAATAATTAAGCTTATTGAAATCTAGAGAAGTTAAAACAACAAATAGCGTTAACAAAATAAGCCAAATTTGTGTTACCGATACCTTTTAACCGTTTCGAATAAATAGCCAATCTTGTTTTCAAAATGGTTATTAGCAATAAATACGCTACAGTTTTAACAGGGTAATTAGCTGTAAATACGCCGCTCTTAATGAAACTGTTTTCTCCGAGTAGAATAAACATCCAACCTGAACTTACATGAAATGCATTGAAAAGATCAAGTGCAATGTAAATGAAATATTCCTGAGCTCCAAAGGCCATTCGAAAGAAATATGATAAAATATCCAAAGACCATGATATTCCCATAAAAAGAAATATGCGGAAAAGTAAAGCGAATCTAAAGAGGAAATAAATACTTATATTAGAAAATATTTATTGTTGTAAAAAAGAAAATTTTACTTTACCTTTCTAGTAGCGGCTCCGGTCCCTGACCAAACAGTTTCTGTAATTCCTCACTATGTTTCTTCTTAAAGACCACAATCCAAATGTACAGAGTCAGACTGTAAACGAATACCACTGTGCAAGGTATATAGTAATATATAACGGCAGACCAACGTAGCGCTGTAATTTGAATTTTAAGATAGATTATAGAAAATTCTACTACAAAATTACTTACTATCAACAGCACACATATCCCCAGCCATGCCTGGCTTCCATTCATCCGGTAAAGATGAAATTTGAGCCAAGAATGTTAGCAGTGTCATTACCAATGGTATCAAAAAACCAACAAGAGAATAATGGCCAAAGCAAGGATCATTATAGCTCATATCTGTTACCGATTTCCAAGTGTCATAACTTAAAATACAGGTCCATGTTAGATACGCAATAATGGTGTAATAAACAGTAAAGCCTAAACAAAGGTAAAAATAAATAAATTTCATCTTGTTAAAAAAAACTTCTTTAAACTCTTTAATGTAAATTACCAAATAACTGACACGGTATACTGGATAAATCTACACCTGAAATGGTATAACAACATATCAGTGTATACGACAGGCTGACAAAGAACAGATACGTGATAAAACATTTACATCTGGCATCAATGATTTGTGTGAAATAGCAGTTGCATATCATGGTGATTATTAGGAATGGTATGGAAAATGCCATTGCTATAAAAGAGTAAAACAAAATATTATATAATATTGTTACTTATGTACGTCCTAAGTACAAAACACTTACCCCATATTTTGAACCAGGGTATTTCAATGGTTTCGCCACAAACTATAGGATTTATTAAAAATTGGTCACCACGTTTCTCTATATCAAAACAGTATTCTTTTAGTGTAAGATTCCGCTGATCATGATGCCGTAACAATATGCTATTCTGAATAGTAAATATAAAAATTTCAAGTTATTTTATGGCAGACGAAATATCGCTATTATAATAGTTCTCCAGAGATGCAATAATAACTATTTTCAAAACCTTATTAAATTAAAATTCGTTAATACAAAAGGCAAACCAAATTTATTATCATGATATTGACACGGATTACTTGTGCTTGAAATGTAATTAAATGATAAAAATGTAAGTCTGAAATAGGGTTTTTGGATCTTTGGATCCGAAGTTATCTTGACGTATATCACAAAATCAAGAAAATGAGGTAAGACCATTTTCTGGGGTAAAATTCTTAGATCTATCGATTTGTTGATTTCCCAGGTCTCTATCTCTTATGATTTATGAGATATTATGGGGATATTTTATTTCATATCCATTTTGTGTTAAAAACTTAATGTGTTATATTACCGTATGTGACATTTTTGTGGATATACAAGAAAAAGTGTTAGACATTTTTTAAATATAAAAAACTTGCGTTCTCTTCACGTATGTGGATTTCGTCAAACAAAGTCTTAACTGACCTAGGAATGTCGGCTCCAATACGGGTCATAAATTGTTTGCAAGACAGAGACTTGGTGCGAGAACAGCACTTCGATGTGAACCTCAAAACAAACGTTACTGATTCCAAAAAATTATTACGAAAAAATTACGCAACATATAGCAAACGGAAATGGCGGACTTTTTTTCGTCGATGCACCTGGAAGGACACCCAAACATTCCTTATCAATTTATTTATTGTAGTCGGTTCGAATGCTGAATTGGATTTCACTCACAGTGGCATCATCTGGAACTTCCATTCAATTTGAACCAGACAGAATCACCAACTTGCTAAATCAGCAAAAACTCCGGCATGGCTACAATCCTTAAAACGTCCAAAATTAGCAGTTGGGATGAATGCACAATGGCACATAAGAAATTGCTAAAGCACTCGATCGGACCCTACGTGATTTTCCTGGAAACAACCAACCGATGGGAGACGCTTTGATTCTTCTTGCTGGTGACTTCCGCCCTCTTTGTCCATTATTCATCGATCAATGCCAGCCAATGAGTTGAACGCATCTTTGCAACTAAATCGAAAAAATCACGCCATCGAAGAACATGCGTGTGCATTTGCTACATGAACCTTCTGTCGAAACATTCTCAAAACAACTGTAAAATGGAAAAATTCCAATTGATGTTACACAGCGTCAGATTTCATTGTTTTAGCGGGATTTAAATAGAAACAAGTAAGAAAGTATGGTCGGTCAAGCCGGACCATATAATACCCTACACTAAGAAATGAGAAAAAACATTTTTCTTTCAAAATTTCAATACTTTATATTCGTGAGCGATTTTCGGAAGCGGGCCTTATATGGGAGCTATGACCAATTATGGACCGATCACCATGAAATTAGGTAGTGTGATTAATGTCTATATGAAAGTTATTTATTTAGGAGATTTATGATCGTTAAAGTGATTATCGGAAGCAGGCCTTATATGGGAGCTATGACTAATTATGGACCGATCATCATAAAATTTGGTGACATGAATTCTGTATATATAAAACTTATTTAGAGAAACACTTGTGTAGATACATATATAAGTTAAACATTTATGACCGATAAAGTCCAATTTTGGCAGGACATTTGTATGGGGGCTAGGTGAAATAATGAACCGATTTCAGCCAATTTCAATAGGCTTAGTTCTTGTGCAGAAAAAATTATATGTACTAAATTTTATCGAAATATCTTCAAAATTGCGACCTGTACTCTGCACACAAAGTTTACATGGACAACCAGCCAGCCAGCCAGACGGACGGACGGACGGACGGATGGACGGATGGACGGACGGACATCGTTTAATCGACTCAGAAAGTGATTCTGAGTCGATCGGTATACTTTAAGGTGGGTTAAGATAATATTTTGGGGAGTTACAAACATCTTCACAAATCCATTATACCCTCCCCACTATGGTGGTGTAGGGTATAAAAAGAAAATCCCCTCCAATAGACCCATAAAAGCATCATGACCAAACAATTTTTTTGTAGTGAAATTTTAAAAATTTGTCTTTCAACAAAGCAGAACGAAAGACATGACCGTATTTTTGATTTTATATGTGGAAATATTAGTACTGGAAGCGAGAGTTGAGATTTTTGAAATGGAATGCTGATTGGCTTAATTCAAAAATCGATATAACTAAATTTATTTGTGATGCCAAAGTCCAACCAACAGGTGGAAGACAAGAAAAAACTTTTGAAGATTGTAGTGAAAGGACAAAGAAAATGATTTTTGAACTCTTTCGACAATTCAAAACTGTTAATGGCAGTAGAAATTAAAATTCGTTCATCTGGAAAACGATCGTCGCACAAAAGGTTGAAATGTAGTAAAAAGTGGCGATTTTAAATAATTGAAATCTTGCTATTTTAGGAACAAGTGTCAAAATAGTTTTCATTTCTCGTCGTGAACTACATAATTTAATGAAAAATACAGAAGCTCAATAACTGAAAGATAAATTTAATATTTTGAGATGGGAAGTAATCAAACGTGTAGACCCTTCAGATATGATAGATTTTTTAAAAATATTAAATTGTTTCTGCTCGGATTATAAGCTTCGGCATAAAAAATGCTGTAGAAAGGAACGATTTTTTAAACAATAATAAGAATTGGCTTGATGCTTCTATCTCGTTTGTTGCACCACCAATTCCATTAAATAAACGAGGTCGCAAAGATCTCTCATTTGAAGAATGTAAAGAAAAAAACAAAACGAAAAAAATATAGGGAGTTAAGAGACAACAAGGAGTTAAGATGCAAAAAAGTACAAAAACGTTTCGAACAGGTACCAACACAGCAATTAAGTGCGGATGAAGCACTTTCCATTTTAGTTGAACCGAAGATAACTCGATATCAATATAATGTCATAAGAAAGGCCATGCCTGATAAATTTTATTAATAAGAAATTCAATCCAGAAAAAGAACATATTAAGATATCTGAAACATCAGCGCAAGTCAGTCTACAATGACTTTTAGATAATACTACTGAACGACTAGTTTTGGTACAGAAATCTGTACTAAGTAGATTCTTTAAGCGACGAGGAAATATCACAAATGAATTTGTATTCTAAGTGGGGATTTGACAGAAGTTCCGCTCACAGCTCTTATAAACAAGCATTTCACGGCTCTGACGCTAGTGATTTCTGTATTTACTACATTTATTGTTCCATTAAAATTTGTGTGTATGAATAAAACTATTTGGCAAATCCTCGACCTTCTTCTATCAGATTTTGCAGGTCCATAAAAATTTAATTTTTGAAAGAAACTGTAAGTTGAAAGAGTAGAGGATGAAGTAAAATACCTCAAGGATTCCGTTATATTAGTTGATGACTAATCAATTAAAATACATCACAAACTGATGTTAGTGATAATTGGTGGCAAAGTTTATAATGCTATTACCGAAACAACATCCACCCAAAGATGTTATGATGAATTAATTACCAGAAGTGTAAACAAGGACACATTTCAGTTCGCCTTATCTATTTTTCATGGCTGGATTCGATTTTTTTAATGTGTTTTCTTCAGGTGGGATATAAATTACCACTTAAAAATGGAAAGCTAGGTCAGAACATGACAAAACAAGTTGTTAAAGATACAAACATAAGAATTCAAAAAGAGTTCAGAGAAAGAACTGGATTGATAATTGACCAACCAAAATAAGGCTTCGGCAACACAAATGATGATAGAATAGAGAGTTTCCTCAGAAGGAGACAATGATGATGATAGTGATGATTATAACAATGATAGCTAATCTGATGTCATCATTAAGAAAATGTTAATAATGATGTTGAAGTCATCTAAAATTATTATCACAATACACTTGTTCTCTTTAAATATGCAATATTATTTAACAATTTTTTTGTTTAACTTTTCTTTTCTAAACTGCTGTGTTTTTGTTTGCTTATAATAACTCATCAATAAAAAATATTAATATTTTAAAACTACGGCATCTATGAATTAATCGCCACTTTTACTTTAGATGAAAAACCACCCACCTTGGAGATCCACCCACAATCTAACAGATGTACCAAAATTCACACCGCTCAAGTCAACTCTAAAACACCTGAACTGTAAAAATGCTAGATTTCATTTAGATACCTCAAACCATTCGCAAGTTACAGAACAAAAATAAAAAGTTCTGTAACCACTATGCAATATTTAATAGACTTGAGTCCTAACCCAACAGTTCTAGTAGACAGTCCTGATCTAGTGATTTTACCCATCATTTAGGGTGGGAACTAGTTACTTAAATAGCCACGTGACTCGATATTTTAACACGTGCATGTGCTAGGCAGGGGGTCAATTAACCCCTTTGGTCCAAAGTAGTCAACGCATTGGATTCACATACTGATTAAATAATGTCGGCTACTATACTTGCTTCCTAACTGGTGACCTTATCAGCTACATAGCTAGTTATTTTAACATGTACGGGTGATAATTGACCTCAAATAGTCAGCTAAAAAGACATATCATATGCAGTCCAATAAACGGTAACTTGTAAACAAACCTTTCTTCGACAACGGATTGCTTCTGGCGGGTAAAATAACTACTTTCTAATGTGCAATACAAAATAAACGTTTAAAGTGACTTCATTATAGGTTACTAAGAGACACTAAAGTGACTATTGACTTCCTGCTATGATACATGGGATATCAGCAAAAATAAAAATTAACTGTATGAGAATTAAATCAACACAATTTGTATAAAACCAGTTTGAACGAATTACTCACAAAACATTTAAAGTGACCACCCTCCAGGTTACTTAGAGTCACTTAAGTGGCAATTGTCTTCACGCTAGATTACCTGGAATGTATAAAGTAGCCAATTGTCTTCTATCTGCACCACAAAGAGCACATACGTGTCAAATGACCAAAATCTATAAATTGGAGTCATCCAAGTGATAAGAAATTTGTGACGATTACTGCCTATAAGGGATACATTGACTACTTGCTTAACTGCTGGGAAATTAATAAACTTATTTTCTTTCACCACTTTAGTTTAAAATTTCCCATGCGCTTCGGTTTAAAGTTTTATTAATAGCAGATCCACATGCGTTAAGTTTCTGCAAACATGTATACACACTTGCTTTCCTTTTAAATAACAGAATTTTGGACATTCGTGCTCATACCTAAGCAAAAAAGAATTTTAATCAACATCAACTGTCTTGTATGTGCTTAAGTACTGCTTTGTCAACGAAAAAGTCAACTAATTTTTGAACATGCGCATTAATTTTCAAGTTTTATTGCAAATTTCGTTTACAGTTTAAATATAAATACAAGCTGTATGCATACAGCGATATTTATATTGGTTTATGGCACCAAAGTGTCAACAGTAAAAATGGAAATTTCAATTGGCTTTGAAATTGGCAGTAACAAGTGTCTGTACCAAATTTGTTCGAAATATCTTAAAGGTTGCGTTTTGTACTTCGCGCACAATGTTTACTTGACCAGCCAGCCAGACGGACGGATGGACAGATAGACATCAAACTCTATAGGTTGATGATTACCAACTTGTTTTTGCCTGAATTGGATGAATGAACACCAACGATATGTGGTTTCAACAGGAGCCACACAGTTCATGCCACAATGGACATCACCACAAGCGATTTAAGGACATGGTCATCTCACTTGGATGTGGAGTGAACTGACCAGAAAGATCATGCAATTTGACCTCGTTATACTTTTTCTTGTGGGGTTTTCTTAAGTCGCAGGTCTATACAAATAAGCCACAGCTACCCTCAAAGCCAACATAACCCATGATATTGGTCAAATTCAGCTTAATTTATTCGCCAGAGTCATGCAAAATTTGCCATTTTCAATGCACGCCAGCCACGATGGGAAGCACATTTGAAAATTTCACAATTTCAACCATTTTTTTTAATATCTAACACAATTTGTGACCGATTTAATTTTGTGAAATAAATAAAAAAACATATGAAAAAACAATTGAAGCAGCAATATTCAGTATTTTTTAGTGGAAAAACCGCTATTAGTATTTGCTTCCTAGAAAAAAAAAGTTTCTTAAGAAACTTATTATAATCTTACTTTATTTTTAAAGGTATTTCAAAACTCGAAACTTGAAATAAAATGTTCAACCTCTAAACGTTATCCGATATTTCTAAAACAGGGTGTTTTTTTTTAGTCCGATAAAACATAAGAAAGGGATAGCTGTTAAACAAACTGTCATACTGCGCTCACTCTTTGACATGTATGATCAGTATACTCTGGCAAATCTTCATGATTATTCAAATTTACTTTGAAAATCAGTTAGTGATTCGCGCAACTTATACACGTCTCTTTTATCGCAAAATTTTGTTCAACGAGACAAATTTTTGGCTTAGCGGGTTTGTTAATAAACAGAATTGCCGCATATGGAGTGAGACCAATATACAACAGACACTACTGATTCCATTATATCAAGAAAAATGCACCGTTTGGTGCCCGTTACATGCTGGTTGCACAATCGGACCTTATTTCTTCAAAAATGGAGCAAGTGCTTGCGTTACGGTCAATGGTGATCGTTACCGCACCATGATCTATGATTTTTTGTTTGAAAAAAATGGTTTATATTGATCCGGGCTAGATGTAGTTTCAACAGGATCAATTTATTTAAATCAAAATTTTGCGATAAGTTGATTTCAAAAAATGGACCTGTTAATTGGCCTCCAAAGTCGTGTGATTTGACACTCCTTGATTATTTCTTGTGATGTCACTGGTTTATTCTGATAAACCAGCAACAATTGACACCTTGGAGGTTTGTGCTATTCTTGACATACGGTCAACAATGCTCCAAAAAGTGCCCCAAAATTGGACGCTTCGTATTGATCTTTCGAATAAAAATATTTTTTTTACTAAAATTTATTTATTTTATTTTTTTGTTATTTTTCTATTATTTTTTAGAGGCCTTGTAAATTATATATAAAATGTAAAATACTTTACCTCATACAAAGTCCATTCATTATGAGACTCAACTTCCGGTGACATCATATAGCCATTTTCAATATCACACACATTTCCATATATGGGGAAAAAATCGTGAAGTAAATGTTTTTGCAAGATGAGGCCACCGCTAAATGTAACATTTTTAATGAAACCTTGATCAACAGGCGGTGATTTAAATTTTTCATAAAACTTGTCCATTTCATCGGAACAAAATGGCAGACACTGTTTAACGGCACATATACAACCGCGTTTATGAGTTCGAACATTTTTGGAATTTTTATCATTTTTATCAATGAGTATAGTGTAATTATAGTCCCTTACGAATTGAGGCGGTATGACTGTATCATTTTGATATAAATAGGAACCATTTGCTAGTAGCGGCGATTCCGTTAAATCTACGGTGTATACAAAGGGGCAAATTTTGGTAAAATCACTTTTAGTTTGTGTACAAAATGATAAAATTAAAACGATTGTTAAGTGGCAAAAAATGTCTAAAAACATTTTTATTGAGTATTATTTTATTAATTGCTTTTTTTTTCACACTTTATCTTAAGAGAGATTGTTATAAACTGATTAAATATATGCTTAATATTGTTTGATTAACTTACATGTACATGTACTTCCCCCTTTGCGTTTGTATTAAATATTTGAAATATTAATAAATCAACCACAATTGCGGTGGCAGATATATTTTGCGTGTATACATATCGCTCATTTGTGGTAAAATAGTCATAAGTTAAAATGTTTACAGTTTTTAACTGAGCGGTTCTAGCACTGTATATAAGAGAGAGACATGTCTCTTTAACATGACATTGGCCCTATATTTTTGGAAAAAGTTTCTCGTGCAAAAAAAATATCAGCTGCTTTTGACCAGAATTTAAAACTTAGTTAAATGTTTTTTTAAAATTGACTACAGATTATCCTCTCACAGTGGGATAGAATCAAAATTTTTTGGAAATAAATCTAGCATTTCTAAACAGCTAGTGTTATCGAGATAAAATGTGACGTGGGCGTAGAAAAGGAGTATTTGAATTTAAGTTATTAAAATGGACCCTACAAATGCTCCAGGGGCGGCGCTATGGGGGCTATAAATAGGGTATCTTAGGGACCGAATGGTTTCGATTTTTTTTGTTAGTTATACAATCAAATTACAAATAACATACAAAAGATTTCAGAACTATATCTATTATGCATCCAAAAATAAAGGATTTTCAATTTACAAAATAGATTTTAGAAAAACTTTCTTTAAGAACATATAACGATTTTATGTTTTTCTGTAAGGTATCTTCACAGAAAACTTTCTACTATAAAAAACATGTCCTATTTTTCGTATGTGTAGTCCCTACGCCCTTCGGAATCTTACCTATTTTTTATCAAAATTTAAATTTTGGACCACATGATCTGAAATCCCAAAACAGGGTTCAGTAAACGGAAAGTGTTTCCTACTTATCCCCAAAGTATGTGCATCCTATGAGTAAAATTGTAAAAAATTGCATTTTTTATATTTTCGCTCCAATTTTTAGGATTTTCGGGATCCCCTTTGACATATTGACATGTTATTTACATTTTGTTATTTATAATGACAAATTTAAAAAGACGTTGAAAATTTCATTGAGTTTTGTCAATAAATAAAGATTTTATTACATATTTATTGAGTTTCTAAAACTAAAATTTGTATCAAAATTTAATACAATTGTAAATATTAGGAACAATTTGATCCACATTTATTCCGAACTAATTTTTCTTGTTTAGATAATTTAATTTTTGGTCTTACAAACAAAACTTCAAGTCAATATCCCAATAAGATCCCACTTTAAAATTCCTACCTTTAAAAATATTGCAATTATACTTGTTTTTATATAAAAATATTGACTAACAACGCACAGTGAGAGAACTGAAAAAAGTGGAAATAAATCTGTAACTCCTAAACGAATATCTCGCTTTTAATAAAATTGCCCTTGGCTATAGAGGTGGTGTTAATAAGTTCATGTTTTGATTTTGGGCTTATAATACCAGAGGCAGGCCGAGCCACAATGCCCCAAAGTGGGCCACCTCGGGTATATCAAAAACTAAAAATGATGCCAAATATTTGTTTGCAATCCGATTTTTTACTTTACTCCCATTTTCAATATCCCAGATTCTTTTTATTTCTGAATTTTAATCGGTAACAAAAGCGGAATGGCGTTCGCTTATGTTTCAAAAAACCCATTTATTTCAACTAATTTTCATTTTCTTCAAGCTCTAAGTTGATCGCGAGACAACAAAATATGTTTTTTTAGTGGAAAAGCATACTAAAGTTGCTTTCCAAAAAACTTAAGTAAATAACAATGAATTGAAAAACTAATCAGTTATGCAAATTTTTGTGAAAACATGTTTTTCTTCCTTTTTAGTGTTTTCATTCAAATGCTTGCGTGTTCTTATATTAAAAACAAAACATGATTTATTTGAAGAACATAATGACTTCAAATACAGTAACTCAACCTATTTTTAAATTTTTTCAGTTTAAAAGATAAAACGAAACTTTAAGAATATCCTAATTTCGCCAAAACAAAGTGATCGAGAAAAACTAAAAGTATTTCCGTAATATATGGACTACTGCATATCTTGTTTTCGTTCACTTTGAAATATTAATCCAAATTAATAAAATAATTATGTTCGAACATTTTTGAAAAGCTAATACATTTCATGATACCTTATTTATACTTAATAATTTTCGGATTTACTGTACAATAATTTTTGAATTTCTGATTTTTATTAATACTAAGTATTGTAATGTAAACCCCCTTTTTAAGTGATCGAGCCGTAATTTTTAATTAAAGTCATTTCATGCATTTTTTATTAATTATCGCGATATTTTAAATCAATACTTAAAGCCATTTTTCTTTTTAGTTATACTACTTTTTAACCCCAAGTTAGTGCAAACTTTTTAAAAATATTTAACTTTCTAAAAACTAGACTTCATTACTTATCCAACGATATGCAATATGTGTTACCAACTGTTTATTTTACACTCAACTAATGCATCAGAAAACAAGCTTCATGAAAAATTACCAACTACATTTCACCATAACAAAGGTAGTGCTTACTATGCACTTCTCATTATTACATGTACCTATATGCTTGTTTCCTATTGGTCGGTTGGTGTCTTTTTTATTACGAAGCCTTTAAGTAAACTTTTATGAACCTAACATTTTTTTTTCTAAATTGAGTGACGTTGTGAGCGTCCATAAATTAGTGAATGTTAGGTTCCTACAATATGTAGTAATGATTTTTCATGTAAACAAAATTTTTCTCAGAAATTATTTTTTTCAAAAATCAAATTTTTTATCAAAAATCAAATTTTTTATCATAAATCAAATTTTTTATAGAAATACAATTTTTTATTAGAAATCGAATTTTTTATTTAAAATCAAATTTTTTATATAAATGTAAGTTTTTATCAAAAATCAAATTTTTTATTAGAAATCGAATTTTTTATTAAAATCAAATTTTTTAACAAAATCAAATTTTTTATCAAAAATCAAATTTTTTATTAAAATCAAATTTTTAATTAAAATCAAATTTTTTTATTAAAAATCAAATTTTTTATCAGAAATCAAATTTGTTTTTTTTTTTTTTTTTTGGTAAAAATTTTGATTCCTAGTAGAAAATTTGGTTTTTACAGAAATTTGAGTTTTGGTGAAAAAATTTCTTTTAAATAATATGATTTTTGATAAAAAATTTGATTTCTGGTAAAAAATTTGATTTTTGATAAAAAATTTGATTTTTAATAAAAAATTTGACTTTTGATAAAAAATTTGATTTTTGATAAAAAATTTGATTTTTGATAAAAAATTTGATTTTGATAAAAAATTTGATTTCTAATAAAAAATTAGATTTTTAATTTAAAAAAATTTGATTTTTGATAAAAAATTTGATTTTTGATAAAAAATTTGATTTTTAATAAAAAATTTGATTTTTAATAAAAAATTTTATTTCTGATTAAAAATTAGATTTTTAATAAAAAATTTGATTTTTGATAAAAAATTTGATTTTTAATAAAAAATTTGATTTTTGATAAAAAAATTTGATTTTTGATAAAAAAATTTGATTTTTGATAAAAAATTCGATTTTTAATAAAAAATTTGACTTGATTAAATATTTGATTTTTGATAAAAAATTTGATTTCTGATAAAAAATTAGATTTTTAATAAAAAATTTTATTTTTGATAAAAAATTTGATTTCTGATAAAAAATTAGATTTTTAATAAAAAATTTTATTTTTGATAAAAAATTTGATTTTTTATAAAAAAAATTGATTTCTGATTAAAATTTGATTTTTGATAAAAAATTAGATTTTTGATAAAAAATTGGATTTTTGATAAAAAATTTGATTTTTGTTAAAAAATTTGATTTTTGTTAAAAAATTTGATTTTTAATAAAAACTTACATTTATATAAAAAATTTGATTTTAAATAAAAAATTCGATTTCTAATAAAAAATTGTATTTCTATAAAAAATTTGATTTATGATAAAAAATTTGATTTTTGATAAAAAATTTAATTTTTGATAAAAAAAATTGATTTTTGATAAAAAAATTGATTTCTGATAAAAAATTTCATTTTTGATAACAAATTTGATTTTTGAGAAAAAATTTGATTTCTGATAAAAAATTTGATTTTAATAAAAAATTTGATTTCTGATAAAAAATTTGATTTATGATAAAAAATTTGATTTTTGGTAAAAAATTTGATTTTGGTTAAAAAATTTGATTTTTGATAAAAAATTTAATTTTTGATAAAAAAATTATTTCTGAGGAAAATTTTTGTTAAGAAAAAGTTTTTACATGAAAAATCATTACTACTTGTTGTATGAACCTAACACTCACTAATTTATGGACGCTCACAACGTCATTCAGTTTAGAATAAAAAAAAATTTTAGGTTCACAAAAGTTTACTTAAGGGCTCCGTAATAAAAACAGCACAACACACCATCAATAGCAAATAAGCAAAGGTACATGTAATAATGAGAATTGCATAGTAAGCACTAAATTTGTTATGGTGAAATTTAGTAGATAATTTTTCAAGAAGCTTGTTTTCGAATGTATTAATTGAGTGTAAAGTAAACACTTGGTAACACATATTGCATATCGTTGGATAGGTAATGAAGTCTAGTTTTTAGAAACCTTAATATTTTGCAAAAGTTTGCAACAAAATGGGGCTAAAAAGTAGTATAACTAAAAACAAAAATTGCTTTAAGGAATCATTTTAAATTTCGCGACAATTAATAAAAAAAATGCATGAAATTACTTTAATTAAAAAGCCCGCGTTGATCACTTAGAAAGGGGGCTTCCACTACAATACTTTGTATTAATAAAAATCAGAAATTCAAAAATAATTGTAGAGTAAATCCGAAAACGAATAAGTATTAATAAGGAATCATGAAATGTATTAGCTTTTCAAAAATGTTCAAACAAAATTATTTTTCATAATAAACTATTTGTTTATATTATTGATTTGGATTAATATTTCAATTTGATTTTGAACTAATTGCCATTTTCATTTTCTTCGTAAACAAAAGTGAACGAAAACATAATATGCAGGTGTCCATAGAGTACGGAAATACTTTTAGTTTTTTTCGATCACTTTGTTTTGGCGAAATAAGGATATTCTTTATCATAAATATTTTAGTCTGAAACTAATTTTAAAATGGTTTTATCTTTTAAAAAGAAACAATTTGAAAATAGGTTGAAAAATGATAATGCTGAGTTACTGTTTTATGTATAAGAACACGCAAGCATTTGTATGGAAAAAACTAAAAATGTAGAAAAACATATTTTCACAAAAATTTGCATAACTGATAAATTTTCTAATAGATTTCTAATAGGTATGCATTTACACTAAAAAAAAAAAATTTATTGTTTCTCGATCAACTTAGAGCTTGAAGAAAATGAAAATAAGTTGAAAAAAATGCGTTTTTTGAAACATAAGCGAGCGCCACTCCGCATTTTTAACCGATTAAAATTCAGAAATAAAAAGAATCTGGGATATTGAAAATGGGAATAGAGTAGAGTAAAAAATCGGATTGCAAACAAACATTTGGCATCATTTTAAATTTTTGATATACCCGAGGTGGCTCACTTTGGGGCATTGTACCCAAAGGCCTGTCTCTTGTATTATAAGCCCAAATTCAAAACTTAAACTTTTTAACACCACCTCTATAGCCAAGGGAAATTTTATTAAAATCGAGATATTCGTTTAGAAGCTACAGATATATTTCCCCTTTTTTTGGTTTCCTCACTGTGCTTTGTTAGTCAATACTTTTATATAAAAACAAGTATAATTGCAATATTTTTAAAGGAAGGAATTTTAAAGTGGCATATTTTTGAAACTGTTTGAGATATTGACTTGAAATTTTCTTTGTAATACCAAAAATAAACTTATCTAAAGAAACAAAATTAGTTCGGAATAAATGTGTATCAAATTGTTCCTAATATTTACAATCCTATTAAAATTTTGATACAAATTTTAGTTTCAGAGACTCAATAAATATCTTATAAAATCTTTATTTATTGGCAAAACTCAATGAAATTTTTAACGTTTTTTAAATTTGTCATTCTAAATAACAAAGCTTGCCTGTTTTAACATAGGCTTGTCCTAGGAAAAAGTAAATTAACTCTTTGGGGACAGTAACAACATTTTGTCGATTACAAATGGACAATTTACTCTGCATTCGATTTATAATGAGATGATAAATAACTGACTCAAAGATGTTTCACTAACGGATCTAAACAAAAGTTGGCAGAAGTCACACGGCAAAATTGCACTTGCCTTAGACTCTAATCCAAATAAGTCGGAAAAAAAAATATTTAAGGATAGAAACGAAGTGAGTTTTGAATATTCATTCCACAATCCTTCCATAATCTAAAAAAATATTTGACTCAACTTTATAGAAAGATTAATTATTCAAAATTTTAAATCGATTACTTGTTGAAGTGATTCGCACAGTTTGTTTTCTATTGTGGTTTTAATTGTGATTGAATAAACAGAATTAAAAGTGGAAAAATTGCTCAGTTTACTTTCAACTACAGCCCTGTTAAGAGCTAATAACGCATGTATACGATTATTTTCTACACTTACGAACGCGTGTATTTTCATAAATTAATCATTTCATGACGTTTATATGGACTTTAAAAATAAAACATGATTTTCAAACAGTTGCTGTTAATAGGTTTTTTAATACTAGTAATAACAAACGATATACAATATTATGCAGAAAATCAAACTAAAATTGGTAACATAGCAGAACTATACTATTTTCCCGAGGTAGTGACGAATGCAGAAATTAAAAATATCAGCAAAAGTAATCAAACAAAGCTTAAAGAAACAAAACCATATGAAATTGGAAATATAGCAGATTTATATTTATTTAATTCGCCAAATGTTTCTAAAGTCTATGATAATCAGACTACAGGACACATGCAAACACCAACTGGAAGCGGAAATAAAACAAATGAGAAATTTACAAATATTAGTCAAAATATTCAAAGACAGTTAAAGGATTTCAATCAGACTAATATTGAAAATTTAGCAAATTTATATTTCTTGTCATCAACAAACAGTTCTCATAATCATAGTAATAAAAGTAAAACTCACCAAGAGAACAAAAATATAATTATAACTTCGTCTGTAACAAATAATTCCAATTTATACATACATAATCACACAAATACGCACCTAAATAATGAATCGACAATCGCTAGCATGGCAGAATTATATTACTTTTCTTCATCCAGCGTTATGGGAATATATAATTGCTCCTACGACAACACGATTAACATCAACAACTACTCAGTCCTGGCAAATGGTTCCTATATCTACCAAAATCATACTCTTATACCGCCCCAACTAGTGGGCAATTATGACTATGAAATTCTATACAATGGTAGCAAACGTTCAGTGCCAATACATACACGTGCTTGTATCTGCCACCTAAAACACTGCATCACTTTGTGTTCTAATAGCATCCCGCAATTCTATCAGAATGTCATAAATGATGAAGGAGATGGTGATGATTTCTTGTCTTTGTTTTCTATTAAAATGACACTGGCTAACAAAACTGTTGTTAAACAAAATATTGCCGTAGATTTTGAACATATTATTTTGAATGAGTTTTGTATACCGTTTTACACACTTTCCCCAGAAAAGGATAGAAAGTTGGGCTGGACTTTTTTTGAGGTGAGTGTTAAAGTTGTGTAGTTAATTTTCATTTTGTTTCATTTGTTTGTAATAATATGCTTTGTTTGTAGAATGGTACATTATTGCGCCACAATGATCAGGTGTTATTGAAAATGAACGAATATTGTTTTGAACTGTATCAGGATGATTTTTACAATGAGACTTATTATTTAATCAATCCCTTAAACTGTGCTAAAAAGAGAGAGGAATTGAAGCCGATAGAGAAATTCAATTATTGGAGTAAGTTGTTTTTGAAATAAATGATTTTGTGTTACGATTTTATAAGATTCTATAAAAATGTTAAATATTTGTTATGTATATAATTTGTTGAAATTTTTTATTTTAAAAACTAAATATTTGTTATGATGTTTACCTTGCCGTATGAAGATAATTACATACTCTAATATGGATTATTTCCCCTGTTATCGCATGCTACAAGTTTGTTTTGCTCTCTCACTCAATGAGTGTAAACGTATATACCTACGTATGTATGTATGTTTGTAACATGAGTAATTTACACTCATTAAAATATTAAAATTGATATTACCATATATGGTAATGTTTCTCGATTTGCATATCAATGGTTTTTTGTCTTTTTCTCTATAATAGTCAAATAAGTATAATTATTTAACTATCCCTTACACTCCTTCTTTACTTTCAATTTAATGCGCAAATGTTAATCCTAATACGCACTTTTAACTTGATTGACACTTTAAGAAGCTTCATAATCAAAGTGATATTAGTGGAAGAAAGTCGTAAAAATTCTGAACGCATTTCTAAAAGTTTAAAAATTAGTATTTTTAATTGTGAATTAATAAATTGTGACAATTACTTAACATATTCTGAACGCATCTATAAAAGTTTAAAATTTGGAATTACTTAAAATACAACTTTTGCGAAATAAATAAAAAGTTAAAGTTTTGCCACCAGGAAAACAAAGTGACCAATAGTTCTGGAAAGAATTCAAACGATATCAGGTAAGAATCAAATTAGTGAAAACAAGACAAGTGGTTATCATTAAATTGGTTCACTTCTTCGTTTCTTTAAGGAAATCTTTTCCAAATTTGCTGTGGAATTTTCCGCACCCCAAATACTTAAAATTTTGTGAAGACAACGGAAAAGACATGAGGAATAGTCCCACGTGGATAGGACTTTCCACACATGAATAGGATTTACTTTAGACTTGTTATTCAGGCCAGTGTTCATCATAGGATAGTCAAAACCAAATCCAACACGTGATCTGAATTGTTACATAAGTGTCTATTATTGCATAATCTACTAAAATCCAAAATGATGAACAACAAAATTAACTATAAAAATTTGCTATATTAAAATACTAAAAATTTGCCTATGCCAAACTAAATTTTAACTATAAAGTCTAGAACTAACCAACTAATTCTATCACTAAACTGAAATGCTTATTTAAACAAAATCCGAATCAAAAATATGTTTTATGATATTTGAAAGTAAATTGCAAATAATGTTTTTATATCCATAAAATTTCATTATAAAAATGTCAAACAAAACTAATTACAATGTAAACCATATAAATTAATCTATTATTCAAATTTGTAAAAATCTAATCAAACCCTTAATTATAAACTTATTTTTTTTTATGCAAATTTAAACGTACTCTAATCTATTACTATATTACTATATTACTATATTACTATTATCTATATCTAATACTTATTTCTAAAAATATATAACAAACCCTAAACCTATACAGAATTAAGTTAATTTAATATTATCTACTAAAATCAAAATGTGAAATTAAAAGTATTAATAATGAAATTTAAAACAAAACATAAACTTAGAAATTAATAACAAAACAAAACTGAAATGAATTAAAATACAACATTATTTACTACTTTTAATTTTCTTATTAATAATACAATGTAAATTATTAACAAAAAAAAAATTTATTTTACACCAATATATTTTTATGAGTGTAAAGCTATCTTTTCTAATTTATAATTAATTATTTTATACCAATATATTTCTACGAGTGTAAAGTTATCTTTTCTAAATTCATATTTACATACATAAGTAATTGCAAAAATTAAAAGGTTCTTTTTTTTTCCCTATAAGCAACAACAACATCACCATCATCATGTATTGATTGCTGGGCCCTTCAGTCGAGACATCGAGAGATGAACCATCAATAATAGTAATTTGTTGTGAGTAAATCGTAAACCACCTTATTTTTGTAATTATTATTTTACTCTTATTTTTATTATAAGTACTCTTATTATTATTTTTGTCCGATCAGTCAGTCCGATTCCATAGCGTTTCATACATAAATAATTGTAAAATTATGTATGTTTGTCAATTTTAATTTTTTTTACACTCTTTTTTTTTCATTCATTATATTTTGTTTTACTTATGAATGAATAATCATAATTTTTTTTTTGTAAGATTTTTGTTTTGTTTATATTATGATTTTCTTATTTAATTTTACATTTAATCCAATAAATATTTGCTCTGAATTGTTATTGTAAACTTAAATAATGCAATTTTAATTTCATAACTTCAAGGGAAGGATAGCCAAGGGTAAATGTTTCTTTTATGAATAATTAATCATGTCTATTTTAGGGACAGAATTAGAATTCCGAGTACGTAGTCTGTCAAGGCGTTTGACTCTTTATTAGTCAAGTAGGGAGGGAAAAATGTACTCTAATTGGCACAACATCTAGCCAACACTTTTGTTTGTAAATTTTATTTAAACGTTTTTAAATTTTTGTACATTTATTAAATATACTCTACGGTAATTTTTGGCAAGGAGTATATTATATGTTATGCGTTAGGAAAACTGGGTTGAGAACCGAATATACCAATTGCTGAGCTAGCTGTAGATCTTGTTTTGCCCCTTAACTTTGTATTCCAACAAATAGTATATTTTTCTTATTGAAGCTGAATTTTGTTATTCTTTTGCTCATATACGACGCGTAACATATATGGCGCCCAACGGAAAGCTGTCCAACGAAAGGCTTAAAATAACAATTGCATTCGCAACAATGTTGCAAGTACATCTTAAATGCATATGGCGCCTAACATATATGGCGCCCAACGAAAGACTGTCCAACGAAAGGCTTAAAATAACAATTGCATTCGCAACAATGTTGCAAGTACATCTTAAATGCATATGGCGCCTAACATATATGGCGCCCAACGATAAAAGGCCACTTAACGGCTTAAAATGACAATTGCATTCGCAACGAAGTTGTAAGTCCATCTTAAAAGCATATGACGCCTAACATATATGGCGGCCAACGCAAATGCCAGTTAATGGTCAGCGTATAGAATTTTGAACTTTAAATATTACAAACTCTTAATTATATATTTTTTTTCAAGATATATAATAAAATTATTTCTGAAGGTTAAACAAATTTATTGAAAAAGGACCTTCATGTTTTTTTTTACATTTAAATAACACCCAATTACATAATTTTCATATAAGTCTTAGACTCCTTTCGAATATCATCCAATTCTCGATCTAATTGTGATATGAGGAATATATGTGATTAAAATTTTAACCAATTATACTACAATTCTAATATAAGTCTTAGTATCTTTTGAATATTTTAGTTCTAGATCTAATTGCGATATTAAGATTGTAAGTATTTGTTTCAGAATTTAGTTATATTAACAATATCTTGTGATATTTTCGACAGTCCTTAAGTTGAAATATAAATTTCGAATTTTGTTGCGTCAAAGTAGAACCAGATATTATTATAATAAATTTTGTTCAGGTAAACTCTTGATTTAAAAGTCAACAACTCTGCTTGAACATAGTTTACTTAATTAGGAAGTAGACCCAATTTAGCCTAATGCTGAATACGCAGCACTTTCTGATTAATGATATGATTGATTATTTTAAAAGGAAATATTACGTTGAGGTTTATTCTTCCCTTGAAATTGCATATAAAATATCTTAAAAGTAAAAGAAAATATTATTTAAAATTAACAAATTTAACAAATATCATAATTATTTTTAAATATCTAACAAGTATTAGTAGTTTATATTTACATTTATATACTTTTTTTATTTTGAATACATTGATTGCCACATGAAATTTATATTTTCGGTCTGATAGACAAAAACATTTTGAACCATATTATTTCATAGTTACATAATTGGTTTTTATAACAAATAGATTTTCTCTCATGTATATAATTTAGGATTTAGAATAAATAATTATACGTATTGAAATTGAATTAAAAAAAAAAAAAATCGTGAATCGTGATGAATACTAGGTACTCAGCTAGAGGTAGTAAGAATAGTTCTTTCAGAGGCCGAGGCGCTTCCACGTCGCGAAATAACATTTCGATTGAATTACAAGGCAATACTAAAAGTCCAAGACCTAAAGTTGTGCATAGTCCTGGTAATAAAAATACGGTTCAATCACAGGCAAAAACTACAAACAGTTCAAATACGTTTTCAGCTGGTAGTACAACATCTCAACAACCTGTACAAAGAACAGAAAGTTCTAATAGTTTACCCTCCTCTACACTCTTTCAGGACATTCAACTGGTAAATAACCAAAACTCTTTATCACAGCCACAGATTTTCGTTTCTCTTGAAGAGACTTCTGCTTTGAATCCAAATATAAATTCTAACATGAATACCAATATGAATCCGAATATGAATACCAATACGAATCCCAACATAAATCCCAATATGAATCCCCATTATGACAATTTATCAACAACTAGCAATAACGCTCCTTTGGTACTTAATACCGATATTCCTGGTCCTTCCACTACAACATCCTTTGATTCACTCATGGCTCTGATGCAGCAAACACTAAAGAATACACAGGAAGAGTTTAGAAAAGAACTATCGACAATTAGACAAAGTATAGCACAAATCAGTGTAGATCCACCTTTAAATTCAATTTTCACTACTTCAAACACACCAGTTTCAAATAATAATCGTATGTCTGAAAATTCAAATAGATCATATACGAATAGTGATGTAAACGTGAAATTAGAGAAATGGAAAATAGCTTATGATGGGTCAGGATCTGTATCTGATTTTATTTTCAAAATAGAAACGCTTTGCACACGATCAAGATGTTCCGATGAGCAACTACTAGCTAATTTCCATGCGCTTTTAGAGGGTCGTGCTGAACAATGGTACTGGCTTTTTATGAAGCAGAACCGAAATATGACCTATCAGCAGTTAAGACACGCTCTAACTAAAGAGTTCGGACATCTAGAGTCTGACCATGAGATATTACTTAAAATTTCATTGCGAAAACAGCAATACAAAGAAAATTATGACGATTTTCACTCGTCTATTGTTTCTATGAATATAAGACTACAAAATCCTCTTCCTGACAGTACCTTGATAGACATTATAAAACGAAATATAAATTCGAATTTAAGGTTTTTGCTTTTTAGCACTGATGCTCGGGATTTGAATGAATTTAGGGACCAAGCTCGCAAGGCCGAAAAAGTTATACGAGAGACGAAATTTTCCAACCCTAATACGGTACAGTCTCGAAATATTAGTGAGCTTGATGTGTCAGTTCTCGATAAAGAAATTTCAGAGGAAATAGATCCTCAACTAGAGGCTTTTCAAATAACAAACAGAAGAGATAAATTTGATTACAGTAAAATTCAATGTTGGAATTGTTTGTCCTACGGACACTCGTATATTTACTGTTCCGATGAAATCAAAAAACCCTTCTGTTTTAAATGTGGACAAAAAGGTGTTCTGACACCTAAGTGTCCGAATAGACATTTCCTGGGAAATCGGAAAGTGGGCGATATGGCGACCGGGGACACTCGTCCATCCCAACAAACCCCGAGTTTGAATTGAAATCAGATTGCATCAAATCTGATACTTGCTTTTACAAACCTCTAAATGAAAATATAACCAACCAAACTTTCACTCAGACAAACCCTATTATTGTATCTTCTAATTTAAACAAACACAAATTACACTTTTCTAATAGAAAATGTCCACTTAAAATTATAAAATGTAGACTTCGTCACAAAAAAAGAAGACACTTTCGCAAAATGTTGGAGGCCACTATTATTCATGGAATTGACAATAGGCCGTTTGCTAAAGTAAAGGTTATGAATGAGGATTTAACTGGTTTACTAGATAGTGGAGCAAATGTTTCCGTATTAGGTAAAAATTGTTTATCCTTTTTGGAAAAAAACCAAATTTCATACAACAAAATTAATTCCTCAATACGTACAGCAAACGGTGCTAAGCAAAATGTAATAGGATTTTGTGTTTTGCCCATAACATTTAAAAGTGTGACTAAAGATATTCAGTTTTACTTGGTGCCATCATTAAGCCAAGAGGCATACTTCGGTATAAACTTTTGGCAAGATTTTGCTTTAGCCCCTGAAATAATACCACCTTCATCTCTTAGCATATCTGAATTGTCAAATGATTCAACTACGAATCAACATTTTCATAAACTTTCCCCGGAACAAAATTTGATTCTTGAAAAAATTATCCTCGAATTCCCATCATTTGAGAAACTTGGACTCGGTTGTACCAACTTATTGGAACACAACATTGATACGGGGGATGCCGTCCCGATAAAATGTAGGCACTACCCTTTGTCTCCGCCTCGTCAAGAAGAGGCATATAGTGAAATTGAACGTTTGTTAAAAATGGGAGTTATAGAGGAGTCCAATTCTCCATGGTGCTCTCCCGCCGTTCTTGTACGTAAACCAGGAAAAGTCCGATTGTGTATCGACTCACGAAAACTCAACGCAGTGACAAAAAAAGATAGTTATCCCCTGCCCCATATAAACGGACTCCTGAGCCGTCTAAAAGATACTTACTTTATTAGTGGGATAGATTTAAAGGATGCATTTTTGCAAATCCGATTAACTGAGTCATCCAAGGAGAAAACGGCGTTCGTTATACCGGGAAAACCATTATACCAATATAAATACATGCCATTCGGCTTATGTAATGGTCCGCAAACAATGAGCCGGTTAATGGACAAAGTTATTCCCTCGCGTTTAAGGGAAAATGTATTTATTTACTTGGATGATTTGTTGGTGTGTAGTCATGATTTTAAATCTCACATAAAACTTTTATCTGAAGTTGCGTCTTGCCTTAAAATGGCGAAATTAACAATAAATGTTAGCAAAAGTAAATTTTGCCAAACTGAAATCCGATACTTGGGATATATAGTGGGTAATGGGTGTCTTAAGGTTGACCCTGAAAAGGTAGATTCTATCAAAAACTTTCCCCTACCAAAAACTCCCAAGCAGGTGAGAAGATTCGTTGGCATGGCTAATTGGTATCGTAACTTTATTAATAATTTCGCTGATATCGCAGGCCCCTTAACAGATTGTTTAAAGAAAACAAATAAATCATTTGCTTTGACTGAGGCTGCGGTTAAATCATTCGAACAGTTAAAATTAGCCCTTTCTACAGCACCCGTTTTGGCTCAACCAAATTTTGAAAAGGAATTTATAGTTCAATGCGATGCTTCGAAGATTGGTGTAGGTGGAGTTCTTTTCCAATATGACGCGGAAGGTAGGGAACATCCCATTGCGTACGTTTCGCATAAATTAAATAAATCGCAAAAGAACTATACAGTAACCGAGCTCGAGTGCATGGCTGCTGTAGTATGTGTTAATAAGTTTAGGCCATACATAGAAGGTTTGCCATTCCGTATTATTACGGACCATTCATCCTTAAAATGGCTTATGTCCCAAAAGGACCTTAGCGGTAGGTTGGCCCGTTGGAGCCTTAAGTTACAGCGGTATGATTTTCAAATAGAGCACCGAAAAGGATCACTGAATATAGTGCCGGACTGCTTATCTAGAATGGACGTGGATCAGTTAACTTTAGAAAATAATAATTTAGAAATCGATTTGTCTTCTCCTGAATTTAATAGTAAAGAGTACGAGGAAATAAAAAGTACTATTTTAAATAACAAAGAATCCCTTCCCGATCTTCGGTTATCAGGAAATATAATTTTGAAACGTGTCAATTTCAGGCAAGGTGTAAATGATGAGGAAGATAGTCTATGGCGTATTTGGGTACCTAAATCCTTAACACAAACCGTTATAGAATCCGCTCATAACTCTGACACTTCTTGTCATGGTGGTCTAACTAAAACATTATTTAGAATACGTTTAAAATATTTTTGGCCTACAATGGTCAACGACACAAAAACTTATTTGAAGTCCTGTGAAATATGCAAAGGTATCAAATCACATAACCAAATATCGAGACCTGTAATGGGAGATCAATATATTTCCAATCGACCTTTTGAAAGACTCTATTGCGATTTTCTAGGTCCATATCCTTTCACAAAAACTAATAATTCTGTCATATTTATATGCTTAGACCACATGACAAAGTTTGTTTTCCTTAAGCCACTCAGAGCAGCAACTTCTGCTAGTGTTATATTATATTTGCAAACCGAAATATTTCCGACATTTGGTGTACCAAGGTACATACATAGTGATAACGGCAAACAATTTATTTCGAAAGAAATGAAAGAATTCTTTCAAACGTATGACATTGCCCATATCACAACGGGTTTCTATGCCCCACACTCAAATGCTTCGGAAAGAGCAAACCGTGAGATTGTTACAAAAATCAGATATTTTTTGCAGGATCATAAAGATCATAGAGAGTGGGACAGATTCATTCCCCAAATTTTATCAATCCTTAGGAGTGATTTTCACAGCTCGATTAAATGTTCACCTTATTTTGCGACATTTGGTCAAAACATGATCCAACATGGATCCTCGTATAAAATTCTACATAAACTCGGTTGCCTATCCGGCGAAGATCTAATTATTTCAGATCATGTAGACAAATTATCAAAACTTAGGGAAAAACTAAGAGAGAATTTGGCCCATGCTAAGTCTGCAAAAACATACAACCTGAGAAGTAAAATCATTCAATTTCAAAAAGAACAAATTGTACTTCGTAAGAACCATGTCTTAAGTAACATGTCAAAGAATATTAACAGAAAGTTTTTGAGTAAATTTGTAAAAGGTAAAATAAGAAATAAAATTGGAAATAATCTTTATGAGATAGAAGATATGAACGGAAAGTACGTAGGAAAGTTTCATGCATCAGACCTTAAATCATGACAATTGCCCGGCTTTCGTGGGTCGTGCCACACTAGGAATGCGCAAAAGAATAACGAATAATGACTCACAATATACAGGAATATTACTAAAATCGGTCTCCTGTTCGTCCTAAATTTTTCTAAAATTTAAGATCGAAGCAGTTTTGTTACGATTTTATAAGATTCTATAAAAATGTTAAATATTTGTTATGTATATAATTTGTTGAAATTTTTTATTTTAAAAACTAAATATTTGTTATGATGTTTACCTTGCCGTATGAAGATAATTACATACTCTAATATGGATTATTTCCCCTGTTATCGCATGCTACAAGTTTGTTTTGCTCTCTCACTCAATGAGTGTAAACGTATATACCTACGTATGTATGTATGTTTGTAACATGAGTAATTTACACTCATTAAAATATTAAAATTGATATTACCATATATGGTAATGTTTCTCGATTTGCATATCAATGGTTTTTTGTCTTTTTCTCTATAATAGTCAAATAAGTATAATTATTTAACTATCCCTTACACTCCTTCTTTACTTTCAATTTAATGCGCAAATGTTAATCCTAATACGCACTTTTAACTTGATTGACACTTTAAGAAGCTTCATAATCAAAGTGATATTAGTGGAAGAAAGTCGTAAAAATTCTGAACGCATTTCTAAAAGTTTAAAAATTAGTATTTTTAATTGTGAATTAATAAATTGTGACAATTACTTAACATATTCTGAACGCATCTATAAAAGTTTAAAATTTGGAATTACTTAAAATACAACTTTTGCGAAATAAATAAAAAGTTAAAGTTTTGCCACCAGGAAAACAAAGTGACCAATAGTTCTGGAAAGAATTCAAACGATATCAGGTAAGAATCAAATTAGTGAAAACAAGACAAGTGGTTATCATTAAATTGGTTCACTTCTTCGTTTCTTTAAGGAAATCTTTTCCAAATTTGCTGTGGAATTTTCCGCACCCCAAATACTTAAAATTTTGTGAAGACAACGGAAAAGACATGAGGAATAGTCCCACGTGGATAGGACTTTCCACACATGAATAGGATTTACTTTAGACTTGTTATTCAGGCCAGTGTTCATCATAGGATAGTCAAAACCAAATCCAACACGTGATCTGAATTGTTACATAAGTGTCTATTATTGCATAATCTACTAAAATCCAAAATGATGAACAACAAAATTAACTATAAAAATTTGCTATATTAAAATACTAAAAATTTGCCTATGCCAAACTAAATTTTAACTATAAAGTCTAGAACTAACCAACTAATTCTATCACTAAACTGAAATGCTTATTTAAACAAAATCCGAATCAAAAATATGTTTTATGATATTTGAAAGTAAATTGCAAATAATGTTTTTATATCCATAAAATTTCATTATAAAAATGTCAAACAAAACTAATTACAATGTAAACCATATAAATTAATCTATTATTCAAATTTGTAAAAATCTAATCAAACCCTTAATTATAAACTTATTTTTTTTTATGCAAATTTAAACGTACTCTAATCTATTACTATATTACTATATTACTATATTACTATTATCTATATCTAATACTTATTTCTAAAAATATATAACAAACCCTAAACCTATACAGAATTAAGTTAATTTAATATTATCTACTAAAATCAAAATGTGAAATTAAAAGTATTAATAATGAAATTTAAAACAAAACATAAACTTAGAAATTAATAACAAAACAAAACTGAAATGAATTAAAATACAACATTATTTACTACTTTTAATTTTCTTATTAATAATACAATGTAAATTATTAACAAAAAAAAAAATTTATTTTACACCAATATATTTTTATGAGTGTAAAGCTATCTTTTCTAATTTATAATTAATTATTTTATACCAATATATTTCTACGAGTGTAAAGTTATCTTTTCTAAATTCATATTTACATACATAAGTAATTGCAAAAATTAAAAGGTTCTTTTTTTTTCCCTATAAGCAACAACAACATCACCATCATCATGTATTGATTGCTGGGCCCTTCAGTCGAGACATCGAGAGATGAACCATCAATAATAGTAATTTGTTGTGAGTAAATCGTAAACCACCTTATTTTTGTAATTATTATTTTACTCTTATTTTTATTATAAGTACTCTTATTATTATTTTTGTCCGATCAGTCAGTCCGATTCCATAGCGTTTCATACATAAATAATTGTAAAATTATGTATGTTTGTCAATTTTAATTTTTTTTACACTCTTTTTTTTTCATTCATTATATTTTGTTTTACTTATGAATGAATAATCATAATTTTTTTTTTTGTAAGATTTTTGTTTTGTTTATATTATGATTTTCTTATTTAATTTTACATTTAATCCAATAAATATTTGCTCTGAATTGTTATTGTAAACTTAAATAATGCAATTTTAATTTCATAACTTCAAGGGAAGGATAGCCAAGGGTAAATGTTTCTTTTATGAATAATTAATCATGTCTATTTTAGGGACAGAATTAGAATTCCGAGTACGTAGTCTGTCAAGGCGTTTGACTCTTTATTAGTCAAGTAGGGAGGGAAAAATGTACTCTAATTGGCACAACATCTAGCCAACACTTTTGTTTGTAAATTTTATTTAAACGTTTTTAAATTTTTGTACATTTATTAAATATACTCTACGGTAATTTTTGGCAAGGAGTATATTATATGTTATGCGTTAGGAAAACTGGGTTGAGAACCGAATATACCAATTGCTGAGCTAGCTGTAGATCTTGTTTTGCCCCTTAACTTTGTATTCCAACAAATAGTATATTTTTCTTATTGAAGCTGAATTTTGTTATTCTTTTGCTCATATACGACGCGTAACATTTGTTATAAACTGCACAAAGAAACCAGATTTGATATGGCAAACATGTACATTTGAAACAAACATTATTCAAAATTTTTTAGTCACAACTGTACCCAGATAAATAATATAGTTGTACCTGATCACATCAATCATTTCAACATAATTGCAGAATATTTAACAATATTATGGTAACTGTAATTACTTTTATGGTTGCCATAATCATAATATGTTATAGTTACGATTCACATGATTGCAGTAATCAATTATATTTTTGTGATGAAAGATTTTACCATATTATGTTGATCTCAAATTATCATAATATTATCACAACTGTAATATATTATGGTTGCCGCAAACATTTAATCTGATTTAAACTATTGGAGTACTGACAGTGGACTGAGACTAAGCTAAACCGAGCTTGTTCTGTTCACAAGGAAGTAAAAGATTCCTTATTTTTCGCCTCTCAGCGCAAAATACTTGGGAGTTATTCTGGATAGTAAACTATCCTGGAAACCTAATACCCTTTCAAGGATATCAAATGCCTTGACGGCAATGTATGTCTGCATAGGTACGCAGTTTGTTAATTGGCCGATATTATTATGTGAAGTTTCTGTATGGTGGAAGGCACTAGACAAAGGCTCATGCTATTCGAGAGGGTTTTAAGTAGAATGGCAATCCTAATAACAGGAGCTCTAAGAACGACTACAATGAATACGCTCTTTACTACATCGAAGTAAATCCCTAAGGATCTAATGGCCAGAAAAATTACATTCACTACGGCCTTATGGCTAAATACGATTGGTGCATGGAAACATGTAACAGAATCTTCCAGATAGATTTTTACATCTCTAGGCCCTTCCTATCGATTTCTCAAATCCGTACCACACTGAACAAATTAATGGACCTTTACATTACACAACAAGTCTCTCTATCTATACGGACAGTTATAGGAAGGGAGATAGAGTTGGCGTAGTTGTCTTTATTTAGGAATTCGAAACCAGGCTATCTTTTAGAATCCCAAATGAATGTAGCATTATTCAATCTGAAATATCGGTCATTACAAAAATAGCAAATTGGATCATTTATAACAAAATATCAGGCAGGAATATTCGTATAAATACAGACAGTAAGGCCACAATCAACAGTCGAACTCATGTGGGTACGGGTACACGGAGATATTACAGGTAACTGTGTTTTGCCGGATAAAGGAGCCGTGTTGCCTGACGGAGGCATAGACTTCCTATGAGGTATTCCGTTATTTAATTGCAAACTTTTACTATTAGTTCGCTCAGACAAGATGTGTAGCCGAGGACGGACTACATATCTTCTTGGCCTAATACACTCAAAATTTAGTAATGTAGTGGCAGTGACAACCGGACACTGCAAATTTGGAAACCATCCGAGCAGACTTGACTTGTCCTTTAACGACTTCTGTAGAAGTTGTCAAAATGAAGAGGAGGATAATTTATGCTTAAGGTTTCTGGGACATCGTTCCTTAAATAGTCTTTATGAGCTTTCGGACATGAAGCTATGTCTTTGGCTAATCAGGCCAGACACGGGAAACTCCACGGAGAGACCTAATATCCATAAATTGACTGGTGCTTAATATTCTCCTCTCTTTCGCGGACCTCATTCCTTCCTTTTCACTTCTTCTACTTCTTCACTACATCTGACTGTCTCCTTATTTTTTCATTTCTATCTATCCCACTTTTCCAGGTAACACAAAGGGACCTAGACTCAAGTGAGCTGCTCTCTTTGCTGATTCTACTATGCGGCTGCCTGAGAACCTAACTTATGTAGAACTATAATTTTTCTCTATGTGTGGAAAATTCTCTCAATAAGACTGACACTCTCGATTGTCACAAAGAAACTGCTTTCTCTGTTTAGGTTAATTCAAACTAGATCCCGCAAGTAATGAAGGTACGGATCATTACCAAATCACCAGTAGGAATACTATATGTGTTATCAATGAGAGACGGGTGACCAAAGAATTTAAATATTAGGGCACTAAAGACTGAGCAGTGATATAGAAAAAGCTCTCTTCGTTGTTACAGCTTCTGCAAAACGTGAATGTACGAAAGTCGCAATCTACAACATGTCCACCAAGTGGCCAATGGCCGGTTATCACAGCTATTAAATTCTGTAAATAAAGAATCGATAAATGAACCACAATTCTCGTTCTCTTCGCTTTCATATTTGGTCAGATTTTTCCGGCTTTGATGTATTTTTCCTCATATAGAGAATTGATTTAATATTTCTATGTTTAGTTACCCTTAAGAGGATGACCAGAGGATAAGTGTCTTGCTAATTCCTCTAGTATCAGTCGTAGACAATTTTCATCAGGATGTAAATATGCTAATGGCCACCTTAATATCAGTTACATTGATAATATGATTTTATCGTCACGAATTATACCACAGAGACCTAGAAGTCTAAGAACAAAAACCATAAGTCTATTAGTATCTATTCGGTGGGTTAAACTATCAGTAATCTCTTCAAAGGATCATTTTGAGTCACGTTATGATGCATTGGTATAAAAGAGTCAATAATAAAACAATTGCCCATATCTGACCAATTTGAGTTCTCAATCGAACCATCAGACGTCCGCCTCCTATAGATCCGGCAGTTCGTTCAGTAAGATGTCGACCATAATTTCCATTATCCATGGTCTGACAGGGGCAGTGGTAGAGGTTGTGCTTTACCGTCTCCTCCTCTCCTTCAGCATGACAACTGCATGTCGAACAGGAAGTGATGTTTACCATTGCAATGGTTCGACGATAGTCATACCATATGTTTCCATCTACTTTGTGCGCAATCATATATTCCCACTCATCATTTGCATAATGAGAGCGGTAAACCAACCAAATGGTCAACCTCAACCCCTTTAGCTCCCCTTTGGCCAATGAATCTGTAATACAATTCCAAGAGGCATTTCGGTGTTCCGGTATCCAAAAAGTACAACCGAAGAAATTCTCGACATTTCAGCATATGATTGGATGTTGTGTAGACAATCATAAGAGGTTTTAGGAAGGCCTGCCTATCAGACTATCTGTCTACTTATCCCTTACACTCGGTGAAATCTTTTTACATCTGCCTGAATGCTCCGGTAGTAGTAGTCCCCCACACGGAGTTTCAGGCCATCAGTGAAGGTATGAAACAGGTTTTTCTGTAGGTTCCCAGTTCTTACATCAGTGAGCGATACATTAGCAGTAGTCATACACCAGTAGTATCAAGTCTTAAGAAACGCAAGACCAACAGGAAACCAATTTCAGTATGGCAAGAGGAACAATATATGTTATGTATTAATCAGTGCCGAGGTACGTAGGATTCTTTCAAAGTAACTAGTGGGCGGTTTAAAGAGAATCATCCACCAAACGAGACTCTCTCAAAACATCATTTGGTATTGTGTAATGCCATGGGTTCGTCCCTGGCCTTTCTACATGAGTAAATGGCCGCAACAGCCTTATACAATATCTTCTGTGATAGCTTCGAATCCTCCATTAAAATGAGGATTTCTTATTTCTTTGAGAAGAATAAAACTAATACACACTAAGTCCACTCTTGATTCTTCAAGCAGAGAGTATCCGAAGTGACTATCAGTCACTATCACGGAGACCTTATCCGCATACGCAACGCTTTTATAACCATAGCGTCGATCTCTGTTAGTAGTTAATTTATTATAAGATTCTACAGTAAGAATGCTAAAACCTCTCCTTGTTGAGTCCCACGTTAAATGTTATTTGCAGCCATAGTAGAGGAAATGATCCTAAGGGTCGGAGGTATTTATATGAAGGCAGTAATTAACAGATCGAAGCCAGTTGCTATAGATAATATGGCTCCCGGAGTAAAACTGTTCAATCCCATCTATGTCCAAGATTGCCAACAATTCCAATACTCGACACTCCTTTTAATGGGTCTCTCAAGCATATGAAGTGCCTTCTAAACAGATTTTGCGGTCATATATATATTTTGAGAGGCGCAGACTGCACAAATCAACTTCTCCAGACGGACAAATTAATAGGTTTAAAGTCCATCGGTTCTGTATTAGATATCTTCCCAAACTTAGTCCATGATTCCGGAATATATTGCACCATTCTAGGTAATCCTTATACATCCGAATAACCCTAGGCAAAATCACATCTTCGTAGTGCTGTATATCAGACGGGTTGATATAGTCGAGCCCATTTCAGCATCTCCTTATAAGTTACAACAATAACATCGGACAGGTTATCACATTCCACAGTGGGGCAGAAATTTTTTGAAAATAAATCTGGCATTTCTAAACGATCCCAGATTCAAAAATATTCCACTTTAAAACTCCGTTTTTCAAAAATATTTCACATTTTTATATTTAAGTACAGAATGTGATTAAGTGAGAACCATTGAATTGTTGCTGAATAAAATAGTATTAAAAAAATTTCTACAAATTTCTTAGTATGAAAATGTGAAATATTTTTGAAGAACGGAGTTTTAAAGTGGCATATTTTTGAATTTAATTGAGATATTGACTTGAATTTTTTTTTTTTGTAAGATCAAAAATTAACTTGTCTGAACAAAAAAATTAGTTCGGAATAAATGTGGATCAAATTGTTCCTAATATTTTCAATCCTATTAAAATGTTGATACAATTTTTAGTTTAAGAAACTCAGTAAATATTTAATATGCAATAAAATCGTTATTTATTGACGAAACTCAATGAAATTTTCAACGTTTTTTAAACTTGTTACTCTAAATAATAAAATGTAAAAAAATTTGTCAAAAAGTTAAAGGGCATCCCGCAATTCCTAAAAATTGGGGTGGAAATCCCAAAAATAGTATTTTTTACAATTTTGCCCATAGGGTCCACATTTCCTTCGGTGCTGGGAAAATACTTTAGGAGTAAATAGGAATCACATCAAGGTTTTCAAATCTGCTTTCCGTTTTCTGATCCCAGCTTTGGGATTTTAAGACATGTGGCGCAAATTTGAAATTTTGATAAAAAAATAGGTCAAATTCCGAAGGGTGTAGGGCCGACATATTCGAAAAACAAGACATGTCTTTTATACCAGAATGTTCTCCGTAAAGATACCTTACGGAAACATATAAAATTGTTATATGTTCTTAAATAAAGTTTCTTTTTAATAAAAAAAAGAGTTAAGTCAACTTTTCATACAAAAAACTGCAAAATTTTACTACTTTTTGAATTTTTAAATTGAAAATCGTTTATTTTTGGATCCATAATCGATATTGCCTTGAAATCTTTTGTATGTTATTGGTAATCTAGTTATCTAACTAACAAGGGAAATTCGAGTCCATGCGGTCTAAAAGTAAGCCCTATATTTTAAAAAAATGGACCAAGATATGGCAAAATTTTAAAAGTTCAATTTTGAAATGCCTATAACTCGGAAATTGTTTTTTCAAGACCTTGTCGAGCGCTTACCAAAAATATAAAAATTTAAATCGGATGGGAAACAAAAAAATGGCACGTAATTAAAAGTTTTACATGTCGACGGTACCCTAATTTGAGCCCCCATAGCGCCGCCCCTGGATCATTGGTAGGGTCCGTTTTAATAACTTAAACTCGAATAATCCTTGGCTATGCCCATGTCAAATTTTATCCCGATTTATTTCCAAAAAATTTCGATTCTGCCTCACTGTGCATTCCTGAATCTGTTCAGTAAGGAATTAAATTATAAGTCCATAATTCTATACTCCAATGGCCGCAATAAAGTATAATGCAGTTTCAGCTCTTGCTTGTGTATTCATATTTCAGTTAAATTTATTTTCCAATGTCACCGAGATATTAAGCATTATCGAATGGCGAGATGTTTCTTCCATCAATCATTGCATTCATAACGTTTGGGATCTTAAATCTCCCAGTGAATTGTACGACTTCCATTTTAGATAGGTTTACCCACAGCCCTTATCATTTCTTCAATTTAAGCAATAGTTTGAGCGCTAGTGCCAAAACTTATGATAGTAGTTTAGGATATTTAGCTTCCACAGCAATGGTGATAGTACTCTTTCGCTATACATCGTATTGTAATCCATGAAATATTTGAAGCAGCCATTCGCCTAAAGATGAGAATGTTCTTAACAAATGACAATCACTAAATTCTGTTTTACATTATTATAAGCAGGATGTTGTTTATCCAAGAAGACAATTCAATTGTATTCCCTAAAACATATATCTAAAACTTAGAGACTAAAACTTACAGTCTGTAAATTTTGTTCTTCATACAGTTTTTTCTAAAGTTATCCATAAATACTATTTTCAAATTGTTGTCTTTCTTTTTCAGCCCAAGTATTTTCGATACCGTTTTTCCTTTTAACCATCATAGCCTACTGTTTTCTAGCCGAACTTCGTAATGTCCACGGTAAATGTTTCATGTCCTATTTGATCAGTGTAACATTGTCATATGGTCTTTTAAGTTACATAAATCTCTCACAAACTAAATTTCATCCAGTTCCCTGTTTACTAATGGGTGAGTAGAATGAATTACATTCCACAGCTAAAACATTTCATAAATTTAATACAATTTATCTTAGGTTATTTAAATCATTATATGCAATTGTCGTATTACACTTGGTTGGGTATTATTGGCTATGATACGTGGAGATCATTCAGTGATAGCAGCTATAAGTCTGCATATTGTACATATGCCCTTTATGGTTATCAATTGCCATTTGTGATGACACTGTTGGCATTTGTTGTGCAAAACTATGGAATAAATGATGACTGGAAACCAGGTATCACTGAATACAAATGTGGTTTAGAGGGTAAGTAAATGATGATTTAATTTAAGAATCTTATATGATTTGATTTTTTAATCCAGTTAACAAATGGGCTGCTTCTCTTTACCTGTTTGGGCCCTGCTTGATTATTTTGATTTTTTGTTTGATTTCATTTATTTTAACCTCGAGGATAATCAAATCAAATGATAGAGACGTGGTTAAAATCAAAACAACTGAATTGAAATATGAAAGTCCTAAAGCTCGGTAAGATGTTCACTAATGTTTAAAAAATATGTCTTAAACATAAGCAAAATGGAAACATTTAACTCATTTCCTATCAATTCAGTTATTTTCTGTACTTACGCTTATTTCTTATAATGGGCTTATCCTGGTTTTTAGATGTTCTATCGTATTTATTTAACATGTTCGGTATGAGATCTATATCTGATATAATTGACAATATTAATGCGCTACAGGTGAGTTTAATTACGGAGGTCCATTATAAAATGCCTGTGGAATTTGTTTTGCATACAATACGTTTAAAATTTGTGTTCTTTTCCCCAACTTTTTTAGGGTTTGTATATATTTGTAAACTTTATTGGACGAAGAAGAGTTCGGCATATAATAACGGAAAGGTATTATTGAGATGAAACGAAAAATTTCGATAAAAAAAATTATTTTTAACCATTACTCTTCTAATTTCGAAAAAAAAAAAAATTTTAAGTTCTCCCGAATTTCGAAATTCGCTATAGTTTGGCTTTTATATAAGTAATGTAAAACTGTTATAACTTTTGAAGTGTTAGCCAGTTTTTATAAATTTTTTTTCTTGAACCAGCATTCAGAGGATGACCCCTACTCATGCAAAGCATTGTGTAGGAACTAGGAAAATAGGTTATGGGAGGTAGGATAGAAGGAGTAGTGTTAGTGGACATTTGATTTGAATGACTTCAGGAGGAAGCTTATATCACTTACGGACAGTACGGCTAAAGGACGAATTTTTCCTGTAATGTGTTATGCGATCCACTGTCTAGTCGACAACGAATTGATGAGCCCTTGCCGAAGAACGTGTGTTGCGTAAAAAACTACGGGTTTCGGGAAGAAGTTCCCTAATTTCAGCAGAGCACATACCACTGTAGTATCGGTAGAACAGTGAAACACAACCCACATTGCGACGATGTTCCAGTGAGTCAATAGAGCTGGATAACCTACTGTCACCGATAAGCATCTTCGCCATCTCCTGTACGCGATCGAGTAACTCCAAAATAGACTTTGAAGCACCGGCCCACACATAAGAGTTGTATTCCATTTTCGGTCGGATATAAGTGGTGTAAATAGTAAGGAGATCAGATGGAGTGAAGTTTTAGAAAACCAAAGCACTTGAATGCTTCTTTCGACACTCGAAAAAATGTGTTTTGTCCAGCAGACATCGCACTGAATACTCATGCCTAGAATATCAAGAGCTTCTGATTCATTAATATTTACACCAACCGTAAAAACAGATGGAGCAACATGGTCTGTTGTGCGTTTGTTTGTTAGCAAACAACATTGAGTATTACGTGCATTGAAATCGATTCTATTCGCACAGCCCCATTCAGAGATTGTCACAAGATCTTGGTTAAACGTATCATTCATGTTTTGCCTCATTGCCCCAATCACCGACAGGCTTGGTCTATACTTGAATGCATATGAATGGCAAATGTTGCTGTCATCTGCAAAAGAGTATATAGGGTGGGAAGTTTGAGGTAGAATGTCATTTATAATGATAAGAAATAGGGTAGGAGAAAGGACGGAGCCTTGCGGTACCCCTGAATTTATCTTGAACTCGTTTGATCGAGAGATCGATATTATCAACACCAAAAGCAATAAGTTTTGCTAAAAGCGCAGCATGCCATAATCTATCAAATGCTTTAGAAATATCTAGAGCCACCACTTTACTTTCGCCAAAACGGTGTATGGAACGACACCATTTTTCCGACAGGGAGGCTAACATGTCTCCCGTAGAGCTTCCTCTACGAAAGCCATACTGCCGGCCGCTAAGTAAACTCTTGGACTCTAAATATATCACAAGATGGTAGTTACCATACTCTCCATAACTTTGGAAAGTGCAGAACAAATTGCTATTGGGCGATAATTATCAGGGTTGTTAGCCTCTCACTTTTTAGGAATTGGCGTTACATTAGCAACCTTTCAACATACAGGAAATTTGCCGGCACGGTATAAAGTGCTGAAAAGGTTAGCTTATGGACAAGCTAGCATCGAAGAACACTGTTTCAAGATCAGTGCTGGTGTATCATCAGGCCCAGGAGACTTATTTCTCAAAAAAACTCAAAAAATATATATTTGTATATTTAAATATGAAATATGTACCATTAGAAAACATACCTATATAAAATTCAAAACGAGATCATGAAGTGTTCTCGGGATACTTGAAATTTAGGGATATACTAGTTAAAACTGAAAACTGAAATTTCGCGATAACAGAACCCAAAATTTTATTGAAAAATTTTATTTAATTTTTAAAATTAGAATCCTTTTTATTGATATACATATTACATATTACTTAAACATTTTTAAAGAAATTGAAGATTTCGAGTTGCTTTTCTGGCAAATTATTTTTTTCACGTAGTTCATATAGTGCTGTTGTTTGCTTACCATTTTCAAAAGCCCAATGAAATACTCAGAATTTTTTTATTTGTTGTTAACCAACGGCTAATCCAATGGTTTATAATTGAGGAAAATCTTTAGAAAATAGAAGATAGCTTTTGTTTAAGAACATTTTTTTGGTAATAGGATACATAAGTATTACTAAAAAGTTATACACAGTTGAAACTGCACAATTTTTTTTGTATAAAATTTGAATTTGAAGCTTGATAGAAACCAAACCATACCGAATTTAAAAATTTTAAAGAATTATAAATTTCGTATTGCCACATTTAATTTGGAATTGGTAACTTACGATATCTTGTCGAAAAATTTTGTTTCTTCACTATAACTATTACTTATGAAATTAAGTTCAATTATTAAATTAAAAATATATTTTACAGGATCAGCAAATGGAGAAGGCCTTAATGTTTTCCTATACATGTATTGAAATTAACAAATTGATGTACTGATGTACATCTAAGCTAAACTTACAATGACCAAATATCAATGATTGGTTCTAAAATTGGCGCTTGGCTTGAAAAATATTTTGTAAACTAACACTAATAAAATAAAAAAAATATCCAGAATTTTTTATATAACTATATATAAATTAGTGTGTATTTGTTTGAGAATTTCGAGGACCTACAACTGCTCCAGGTGCGGAGCTATGGCGGCTCAAAGCAGGGTAAATTTGACATATAAAATATAAATATATATTTAAGCACGTGCCATTTTTTTGTTTCCCATCCGATTTCAAAAATTTGTATAGAAATACAGCCAGTTACTGCCTAGATTTCTGTATAGAAATACAGCCAGTTACTGGCTAGATTTCTGTATAGAAATACAGCCAGTTACTGGCTAGATTTCTGTATAGAAATACAGCCAGTTACTGGCTAGATTTCTGTATAGAAATACAGCCAGTTACTGGCTAGATTTCTGTATAGAAATACAGCCAGTTACTGGCTAGATTTCTGTATAGAAATACAGCCAGTTACTGGCTAGATTTCTGTATAGAAATACAGCCAGTTACTGGCTAGATTTCTGTATAGAAATACAGCCAGTTACTGGCTAGATTTCTGTATAGAAATACAGCCAGTTACTGGCTAGATTTCTGTATAGAAATACAGCCAGTTACTGGCTAGATTTCTGTATAGAAATACAGCCAGTTACTGGCTAGATTTCTGTATAGAAATACAGCCAGTTACTGGCTAGATTTCTGTATAGAAATACAGCCAGTTACTGGCTAGATTTCTGTATAGAAATACAGCCAGTTACTGGCTAGATTTCTGTATAGAAATACAGCCAGTTACTGGCTAGATTTCTGTATAGAAATACAGCCAGTTACTGGCTAGATTTCTGTATAGAAATACATCCAGTTACTGGCTAGATTTCTGTATAGAAATACAGCCAGTTACTGGCTAGATTTCTGTATAGAAATACAGCCAGTTACTGGCTAGATTTCTGTATAGAAATACAGCCAGTTACTGGCTAGATTTCTGTATAGAAATACAGCCAGTTACTGGCTAGATTTCTGTATAGAAATACATCCAGTTACTGGCTAGATTTCTGTATAGAAATACAGCCAGTTACTGGCTAGATTTCTGTATAGAAATACAGCCAGTTACTGGCTAGATTTCTGTATAGAAATACAGCCAGTTACTGGCTAGATTTCTGTATAGAAATACAGCCAGTTACTGGCTAGATTTCTGTATAGAAATACAGCCAGTTACTGGCTAGATTTCTGTATAGAAATACAGCCAGTTACTGGCTAGATTTCTGTATAGAAATACAGCCAGTTACTGGCTAGATTTCTGTATAGAAATACAGCCAGTTACTGGCTAGATTTCTGTATAGAAATACAGCCAGTTACTGGCTAGATTTCTGTATAGAAATACAGCCAGTTACTGGCTAGATTTCTGTATAGAAATACAGCCAGTTACTGGCTAGATTTCTGTATAGAAATACAGCCAGTTACTGGCTAGATTTCTGTATAGAAATACAGCCAGTTACTGGCTAGATTTCTGTATAGAAATACAGCCAGTTACTGGCTAGATTTGGATTTCTGTATAGAAATACAGCCAGTTACTGGCTAGATTTGGATTTCTGTATAGAAATACAGCCAGTTACTGGCTAGATTTGGATTTCTGTATAGAAATACAGCCAGTTACTGGCTAGATTTGGATTTCTGTATAGAAATACAGCCAGTTACTGGCTAGATTTGGATTTCTGTATAGAAATACAGCCAGCTACTGGCTATATTTGGATTTCTGTATAGAAATACAGCCAGTTACTGGCTAGATTTGGATTTCTGTATAGAAATACAGCCAGTTACTGGCTAGATTTGGATTTCTGTATAGAAATACAGCCAGTTACTGGCTAGATTTGGATTTCTGTACAGAAATACAGCCAGTTACTGGCTAGATTTCTGTATAGAAATACAGCCAGTTACTGGCTAGATTTCTGTATAGAAATACAGCCAGTTACTGGCTAGATTTCTGTATAGAAATACAGCCAGTTACTGGCTAGATTTCTGTATAGAACTACAGCCAGTTACTGGCTAGATTTCTGTATAGAAATACAGCCAGTTACTGGTTAGATTTCTGTATAGAAACACAGCCAGTTACTGGCTAGATTTCTGTATAGAAATACAGCCAGTTACTGGCTAGATTTCTGTATAGAAATACAGCCAGTTACTGGCTAGATTTCTGTATAGAAATACAGCCAGTTACTGGCTAGATTTCTGTATAGAAATACAGCCAGTTACTGGCTAGATTTCTGTATAGAAATACAGCCAGTTACTGGCTAGATTTCTGTATAGAAATACAGCCAGTTACTGGCTAGATTTCTGTATAGAAATACAGCCAGTTACTGGCTAGATTTCTGTATAGAAATACAGCCAGTTACTGGCTAGATTTCTGTATAGAAATACAGCCAGTTACTGGCTAGATTTCTGTATAGAAATACAGCCAGTTACTGGCTAGATTTCTGTACAGAAATACAGCCAGTTACTGGCTAGATTTCTGTATAGAAATACAGCCAGTTACTGGCTAGATTTCTGTATAGAAATACAGCCAGTTACTGGCTAGATTTCTGTATAGAAATACAGCCAGTTACTGGCTAGATTTCTGTATAGAAATACAGCCAGTTACTGGCTAGATTTCTGTATAGAAATACAGCCAGTTACTGGCTAGATTTCTGTGTAGAAATACAGCCAGTTACTGGCTAGATTTCTGTATAGAAATACAGCCAGTTACTGGCTAGATTTCTGTATAGAAATAAAGCCAGTTACTGGCTAAATTTCTGTATAGAAATACAGCCAGTTACTGGCTAGATTTCTGTATAGAAATACAGCCAGTTACTGGCTAGATTTCTGTATAGAAATACAGCCAGTTACTGGCTAGATTTCTGTATAGAAATACAGCCAGTTACTGGCTAGATTTCTGTATAGAAATACAGCCAGTTACTGGCTAGATTTCTGTATAGAAATACAGCCAGTTACTGGCTAGATTTCTGTATAGAAATACAGCCAGTTACTGGCTAGATTTCTGTATAGAAATACAGCCAGTTACTGGCTAGATTTCTGTATAGAAATACAGCCAGTTACTGCCTAGATTTCTGTATAGAAATACAGCCAGTTACTGGCTAGATTTCTGTATAGAAATACAGCCAGTTACTGGCTAGATTTCTGTATAGAAATACAGCCAGTTACTGGCTAGATTTCTGTATAGAAATACAGCTAGTTACTGGCTAGATTTCTGTATAGAAATACAGCCAGTTACTGGCTAGATTTCTGTATAGAAATACAGCCAGTTACTGGCTAGATTTCTGTATAGAAATACAGCCAGTTACTGGCTAGATTTCTGTATAGAAATACAGCCAGTTACTGGCTTGATTTCTGTATAGAAATACAGCCAGTTACTGGCTAGATTTCTGTATAGAAATACAGCCAGTTATTGGCTAGATTTCTGTATAGAAATACAGCCAGTTACTGGCTAGATTTCTGTATAGAAATACAGCCAGTTACTGGCTAGATTTCTGTATAGAAATACAGCCAGTTACTGGCTAGATTTCTGTATAGAAATACAGCCAGTTACTGGCTAGATTTCTGTATAGAAAAACAGCCAGTTACCGGCTAGATTTCTGTATAGAAATACAGCCAGTTACTGGCTAGATTTCTGTATAGAAATACAGCCAGTTACTGGCTTGATTTCTGTATAGAAATACAGCCGGTTACTGGCTAGATTTCTGTATAGAAATAAAGCCTGTTACTGGCTAGATTTCTGTATAGAAATACAGCCAGTTACTGGCTAGATTTCTGTATAGAAATACAGCCAGTTACTGGCTAGATTTCTGTATAGAAATACAGCCAGCTACTGGCTAGATTTCTGTATAGAAATACAGCCAGTTACTGGCTTGATTTCTGTATAGAAATACAGCCAGATACTGGCTAGATTTCTGTATAGAAATAAAGCCTGTTACTGGCTAGATTTCTGTATAGAAATACAGCCAGTTACTGGCTAGATTCCTGTATAGAAATACAGCCAGTTACTGGCTAGATTTCTGTATAGAAATACAGCCAGTTACTGGCTAGATTTCTGTATAGAAATACAGCCAGTTACTGGCTAGATTTCTGTATAGAAATACAGCCAGTTACTGGCTAGATTTCTGTATAGAAATACAGCCAGTTACTGGCTAGATTTCTGTATAGAAATACAGCCAGTTACTGGCTAGATTTCTGTATAGAAATACAGCCAGTTACTGGCTAGATTTCTGTATAGAAATACAGCCAGTTACTGGCTAGATTTCTGTATAGAAATACAGCCAGTTACTGGCTAGATTTCTGTATAGAAATACAGCCAGTTACTGGCTAGATTTCTGTATAGAAATACAGCCAGTTACTGGCTAGGTTTCTGTATAGAAATACAGCCAGTTACTGGCTAGATTTCTGTATAGAAATACAGCCAGTTACTGGCTAGATTTCTGTATAGAAATACAGCCAGTTACTGGCTAGATTTCTGTATAGAAATACAGCCAGTTACTGGCTAGATTTCTGTATAGAAATACAGCCAGTTACTGGCTAGATTTCTGTATAGAAATACAGCCAGTTACTGGCTAGATTTGGATTTCTGTATAGAAATATAGCCAGTTACTGGCTAGATTTGGATTTCTGTATAGAAATACAGCCAGTTACTGGCTAGATTTGGATTTCTGTATAGAAATACAGCCAGTTACTGGCTAGATTTGGATTTCTGTATAGAAATACAGCCAGTTACTGGCTAGATTTGGATTTCTGTATAGAAATACAGCCAGTTACTGGCTAGATTTGGATTTCTGTATAGAAATACAGCCAGTTACTGGCTAGATTTGGATTTCTGTATAGAAATACAGCCAGTTACTGGCTAGATTTGGATTTCTGTATAGAAATGCAGCCAGTTACTGGCTAGATTTGGATTTCTGTATAGAAATACAGCCAGTTACTGGCTAGATTTGGATTTCTGTACAGAAATACAGCCAGTTACTGGCTAGATTTCTGTATAGAAATACAGCCAGTTACTGGCTAGATTTCTGTATAGAAATACAGCCAGTTACTGGCTAGATTTCTGTATAGAAATACAGCCAGTTACTGGCTAGATTTCTGTATAGAACTACAGCCAGTTACTGGCTAGATTTCTGTATAGAAATACAGCCAGTTACTGGCTAGATTTCTGCATAGAAATACAGCCAGTTACTGGCTAGATTTCTGTATAGAAATACAGCCAATTACTGGCTAGATTTCTGTATAGAAATACAGCCAGTTACTGGCTAGATTTCTGTATAGAAATACAGCCAGTTACTGGCTAGATTTCTGTATAGAAATACAGCCAGTTACTGGCTAGATTTCTGTATAGAAATACAGCCAGTTACTGGCTAGATTTCTGTATAGAAATACAGCCAGTTACTGGCTAGATTTCTGTATAGAAATACAGCCAGTTACTGGCTAGATTTCTGTATAGAAATACAGCCAGTTACTGGTTAGATTTCTGTATAGAAATACAGCCATTTACTGGCTAGATTTCTGTATAGAAATACAGCCAGTTACTGGTTAGATTTCTGTATAGAAACACAGCCAGTTACTGGCTAGATTTCTGTATAGAAATACAGCCAGTTACTGGCTAGATTTCTGTATAGAAATACAGCCAGTTACTGGCTAGATTTCTGTATAGAAATACAGCCAGTTACTGGCTAGATTTCTGTATAGAAATACAGCCAGTTACTGGCTAGATTTCTGTATAGAAATACAGCCAGTTACTGGCTAGATTTCTGTATAGAAATACAGCCAGTTACTGGCTAGATTTCTGTATAGAAATACAGCCAGTTACTGGCTAGATTTCTGTATAGAAATACAGCCAGTTACTGGCTAGATTTCTGTATAGAAATACAGCCAGTTACTGGCTAGATTTCTGTATAGAAATACAGCCAGTTACTGGCTAGATTTCTGTATAGAAATACAGCCAGTTACTGGCTAGATTTCTGTATAGAAATACAGCCAGTTACTGGCTAGATTTCTGTATAGAAATACAGCCAGTTACTGGCTAGATTTCTGTATAGAAATACAGCCAGTTACTGGCTAGATTTCTGTATAGAAATACAGCCAGTTACTGGCTAGATTTCTGTATAGAAATACAGCCAGTTACTGGCTAGATTTGGATTCTGTATAGAAATACAGCCAGTTACTGGCTAGATTGGATTTCTGTACAGAAATACAGCCAGTTACTGGCTAGATTTCTGTATAGAAATACAGCCAGTTACTGGCTAGATTTCTGTATAGAACTACAGCCAGTTACTGGCTAGATTTCTGTATAGAAATACAGCCAGTTACTGGCTAGATTTGGATTTCTGTATAGAAATACAGCCAGTTACTGGCTAGATTTGGTTTCTGTACAGAAATACAGCCAGTTACTGGCTAGATTTCTGTATAGAAATACAGCCAGTTACTGGCTAGATTTCTGTATAGAAATACAGCCAGTTACTGGCTAGATTTCTGTATAGAAATACAGCCAGTTACTGGCTAGATTTGGATTTCTGTATAGAAATACAGCCAGTTACTGGCTAGATTTCTGTATAGAAATACAGCCAGTTACTGGCTAGATTTCTGTATAGAAATACAGCCAGTTACTGGCTAGATTCTGTATAGAAATACAGCCAGTTACTGGCTAGATTTCTGTATAGAAATACAGCCAGTTACTGGCTAGATTTCTGTATAGAAATACAGCCAGTTACTGGCTAGATTTCTGTATAGAAATACAGCCAGTTACTGGCTAGATTTCTGTATAGAAATACAGCCAGTTACTGGCTAGATTTCTGTATAGAAATACAGCCAGTTTACTGGTTAGATTTCTGTATAGAAATACAGCCATTTACTGGCTAGATTTCTGTATAGAAATACAGCCAGTTACTGGTTAGATTTCTGTATAGAAACACAGCCAGTTACTGGCTAGATTTCTGTATAGAAATACAGCCAGTTACTGGCTAGATTTCTGTATAGAAATACAGCCAGTTACTGGCTAGATTTCTGTATAGAAATACAGCCAGTTACTGGCTAGATTTCTGTATAGAAATACAGCCAGTTACTGGCTAGATTTCTGTATAGAAATACAGCCAGTTACTGGCTAGATTTCTGTATAGAAATACAGCCAGTTACTGGCTAGATTTCTGTATAGAAATACAGCCAGTTACTGGCTAGATTTCTGTATAGAAATACAGCCAGTTACTGGCTAGATTTCTGTATAGAAATACAGCCAGTTACTGGCTAGATTTCTGTATAGAAATACAGCCAGTTACTGGCTAGATTTCTGTATAGAAATACAGCCAGTTACTGGCTAGATTTCTGTATAGAAATACAGCCAGTTACTGGCTAGATTTCTGTATAGAAATACAGCCAGTTACTGGCTAGATTTCTGTATAGAAATACAGCCAGTTACTGGCTAGATTCTGTATAGAAATACAGCCAGTTACTGGCTAGATTTCTGTATAGAAATACAGCCAGTTACTGGCTAGATTTGGATTTCTGTATAGAAATACAGCCAGTTACTGGCTAGATTTGGATTTCTGTACAGAAATACAGCCAGTTACTGGCTAGATTTCTGTATAGAAATACAGCCAGTTACTGGCTAGATTTCTGTATAGAACTACAGCCAGTTACTGGCTAGATTTCTGTATAGAAATACAGCCAGTTACTGGCTAGATTGGATTTCTGTATAGAAATACAGCCAGTTACTGGCTAGATTGATTCTGTACAGAAATACAGCCAGTTACTGGCTAGATTTCTGTATAGAAATACAGCCAGTTACTGGCTAGATTTCTGTATAGAAATACAGCCAGTTACTGGCTAGATTTCTGTATAGAAATACAGCCAGTTACTGGCTAGATTTCTGTATAGAACTACAGCCAGTTACTGGCTAGATTTCTGTATAGAAATACAGCCAGTTACTGGCTAGATTTCTGCTATAGAAATACAGCCAGTTACTGGCTAGATTTCTGTATAGAAATACAGCCAGTTACTGGCTAGATTTCTGTATAGAAATACAGCCAGTTACTGGCTAGATTTCTGTATAGAAATACAGCCAGTTACTGGCTAGATTTCTGTATAGAAATACAGCCAGTTACTGGCTAGATTTCTGTATAGAAATACAGCCAGTTACTGGCTAGATTTCTGTATAGAAATACAGCCAGTTACTGGCTAGATTTCTGTATAGAAATACAGCCAGTTACTGGCTAGATTTCTGTATAGAAATACAGCCAGTTACTGGCTAGATTTCTGTATAGAAATACAGCCAGTTACTGGCTAGATTTCTGTATAGAAATACAGCCAGTTACTGGTTAGATTTCTGTATAGAAATCACAGCCAGTTACTGGCTAGATTTCTGTATAGAAATACAGCCAGTTACTGGCTAGATTTCTGTATAGAAATACAGCCAGTTACTGGCTAGATTTCTGTATAGAAATACAGCCAGTTACTGGCTAGATTTCTGTATAGAAATACAGCCAGTTACTGGCTAGATTTCTGTATAGAAATACAGCCAGTTACTGGCTAGATTTCTGTATAGAAATACAGCCAGTTACTGGCTAGATTTCTGTATAGAAATACAGCCAGTTACTGGCTAGATTTCTGTATAGAAATACAGCCAGTTACTGGCTAGATTTCTGTATAGAAATACAGCCAGTTACTGGCTAGATTTCTGTATAGAAATACAGCCAGTTACTGGCTAGATTTCTGTATAGAAATACAGCCAGTTACTGGCTAGATTTCTGTATAGAAATACAGCCAGTTACTGGCTAGATTTCTGTATAGAAATACAGCCAGTTACTGGCTAGATTTCTGTATAGAAATACAGCCAGTTACTGGCTAGATTTCTGTATAGAAATACAGCCAGTTACTGGCTAGATTTGGATTTCTGTATAGAAATACAGCCAGTTACTGGCTAGATTTGGATTTCTGTACAGAAATACAGCCAGTTACTGGCTAGATTTCTGTATAGAAATACAGCCAGTTACTGGCTAGATTTCTGTATAGAACTACAGCCAGTTACTGGCTAGATTTCTGTATAGAAATACAGCCAGTTACTGGCTAGATTTCTGCATAGAAATACAGCCAGTTACTGGCTAGATTTCTGTATAGAAATACAGCCAATTACTGGCTAGATTTCTGTATAGAAATACAGCCAGTTACTGGCTAGATTTCTGTATAGAAATACAGCCAGTTACTGGCTAGATTTCTGTATAGAAATACAGCCAGTTACTGGCTAGATTTCTGTATAGAAATACAGCCAGTTACTGGCTAGATTTCTGTATAGAAATACAGCCAGTTACTGGCTAGATTTCTGTATAGAAATACAGCCAGTTACTGGCTAGATTTCTGTATAGAAATACAGCCAGTTACTGGTTAGATTTCTGTATAGAAATACAGCCATTTACTGGCTAGATTTCTGTATAGAAATACAGCCAGTTACTGGTAGATTTCTGTATAGAAACACAGCCAGTTACTGGCTAGATTTCTGTATAGAAATACAGCCAGTTACTGGCTAGATTTCTGTATAGAAATACAGCCAGTTACTGGCTAGATTTCTGTATAGAAATACAGCCAGTTACTGGCTAGATTTCTGTATAGAAATACAGCCAGTTACTGGCTAGATTTCTGTATAGAAATACAGCCAGTTACTGGCTAGATTTCTGTATAGAAATACAGCCAGTTACTGGCTAGATTTCTGTATAGAAATACAGCCAGTTACTGGCTAGATTTCTGTATAGAAATACAGCCAGTTACTGGCTAGATTTCTGTATAGAAATACAGCCAGTTACTGGCTAGATTTCTGTATAGAAATACAGCCAGTTACTGGCTAGATTTCTGTATAGAAATACAGCCAGTTACTGGCTAGATTTCTGTATAGAAATACAGCCAGTTACTGGCTAGATTTCTGTATAGAAATACAGCCAGTTACTGGCTAGATTTCTGTATAGAAATACAGCCAGTTACTGGCTAGATTTCTGTATAGAAATACAGCCAGTTACTGGCTAGATTTCTGTATAGAAATACAGCCAGTTACTGGCTAGTGGATTTCTGTATAGAAATACAGCCAGTTACTGGCTAGATTTCTGTATAGAAATACAGCCAGTTACTGGCTAGATTTCTGTATAGAAATACAGCCAGTTACTGGCTAGATTTCTGTATAGAAATACAGCCAGTTACTGGCTAGATTTCTGTATAGAAATACAGCCAGTTACTGGCTAGATTTCTGTATAGAAATACAGCCAGTTACTGGCTAGATTTGGATTTCTGTATAGAAATACAGCCAGTTACTGGCTAGATTTGGATTTCTGTATAGAAATACAGCCAGTTACTGGCTAGATTTGGATTTCTGTATAGAAATACAGCCAGTTACTGGCTAGATTTCTGTATAGAAATACAGCCAGTTACTGGCTAGATTGGATTTCTGTATAGAAATAGAAATACAGCCAGTTACTGGCTAGAAATTGATTTCTGTATAGAAATACAGCCAGTTACTGGCTAGAAATTGATTTCTGTATAGAAATACAGCCAGTTACTGGCTAGAAATTGATTTCTGTATAGAAATACAGCCAGTTACTGGCTAGAAATTGATTTCTGTATAGAAATACAGCCAGTTACTGGCTAGAAATTGATTTCTGTATAGAAATACAGCCAGTTACTGGCTAGAAATTGATTTCTGTATAGAAATACAGCCAGTTACTGGCTAGAAATTGATTTCTGTATAGAAATACAGCCAGTTACTGGCTAGAAATTGATTTCTGTATAGAAATACAGCCAGTTACTGGCTAGAAATTGATTTCTGTATAGAAATACAGCCAGTTACTGGCTAGAAATTGATTTCTGTATAGAAATACAGCCAGTTACTGGCTAGAAATTGATTTCTGTATAGAAATACAGCCAGTTACTGGCTAGAAATTGATTTCTGTATAGAAATACAGCCAGTTACTGGCTAGAAATTGATTTCTGTATAGAAATACAGCCAGTTACTGGCTAGAAATTGATTTCTGTATAGAAATACAGCCAGTTACTGGCTAGAAATTGATTTCTGTATAGAAATACAGCCAGTTACTGGCTAGAAATTGATTTCTGTATAGAAATACAGCCAGTTAATGGCTAGAAATTGATTTCTGTATAGAAATACAGCCAGTTACTGGCTAGAAATTGATTTCTGTATAGAAATACAGCCAGTTACTGGCTAGAAATTGATTTCTGTATAGAAATACCGCCAGTCACTGGCTAGAAATTGAT